>CM040189.1:102119272-102171772 GCA_022606455.1 Callitettix versicolor | reverse complement strand
CTGAAAATCATCGTAAGCGATTTTTATAAAATGTTAATCAATCATAATTTGTAATTTGCGAGACAAAATCTATTTGTTTAATTAATGTCGCCAAGAAATATTGTTTTTGAGGTAGAAGATTGGCGAATATTTTCAAATGCTGATGTTTTATGAATCAGTACACCAACTTAAAGTCAGTTTACCAACTTTGAAATATATAACAAGGAATAAATGGTTTGACAGTAATACGCGATTGGTTTCTTTTGTGTTAATATTTTCGATTTTAATCTAATCCGATTTGAATTAATTCTGCACTGGCTTCGGGTAAGTCATGTATCCAGGATCGTTTGCCTAAAATCTCGCTATAGAAATTTGACAAAATTTTAGTCTTCTTCTATTGTTCTCGAAAGGGTGCCGGTGCAGAAGGGAGTTGAGGGTAATGAGGAGGCAAACCGACTGACTGGACTTGGATCTGCATCTGAGTTTATTGGACCTGAGCCGGCTTTAGGGATTTCTCTATCGTTGGCCAGGTCCGTTATTAATGAGTGGATTACATGGCAACACCAGATAAGATGGGACAACCTTCATGGGCATTCCAACAGTAAACGTCTCTTAAGTAAAGTTCCTTATGGAGGAATCAAAGGGGCAGCATATGCCCTGGGCGGAGCATAACTCAGGAGGATCACGGGGCTCATAACAGGGCACTGTGGAGCCCTGAACAGAATAGGTGTATACCACGGAGAAACCGTGTGTAGATTGTGCAGGAAGGAGGAGGAAACTTAAGGTAGCATAATTTATGATTGTGAGGCTCTTGCTAGTAGGAGGCTAGTGGTTTTTGGTTTCCAAGACCCTAGGGATCTTCAGCAGTGTGAGCTAGTAAGTGGGTTGTTGGAACTTATTAGGGGCACCAATCTGCTGAACTAGGTATTTAAAGAGGTAAGTTGCACAATAGGTCAGTCGATAGCAGTGCCTGGGGTTGAACTATCCTTTTCCTCTAGTAATAATCTTAATTTTAATTGTTCTTGAAATGATTTCCAAATAGACATACGTTTTGTTTACGTTCTTGTAAACTTCATTCGAGAAAATTCTAAAAATTTGAGAAAATTCTTTATAACGGTTTTCTTTACAAAAAAGAAAGTTTGAAAGTTTTTCACAAACGTATTCCTTTATAGCAGCTTTGATTCACCATCATAACTCCATTAAAATCTACATTCATTATTATTTTAAACTTTAAAATTTAATTGAAAAATTAACCCTGAATGCTAATATATGAAGTTCTAAACGCTGATTGTAATAATAAAATCAGATTTTTATAACTATCCAAGACAAAAAGATATTTTTTTAAATTTAAAATGATCGCCATACTTAAACTGTTACACTAATTTTACTGATAAACAAGCCTGTCCAAACTGTTACTATAAGATTTTTGTGCCAAATTTAAATCTATTCGGAATAAATTTGCGAATGTGAGCATACAAAAATATATATTTTAATAAACCGGATGTAAAAAAAAAAAATCAAAAAATGATCTAGAGACCAAGATCGGTGCTCATTTCCGGGTCCCATGGAAATCCCCTGTAAGTAAATCAGACTTATTGGTAGAATTTCATAAAAATCGGTTCATTAGTTTAGTTATTTAACTATTTGCACTCTCTCTCTCTCTCTCTCTCTCTCTCTCTCTCTCTCACTCACGCACGCACACACACACACACACACACACACACACACACACACACACACACACACACACACACACACACACACACACACACACACACACACACACACACACACACACACACACACACACTCAAGATGGACAAACGTAGAAACAAAAACAACTTTTTTGAACGAAAAAAAATTTCTTTAAAATCTTCAACAATCTCTATATTTTCTGTGAGTGATATATTGACAAAGTGACATAAATCATACTTTATCCACGCAAGTAGGCATGATGTACAGACACAGATACTGAGCAAGTATTGTTTTTGAACTCTAAAATTAGAAAGCCTAGAAGCTAATGCAGGAGGCGCCCTTCGTAACAATATGACTGCACTCAAAAAGCAAATAAAAGTCTGCCCCTGTATTTATTACCCTGGCGGTAGAGTTCTGGGAGGGGCGAAGTAATTTTTAAGTGCATTCAAGAAAACAAAGAACCTAAATATTACTGTCTATATTTGGCTGTAAGGTTTACGTCCAATAAATCTGAAATTTGTTGTTAGTTTGAAACGTTTTGGGCTGTTTCATGTTGCCGCTAGACATCAGCGCAGCCATTATCAGTTGCATCTAAAGTAAGGTTGTCCCACTGACGGCTCGTGGTGTCAAATGTAGCGCGCGTTATCTTATTAGAGTATAATTAAGAAAATCAATTAAAAAAATCTATTTTTGTAAAAAAAGCTCTATAACTAAAAAATATTATTATTATTTAGGCTAATTATGATAACGAAAAAAACGGATTATCATAATAAGCACGTCAGAAATCTTTTGCTTAACACATTTTAAACTTGAGTCTTCAAAAAAAAAAATCAAATGGTTTCAGATTTGATGGGAATAATAAATTGATTCCGGAATAAGCTGACAATTTTTGACCATTGTTTGGAAAACGACTTCCCCAGCTGTCTGCAACTAGCAGAGGAGTTGAAAGATAAGAACGTTATTGAGTTTTCCAACTGCAGTTCAGTAATTCAACAAATTAATGATGAATGAATTCAATAGAAGAAGGAAATTTAAATACTTAAAAGCAGTATGTTGATTTATAATGATCCTGCTGCTATCGAAGAACAAGAACATCTACAACTTGAACTGTGTGTTCTTCAAGCTGATATGTATCTCACAAGAGAAATGTCATGTTTTTTCAACTGCTGTCTAAGGAAAGATTCGAAAACTTGCAAGATTTTAGACATTTTATAGACAAAAATGTTATGAATTTATAAAGATTTGAAATGGTCGCCATTTTGAAACTGTTAAACGACTTTTGCTGGTTAATGAACTTGTCTAAGCTATTACCGAAATCAAGTCAAGTTTAAATCAGATTAGACTAAAGTTGTGAAGGCGAGTCCAAACACACACATAAATAACTAATATATATATATATATATATATATATATATATATATATATATATATATATAAATTTAATGACCCCTGAAAAGTGATCAGAAACACAAAGAAAACAAGAAAAGTGATCAGAAAACCAGAAGTTAGATTCGGCGCTCATTTCAAGGTTCCGAGTTTAGGTCTTACCACGATGGCTGCTCAAATAAAACGCGCATGATGTAAAAATAATTTTTTTACATTTTGAGTTCTTTTTTTTGTTGCTTTTAATGAATTTTGATAAAGAATATATAATAATGTAAAAACGGACCACGTTCTAAATACGAGACCTTTAAAATAACATCAAACAAATTTATCTTTGCAAATTTAATAGCGTTGTAGTCTACTGGGGAATCTACTTATCTAACTGATATAAAATTACATTTTCTAATTTAATTTTGAAAATTTTAAATGATAATTTATGCAGTTTTTAACGCAGTTTACGGTGGTGAAAACAGATTTCCAAAGAAATTTTGAATTCGCCATTTTTAAACTGTTAAACGAATGTTCTTTCTGAACTAAGTTGCTAATTATTTGTGATTTTGAAACTAAAAATGAACAACTTTAGTCCGACTCGATTAAAACGTGATATAACGAAATCGTTAACGAGCAAAACTCGTTTAACAGTTTCAAAATGGTGGCCGTTATAAAGTGATTTCATCATCGTAATCAGTGTTAAGAACTGCATAGGCTAAATTAGTTTTTTTCAATTTTAGATAGAAATTAAGATTTTTTTTAACGTCCGACTGTTGTGCACACTTGGAATAATGGGGATGATGGGATGATTTATACCATATGAAAATGCCAAGCCTTGACCGGGAATCGAACCCGGGTCCTCGGGGTGAAAGCGTAGTACGCTATAAACTAGGCCACCGAGGCGGCGAAATTATTAAGAAATTTAATCTAATTTGTAAGCTTGAAATACTTTTATTTGCATATGTTTAATGCTGATTATGATAGTGAAATCCGAATTTCAAATAAATTAAATCAAGAAATTTCGTTTTGAAGTTTACTTCAGCGAAACAGCTGATGACGCTAATATTGTACTTGATTAAGTAACAATTGTTTTATTATAAACTTACTAAATTTTTCTCTGAATTTATTTTTCAAGGCCAGTATATAAAAATTTTAAACACGTGCAGTGGAACTCCACTCCCTATACAGACGGTGCTAAGCTTGCACACAGTCCCGGTGTAATCTCCTTGCAATACATACAATAGAGTGGAGCGCCATTGTTGCTGGGAACACGTAAATACGTAGATAAAGGTGAATTTACACTTAAACACGTGTTCTGGATATTGTCATGGAACAATGTTCCTGTAAAATGTTCTATAATCTTTCGTTATGTTCCAAACCGGTTTGAAACACATTTCCTTGTTTCGGATGCAAGAGCGAAATCAATCAATGTTCCCGAATAGTGCATTGTTTTTTTTTTAGTTTTGGAAAGAAAATTGTGAAACTTTTAAGGATTTCCGGCTTCTAGTAAGGATATAAACGTGAAACAAATTCGCTTCCATCAAGTCAGCGAGACAGTTGCGAATTGATTTTCTGCAATTGGCAAACACGGAACTTAAATTGTAAATAGGCTACTATATAACACACAAATATATTTCGTACCTTTATGGTTTATGATAATGACAGCTGTTACCCGTTGTGGCTTCGCCCGCAATTATAATGTAGGTAATAAAATGTATTGTCGATTTTCAAAAACAGATTATGTTCATTTCAATTTAATATATTTCACTATGTTCAGTATAATAATCTGCCTTCCCTAGCTTCGTTAATACTATTTCGTTGACACGTTTCGGAGAATCTCCATCTTCAAAAACTATTTCTATACTCGTCAACGAAAGTAGAATTGACGAAGCTGGGGAAGGCAGATTATTATACTGAATACAGTGACAAAATCTTAGCAGAAAAGAAGAAGAATATAAAAATAATTAATATATTTCTATATAAAATATCATAAGATTTATGGTTTTCAGCCAAGACATGATACTCAAGAACAGGCGACATTTATCTGACCGTGGGAGAAGCACGGAGTTCCCAAATATATTCCTTCTACTCTTAACGTCTGACACCGCTACTTATTAATTGCCATTGTAAATGCCAACTTGAATGGAAACTGCAATCTTTTAAATTGGAAAGGAAGGTTGTTTGGAATTATTGGCATTTTTGAAAGGTTTTCAATTAAAATCATCGCAAATGTAAGCTTATATACAAAAAAAAAATTAATAAATATTAACAGGGATTAAGATTTATTAAAACGAGAATACATCTCCAGCTCAGGTACCTAAACCATGTTCCTTCCAAATTTCATCTCAATCGGTCCAGTAATTATTGTGTTATTGAAAAACAAAGAAACAAACAAACCAACACACACACACACTTTCAGATTTATAATATTATATTAAAAAGTATAAAATATTATTAAAATGTCACTGTTGTACATTTAACACATATCACAAAACTAAATACGAAATAATTAAGTTGGACTGGGTAAGTAGTATAATAGTTTTTTGTTGTGTGTTTAACGTCTAACTATTGTGTACACTTGGGCTAATGCAGACGATGGGATGATTTATAGCGTATGAAAATGCCAAGCCCTCGCCGGGAATCGAACCCGGGTCCTCGGGGTGAAAGCCTAGTACTCTATCCACTATACCACCGAGGCGGCTAGTATAATAGTTTTAAAATAATTTAAATATTTATTATTCACACCTACCAATATATAGTAAACGTATAAAACGTCAATGTTGTACAGTTAACACTTGTCACAAAACTAAATCCTAAATAATTAAGTTGGACTGGGTAAGTAGTATAATGGCGTTTTTAAAAACGAAAATAGGTCTGTGTTCATGTCAGTTACCTAAACCATGTTCATACCAAATTTCATCTCAATTGGTCCAGTAGTTAAAGCGAGATTGAATAACAAAGAAACAAAAAACACACAAACACACTTTTAGAATTATAATATGATTATAATAAGATAAAGTTTTCACCGAAACTATGTAAAGTATATTTAAGTCGAGCTGTTCCTTTGACGCACCGTACTCTGAGCAGGGTAAGTTTCCATATTTGTTGCGTCTCACAGCGACAGACAACAAAGTGAAACCAAAGTCTTCTTAGGTCTTCCTGAATCCTTATTCACTCCCTGAAGCATTTCAGTGTTCAAATCGTAACAAAGAAATGCGTGAGACACCGCATATTCAGTTTATATTGTTGTAGATACGCGCACATTATTAGAGTAAACACTTTTACTAATGGCGACATTTCACGCTAGACACAGGACGAAGGATCACCGTTTAGGCAAAGAAAAGTCAACTCCAGTCTCGAACCTACGACATTGATTTGTGGATTTTTGTTTTTTTTTAACGTCCGATTATTGTGCACACTTGGGCTAATGCAGACGATGGGATGATTTATAGCATTTGAAAATGCCAAGCCCTGGCCGGGAATCGAACCCGGGTCCTCGGGGTGAAATCCCAGTACGCTATCAACTAGGCCACCGAGTCGGCTTTGATTTGTGAAAGTTCGAAGACACAACAGATAATAGGTTTATTCACGTCAAGCATCAACCAGTTATAATTAAATTTACTTACATCGTCAACATCATACCGACCCATAATTATAAAAATCATTATTACATTGGATTTATTATATTTACATTTATTTATTACATTAGTCGACATTAAACGTCGACTACATTATATTCATTAAAACACAGACGAAAGGCCATTAAAATCGGACTTGTAGACATTTTGAAGTAAGCAAAAATATTCATATTGAAAAGAGGTATTGAGGTGAATAAACGGGATTGATTGGCCCAAATCATCAGCACAATATACGAAAGAATGGTTTTTGTACCACTGAGAGGCCAGTAAGTTGACGGTAGCTGACCAAGAGAATGGAAGGTTGAATAATTAATTAAATAAATCGGTCCTATGTATAAAATTAAAAAGTGAAGAAGGATGTAAATAAAAGTTAAAAGAAAATTTAAAACTAGAGAATTATTTATGTTACAGAAAAATTGAGGTTTTTAGTTCAGAATGTTTCGTTGTAGTTGAAACCATATTGTTGTTCTGTTTGAATCCATAGAGTCTAAGTTCATAAGTACATAACTTGTTTGCTGTTTTGTGTTTTATGTTTTTATGCATGAAAAGAATGTAGAAGACAAAGGTTTAAAACAAAATTTAAGTTATAATATTTTCTTCAGAATAAGTTTATCAATTACCATTAAAATTAAGATTGGGATTAGAAACTAGAGAATGGGTTTATATGTAACACCAGGCACTGTCAACGGACATTGTGCAATTAAACCTCTTGAGTACTATTTTAGCAGATTGATGCCCTTAGTAAGTTCAAACAATCCACTACTAGCTCCTGCTGAATGTCCCTACGGCCCTGTAAACCAAAACCAGTATTCTTTCACTAACAAAAGCCTAACAATCATCATTTATGTGTCGTGAAATGTCCTGCTTTACTGCGTAACCTAAACACGGTTTCACTGTGGTACATATATTCATGTACACCATCAGACCACAGTGTCCTGTAATGAGCCCCACGACTTTCCTGAGTTGCGTCTGCTGCTTCTTTAAGCCCTCCATATGGAACCATGCTTAAGAGGTGCTTACTCTGTGAATGCCCATGAAGGTTATCCCATCTTGCCTGGTGTTGCTTATTAATCCACCTATTAATAACAGACCTAGCCAACGACAGATAGATCCCTAAAGCCGGCTCAGGTCCGATGAACTCAGATGGAGATCCCAGTCCAGCCAGTCGGTCTGCCTCCTCATTACCCTCAACTCCCTTATGTCCCGGAACCCAGTAAACAGTTATCCGGTTATCTAGGAACAGAGTTTTGAGGTTAGGTTAAATACTAAGATCAACTAATTACTATCTACTATTTTTAAGCCTATTTGCTTGTAACAACAAGAGAAAACAGCTGATTTCTTATTATGATTACTAAGGAAAGAATTCACTTTTTTTAATTTTCAAACTAACTTTGCATATATAATTATGATTCCATCAAAATGGGAACTAACAAATAAATCAACACTTTAAAACACTATATGTTGATCTTCATCTAATAATGAGACATTAGAGTGTTGATCTTGACCAGGCATTATTCATAAAATCATTTAATCTGCACTTATGGTTTTGATTATATATCTCCAAAACAATATCGCTCTTCGAAAATTTTGATTTGAGGAATTATTTGAAAAAAATATAATTAAAATCGTTAGAGGCGGTTTAAAAAAAAATCGTAACGTTTTCTGTAGTATAAACCTCTAAAATAAAAACAATCACGTACGAAAATGTTTCGCTGACGTGATGGAAGCGATTTTTCAGAAGTATTTTTCTTTCATTATTGTAACATAGCCACCGGACCACATATTCAAATGATTAGAATTATATACCTATTCTTCCCGTCAGTGGTCTATCAACTCACCTCATAAAGGCTACCGCGGTTTCAAAACTCTATAGTTTCATCTTCAGGCCGTGATACAAAATGTTAAATCCCTCTGTCGAGGACGTCACAAAGTCAAACAAAACATTAAAACATACATCACAAACACTAAGCACAATTACACATTAAAAATATTCATCATGAAATTCGGCTTGGCCAAGCTACACACGCGACTCGTACGTCGTTACATTCCGAACTGCCTTTTTTTTATCTTTTTTATTTTTCTTTATCTTAAAATTTTCATTTAATAATCGAAATCTGCATACATTAGCATATTAAACTTTCAGTTTCTGTATACTGAAAATACGACAAATTATTAGGTACATTACTTAGACATATGAAAATGAAACCTGACTTCCATGAAATAATTTCTTAATTTCAATGAATTTTCGACAAACTCAGATGCAGATCCCAGTCCAGGAAACCGGTCTGCCTCCTCATTGCCCTCTATTCCCTTATTCTCCAGCACCCAGTGAAGAGTGATCCGTTTCCCCAAGGACAGAGCACCGCAAGTGGTTTGATTGCTGCCTGACTATCGGTACATACGAGTCTTCTTGTAGGCCCGATTCAAGATCTATCGAACAGTCATTAATGGTAATTATCGTTACCAGTACCATTTATAGTTACTTGTATCTTTTGATTTATAAACTAATTAAGTTTTACAAACTGTGGGTTATATGTCACTTCCAATCTTTAGTATCATACAGACATTGTTCAGCTTAGAGTACCTTTCGGTTTAAGTGAGTTTACCCAAATTGTCATAGTTAGAATACATATAGGAACTAAACTATACAGCTATGCTTGTTCCTTATACACGCAATACACGAAAAAACCAACTATACTTGGTGAAACTGAATTCTAATCAGCTTACAGAAACTATTTTAACTGTTCTTGTTTAATGAAAAACGTGTTTCATAATTATATCATTGAACGTACTACAATGAGAACCCTTATGAGAGATATGTTAGAGCTTGCTTGGTGGTGGCATCTTGCGGCAGAGTATGCAACTAATTTAAACAGCTAATAGTACTGTCTATTTTCTCAAGCGTCCCTGCCCGTGCAGCTTGCAGCTTTCGTAGCGGAAAATTGTCCAATTACTTAGACTTTAGCCTTTGGTATCGAGCACGCTTTTTATAATGGTGACTGAACATCTAGTCCGTTTATGCAATAATTATATTGTAGCCTATAAGCTTGTAGTTAGGGGGAAAATTAGGGATAATACTTAGAGTGTAATTATTGAAATTAGTGTTGAGGTAAATATTTATTTAGATGTTGGAGTCCGGGGCCTGTCATCTTAGCCTATGTGCTATTAAAACTTTTTCAAGTTTTCTGTAAAGAATGAAAAATACTGTAAGTACAGGAGTACACCCAGCTTGACATGAAAATTGGAAATATTAACCGCAATCTAGATTTCAGATTTGAGTATTTCTAAGACTGCTGCGTTGTTGTAAAAAATCTAATAGCAATATTGATGCATGATCCAATTTACATAAATTCTGTTAAATATAACTTTTTATAGATTTTTGTTTGATTTTTTCTCTGGTGGAATTTTCAAGAAAACAACTTACGACTTATTTTTTGGTGTGCGATTTGGTTGCTTTAAATAATATAAATTTGAATTTAACAACGTATAAGTAACGTTTATGCAACTGTTTATTAATATGAAACTTCGTTTTGAGGTTGGGATATTTGATAACTAATTTTTTTTTCTTAGGCTATATAAAACGGCAGCTGGTCAATGTATTTTCATTGGTAATTCTTGAATTGTCTTTAATGCACCAAGTAGTTATCAAAATTTAAAAAAATATCATATCACCAAACACGATATACTACATTAATATGGTCTTAAGTTACTCTGTACTGTTTATTTAGAGTAAAGAAGTTTTCTTTAAGAACATCTTTCTCTTAAATTGTTAAAGTCGAATTGTTTCTAACTCTACATCGATAATCGAATGCAATACATTAAACATGATGTATTCTGAAGTAGTCACAGCACATCTCATTATTCAAAGGTTATTCTGAATAGATTTGAATAAACAAAACACAGTACTATTGATATTTCATTGCTCCGGTACGTTGTGACCTACTGCGCATGCGTCAAGCATTGTTGTTGCTCGCGCAACCTGTCAAACTGCACACGCGGGAACTCCAACAGTCAGTCGCGCGGATGAAGTTGAAGTGGACGCACCGGAAGACTGTGTGTTGATGTTTTTCGATTTGTCGATGTTTGTAATTCGATATACGTGCGTTTAAATATTATGCAAACTTATTTTTTAGTTTGATATCAGTTTGACGGTAGTTTGGTTGTAGAAAATTGAGAGGATATTTTGTGTGGAAGTGACGACAATGGTGAAAAACTTTGAAATGATAAATAACTTATTAGCAGTGTTAATTGTAATTCTGTCTTGGTTTGGACCGTGCATAGTTGGCAATGTTATTAGCAGAGGTAAGTTCACATGGAAATTATTTAAAAAAATAAACAAGGTTAAGGAATTTTAACCTTAAACTTAGGTGTTTATAGGCAGTAAAAATTAGGCAAAATAATTTTAGTTTAATTAAGTTTATTATATTTTATTAATGTATGGTTATTGTTAAATTAATTTTTGAAACAGATATCGTGGTAAGAATACAGACCCGAGAATAAAAACGAACGAAGATCCTACCATTTACAAAAACGCGCGCGCGCGCGCGCGCGCGCGTGTGTGTGTGTGTGTGTGTGTGTGTGTGTGTGTGTTTTACGCAATAAATTGATTTTGACCAGCTTGGACCAGTTTCGCTTCAGATTAGGCCGTTCAAAACCTCAAGAGTTCATAAGTATTTAAAATTTTGAAAATATAATTTCACAATTGAAATCCCAGCAACTGAATTTAAAATTTAGTACAATATATTTACGCTGAAAACTATAATAATTCAGAATTTGAAAATTTTAAAGATGGTCAGTATACAATCTTGTGTTTTCACAATAAATTACAAAAATGATCGCGTAATAAAAATTGTGTTTATATGATGTAATTAAATTGTGTTGCTTTTTGTAAATACGCTTTTATTATTTCCACTAAACAGCTGTGTGCCTACATTATTGTTAGACCGAAATAACACACTTACTGTTAAGAATTGTAGATGTGAAAATCTTCCTCCACCATTGGAAATAGGTCTATGTTCAAGAATGACCTCGTGAAAATATGCCAGTAAGTTTGTTCGGTTCCTATTATAAAATCTATTTCGCTAAAACCTCAACGGAACATAGATTCGGTTGTTTATTTTCCGTACAAAACGTTAGTTCATATGAAACCCTCTTGTAGTTACCGCAAAAAAACTATTTGGCCTAGACAAAAATAAAAATAAAAAAATGTCTGAATGCATTTCTCTAAGCAGCTCTATTTTGTGTATTATGTCTTTCTCAGTGCATATTAATTGAACATTTTTAACACGAATTTATGGTAAGCCGGAAAAACCAAACAGCTGCTAGAAAGGTCTTGTTTTATATCTGAATTTGATAACGGTTTTTCTGAAAATGCTGTTTTTTTGTAGGTAATTAACATTAGTGTAAATATATTTTGTTTGGGTGTCGACAAACAATATTATAAAGTACTGAGGAATAATTGTATACAGTCTACTTTAAAAAAACAACAACACATTGTTAGACTTCAAAACGAGTAGAGATTATCCACTCAAAACAAATTAACGATTTTCATAGTATGGCCTACATAATATGGCTATTTCCAAGTAATTTTAATAAGAAAAATAAAAGGTAAGTGAATATGCAAAAGTGGTTAAACATAGGCCTATACCTAGTAACAGAGCACGAAAATTATTCAGAATAAAAAAAATAAGTTGTATAATAATATAAGGATTCAAAAATTTCAAAATTGTAAATTGATATTTCGTATTAATTTGCTGTAATTTTGACCGGGAATAAAAACACTTTTATAAACATTAAAAAATACGAAGATTTAATTCGTGTGTTTGTGTATAATTTTCAAAGACAACAAGTGTAGGCTATATAGAATGAAACATAGTTTTCAAAATGTGAATGTATAAAAGAACACAAAATTGTAGTATTTGAATGTATAGACGTAAACGGGAATCAAATGAGTGTTTGAAGGATGAGGCGATTTGTTGCATGTTATTGTAAATTTGTATCGACCTTTGAAATGTAAATGTGTTTATATTACATTAAAATGCTGTATTTATACGTATTGTAATTGTTATATTTTAAGCGTATATTATTGAAGTACACATTAACATTCAGGGTCGTATTTAGGCGTTCGGCCCCTGTAGGGCCTTTGACCCTCTGCGCTCCCTCATCGTCGCTCCTTTATTTCGAACATTAAAAACTTGTATTTTGTCTGTATACATATCTTTACACATTATAAGCATAACATTGTGTGAAAATATCATAAATTGAGAATGTAATATAATATTTTTTTAAAAAACTGTGAAATTAATAATGTGAACCTAAAATTAGACTCTGTTAGTTCAAAAACAAAATAGCATTTATTATACGCAGTACGTGATTCAGTGTAAAATAAAGCATTAAGGTGTTGTGAGGCTTACCTACAATTTATAATTTTATAATTAACGCCTGTCTTTATTTTTTGAAAATTTTTAAATAATCTTTTTATAGTTCAACAGTGATGTTATAGGCATGATGGCATTTAGGCCCTAACTTTACACAAATGAAGCAATGATACTTATCGTCTTTTGTTCTCTTGCCATTGTTAAATACAATCTTTTACTACTTCTATTAATTTTTTTCACAACTTCTTTAAAATTTCTTAAAACTTGTTTTTTTTAAAAAATGATTGGCGTTCCTACTTTTTTCCAAAATTTCTCGCCCATAGGTCCGGGCCAACTTAAACTGATTATAATGATGGGTTCATTGCGTTTAACGGCCGCGACGCGGACTGGACTAAATCACGCGTCAATCAGAACACTAAAGGCTTTTATGTAGGCCTATATGCTCAAACTCAAAAAAAGGTTTTGGGATCGTATTTTATATTCGCCCACATTTGTGAAATCTAGTGGGGTAAAAATAACCATGTAAAGTTATTTGTTAATTTTTCAAAGTACGATTTTGTTGATGTCGATAAATAGGTCTACAAAAGTTCGTAGAATATCGAAAATCTCGATATATATATATATATATAACACCTATATACTAATTCAAAAATTAAGTTTATCGATTTTTCGATGTATTTGTGATCATATAAGTCAACATTTTTAGGGGTAATGTAAAACGTAAACCTCTGCAGAAGTCTGGAGACTCATGTAAATTTTACGTGCTAAAAGAAAGAAATACATTCCGAATCATTATCACTGCTTCAAACAAAACTCCACAACACGTAAGAAAAACAAAACATTTTGCCCTTATAAATTTGTTTATCTTCAATAGCATTAATTTTCCTGGGTTCGGTGTCACTACAAATATCATTTTATGCTAAATTTTCGTAGTGATCGGTCTGTCGCTTCGTTTACAAGTAAGAGGGCGTTGCTGACAGACAGACAGACGGACAAGCTCGTCGTTTATTATAAGTGTTTCTGTTCTTGCCCGCGAACCGTAAAAGTTGACCGCAAAAACATTTTCAGAAACAAAAAGCTATGCAATGCTTTGCGTGAACCTGTTCAGTTTAGCCTATCCACAAAAATCCGGTATGGAAGCAGTCAGATCACTTGTTTCTCAAAATTTATTTTTTCTAAAAATCTTATTATATATAGCGTTTTTAAACTCAATATTTGTAATTAAAGGTGTGTGTGTGTGTGTGTGTGTGTGTGTTTTTGCGATGCTAAAAAAAGGTGGAAGAAATCTTTTATAGACTATCTGGGCTAGCGTACGCACTATCCCAGAGTGTGGGACTTAAATTAATTTCAAACTCAAGTTAGGATACATTGTTACCCACTAAAAAAACCACCAAAAGCATTCCTCTTCTGTAAACCTCCCCACGGAACCGCCGCCAGGCATTACTTCATGGGAAGGAGGACTGGCTGAACGCCTACTCTTCTACAGCGTTGGCTCTCCTTTCTCGATCCTCAGCCCTCAACCTCTTCATGACCACTGCAGCGAATTCCGCAATGGCCCTCCAGTTGGGCCTCTGAAGAAGCAAACCAGACTTTCCGGTGCAATGCTGCCTCGCAGATATGTTTGCAGCCTCATCCTTTCCTCGTCGAATCTCCGACACCGGAAAAACACATGCCCCGCATCTTCGTCCATTGCTGGAAGACAGAAGGGACAAGCCGAGTTTGTTTCTAGCCTCTATGTGTGTGTGTGTGTGTGTGTGTGTGTGTGTGTGTGTGTGTGTGTGTGTGTGTGTGTGTGTGTGTGTGTGTGTGTGTGTGTGTGTGTGTGTGTGTGTGTGTGTGTGTGTGTGTGTGTGTGTGTGTGTGTGTGTGTGTGTGTGTATGTGTTTGTGTTTGTGTGTGTGTGTGTGTGTGTGTGTGTGTGTGTGTATTTGTTTGCATGTGTGTTTGTTAGTGTGTGTGTGTATTTGTTTGCGCGCTCGTGTGTGTATGTATGTGTTCGCAAGCGCGCGCGCGTGTCTGTGTGTGTGTGTTCAAAAATAAGGTAATAGGAATAATAAAACAAAACCGACGACGGTCAGGATTCATTTTTTCCAATTTACTCCGGAGTAATGAATCTACGTACTTTAAAATCTCCTACCCGGAATTGAGTTGTGACAAAAAATTCAGCTGATCAGGCAATTTCGAAACTTTAATGATAAATTTCCAGGTTTTTTTTATTAACTCCATGGATTTTCTATGTTAAATAACTCATTGGTTTTTTTTATACGTATTGATTACATTTAATCGAGATTTCATTAAAACAGTTTACGACCGAATTTTGTTCGAAAATTTGGTTATTTTATTATTTTTAACGAAAAATTTACTTATTAAACGGGAAAACTAGTGCTTTATTTACAAATTTCATCAAAATTGGTCTGCGAGTGTAGTTTAAAGCGGTATGTAATGATTTTACACTTCTACATTTCTTACTATTGGGATTTGAAAAAAATCCTTCTACACTGTTACAGATTGATAACATAAAATTTTGATAAATCGATGATTTTGTGTAGAAGAGAATACACAGTGAAATAGGAAAAGGAAAACAAAAATCAATAAAGATTATAAAAAAAACAAAACAATAATTGTAATACACTATAGAGTTGTAAAACGTGGCTTATTGTTGTAGTATTTACAATTAAAAATATCGTATATATTTTTTCTAGTTCTAACATCCTTTTTCTCAGCACATGCTATTCTTACACGCATAAAGGTTTTTTAAACCGGCTTTTGACATTGCAAAACGACTTTGCGCTAAAACTTACTGATTGAGGAAATGTTTAAAATAAAAAAAAACACTTTTAACTGTCACAGGCAAAACGGCATCATGGATACGCATGCGCCGCGTCACAAATCAGACAATATTTTGTTTATTTTACGAAGCTAACTTATTAATCACGAATAGACAATCCCATTGCCTGATTGTCTATCCATTGCAAATGTTTCTTTTTTGCACAACATGCTTAGAACAATCTCAATATTTATTTAAAAGTAATTAAACTTATAGGTTACGTGCCCTAATGACAGTCCCCTATCCCTGCCCGTCGTACAAGTCGGGTCAAGCATTTCGAATACCTAACACATTTTTGGACACTGTTTTTACACAAATATATTTGTGATTTCTCCTTCCATCGTGCATGTATCTACGAACATCATAAAATACGAAGTACAATTAAAATGCAGTTAGAGATTATCAAGCATGCCTTTTCAATTGACTATTAAAATTGCGTTTTCTATCACTACAAACATGTCACAGGGACAAACACTTCAAAGAGCAGGATTGTATTTACCAAATGTCTTTACTCACGGACAATTGTATGTAGCCTTTTCAAGGGTAACTAAATCAACTAACATGTTTGTATCCATTAAAGAAAATGAAATACAAAAAGTACATTAGAAGATTACATTCTTACATAAAATATCGTTTATAACGAGGTATTGTAATGCTCTGTAAACATTTCTATTAAAAAACAATTATCTGTATTGAAATGTATATACTACAATGACTCATAAATATGTTATTATTGTTTCAATCCGATCGCTTTTTGAAATTTATATACTATAATGACTCATAAATTTGTTGTTATTGTTTCAAACCGATCACTTTTTGAATTGTATAGGCCTTATACTATAATGACTCATAAATTTGTTATTATTCTTTCAATCCGATCGCTTTTTAAATGTAGACTATATACTATAATGACTCATAAATTTGTTATTATTGTTTCAAACCGATCACTTTTTGAAATGTATATACTATAATGACTCATAAATTTGTTATTATTGTTTCAAACCGATCACTTTTTGAAATGTATAGGCCTTATAACTATAATGACTCATAAATTTGTTATTATTGTTTCAATCCGATCGCTTTTTGAAATATATGTTCTATAATGACTCATAAATTTGTTATTATTTTTTCAAACCATCGCTTTTTGAAATGTATATTCTGTAATGACTCATAAATTTGTTATTATTGTTTCAAACCAATCGCTTTTCGAAGTATTTTTTAAACATATTTTCCCTTCCTTCCAAGTACCGCCCTCACCCCAACTACTTTTATTCAAAAGGCTGTGTTTACTTAAAACTTTCATAGTGCGAAATTTCGCACGGGCCCCCTGGTAGTTCTTTATTGTTGAAGTCTTTCACAACCAAGGATAAACGTTTGGATCAATAAAGTAGGCAGTTTAAATCATACGTTTGAAAAATTATGTAATAAGTTCAAATTTGTTTTTTTTCAATAATTACACCTTTGGTCGTATACTAATGAAAAATACGTTTTACTGAATACATCCTTTACAAAGTAAGCAGACGTAATTTTTTCAGTTACGCGCTTAGGAGCAGTTAAGATGGACTGAGAGCAAGCGAAGCAAACAAGGTTGACCTACAAATCAGGCGGCGTTAACACCTAGTATAATTTAATACTGTTACTAACACTTAAATCTATAACAATAAAAGGTGTTTTGGTGTTATTTAGTTTCCATTTTATAAACGTCTTTATTCTCTCCCCAGTTGAATAGAATTCCAAAAAGGTGCACTCCAGTAAATATTACAATGTCCAATGTCTTAGAAGCCAGGTGACGACGGTTTACACAAAGAGGTATCTGTCCAAACAGTATATTGTTAGCCTACCTGCAGGTGGGTCGGGTGAACCTTTATTTGTTGTCGAAGGCCCCCGCTGTGTAATAGACCCCCCAGCCCCCAAACGTTTAGAGGGTCACGCTGTGCAAGAATAATAGACAGCTCAAGATACAAGACGGAAAGTGAAATAGGATACTGGCAAGCGGGTCCATTAAAAAGTAACACGATTAAAAGAAATGTTCTGGAATTATGACAGCATTAATTTAGACCCCGGGGGGCGGCTGTATGAATTTTCGGTTTTCAATGCTTCAAAAACACCGGATGTTTTTTTATAGCCTACACGTCTCGACATGAGTTTCGGAGATTCACATTTTCATATAACATTTCCTCAGTTCATAACTTGTCAGTCAGCTGTCAGTTTTTATTTATTACTGTACATATGGGGGGAGCTGCGTAGAGCTGCAGTTGGTTCGGCAGCGGACAGTTGGCAGTATCGATTTTGTTTGGTGTTTAACGTCTGACTATTGTGCACACTTGGACTAATGCAGACGATGGGATGATATATAGCGTATGAAAATGCCAAGCTCTGGCCGGGAATCGAACCCGGGTCCTCGGGGTGAAAGTCCAGTACGCTGTCAACTAGGCCATCGAGGCGACTAATTGTCAGTATCTATTTTGGGTATTACAGGGTACGTTTCGGAGATTTGTAACGTCTTCATTAGTGTACGAAGATGTTTAGACACGTCAGTTAATCTTTTAATAAAAATACAGGGTGGAACAAGATTTCCAAAGTTTGTTACATTCAGTTATTTCCACACAAAAAATCTTTTTCGAAAGCTAAAGATAAAACGGTGTAATTTCTCGAAATCGGTTTAGCCGCCTCGGTAAACCGAGGCGTTGATAGCGTACTGGGCTTTCACCCCGAAGACCCGGGTACGATTCCCGGCCATGGCTTGACATTTTCATACGCTATAAATCATCCCATCGTCTGCATTAGCTCTAAGTGTGCACAATAGTCGGACGTTAAACAAAAAAAAAAAAAAAAATCGAAATCGGTTTATTAGATTTTGCTCGAATTTCGGTTGTACGAAATAGAATTTGCGAAATCATTCATCAAAATAATCGAAATTTACAGTAAAAAAAAACAAAATCCTACAGCGTTTTCTGGTTTCGTATTTTTGTTTTTTCCGGTTTACTCTCGATTAGCAAAGTTTCTCTTTTTAAATATTTTCTAGGCCTACAATGAGTTGAGTCTCAAAGACCCAGATATTGGTTTTTTCAGCTGATTTTTTAATTGGATTTTTCTAAAAATTGAACAACCACATAAATGGGTCCTATAGTTCGAGATTTCATCGTCACAAGTCACGGTTGTACTGTGACGGCCACTCTAATACGAAAATAATGTAAACTAATTATGTTCTATAATCCATTTCGTGCACTGATCTTTTAACTCTGTATAAACACGACTGCTGAGTGAAAATAAATTAATTTACATAATTTGTAATATAAATATTTGCAAAACGTAATTTAAAACTGTTTCCTCGTTTCTTTCGGAGTGATATTGTTCTAAAGTCAATTTACAGTTTAACTTGCAGCTCACGAGGTCACCGCGCATGCGCGAGGAGGATTTAAATAAATAAATAATGAATCACGTCTACAAGTTTTACGTGAAATATCTGCAAAAGCAATTTACCCAGTGTGCTAGATAAGCACCCTTAGATAATTAAATTTCCTCCTCAAATATTTTATCAAAACAAGATACTATCTCAATTTGTGATACGATTCCTTCAACTCTTAATAAAATAACGAAGTCTTCACCAATTAAACATTTCAGTTGTGAATTGTAATATGTTAAGATTTACATTAAATACTAGAGATAAAGAGATTATATACATGAAGCACTCGATCACTGGACCTATTGTGTAACAGCCTCTTGGTTACTTGTTCAGCAAAATAGTACCCTCAATGAGTTCCCGCAGACCAGCGAATAACTTCTGCTTATTCAGGGTTGTAGAAGCTAATCGTGATTTAACTTCTGCTGGTAAGAACCTCACAATCATAGATTATGGGGTCTGAAGTTTCCTCTTCTTTCTGCATAACCCACACAGGCTTCTCCGTGGTACATTCCAATCCTCAACCTGTGAACCCTTAGATCACAGTGTCCAATAGTGAGCTCTAGGCGGACACTCGCCCAAGGGTATTCGGGATCCAGACTATCACATTCTTTATCTGAAACACAATCCTAGCCAACACCATTTCCTCCACCTGGTTGATAGTGATTCATGAATTTGAAGCGAGCGAAAACGTATGATTTTGAAGAGCCAATCAGAAGCGAGCACGTCAGGCTTAATGTACACGTGTTGAATAGAGGAGGGGTACGAAGCGGAGATAGAAAATTATAAATAGGACGGGCCATAATATTGGTGACCAGTATAGATATAGTTTTTGAAGATGGAGGTTCTCCGAAACGCGTCAACGAAAGTAGAATTGACGAGGCTAGGGAAAGCAGATCGTTATACTGAACATAGTGATTATAACATTTTATTTTAATTTTTTGAAATTTTGATGAAAGAATATTATTTACTTTAGGCTGTACATAAAATATCATTTACTTTTCATGTTGATACCTAAAGTTGATTACGTTTATATAGACACATTTTGAATACGTTTTAGATAAAAATATTATTTATTTTTACTGTGGCAAAGATTGATTTTTGTAATTTTTTTTGTGCAAAATACTTAATATGTTGGTTTCGTCACAATATCCAATTATACAGCAATATTGAATATCCTTAGATTTGGAAAATCGCTTGCATCAGGTTAGCGAGACAAATGATTGTCACGAAATTTTTTAATTTTATTTCGTAAGTTCCATCCACTCCATTTGTAAATTTAAAAGCTCATGAAGTTTGCCCGCAAAATTGTACAACTTGGAGGTGTGAAACCCGTAAACACTCGCCAGGAAATCCCGATGGAATCACTTCCCAGACGAGAGAGAGAGAAAGAGAGCGAGCGAGAGAGAGAGAGCAAAATAGGATGCACTGTGTAAAAGTTGAGCAAGTGTTTTTCTTATTCAGTTATGTGTAAAGGAGATTGAATCATGGCTTGTTGAGGTCAAATGTTTTCAATACAAAATGGTGCGCTTTGCATTTCGTATTCACGTCCTAATGTATAGTTTTCGATTCTTCTGACAAGCTTTATCAGATATTACTCAGCAAACGTATTGACACGTTAATACAGTGTGTTCTGATAGTCAAACACCAATTCAAACACCTTTTGTAACCTATATACCAAATACCGGTATACATGGTTGTATTTACAACAAATGGAAATCCTTTTTTGCTTTATCATTATAAGAGATGTAGGTTATGTCCATTAGTACTGTATCATTGGTGACAGACAAAAAATATGAGTTTAGTTTGAATTAAATTAATTTGGCGTTGTTTGTTCGTATTTAAGTAATAATTTTTAATAAGTCAAAATTAAAAGAACAATATAATTTTTCTTCACTAAAAAATAACCAAAAACCAAATTATCTCACTGCACAATATAAAGGTTGGTCAAACGGAGCAGAACCCAGGTAATGAAAGTCTAGAGGGAATTAGCATCTTTTTTTTTTTTTTTTTTTTTTTTTTTTTTTTGTGTGTTTAACGTCCGACTATTGTGCACACTTGGGCTAATGCAGACAATGGGATGATTTATACCGTATGAAAATGCCATGCCCTGGCCGGGAATCGAACCCGGGTCCTCGGGGTGAAAGACCAGTACGCTATCAACTAGGCCACCGAGGCGGCATTAGCATCTGCAAGCACATCAATGAGGAACTGGTATATCACCGATTAGAAGTAAGGGAGTTATCCACCTTAAATTCTCTTCATATCCTAGATTTTATAAAGAGACCAGGACTGAAGAAGGCGCCGTAACTGAGTAACTCAGAAATATAGAAACTGGTAACAATGGATGCACAAAGCTCGCAGTATTATCCTATCGTTACAAATTCAAAAAAATACTCGTTCCTGCAGTTTTCGATGCTGAACATCATTGCACTATGACCAAAGACTAGGTCCTCTTGACTCTTCGCTTCCTGTCTTTGCTTCTGAGCACCTCCTGCACAGGTGTACTCACATGACTGTTAGGCCTCCTTCAACTGCCTCAGTCCTAAGGTCTATGTTGGTGTTATCCTTATTTTGCAAGGTTTGAATTATTTCAGTATTTCATTTCTCAGCGCACCCCCAAATTTGCAAAAAATACATCCAAACTGTTTTTAGAAGTTGTGATTTGTTAGGTAAATGTAGACTGATGCTGCAGAAGTTGATGCGTTCTTTTATATTTAAAATTCACTTTGCTTTCTTAAGTTCGACATGCGACTTTCACTTTATCTTTGTGTCAAAAGTTATTCCTAAGTAATGCTGGAAAATATAAATATACTCGTCACTAACCACACACTGACTGGCCATATAAGCTATCGGGAGGATTCCCGGTGCGCCGCTGCCAGAATTTTAAAGAAAAGCGTCGGTTGTCTGGTGATAAAAAACATGCTTTTTGCAAGCTTCATCTTCAAACCTTAGACCCGCAAACGAATTACCCCTATGCCTTCGTGATCAGAGAAAAGCGCGTCTACTTTATCGGTATGATGTGCATAAATACATATAAACACTATTATATATCAAAATTATTAAATAAATAGTTTATTTATTGACTCAAACAAAGTCGTCTACTTCATCTTACATAAAGCATTGTCAGTGACAAAGTCAGTTATTCTATTCATCTGTGAGTGGAGTGTGTAAAGGGTTTGTAGGTCACGGCTGAAAGTTACTTTATACCGCTAATACGTTATCTATTTTATCGAAGCTCGAGAACATACCACCAGATTTATTTATTCATTCTCGAAGTACGGAACAAATGTAATGGTTTCTGTAGAAATGGCTGATGTAACTACTTTATCGTAGGTTACTGTCAGAAGATCTCTCTCTCTCTCTCTCTCTCTCTCTCTTTATTTATTTATTTATTATTATCTCAGAGAGAGAATAGAAGAAAAGAGAAGAGAGAGAAGGGGAGAAGAGAGAATGGCACTAACGTATTTGTAAAATTAACATGGCTGGATTTTAAATCCTTCAGCGTCCCTGTTTGTCCATGAACGGATGTTTTGTACTGTTTTCTGCAGCTTAGCAAATACACTTTCTCTATTATCTGCAACAGCAATCACAAGTTTTATAGTTTAAAGAATTATTTTTTAGCTGTAATTGACAGAGAAATAGTTTTGCGAAAGCATTACGATCTTTCTCTGCAAGCATCAAAACGTATGCCTTGTCATCGTCTATACAACATAGGAACTTCTCTCTCGGGCCTGAAAAGGGCCATGGTATGGGAAACCTAATTCACTCCCGTCATCCAAGACTCACTCCCGATTGTTTCGCAGTGCCCGCGTATCTCGGGTTTCTATTCACTTCTGCCAGGCACTACTGCCGGTGTTATGGTGTGCCAAGTTTTGGGTAGTGTCAATTTTCTCGCCTACACCGGCCAACAAGCAACACCAAGTGAAGTTATTTCACAGTCCTGTGATCGCCCGGTCTACTTTTACTTTCTCCGGCAGACTACAACAGCCTTCATTGGTGCATTTACGATTTACAAAATTCTGTATAAGTTACAGTATTTATAAAACACACTGTAATAACATTTAAAATATACATACTCGGACTCACTATGTTGAGTATAATGATCTGCTTTCCCTCGCTTCGTCAATTCTACTTTTCTTGACGCGTTTCGGAAAACCTACATCTTCAGAAACTATATCTATACTCTATATATCGGAGTGTAAATTGTGTAATGTATTTGTGCCTGAACTCAAAAGTAAAACCACAATAATCGTATCAAAGAACTTTCTCGCTGATAGCAATGAATGTTCAACAGCGATATTTTTTAAACTTATAGTCCAAGTGTTTTGATGGTAAAAAAACGATATTACCTCAGAATTCATTCGGAATACATCGCTTTTGTTAAACATTTACAAGTAAGCTTATCTTACCTTTCTCTTCAACATGCATTTTTTTAAATGAAAGAGCAACATTTTACATCGTGAATTATTCGAAAAATGTTACATAATAAAAACATTGATAATATTTTGCTTAAAATTAATCCCTTTATCGTTTTCTGCGGTTGTTTTTAGTGTACAATTTTTACACCCACAAAAAAGGGTAGCATTCACCCCCCCCCATGGTAAAAGCATACATTAGCACTAATAACTTTTGTTTTTAAGCCATTTCCAACATATTGTCCAATTTTTCAGTCAATCGGTTCAGTTCGAAAGAATTATGAACGAAAAACCTTCAATCACTGGATTATTACACTTTTTTGAAAATATGATTTCACCACAATACTCAGCAATAAAACTGCCCGCATTAAGATTTTGAATTTTTAATGAATATGAAAATTTCCAATGTAAATTTATGCAGATTTTAATATTAATTATAAAATCATATTTTTAGAAATGTTTAATGTGAAAACGTAATTTTTTTTAGGATTTCGAATGGCTACCATTACAAAACTATTGGACAGATTAAGTTAAGAAATTTGTCTATGCTATTACCAAAATCGATTTTGTACCACGTTTGGATCAAAACGAACCAATATTGTGAATGCGAGAGTGCCATAACTCACCACACACACACACACACACACACACACACACACACACACACACACACACACACACACACACACACACACACACACACACACACACACACACACACACACACACACACACACACACACACACACACACACACACACACACACACACACACACACACACACACACACACACACACACACACACACACACACACACACACACACACACACACACACACACACACACACACACACACACACACACACACACACACACACACACACACACACCCATTCACCAACTCATAGGTAACATCCAGGATTGGTGCAACAGGAATCATGGGCAGGTGGATTTTTATCTCACACAGATTCTCATTGGGCACGGTTGCTTCCGAGCTTACTCGTTCCGTTTCGGGCTGGAAACAGACTCAGCTTGTCCCCTCTGTCTTCCAGCAGTGGAGGAAGATGCGGAGCATGTGTTTTTCCGATGTCGGAGATTCGACGAGGAAAGGATGAGACTGCAAACATATTTGCGAGGCAGCATTGCACCGGAAAGTCTGGTTGCAACAATGATGGCTTCAGAGGCCAACTGGAGGGCCATTGCGGGATTCGCTGCAGTAGTCATGAAGAAGTTGAGGACTGAGGATCGAGAAAGGAGAGCCAACGCTGTAGAAGATTAGGCGTTGAGCCAGTCCACCTTCGCATGAAGTAATGCCTGGCGGCGGTTCCGTGGGGAGTTTTACAGAAGAGGATTGCTTTTGGTGGTTTTTTTTAGTGGGTAACAATATATCTTAACTTGAATTTGAACTTAATTTGAGTCCCACACTCCGGGGTAGTGCGTACCCTACCCCAGGTAGTCTATAAAAGATTTTTTCCACCTTTTCTGGCATCAAAAAAACACACCCACACACACACACACACACACACACACACACACACACACACACACACACACACACACACACACACACACACACACACACACACACCAACTTTTAACGATCTTTCGAAAATCCATCTACGTCAGACTCGCTCTCATATCAAGCTCCCGGGTATGAGTTTCACCATTATGGCCGCTCCAATAGCTTGTATTCTCAAGGAAATTCGCTAACTAAACAAAATCGTAACTATAATTAATTAACTGTTGCGAAGCGAGACTGACTGAGATAAGTTGTAACGTATTCTAGCCTCTCCGGAGGGAGAAACATAATAAAGGGTTATTGGACAAGATTACCCAACTGTACTTTGTAATTTATTGACCCCCCCTTAATGCGCCACTCTCATTGGTTAAGCCCCGAGTTAAGCTTTGACAATTGTAATACGTTTGGTATTTTGAAACAAGTTCGTATTTTTAAATTGCATTTAACTGTTTACTCTTTTTCGTCTTATTTTATTGGAATTGTACAGAACAGCTGTTCTCCAACATCAGCTGATAGGTGAAAATAATACATTAGTGTTGGCGTGTAATAAATAACAGTAGAAATGATTTTGCGGTTTTGTATTTATATTCAATTAATTTGTGACTAAATTAAATATGGAGGTAATCCTCGCCACCGAAATGAATTAAAAAAAGTTATCTCATAATTTAAAAGGTGAAAATGTCAGTTTTGAACAAATACGCGGGTAATTTGTTTATTATTATTTGACATTTGTTTGAACATGTTTTTAGTTGATACGATTTTAAATAATCTACCAACATTATTTCGTCACAAAACAGATGTTTAAAAACCGGTTTCATTATGCCATTAAAGAATTGTTATTCCGAATTAAATAATTAATATTATTCCTTTTTTTAACTTTGAGTGTAAAGAACGGCCAGAAGTGTAATTTTGTGGAGATTTTGTTAGCGGAAAAAATATATTGCAGCAAGTTTTCAACAT
Source organism: Callitettix versicolor (assembly GCA_022606455.1). NCBI lineage: Eukaryota > Metazoa > Arthropoda > Insecta > Hemiptera > Cercopidae > Callitettix > Callitettix versicolor. Next base: position 102,145,579 of record CM040189.1, on the reverse strand, counting down.
TATTACGTACGACCAAAACGTGGGATAAATTCTTACCAACCGTTTTCGATAGTCACCGAATCGATTTTTGGTGGGATCTAGTAATCTATACATTTTGTCAGAGTATTTTTTTTTTTTTTTTTTTTTAACGTCCGACTATTGTGCACACTTGGGCTAATGCAGACGATGGGATGATTTATAGCGTATGAAAATGCCAAGCCCTGGCCGGGAATCGAATCCGGGTCCTCGGGGTGAAAGCCAAGTACGCTATCAACACACACACACACACACACACACACACACACACACACACACACACACACACACACACACACACACACACACACACACACATTCACACACACACGCGCAAGGCGAGAGAGAGAGAGAGAGAGAGAGAGAGAGAGTGCCATAACTCACCACACACACACACACACACACACACACACACACACACACACACACACACACACACCCATTCACACGCGCGCGCACACACACACACACACACACACACACACACACCCATTCACACGCGTGCGCGCGCACACACACACCCATTCACACACGCTCACACGCCTCTGACCGAGGCGGCTTTGTCAGAGTACATATGCATTTATGTATAATTTTATTAAAATCGTTAAAGCTGATTTTCAGATAAAAAACGGTCGAAGACGGGAAATCAACTTAAAAAAAGAGTTACGCTTGTGGAACTCGGGGAGTTACCCACAGAAGCGAAGTTTTTGATACCTTTGCTGAATATATAATTAGTTTGAAGATATGTTTACAAATATCTTGTTTTATTTAAATAAATAAATACGTGAACGTATCTTAGATATTATATATTGTAGTTTTAGTAAAAGATCATTTTTTTAATATTAATTCGTAACGATCAGCTGATTCCATTGAACAGCTGTTAGGCTACAATGCGTTTCAATACGTTTTATGTTACAATACGTTTTATGTTGTTGAAATCTAGCAGTTCTAAAAACAATTATTATAAACGTTTATATAAGTTTCGAATGTAATAAGAACAACCTGCACGTGTTCTTCAATTAAGAAAAATACCGGAACCAAAGCATCACAAAGTTTTTATATAATACGCATGTACTGGTATCGAAAAGGAAGAAGAAAAAGAAAAAGATAGAAATAGAGAGGAGAAATTCATTTGCTGGTTCGTTCCACATATCCGTTAAATTCCTCCGTCCGTAGACTTTTTTCTATTGACTCCTCTCGCCAAAACTCGTTTAGATTCGAACCTGAGTAGGCTACAAATCTGGGTTTCAGTGAACTATCTCTTATCTTGCCAACAAGCACTTTCCAAAAGTAAATAATACCTTTACGCCGAATCTAATCTCATTTTCAGTAATGCGAAAGTAAATTCATATAAAATAATTCAAATAAAATGCTGTATTATTCAGTAGTTGTATTGACTTACTTATCAGCTGATAATTATTCATCACCTGATTGCAAAACAGCTTTTCTTTTGTTTTGTTAAATTCAACGTTGTATAAATCCTCGTTTTATAAATTTAGACAATATGTAACACAAACTGAAAACATTCGCCATTACATATTTTTACTAAGTACTGGCCAGCTGATTGCAAAACAGCTTTTCTTTTGTTTTTTTAAATTCAACGTTTTATAAATCCTCGCTTTATAAATTTGCAACAATATGTAACACAAACTGAAAACATTCGCCATTACATATTTTTACTAAGTACTGGCCAGCTGATTGCAAAACAGCTTTTCTTTTGTTTTGTTAAATTCAACGTTGTATAAATCCTCGCTTTATAAATTTGCAACAATATGTAACACAAACTGAAAACATTCGCCATTACGTATTTTTACTAAGTACTGGCCAGCTGATTGCAAAACAGCTTTTCTTTTGTTTTGTTAAATTCAACGTTGTATAAATCCTCGCTTTATAAATTTGCAACAATATGTAACACAAACTGAAAACATTCGCCATTACGTATTTTTACTAAGTACTGGCCAGCTGATTGCAAACAGCTTTTCTTTTGTTTTGTTAAATTCAACGTTGTATAAATCCTCGCTTTATAAATTTGCAACAATATGTAACACAAACTGAAAACATTCGCCATTACGTATTTTTACTAAGTACTGGCCAGCTGATTGCAAAACAGCTTTTCTTTTGTTTTGTTAAATTCAACGTTGTATAAATCCTCGCTTTATAAATTTGCAACAATATGTAACACAAACTGAAAACATTCGCCATTACGTATTTTTACTAAGTACTGGCCAGCTGATTGCAAAACAGCTTTTCTTTTGTTTTGTTAAATTCAACGTTGTATAAATCCTCGCTTTATAAATTTGCAACAATATGTAACACAAACTGAAAACATTCGCCATTACGTATTTTTACTAAGTACTGGCCAGCTGATTGCAAAACAGCTTTTCTTTTGTTTTGTTAAATTCAACGTTGTATAAATCCTCGCTTTATAAATTTGCAACAATATGTAACACAAACTGAAAACATTCGCCATTACGTATTTTTACTAAGTACTGGCCAGCTGATTGCAAAACAGCTTTTCTTTTGTTTTGTTAAATTCAACGTTGTATAAATCCTCGCTTTATAAATTTGCAACAATATGTAACAAACAAACTGAAAACATTCAGCCATTCAACGTATAAATCCTCGCTTTATAAATTTTACAATAGTACTGGCCAGCTGATTGTATTTTTAAACAGCTTTTCTTTTGTTTTGTTAAATTCAACGTTGTATAAATCCTCGCTTTATAAATTTGCAACAATATGTAACACAAACTGAAAACATTCGCCATTACGTATTTTTACTAAGTACTGGCCAGCTGATTGCAAAACAGCTTTTCTTTTGTTTTGTTAAATTCAACGTTGTATAAATCCTCGCTTTATAAATTTGCAACAATATGTAACACAAACTGAAAACATTCGCCATTACGTATTTTTACTAAGTACTGGCCAGCTGATTGCAAAACAGCTTTTCTTTTGTTTTGTTAAATTCAACGTTGTATAAATCCTCGCTTTATAAATTTGCAACAATATGTAACACAAACTGAAAACATTCGCCATTACATATTTTTACTAAGTACTGGCCAGCTGATTGCAAAACAGCTTTTCTTTTGTTTTTGTTAAATTCAACTTTGTATAAGTCCTCGTTTTATAAATTTGCAACAATATGTAACACAAACTGAAAACATCCGCCATTACGTATTTTTACTAAGTACTGGCCAGCTGATTGCAAAACAGCTTTTCTTTTGTTTTGTTAAATTCAACTTTGTATAAGTCCTCGGTTTATAAATTTGCAACAATATGTAACACAAACTGAAAACATTCGCCATTACATATTTTTACTAAGTACTGGCCAGCTGATTGCAAAACAGCTTTTCTTTTGTTTTGTTAAATTCAACTTTGTATAAGTCCTCGTTTTATAAATTTGCAACAATATGTAACACAAACTGAAAACATCCGCCATTACGTATTTTTACTAAGTACTGGCCAGCTGATTGCAAAACAGCTTTTCTTTTGTTTTGTTAAATTCAACTTTGTATAAGTCCTCGGTTTATAAATTTGCAACAATATGTAACACAAACTGAAAACATTCGCCATTACATATTTTTACTAAGTACTGGCCAGATGATTGCAAAACAGCTTTTCTTTTGTTTTGTTAAATTCAACGTTGTATAAATCCTCGCTTTATAAATTTGCAACAATATATAACTCAAACTGAAAACATTCGCCATTACGTATTTTTACTAAGTACTGGCTTCAGTATTAATAAATTTCTAACTACAATAACAATAATAAATTTTGTAACAACTCAGCCGCTGCTATTAAAACGGAAGTTAACTTTGTTTTTTTATTCTACCTTTTAATGCACCCGAGACTGTTTTCTCGTTCAATATTCATTTCATACAATTTTTATCAACTAGTTTGCTACTTTATCCGTTGAATGAAAAGTTACACTGGAAGTCAAATTAAATAATATACAGTACTTTTATTTGTTTTCTCTGCCGGACATTACTGGCGTTGTATAGCCTGTTATTACACTCAACTGATGTTTACGTTACGTAAAACTTTTATGGAACTAAAATTGTAACTAAATAATTAGATATTAAAACTTCACGATTGTTTGTGTTTGTTTTTGTGAACGTGTTTGCATTTAAGCCAGTTGTTTGATATCGACCAAACTTGTGTAAGAGATTTGGTGTTTTCCATTTCGAGTGATTATTTTTTCTCAATTTACAAAAACGTTACACAGAAAGTGTTTTTTGAAAACACTTTAAAAATTGGATTTCTTGAAGATTGAATTCCAAGTAGTCACAAAACTTGGGTGCGTGGCAACTTCATCCAAAAATCCGGTTCTGAAAATTAAACATTTTTGGAGATTTTGATCATATAATTCGATTAATTACTGTTTTTTAAAAATTCGAAAAAAATTGGAAATACCAACAATAAATATAAACAAATAATTACGACACGCAACTGTCTTGTGGACGTGATGGAAGCAACTCTCAAAAAATGTTTTTTTTCAATTTTACCTTCGGAATTTACATTTAAATCTGTGCATAATAAAATTTATAATTTTGAATTTGCATGAACACTTTAAACGCTGATTAAGATGGTCGAACCTCATGATATTAAAAAAAAATTAAGACAGAAAATATAAAAAAATTACCATTCTCAAAATTGGTGTTAAGAGTGTTTATGAAATTTTGCTTCGATATAGTTCATAAATTGGAAAAAATAGGTCTTTATATTCTCGAAACACTTTATTGTCGTAGTCTTTGCAGAAAGTCCTGGCGTTTACCAGGTTGGCAACGAGCTGGCAAAACACTTCCACCCGAGCAAATTGGTGTATTTTAAGGATTTGTTCCGGGTTTTGGCAGGCTGTCTTATAGTGAACGGTCCTCCTTGATGTTCTGCTGAACATGAATTTTTCGACCTTTAGTTGTATTCAAAATTATGGCGGTACCATAATTCCTCAGATATTTATTGTTAAAATTAGAAAAATAACGCACCAATCAGATTGATGCTACTGTGTACGGGAGATGCGGCGGGAATGCCTGAACAGAGATGTGATAAAATTAACGTACATTAGACCCGCGTTACGCCAACACTGCGAACCAATAGGTAGCGAGTTTACGGGAGAATTGTGAACTAGGGAGATTGAAGTTTCACAGGCGTAGGCAATTTCAAAGCCGAGAGAAATGTTCGGGAATTTGGCGTTGATGTTTTCCGGTGTTAGGAAGTAAAACTATTTGTGTAACTCAGTTCATATGTTGTTTAGGAGAGGACATTATCAAAATCAGTTTACAAAATGTTGCTCAAATTTGTATCGTAACTAATGTAACCTATTTTGAAACAAACGTGACGGTTTTCAAATTTTTCGTCGACAAATTGTAAACCAATTTCTTAAAAATAATTAAATTTAAGGGTTTTTGTAATGATTTTGTACCTTTCATTTGTAATTCAAGTTAAATACTATTATTTTATCAAAACATAATCTTTTAAACAATTAAATCGAATTGCTTATCTTGTCACACACTATAAAAAATCGTTATACAACCAAACACAGTTAAATATTAACAGTTGATTAACTTTGTTTTAACAATGCTGTTATCTTTAACTCGACACAGATGGCTTCGTGCTGATGGTGTTTATAATTTTGAGTTGCCGCGGAGAAGTAATGACTGTAATTTTCATGAATGCGCAGTTTTTTACGGTTTTCCTTTTTGCCACCATTTCCCTGTGTAAAGCAAAACTGCAAAGATAAGGTTAATTCTGTAGCACATAACATATTTTGTCACGGAACACAAACAGGCTGTCGCCGCTTTGGTTAAATTTAAACTCTTTCTGTTTGGGGGGTAGTGTTTTGAACTTAACCATCCCTATCTAACAGCGTGTTAAGTTTGAACGTGATAAACCTTGTGTTTTTATAATCCGTTTTTTCGTTAGTATTTATAAATGCGTTATTTTAGTTTCTTCTTTAAATACGAGTTACTGTAATTTTGTAAAGGTCATGTTTTTCTTTATCGGTAGTTAATAATTTTATATAGAGCATTTTGCAAAAACATTGATCGAAGTTTCGAAAATAAAACAAATTAAGTCTGAAAAAGAATTAGAAAAATCAAAAAACGGTTATTTTTATTTATGTACGAGTTAAAATTTGTTTTTTTGTAATTAACGAATACGTGTTTGTCCTTTATTTTATACATAACCAAATAAAAAGACCTACTTATTAATTTTAAAACGTTAACTTAAGAAAATATGAGCTTGTAAACATTAACTCTGCAATTAACATTATATACATTTGGTTATTATATTTGACTACCAAATTAATTTTAGTTTTAAAAATAAAAATGTTATACTTTTTTCAAAAAAAAATCAATAACATTAGCTTATTTTTAATTCTATGGACACTCTATGGGCAACCCCCCAAATAATTAGTAAAGTACGTAAATTGTTATATGCAAGATATTTCTTTTATAATATTATAATTTCTACATCTTAAATATAAGTATTTTATTTTTATACATTTTTTATAAGTGTATTCATTTATCAAAACACATGATGAGCTGTGCAAGTCCAGAACAAATGAATACAATATACAGATAAATACAATTACAATTAAATCATAATGTATATATATATATATATATATATATATATATCATATATGTTCTGTTTAAATGTGATACGAAGTCAGTGCTTTTTACGTATCCAAAAAGTACTATATCTGTATATATCGCGCATAAGCTGTACACAACTCACAATAATTCACTGTATACAGCTCGAGCGTGACGCGAAACCAATGGTTTTTACTCGTACAAAAATTTCTATAAAGCGCCTAACTAAGCAAAAATTCAAAAATCTTTAAAAAAAAGGATTGACACCCTACAACTTTGACTGTTTTGGGTTCTCCATCTCGAAAAAGTATTAGGCAAAGCCTTAAGATGCGAAGATTGTCCACAATATACATTGAATTCAAAAACATGTTAAAACACAAACACGACATAAAACTACACTGTTAAAAAAAAAAAAAAAAAACACAATTTGTAACGCAGCTAAAAGCATTTTTTTTTAACGTAACGTCTATACTTTATGTTAGTTAGACTAATGAGAAAGAGGGATCCGTGTTAACGGTAAGGGAAATACAACGGGAGTAACCGCGGCTCAAACTAAGAACTTTTAGGTGCGCAGTTGAGTGACGCAGTATACTGTATAGTATAGTGTGTAGATACTTTAGCCACTTCGACCACCTAGCCCCCAGATGAAAGCAAACAACAAACAAGAAAGAAAGAATGATGAAAATTTTCAGATATTTCGAATACATTACCATCGCTAATTCCGCAGATTATAATAGAGGCTAACTCCGAATTCTTGAAGAAAGACACGCACGCAGACACGCACGCACGCACACACACACACACACACACACACACACACACACAACACAAATTTTTTCTTTCAATAAAGAAATATCTTCAAAAAAAATTGAACATTATAATTGTCAAATATTCTTGTTTCATATTCAATTGTAACCAATATTGATATTTTTTAAAGAACTGATAAAAACTGTATTTTGTATGGTTATGCATAGTTTATGCTTTTCTTCGGTCCGTATTGAAGGCTGAAGGAAACGTAATAATATGTTGATTTCTGTTGAGGAATACAAAAGACCCCAAACTACCATTAAACGAAATTACTACAATCACTCGGTTCTGGTTATTTGGAGTTTTATTGCTGCTGACGTCAGAATGAGGAAAGAGGTCAAGCTTGAAATTTTATTGAAAAGTTGTGGAAAGAAGAATTTAGTGATTTTCAAACATATCAGTACAGTACAGTGTTTGTGTTTGTGTGTGTGTGTGTGTGTGTGTGTGTGTGTGTGTGTGTCTGTCTGTCTGTCTGTCTGTCTCTCTTTCTCTCTCACTCTCTCTCTCTCTCTCTCTCTCTCTCTCTCTCTCTCTCTCTCTCTCTCTCTCTCTCTCTCTCTCTCTGTCTGTGTGTGTGTGTGTGTGTGTGTGTGTGTGTGTGTGTGTGTCGTAAGTAATATTGTAGTTATTACCTTCTTCCAGATGAGCTAAATGGAAAATTCAAAGTTTCTATATTGACGAATCTCCAGTGGAAAATGAGCAATTGTTGTAGCCATTATCGTAAAGCCCAGTTCCGAGTCCATGACGGCACCGATTCTGACAGACAAACACTTTTATGAGTTACAAATTTATATATCTGATTTAATTAAAACTCGGAAAAATGAATAAAATCGATTTTAATAATGCTCGATTAAATAGGATTAAATAGGATTAAATAGGATGAAGATTAATAATAATCTTCTACCTAGGAAATTCCGTTAAACAGTTTCAAAATGGCAGCAATTTCAAATGTTGAGAAAGTATATATTTTATGTTGCACTCTTTGAAAATCTGATTTCGCCATCGTAAGCAGTGTTAAAGGTTGTACGTATACAGTAGAGTCTCGCTTATCCGACCTTCCGTTTTATCCGAATCTGACAAATGGGTTTCCGGTTCACGTTAGCCTCAGCTGTTGTATAGATTTGCCTGTATAAACCATGCCCTTATGGTGAGTGTTACAGTGAGTAAATGTTTAATATGACGAGCAAAGATTCGGATCGATAAGGTAACCGCCTCGGTGGCCTAGTTAATAGCGTACTGGGCTTTCACCCCGAGGACCCGGGTTCGATTCCCGGCCAGGGTTTGACATTTTCATACGATATAAATCATCCCATCTTCTGCATTAGCCCAAGTGTGCATAATAGTCAGACGTTAAACACAAAAAAACAAAAACAAAAACAAAAAAACGATAAGGTAACGAAAACAAAAGATGTAAAGTATAAAGTACCTAGGCACAACTAACACAGTGAAATAAGTGACATTAGGAACATCACTTCGTAGGTCACTGGATTGGATTTATGATTTATTTTTTATTAGTAAGAATAGATCAACATAAAAGTGAAAAACTTATTTTATTTCAACACATATCATATTTATTTAGTTTAGATTATCAACCATAACCTTCTTGTTTTTACAGTTTTTTTTAAACAATAGGCTATCTTTTACCGTAAGCTATTTTAAAACAATACCGCATGTCTCAACTATACAGAGTTCTTTTTTATTTTTCGTGTAATCCGGATTTTCTTACTAATCCGATCCGGTAGCGGTCATTTTAGGCCGAATAATCGAGACTCTATTAGACACTGAAAATACGTCAACCTGACAGCAACAGGGTCATTTACGTACTTGGAAATTTATACACAGTCATATGTAGATTTTAGTGCTGATTTGCGATTGTGAAATCGTATTTTCAAACAAATGTAAAATTAAAGTTATTGTTGTGGATTCGCTTCCATCACTCCAACGAGGTAGCCTGATAAATGGAAAAAAATATTAAAATGTTATTCCTATTAAAATCCAGTTAAATATTTTTTTCGTTAATGAAATAAATATTCAGCTGAAACATTATCTCTCACAACCCAGCGCCCACTTGAAAGGCTGGAGATCAAAAAAAGAAAGATATTACGAAAAATCTTAAGCCCCAAATTCCGTAACCACCAATTACGCCACATCAGTAATGAAACTCTTTACCAAAAAACTGAAACAATATCAGACACAATAAGAGAAAGGAGAATTGATTTTTATGGGCACATCCTCCAAATGGACAAAAATAGACTAACCAAAAAAATATTTGACTACTTTCGAAATAGAAGAGCCAAACTACTTTGGTTTAGAGAAACAGAGAAGGACATAACAAATCACTGACACTATGCTCATGGACAGAACAGCCAAAACAATAACCAAGGACAAGAAGCAACGGTTTCAAGGCAAAGTCAAATCCAAGCGAACGATCCAAATCTCTGACGAAGAAAGAAAAGCAAGATCACAACGAATGAAGCAATACTGGGCTACAAGGAAGGCACAGAACATTAAAAAGTGATTGATTTAGTGTACCCCAAAGTTGGGTGAAACAAATAAAGAGAGAAATAAATATTTTATAAAGATTAAACCTTACTTTTTTCTTGAGGTTTACACAACACGTAAAACATCACGTAACAATGAATACTGGTTACGTGGTGCAGGATGAGTCGATCTAATTAAATGTTAAACATGAAAAGTAAATACAGTTTTATTTACATTTGTATCGCAATTATTCCGTTTTTACCGGAGAGTTTCTAGATATTACAAGATATTAAAATGAAAGTAACGTCACGAGCATGCAGCGGCTGAATGTGACACATAATATAAAAATATATTACACTGTAAAGTTTCTTTTGTTGCGATAACGTTCAAACAATCTTGTCTTTTCAGCAATCTTGTGTTTCAGAGTCACTAGTGGTACAATCAGGGCTTATATTTCCGACGAACTGTCTGTCTGTCAGTCTGTAAATTGGAATTTAATAAAAACTTTATAGTTAAGTGTCAACAACGAAAAACAAAAATTAAAAATATAAGTTAGGTGTGTGTATTTTCAAGACGAAAGAGTAAATAAGTGTTATCAGTAGTTATGGCGTTTTGTCTTTTTAAATGAGTGATGGGTCAATATAGCACAAACTTTCTCACTCTAAATTGAAAAATAATAAATTCTTGCTGCCGTGATGCAAGCGAATTTCTGATTTTTTTTGTTTTGATTTTTTTTAGTACTTGTCAAAAATACTAAAGAAATCAGGGTAATTTATAAAGTATAGGCATTTTGTAAGTAGATTTCCTGTGATTTTGATCTTTCTCTCTCTCACACACACCCACCCCACCCCCACACACACACACACACACACACACACACACACACACACACACACACACACACACACACACAATGCCAATTTTTAAATAAATTTAATTTTTGTTTCCGTAATAAAACATAAAAAATCCAGTATATTCGTTATTTTATTTATTTATTTATTTTGGAACACTTTATATTATTCATTTCAAATTTAACTCATTGAGTACAAATCTTCAAACTTTTGAGAAAGAATCAGTGGCGATTTTTTCTCGTTAGGATTCGAACAGGATATTTTAAAGAATGCAACCTGTAAATTATTTGCAATCATGCAAATTATGCAACTTGACTGTTGTATTTTTAATTAAATCATAAGAACTATTTCTGAGAATGATATTTATTTTTGTTAATTTTAATCGTTCATCTCCTAAAATGACAGTAAACTTCTCACATGTAATAAGTAGAAAATGTATTTTTTTTTTTAACGTCCGACTATTGTGCACACTTGGGCTAATACAGACGATGGGATGATTTATAGCGTATGAAAATGCCAAGCCCTGACCGGGAATCGAACCCAGGTCCTCGGGGGGAAAGCCCAGTACGCTATCAACTAGGCCACCGAGGCGTACTAGTAGAAAATGTAATCACCATCAATCGATATGTATAGTATTCAGCAATATGCACTGACACACACTGTTTACCCGAAAACGTTTCATCCATAAAAATCACCATTCTATTTATATACTTCGTGTAGTATAGAGAAAATAAAATATCCTTGTCGTACTAAACAGCTGTTTTGGCATGGGTCACGTGGGGTGTGCACTTGTATCTTCTTTTAGAAGTAGTTCCAACCTTTGTAACCAGGATTGCTACCATTTTATCAATGCTGAGAGAACGTCGAAGTGTACTCTCGTGTTCGAACCGAAGAGAACAATTTCTACTGCCGATATAGTCATAATATTGTTATTGAATTGAATCCTTTAATCAGTAAAACATTTTGCTTCAAACATATTTTAATTTATTGAAAAGAAATGGAAATATTGCAATATATTACTTTGTTTGATAGTTAAATCTATTAGTTTGCTGTTGTGTAACAGGCAAGACTGTCAACAATTTACTTTAAAACAAAATATTTTTTCCGCCCAATTGTTAAATGAGAATTGCGTAGGGCTTGAAGCAATTCGTTCAAGTTATGCATTGCGTACTTAGGCAACATGGATGCTTTACCCAGTAAAAATATTTCTGCTTGTGAAAGTCCCCACTTGCGTTTCAAAGATCCTGGTTTTATAGTTGAAACAGTTTTTTCAGTTAATTAATTTTTTTATTTTTTTTTTTTTTTGCGGTCTTGTATAATTAAAAACATCATTTAGAAGGAATGATTACGAGAAATCTAAAACATAAAACGTGTGCAAATTTTTTTTTATTATAATATATTCAAAAGCATGATTTTAAGACGAAAATGTCCTGTAGTTGTTTGATAAAAACTATAGGCTATGTTGAAACAATCCAATGAAAATTTGAATGTTTTCGAAAATAGAACCTCATCCAATGAATTTCTCGTGATGAAAAACTCCAAAGCCTACGTTCCCAGAAAATGTCTCGAGTCGTTTCAAGAAAAAAAAAGACATTAAATGAAAAAATGTAGCCCAGAACAACGATAAAATTATTTTTCTCCGAAATAAGTAGTTGAATAATTCTTCGTACTGAAAAACTCGTAATGCCAAAGCTCCAGAATATTTAATCGAGAAATAGTAAAATTGTTCTAAGAAAAATAGAAAAATGAATTCTCCGAAAAGATGAACATGACTAGTAAGTTCCAGTACTGGAAAACACTTAAGATTACACTTTCAAGAAAATCATTATAGAACAGTTTTAAACAAATAAACTAACACACACACACACACACACACACACACACACACACACACACACACACACAACACGAACAATTATTGATCTTTTAATAGGCCTATTATAGAATATTATTTTCTTTTTTAGAGAATAATAAGTTATTTGATTGTAGTGTATTAATTTAAAACACTTTTTAAAAATGTTTACAAATTTATTCGCCTCCTGGGAGTATCAATCACGCTTCGGGAAAATCGATGTGAATGTTAATGCCTTTGTGTTACTGTTCTAATTTGCATTTCAAAGAAGAGTTAATTAATTTCATTATAATTCACGTTAAATGAAGATGATTTAGTAATTCTATGAAAGTAATGAGGATTTATAGTTGGACTTTGTATACGCTAAAATTGTTTTAAAAGTTTGAACAACGAAATAACTTAAGGCCATTTTTAAGTTTTACTTCGTAAATATACAGAAATGCCGGTGACCGCAAATAAATTTTTTTGTGTTTTGATGAATATTCTTTTAGTGTACAAATTTTGCTGTGCGTCTGTTTACATTGTTGGATATTAAACAAAAAATTGATTGAAGTTATCGTGTGGAATTTATCGTTTTGTTTGCCCCATATATTAAGAGTAAAATTTCTTGCAAAAAATTAATTAGTTAATAAATGTCATTCCAAAAATATAAAACAACTCCTAAAGTCCAGTTTTTTCAAATTTAATTCAAAATATATTCAAGCATGAAAAGATGGTATCTATTTTCGAACAAAATCTGTTTAGGAGATATTAGAAAATTTCTAAATCAGACTAATTCATCAAAATCGGATCATGAATGAAACACTAACTGATGTCTGTTCATTGAATTAAAAAAATAAGAAATTCGCAGTTTGGGATTGAAAACCGTACTTCTACTTTAATTTCTGTCACACTTGACATTGCACAATTGGTATTCTCTCTCTCTCTCTCTCTCTCTCTCTCTCTCTCTCTCTCTCTCTCTCTCTCTCTCTCTCTCTGTCTCTGTCTCTGTCTCTTTCTCATTCTCTCTCTCTCTCTCTCTCTCTCTCTCTCACACACACACACACACACACACACACACACACACACACACACACACACACACAAAATAACGCACGCACGCAAGCATCACAGTAATTAGTAATCATTACTGTCATTTTAATTTCCTACTATCAAAACTTAAATTTCTTCTATTTAAAATTTGGTACACTAAGTTAACTTTAAATCTTCAAATTACCAAATTTCGGCAAAATTTAATTTTGAAAAATTAAATACATTTTCTATTTTTTTGTTGGCACAAGAGGATTCTTTGAGATTTAAATTGTGTTTGTTTGTTTGTTTGTTTGTGTGTGTGTGTGTGTGTGTGTGTGTGTGTGTGTGTGTGTGTGTGTGTGTGTGTGTGTGTAAAAAGAGACAGTAGAGAGAGAGAGAGAGAGAGAGAGAGAGAGAGAGAGAGAGAGAGAGAGAGAGAGAGAGAGAGGGAGAGTGAGAGAGGGAGGGAGGGAGGGAGGGAGAGAGAGAGAGAGAGAGAGAGAGAGAGAGAGAGAGAGAGAGAGAGTGTACCAATTGTGCAATGTCAAGCTGTTCAAATTATTCTTTCTATGAAAAGATTTGAAGGTAAAATTCTATAAGAGGTTCATTAGTACAGTTTTGACTTTTGAATCAAAAGCATGGATCATGCCAGTTGGCTGGACGAAAATAATTTACGTATATTTAAAACAAAAGTTATAAGAAAGATATATTGTCCTGTAAGGTAGGCAGAAGAATGGAAAATAAAGAAAAACAGGGAAATTGATGTTGTATATTGGTGGGAAATTGAAAATATTTTGCTGTTTGTAAAGTCCAGGCGACTGGGTGGCAGACTGACTGGTAGAAGAGAACGTGGAAGGACGAGGAAGAGATTAATGAAGGATGTGGAGGAGGAAATGTGGGTTATGTGCGTTGGAGCATTGTGGGAGAAAGTCTAGTCTGGGCAGGAATGGAGATGAGTTGTGAGGGAGACCAAAACCCAATATAAGGGCTGTAGTGCAAACGAAAAAAGGAATATATATATATATATATATATATATATATATGTGTGTGTGTGTGTGTGTGTGTGTTTTATGGGTATTAATTTTATTAGTTAACATTTTGGCAAATGTTACGAAAGAACTCATAAAAGAAAAAAAACAGTTCTTTTAATAATTATTAATTATTGCATTCCTCGTGCAACCTGAGGAAGTTAACAAAGAAAATACGTTAACTGTTATTAAACCTATATATATTGTTCCAAGTATAAATGCAGAAAAAGAAGGGTTCATGTATTTTATTTATTTGGTAGGAGAAACAGAAGACAAAAGAAAATTTTATTAATAATACCAGGCGTAAGAGAATGCGCCTTTAAAATGTTTGAAATATTTTTATATTAAATGTTTGTTGCCAGAACAAATATCTTTATTGTAAATTAATATTTTTGTAAATCGAGTTTTTCCTTTTCATTCGTCATTACGTGCATTATTTTCAAAACCTGTTAACATATTTTGATGTTTTTTATGTCAAAAGTTGTTTAAAATGAATTTATTCCGAAAACAAGTGTAAAGCAACGCTAGGATTGGAAGCTGGGACGACTCAGGAAAATTACATTTGCAATATTTTGGTTGTTAAATTTTAAATTCATTATTGCTTTGAATTTTCTATCCGATGATCGTTTTTAATCTGTGTGACTTTATTTGCTAATCTGTAAATCGTTAAAGTTTTACATTTTTTTTTAATTCGCAATATTAGAAATATTTTAGGACAAACATTAATTGGAAACATTAAGAGTACTTTTATTACTTATTATTATTTTTTTTTTAACGTCCGACTATTGTGAACACTTAGGCTAATGCAGACGATGGGATGATTTATAGCGAATGAAAATGCCAAGCCCTGGTCGGGAATCGAACCCGGGTCCTCTGGGTGAAAGCCCAGTACGCTATCAACTAGGCCACCGAGGCGGCTTTTTTGCATTACTTAAAATGTTTAAGGCATTATTATTCCTTATAAAAAAAAACAACTTGACGCACAACTGAAAAACGTATTGTTCACATTAGGTAAGGGTTATTTTTAATCTCGATTAATCCTATCCTGATCTACATTATGATAAGTGAGGATAAAGTTTTAGATGTTAGACAAAGTTTAATAGTTCATTAGGGAATTTCAAAACTTACAATTGACTAATAAAATAACTAAAAACCATAAAAAAATTGTATAATACATTTATGGCTTGATCCTGATCTACATTCTTGTAAGTGAGGAAAGCAATTCAAAGTTTTAGAAGTTAGACAAAGTTTAATAGTTCATTAGGGAATTTCAAAACTTACAATTGACTATTAAAATAACATTAAATCCTTAACAATTTTTAAAATATGATCTACTCACTGCAAGAAGTACATAAAAAACAAACTTGTAGTAACAACCTTCTACCGTTTTAAGGTCCGCTAAATATAATTAAGCAGAGCATTGATTACTCGAATATTGAATCTTAACAAGATTGAGATAAGGAAAAATAGCATTCTCGTACTTTAAACATCCTGTTCAACCTTAAGCAGGAGAATTTTGTTTGGTAGCGTTGTTCTTGGTTAGTATTTATAATTTTGTAAATGAGTGTACATATGTCTTTGCTATTAAAATATTCAGTGTTTTTTTTAATTTAGCCTACCATGGCGTTGTTTTATCACTAAAAATCCCCTTACAACTTATTAGGGTAAAAAGCTAAGTTATACAATTCTGTTTTAATTTTACACAATACAGTTCTAGAACTGAATAGAAAAATCGGCTATCCGAATTATCTATGATCCTAATAACAAGTAACAATTAGTTCGCATAACAGATAATCTTTGTATTTGATTTATAGTTAGATCTGTGTGTACATGTAACAGTAGATTAACCTGTTCTAATCTACTGTTCTAATTCAGGTTTAGGAAAAGGTAAAAATGGATTTTTTTTAAAAATCGGTTTTTAATCCGTTTCGAAATATAATCCTCGGTTCGTTGAACAAAACGTGTAGATAATCATTTCTTTCACAAATGTTGGGGAACTGTTGATGAAAACTGGAAAATCGCAGAAAACCACACACTTTCTTCATTTTTGTTGTTGAATTTTTCGTATTAAATAATTCAATTTGAAAAATGTAGGCACCATTATGTATTACAGTTTTGTATTATTATTTAGTGCACTTACTCTGTTTTTTTAAAATTTTAAATCTGATACAATAACTTAAGTTATGGACCATCATATGAGCCGCCTTGGTGGCTTTCACCCCGAGGACCCGGGTTCGATTCCCGGCCAGGGCTTGGCATTTTCATACGCTATAAATTACCCCGTCTGCATTTAGCCAAGTGTGCACAATAGTCGGACGTTAAAAAAAAAAGTGAAATTTCAACAAAATCTGATGATCCGTTTTTGATAAATTACGCTGGTAAATTCTATGGATTACTCGAGAAATATATTTTTTGGGAACGTGAATGAAAAAGTTTTGCAATGTTTCAGTGTATTTCCGTACAAATTATTTGCGGTCGCTGTAAATAAAGAAGCCTGGCTTTATTGACGTCTTACTAACACAGTTACCGAACTACACTAACATTCTATTTTAACTTTTAATGGGCCGCAGACAGTTCAGTAGTTCTCGTGTTTCCTCTTTCAATATTCCGGGCACGGAACTTTTACCCGAGAAGTTCAACAAATACAGCCCGGTGGACGTTTAATGAAAAGTTACAAGAAAGAAAAATAAAGGGAAGCATTGCAAACTTGTTTTATATTTCATTCTACCGCCTAACCGGGAGGAACTTCGGAAACGCGTTGAACGATGAATTCTCGCAACAGTGAATATTTCGGAGTATTTGTTTGTTGAACAACGTAACAGTTACACAAATGTAACAATACCAAATAAGTATTGCTTATATAACTTTAAAAAGCGATTTAATGTTAAATGAAAGAGCAATGAGACTTAAATATGAAAGTCTAATTAATAAAATATAGATGTTATATTATCGTAATGTGTATTTCTTAAGGCAGCATTATAAAATCTATACGAATGCATAACGTAAGAATATGAATGTTAAAGGAAAGTAATTTGTATTAAAAATACAGAAATTTGCTATTCATAAGTATAATATAAAAGAAAGTGCATAGAAAGAAATAGGAAAGGAAATAATTAAATAAATTTAAATATAATATGAGGTGAACATAATATGTATTTATTAAGACAGCACCCCACAGGGGGGTTGCAGACTATTGAGAGGATTTAGACGTCCCTTGCGGTACCCGAGTCTAACTCACACTTACACTTACAACACTACACTTACGACTTAACACTTTACACTCACACTTACATTTAGGGAGACGATAATAGCCTCAATGTGTTTTTCGCCTTAAGAAAAAAAGATATTAAAACAGAAATTTTGATGATATATGAAAGTTGGATGTAAAAAATATGAATGAAATGTGACAGATTAAATGAATGAAATATATAAGTAACATGAGTATAATAAGTATTAATTAAAATAGTAAAATTTGTGCAATATGAAAGAAAACTTCATAGGGTTTTAATACAAAAAAAAGTGAATATGACTGTTATACGGTTATACATTTGAAAAAAACATTGTGAAAAACGTAAATATAAGTCCAGAGTTTTACTTAATTTTAAAAACAGGCACAAAGATGCAGTAAAAATGGAATGTGAGTTATACAAGAAAGTAATATGCATTTAAATGTTGGAATATTTGTAAAAAATATGAATGTAATGTTACAGATATAACTGAATGTACATAATATATAAAAAAAAACAGACGTATATTTAAGACATGGAAAATTCAAAATTAATAATTAGAAAAATTATAAATTCATATAAAAAAGTAGACTTTTTAACGAATTTAACATTGATATTGCTATTTGAAATGCAACACAATAAATGAAATTAGTATGATAATATAATTTCATTTTTAAGTTTCAGTACTGTGAATATTGTTAATGTAAAAGGTACGTAACAGTGATGCGTGGTATTAAAAAGATAAAATTATTAATTTTATGACTTCATATTTGTAAGTGTTTGTGATAATATTAACAGCGAACTTCAAATAATCAAACTATTTGGATTTAACTCATAACATATGCTGAAATAAGGATAGGCATATATCTAACTACATCTGGTACTAGAGAACAATTAGAAAACAAAATTTGTAGGTTTTGAAACCATTTAAAATGTAAATTACTCAAGACAAATTATAAATAAAAAACCCTGCAAATGCTGGTTCACAAAAATTAATTACTGTAAATGTACAAATTAGGAAAAAAACAAATTGAAAACGTGTCGGGGAGTTGTGTCGACAGACAGCGTTAGAAGAGAATTGGGCGAATAAGAAGCTGATGTTCATCGCACTGACCCATTCATTGTTGGTTTAAAAATGGAAATGGTAAGGGAAATAGGGAAATCACGCTAAAGTATACTTTCGTTTCCTACTTTGTTATTTTTGGATTTATGTAGCGACTGTGGGTAGATGAAATTTTGCAAAAACTATTATTTTTTAAATTTTTTTTATCTTTAGATATATCTGTATAATTCGGTATTACTGCAAACTTACTGAAAATAATTTAGTAAATATTTTAAATGAATAAGTAATCCTATTGTACAATTACTTTTACACAATTCTAGTTTTATATTTTTATTTATATTGAATTCTGCAAAAAATAAATAAAAATGTACAAAATGATAATGTTGTGAAAAACTATATAAAAATACATTTTTATAAAAAACACCGTAAAATAATTTTATTAAATGGACTAAACAATGCCTTATAGATTTATGAAATTGAAATTTTTTTTTGAATATTTAATGAAGTTATATTTTACCCTCATCCACACTATGTAATATTATTAAATGGTAGCCCCTCAGGGGTGCAGACTAGCTGCATCTTTTGAGAGGATTTAGACGTCCCTCGCGGTACTCGAGTCTAACACACACTTACTCTTACAACACTACACTTACGACTTTAACACTTTACACTCACACTTACATTTAGGGAAGCGATAAATAGCCTTAATGTGCTTTTCGCCTTAAAATAACAACAACAACAAATATATTAAATGATAGAATTAGGTTCCGTAAAGGAAGAATTTTTCCTTAATTGGAATTACCATTAACAGATCTGTCAGTAAAATAAAGATGCGTGTAAAAGAAAGAAAAATATGGTTCTTGTTTTGATTTAAAATGTTCATGCAGTTTGATTTCGTTGTTGCTTTGTCAAAAAAACAAATTTTCCACTACGTACATAACCAGTTGTTTTCTGATCTTGTTAGCAATTGTTTAGAGCAGGGGTCTCCAAACTACGGCCCGAGGGCCACACCCGGCCCGCGGACAGTTTTGTCCGGCCCGCGGAGAGCTAGCATACTTGAAAACTCCTTTTAGAGAACATATTTTTTATAGCAAATTAAATTTAGTTTACTGAAGTATTCTAATTTTATGTTGAATAATTATTAATATGACATCTACATTGATATGGTCATGGGCTAACTACTCATAACATTGTTGTAGGCTTATTGTTATTGTTTTTGTGATAAGTTGGATAAAGAAACACAGAATTGTAATGAGTAAAGACACGTATAATATGCAGAAAATTTAACTTCAGTATATAATAACTAACAAATTATTGACTTTAGTCCGATTTGCAGCCTTTTTTAAACGTTGCGTACTTTTTCGGACTTTTTTTTCATCAGTGGACTATTTCACTTTTTACCACCGGCAACAATGATAATATGGTTTTGGCCCTCGGAACTTACTGGAGTAATCAGTATGGCCGTAAAGCTGGAAAGTTTGGAGACCCCTGGTTTAGAGTTTATTTCCACTGGTATTCTGAAAGCGACTGTCCTTAGCTTTGGTATAGTTTATGTTCCCAATGACTTTTCTTAAATATTGTTTAATATGTTTTTTTTATAGAGTGTTCCAAAAGTGGACACATATGTGTTGAAATATGGAAGTTACTTCGATTAGTTATTTACAACTGAATATGACGTTGCATTTCTTAAAACACACAATGTAACGCTTGTTGAGAAAATGTTAGCAACACTTCGTTTTTGGGAATGATGTGAGGATGTGTTTTGTGAGCAGCGTGTTTCAAGTGTCTCCATAAGAAAAAGTTGTCGATAAATCAGGTGTTCGAGGAGGCTACGATCTTCTCATGAAATTATATGTCCATGAAAACACTGTCCTGCTAAAACCACGTGCAATGCAGCTGGTCTGCACGGATGGTTTTTGAGAATGATGTGAGGATGTGTTTTGTGAGCAGCGTGTTTAAAGTGTCTCCACAAGAAAAAGTTGTCGATAAATCAGGGCTTCGAGGAGGCTACGATCTTCTCATGAAATTATATGTCCATGAAAACACTGTCCTGCTAAAACCACGTGCAATGCAGCTGGTCTGCACGGATGGTTTGGGGAATGATGTGAGGATGTGTTTTGTGAGCAGCGTGTTTAAAGTGTCTCCACAAGAAAAAGTTGTCGATAAATCAGGGCTTCGAGGAGGCTACGATCTTCTCATGAAATTATATGTCCATGAAAACACTGTCCTGCTAAAACCACGTGCACTGCAGCTGGTCTGCACGGATGGTTTGGGGAATGATGTGAGGATGTGTTTTGCGAGCAGCGTGTTTAAAGTGTCTCCACAAGAAAAAGTTGTCGATAAATCAGGTGTTCGAGGAGGCTACGATCTTCTCATGCAATTATTTGTCCATGAAAACACTGTCCTGCTAAAACCACGTGCAATGCAGCTGGTCTGCACGGATGGTTTTGGGGAATGATGTGATGATGTGTTTTGTGAGCAGCGTGTTTAAAGTGTTTCCACAAGAAAAACTTGTCGATAAATCAGGGCTTCGAGGAGGCTACGATCTTCTCATGTAATTATTTGTCCACGAAAACACTGTCCTGCTAAAACCACGTGCACTGCAGCTGGTCTGCACGGATGGTTTTGGGGAATGATGTGATGATGTGTTTTGTGAGCAGCGTGTTTAAAGTGTTTCCACAAGAAAAAGGTGTCGATAAATTAGGTGTTCGAGGAGGCTACGATCTTCTCATGCAATTATTTGTCCATGAAAACACTGTCCTGCTAAAACCACGTGCAATGCAGCTGGTCTGCACGGATGGTTTTGGGGAATGATGTGAGGATGTGTTTTGTGAGCAGCGTGTTTAAAGTGTCTTCGCAAGAAAAAGGTGTTGATAAATCAGGTCTTCGAGGAGGCTACGATCTTCTCATGAAATTATATGTCCATGAAAACACTGTCCTGCTAAAACCACGTGCACTGCAGCTGGTCTGCACGGGTGGTTTTGGGGAATGATGTGAGGAAGTGGTTTTGTGAGCAGAGTGTTTAAAGTGTCTCCGTAAGAAAAAGGTGTCCATAAATCAGGTGTTCGAGGAGGTTACGATCTTCTCATGAAATTATATGTCAATGAAAACACTGTCCTAAAACCACGTGTACTGCAGCTGGTCGGCACGGGTGGTTTTTCACGAACTGAATGTAACGTTCATCATTTTGCTTGTTAAGGAAAATTTTATGAAAGTTCGACTTTGTGACATTGCACATTAAACATCTAATATTTGAGAGCGCCATTAATTTTATGGAAATATAAAAGAAAATTGTTAGAAACGGTACTTATACAGTGAATCCATCTATGTATATTATTTCTTATTTCTATTATACATATAATTAGGTGTGTGTTCGCGCGCGCGTGCGTGCGTGCGAGTATGCGTGTGTGTGTGTGTGTGTGTGTGTGTGTGTGTGTGTGTGTGTGTGTGTGTGTGTGTGTGTGTGTGTGTGTGTGTGTGTGTGTGTCTGTGTGTGTGTGTGTGTGTGTGTGTGTGTGTGTGTGTGTGTGCGCGCGCGCGTGTGCGTGTGCGTGTGCGCGTGTGCGTGTGTGTACGACAATTCCTAGAGAGCTGAAATTTTCGGGTCATATAATAAGTATTAGTTGATAATTAAAAAAAGAATTTCAAACTTTACCGAATACAAATGGGTTAAATGTATAATATTATTTTGTTGTTGTTATTTTTTGTACATCCTGTTTAAGGAAACAAGTAATAAATTCTGCAGTAATAATAAGTTTCTTAAAAAAACAAATTAAAATGAATATTAAATTCTGTAACAGTAAAGTTGTAAGTCTGACATCGCTGCTGTTAAATAACGTCTGGTCTATGCATGCAATCTCTCAGTAACGTTTTTTTCTTGTATCAATTTTTTTTACCAAAAGTTATTATTTAACATAATTTACGTTTTATCTTCATTATTAGCATTTTGTTTTGATCTGTGAATGTAATATTAACAGACATATAGTTAAATACATT
Source organism: Callitettix versicolor (assembly GCA_022606455.1). Taxonomy (NCBI): domain Eukaryota; kingdom Metazoa; phylum Arthropoda; class Insecta; order Hemiptera; family Cercopidae; genus Callitettix; species Callitettix versicolor. Next base: position 102,122,656 of record CM040189.1, on the reverse strand, counting down.
TTGTTATTAAAAACAGTAGATCCAACTTTACGAAAACAAATAACCAGTTACAGTAAGTTACATACCCCTGCACTAACCTCGGTTGTTTATTTTAGCCTATAATGGGACGTGCACAGTTTAGTGTTACGACGTATTTCCTGACCCGCATTAACGTCGTGGAACTTTTATCGGGAATTACAGTAAATATATACCAGACGATCAATGAATCGTTTTACAGAATAAAACTAAAATAACGGTTTAAATAATATGTTATTTCTGCTTCTACACACTAGAATGCAGTCAGAGTTGAGTTTACGGTTTATTCACAGTGTTATTTTATTGTTTTTATTTCAGTATTATAATTGTTATATATGTTCTATTACATCAAGTGTATAATAAAAACATCAAGAGGTAATAAAACCTTTGTTATTAACAATTAACACTGCCGTACACGCACTAGAGCTAAAAATAGTTTTATTTAAAGTGAATTTTGATACTTGAAGAAATCAAACGTCTTGGGTTATATTCTCCACCTGTTTTCCGTCCATGGAAGGTTTTAAAATGTACTTCTGAACAAGTAATATAACAAAAAATATAAGTAAATTCCTACTTAGGTCATGCGTTTCCAACACGTCAGCAAGGCAGCTGTGTGCTGCGATTCCTAAAACCAACAGGATAGAACATAAGTGTTATTTAAATCAAATCCTATCCTTTAGTCTGTACAAATATGCTATATTAATATTTGACTAAAAACCGTATTAACATCAAGTGTCATCCACTACAAGTTTTAAAAAATGTAATTGAACTTAAGGGGATGAATAGAAAGTATTTTATTAACGATTGAAAATTTGAACAAGATATATAAATAAATAAGTAAATATATATATATATATATATATATTTATTTATAAATATTATATATATATATATATATATATATATATATATATATATATATATACAAGGCTGCGCAAAGGGTTCGGCTACTGAGAATGAAGAGGTCTCTTGGTATAACGCGTGATATCTACAATAAGAAATGTATGTCGACGTACACAAAAATCAGACACTACAACACAGTCATAAAACCGGAGACATCATACGCAAGCGAGACGCTAGCACTTCACACAAAACGTACCATGGAAGACATTTTGAAGGAAGAACGCAAAATCTTGAGGAAGATCAATGGCCCAAGATTAACAGAAGACGGATACAGGTTACACTCCCGGAAGACCACAGAGAAGATATCGAACCTGGCAGCAGATATCAGAAGAAGATGGCTTCAGTTCTATGGACACATCAGTAGACTCCCAACAACGAGACTTGCCAACAGAATCCTTAAGTATATACAAAGAATCAAATCAACAACGTCGTGGATCACACAAGTCAGAATAGACCTACATAACGCAGAAATAGACTCAACAGACGTTGAAAACAGGAACGCATACAGGAGAAAGATGCTCGGTTGGAGGGTCCCAGAGAATGAAATCCCAAAAAGAGCAGGGGTAAAATGGACGGAGGAGCGGAGGAGGATCCATGGAGACAGGATGAGGGAGGTGTGGAGGATTGGAAGGAACAAAACATGAATCGGAGTGCTTTGCATGATCCAACAGGGTCTATACGCAAAAATAATATATATATATATATATATATATATATATATATATATATTTTTTTTTTTTTTTTTTTTTTTTTTTTTAACGTCCGACTATTGTGTACACTTGGGCTAATAGCATATGAAATGCCAAGCCCTGGTCGGGAATCGAACCCGGGTCTTCGGGGTGAAAGCCTATATATATGTATATGTATATAGGGAGAGTGTGAACTAATATTAGAAATTAAAAAATCCATTGGTTGATTGCATTTTGTGTCTTTTTTTATTTTCTTGCAATCAGGACATTTACAGTGAAAAATACGCTGCCATGTACCACACAAATCTATCACGACACTTAGAGTCAAGTATTTTATATTTGTCCTAATTACAAAAAAAATCGATTTTACAAACATTTTCTTAGAATTTGATCACAACTGAAGGTACGAGTATATAACTCTAACCAGAGTAAACTGAAGAACTAAAATAAACCTTGACCACCGTCGATATAATTTCGCAGAGCTTGGTCGTCGATGAGACTAAGGCATCTATGAACTGAATAACTCAATGTTGTGTGTTTCCAAACGTAGTTACTGCTGTTTCTTTATTGATCCTTCGACCTAATTAGTCTAACTGGCATAAACGTCAAATTTCTTGTTTTTTTAAAAATTTTAAATACACTCTGTTCTGTTTTGAATCTTACATAGGGAAAACTGATTTTTGTAAAAAAAAAAAGAAAAATTATTCCTGCTTGCATTTGTTTGGGCGGGCTGAAATTGTGAGAATGTTTTCTGTGCCATGTATTTTAAATGGTTTGTTTTGACAATAATTGCTACGATTAAAAGGTTATAACATTATCAATGCTTTTATCAAATCAAATAATAATACGTTATAACAAAACGTATTTAAACTAACCAAAGTTATAATAACACCTCTATAACAATAATGTAAATAATTAAGACAGAATCTGTCGTAACTTACTATGATTTTGAAATTATATGTTTTTTGTTTTGATTAAATAAAGCACAAATGCACAACCAAGTTCTTGTTAACTGTTATTTAGTGTTAAAAACCTGTTTTTGCAGTTCAGTGTTTAATAGGGAATGATCGTAGAGCGATGACATCGTTGTTGACAATTGCGCTGTTAAATTGACGGTGCACTCAGACAGACCAGTCCAAGTTTACTTTAGCATCCATCTTCTTGTTGTAATATACATTTCAAAGCCGGCAGAAGTTTGCAATGCTGTGTATTATAGATTACCGAATAATCCTTCCTTAGTCCTCAGCTAGTTTATCAAGGCGTTCAACTTCTCGCCGAGTGTTCTTTCTTCCAAAACATAATTGAAATTTGTACTTCACACTGTTGCAACACAAAGCGTAGAAAAGTATATTCTGGAAAAAACGTACTTGAAAAGAACACGGGAAAAGGGGTTAACAGCATTTTTTGAAGTATTTAAAAGAAATGCTTTTATTTAAAGGATAAGGAAATAATAAATTTAAGTACAATAATATATTTCAAAAAATAAATTTTATTTGTGTAATGAAAATTTCAAAATGTACTTAACAAAATATGTGGTAAAGAAATAGTAAAACATAAAAATATTTTGAAAAATGTAGTTAAACAAAAAAGTTCATTGAGCGGCAATGCCCAACATGGAGGGTTATTACCGCTCACCGAGTTGGGTAATGGCGCTCCAATAATAATGTAGCTACTAGCCTACTACATACTAATACTAATACTAAAATTACTAATACTAGCTAATACGCTTTTTTTACTAATACTAATATTTGCTACATCTAATGACAATTTTGTAACA
>CM040189.1:101874272-102114272 GCA_022606455.1 Callitettix versicolor | reverse complement strand
GGTCTTTGAAATTATGGCATTTTAACTTTTTTTTTCAAAAATACGTAACTTTTTGTCATGAAATTTTTTGAATGTCTGATTTCTTCTACTTTATAACGTATTAAAATTGTTTACGAGTTTTAAATTATCATTTTGAAAATTCCAAATACTTTGAAGTAAAAAAAAACTAAATTTGAAAGAAGTCAGGGTTCACTTTTGGTATGGTAAAATCTCTGTTAGTTATAATAAGTGGAACTTTGGTTGGCAAGACAGTCTCATTTGAAATTGTTTTTTCTCTCATAGAAAATATTTTTCTTTAGTATTTATTTAGTATAGGCCCTATATGTTTTCTTTAGTAATTTTAGTAGAAAAATATTTCTTAAATTTAACTATTTCCACAAAAAAAAACACGAAAGTTGGCTCTTGTTCTCGAAATCGGTTTATCTAATTCTGATAATAAATTCGTAATATGATGTTAACACAATAGGTAGGCCTCCTATTAAATATTTTAATTTTGAGCTGGACAGGAGAAAATGCTACTGAAAAAATGTTTTTGTAAAATACATATAACGTCAAATGTATTATGTATTGTCACTGAATATAAACGGTCTAAAAGTACAGCCACCATTATAAAAAGTATGCTCGATATTAGCGGCTAAAGTCCAAGTAATTGGACTATCTGCCGCTAAGAACGCTGCAAGCGGCAAAGACGGAAGACGTTTGAGAAACTAGACAGTACTATTATCTGTTCAACTGTGTTTGAATACTTAGCCGCAAGATGGCACTAGCATGTACGCTCACACCTCTCATAAGGGTTATCGTTCTATTAAGTTTATACTCAATGGTATTGGTTTCGCAGACTACTGTGAGCTAATTTTGAACATATGATGAAAATTATTGTTGTGTTATTTTTGAGAAATTCCAAATGAAAACAAATTTTGTTCATAACATTTAGTTGAAAAGTTCCGTTGAAATCATTTAAATCGTTTAGTGTCTAACGTAGAGTACAGACACACAGACAGATAACATTCAAATAAAACCATTTATTTGCACTCTAAAACCCAAAATTTTGATATGTTCAACAAAATCTCAAGATCGATTTTTTCACAATTTCTACAACTTTATTATAGTTGGAATAGTGTGAAAGTAAAAAAAAAACGATATTTTTCATTAATATTCAACTTAACGTTTATACGCTAAAGTGCTTACCGCGCAAACAAACGCTAAAAAGCGCCTACAAACCCGATTTAGGAAAACAGCTTTGAACAAAACTCTGCATTATTTATAACCGTTGTTTTTAAACAGAAGCCTAAAGTCAGCTCGCTAACTTTACTGGAATTTATTTAACTATTAATGCAACGCAGACAGTTTAATTCTCTTATTTTCTCGTTTAATATTAATGCCATTAAACTTTTATGGAGCGAGTTTACTTCCGGTTTCAGGAAAATGTCTCGCCTTAAGGCAAATAAAGTAGCGGACATTTTATCTTTTGTGTTTCGCTGAAACTAATTTGTAACGTAGCGAACGAAAGAGTGGCCGTCTTGTCACAATAATTAATTTACTAACAAATTTAAAAGTTTATTAATCTAATAAACAATAGAAAGTAATTATTCGTGATAATTGTTTTAATATTCTCTCAAATGAAGAAGTTTTGTTTTAATAATTCTACAAGGTAACATCGTAAACAATTTTTCAAAATCGGTTGGTAGATTTTAGTATAAATTTAGTGACGTAGAAATAGTATCTCGAATCAATAGTAACCTTCTATCTTTAAACACTAGAATATAACCGCCGGTGAAATTCAAAATATTCACCGTAAATTGTCTAGTGAGCAGTAATTTTTAACTAAATATTTAATTAAAAAAGAATATAATTAGAAATTTTAAAATTTCTTACGCGGTATTGTCCGACCATTTTTTCACCTATGTTAAAAATTTCAGACCTCCTCGCGTGCTATAATTTTGAGACACACACACCGCAATTACTCACCCACATAAGCGCGCACATGCGCGCGCACACACACACACACACACACACACACACACAAACTTACAATCGTAAATTTCTTCGATTTTACATTATTTGACACACTACTATCAATTGAAAAGGTTCATATATGATAAAACTTTTAACAGAATCTGGCAAACTAACCTAAGTATATTATCTATTTTTATTTAGTTGAGATTTTGTAGTGGAAATACATTTTTCATGGCGAATTTAGACCAACACATTGTGTAAAAATACGATGTTCGTATATATATATATATGCTTAAACAGGAGTAAACTACATATGATTGCTAAATTTCATTGAAATCAGTTAATCTAGTTGTTGATAATGTGCACAAATAGTAATCAAGAACAATTAAATAAACGCCATTTCGAAAGAGTCAAAATGAAATAAAATTTATTAGGCACCTGCAATCAAAGTGTTAAAAAAACTTCTTTAAAATGTATCGTTTCTCAGTCTTCTCCGTAGTTTTCGGACAAAAACACAAAATTAAAACAAAGAAAATTTCTTAGGTATTTTATGCCCTCACTCAATTAACAGTTTTATAAAGCGGTTGTTCATAGTTTTTAGACACCCTGTATGTAATGTTTATGCAAAATATCTGTAAAATAATTTTGTAATTACTTGACGGTCCCGTGTGACGTCATAGTACAGCGTTTTAGTTTTATAAATAATTCTGAAAATTAAGACGACTTTAGGACTTTTAGTAATGTAGTAGGTTCTCCCCGGAGTATGTAAGGGACATGCTCATTTCCCTCAGGGTTAAATGTTAAGTACTCGACTTGGGCAATGGGCCGACTTTATTGTCGGGTACGTGAACACCCTCCCCCCGACCATCACTCGCTACCGGAGTCACGTACACACGTCCCTGAGACGAGGCATTTTTGACTAACCAAGTAGGCTTAAATAATTCTACCTGCGATGTATAAGACCAGACTTTTTGTAAAAGCAGATAAATAATTTTCTTGAGAGATTAATAATAAGTAATACTATTAAGAGCAGACCTTGCAGTACATTCTTAATTAGTTAATATACAGAGCGCTCCACGACAGCGCTCCTCACGTTTTCCGCCAGTTTAACCGCTAACCGTAATATTTACTCAAAATGTTATGGACCAGTTTTATAGGAAATCTTATCCTATTTCTCTACGAAGCGGTCAAAATTATTATAGGTTTTGCCGTACAGTTAGTATTACAGTAAATAACCTGCAACTGCACTCTAAATATTAACATTTTTCGGGCTTTATACAAGGCACCTCTAAACTAAATTTCCAAACAACCAGCCCTGAAAATTACTGAATTAAAAAAAAATTTGTTTGAAGTGGTCAAAATTATGATAGGTTTTGCCGTTCAGCCAGTATTACAGAATATAACAAACAACCCTGAACGTTGAATCAGAGCCCGCCATCTTGAAACGGAATTGAATGGAAAAAAATTACACAAGTCTTTCGTACCATATTTCGAGACAATCGGTCAAGGCGTTTGATTAAAATTGTGTACAGTCGTCGCCATTTTGAAACGGAAGTAAGTAGAGTTTCATCTGACATACTTCATTTCGTAACCTTATACACATAGAATTTACCTTCGTAACAAATTTCAAAATAATTTGTTATACTAGGAGTTATTTTGAAATAAAATAATTTGAAAATAATACCGGAAACTGCGTACACTCGGTTTTGTAAATTAACGGCCGCCATTTGGAAACGGATGTGAATTGCAAAAGATCTTGATATTCGTCGTTTAGGCATTATATAGGCTAAGGTACCTCCGTACCAAATTTTAAAACAATCGGTTAGTATATTTGGCTAAAACTGCATAACAAATAAACAAAAACAGAAACCAAATGTAAGACTACGTTAGCTTCGCTCAATCAAAAATTAACTTTTTTATTCTTAACGTTTATACGTTATGGCAGTTAGACTAATGAGGATGAGGGATCAGTGTTAAGAGTAAGGGAAAAGTAACGGGAGCAACTGCCGCTCGAAATAAGAACCTTTAGATGCGCAGATGAGTGACGCAGTAGACCGGTGCTTTAGCCATACCAAATTTTAAAACAATCGGTTAGTATATTTGGCTAAAACTGAGTAAAAAATACAAAAATAAAAACCAAATGCCGAACCAAATGTTGAAGAACACACTTCGTTCGCTTCGTTTAATTTAAAAATAAATTTTTTATCCCTAACGTTTATCCTTTATGGCAGTTAGACTAATGAGGATGAGGGATCAGTGTTAACGGTAAGGGAAAAGTAACGGGAGCAACTGCGGCTCGAAATAAGAACCTTTAGATGCGCAGATGAGTGACGCAGTAGACCGGTGCTTTAGCCACTTCGACCACCGAACCCCAAAAAATTAACTTAGATGCCGTAACTGTTTATACAGACATTTTTTAGAATTCTTTTTGATTCTTACGTCGTTCCAAGTTCTTTTTAAGGAAGTTTTACAATGAACATCACAATTTTATACTTCGAGATGAATAAAGTAAACTTCAAGAGTATTAAAAAAACGTAAAGTGTACATATGTTAATTTAAATAAAACTAACATAAATATTAACTAACAAACAAACGGATTATAAAAACACAAAAGGGTTTATCACGTGTAAAAACTTACACTTTGTTGGACACGTTGAGGGGTAAGTTCAAAACACTACCCCCCAAACAGAAAGAGTTTAAATTTAACCAAAGCGGCGACAGCCTGTTTGTGTTCCGTGACAAAATATGTTATGTGCTACAGAATTAACCTTATCTTCGCAGTTTTGCTTTACACAGGGAAATGGTGGCAAAAAGGAAAACCGTAAAAAACTGCGCATTCATGAAAATTACAGTCATTACTTCTCCGCGGCAACTCAAAATTATAAACACCATCAACACGAAGCCATCTGTGTCGAGTTAAAGATAACAGCATTGTTAAAGCAAAGTTAATCAACTGTTAATATTTAACTGTGTTTGGTTGACATGATAAAACAATACGGTTAAGATATTCAAGTTAGAAATATTTAACAGGGTATTTAAAAAACTTATTATCGGTTTGAATTTTATAATATTTTATAACTAATTTTTATAAATTTTTTATAAGTGAATTGTATAAGTTTATTTCCCACAAGAAATAATATACTATAATCTTAAAACTAATGTGTTTTTTGTAAAGATCACGCAATTACGCTACGATAATGCGTTGGGATTCATTGCTATTTTATCTTTACTAAACAGCTGACTTTTTACAACTATTTCGTCAGATATTGTATTAACATTACCGTACGTTCAAGTCATTTTATGCGTTATTTTTTATTTTATTTATTTACTTTGTTAAAAGTTTATATTTTATGCCTGTTAGACTAATGAGGACATGGACTCAGTATTAACGGTAAGGGAAAAGCAACGGGAGCAACTGCGGCTCGAACTAAGAAACTTTAGGTGCGCACTTAAGTGACGCAGTAGACTGACCGATGCCTTAGCCACTTTTACCACCGAGCCCCAAGTAATAATAGAATTTTAAAAAGTGTGTGCAATATATATTAATTCATAAAGATAACATCTATCACGCCCACACTTAAAAATTCAGCCTGTATTCTGAACCGGATCGTAGAATATGCTAAATTATGCGATCCAAAATATTTTCGGCAACCTATCCGCCTAGCCCGGTCCCGCATTAATCCGTCCAGTGATGCGCCGCGGATATATGTAAATTTAAACGGGCTCCGCCCCGTCAATAAGCTCAGTATAGCCGGCGGATTAGACAAATTGAATTCATTATTGTTGTGACGCCTTTCACCCCGGGCCTAGGCTCTGTCTTCACCCACATAATTATACAGATACGGTTTCTGTGGCTAACAATGGGCCAGCTCCTGTGAGAAGAGACTTGGTCACGACGCGCCTGACTTCGTGCGTCTCGTGGAACTTTTGTTGTGCCCAAGTTTCATTCGGGACAAGGCGTGTTTCAAGGGCAGAGATATTTGTGGGATACTACCTGTGTATAGGCTATTGTTTCTGTTGTAATAAAACACGTTATTTAAATTTACTGTTACGGTTTCTATAAATGGGGCCAGAATTTACTGAATTCTAGAATGCTCCGAAGAGTGGATACCAAGGATAAAAAAAATAGGTTTCTGTATCACTATGTTTAGGACCAAAAGGTCTGGTTTTACCAAATCCGGTCATAGGTAAAGATTCAGAAATCAGTACTGAAGAAAGGAAGAGCTCATACGATTAAATGATCAAACAACCAAAAGTTCATTCGACCATATTATACTTAAATATTTTGGTTGGTTGAACTTTTGGCCATATGAACCAAGTTTTTAACAGATTGGTTCATATGACCAAAAAATCAATCAACCAATGGTTCATTCCACCAACAAATTGTAATAACTTAGAGATTTATTAATATCGAGGTTCGTATTTCCTTCGAAGGAGGATATTTTGTAAAACACGGTTATTTTTATTATTGCATATATATCAGTGTCATTACTGATATTTAAATAATAATACACGCCATTGCGCTACATACCCAGACCAGTCATTTAGCATTTAGACCTACAGTTGAATATACTGTCAATATTTTATATATTCACTTTTTTTTATTATTGCATTTAGGTAAGTTTCAATATTAAATATTTAAATTAATAATACACGCCATTATACAATTAACACTTGAACACTAAATAATTAAGTTGGACTGGGTAAGTAGTGTGATTGCGATTAACATAATTTAAACATTTATTATTCACACCTATCAATATATAATACACGTATAAAACGACACTGTTATACAATTAACACTTGAATACTAAATAATATGTTGAGCTGGTTAACTCGTATGATGGAGTTTAAAATAATGTAAAAGTATTCACACCTACCAATATATAATAAATGTATAAAACGTTACTGTTGTAGAATTAACACTTGAATGCTAAATAATCAAGTAGGGACAGGGTTAGTAGTATAATGGCGTTTAAAATAATAATAAAAATCATAATAATAATAAAAACACGGTTCATATTGACCAAAAGTTCATTCGACCAAAATATTGAATATAATTTGGTTGAATGAATTTTGGTTGTTTGATCTTTTAGTCATATGATCTCGCCTCTTAAAAACACGGTTCATATGACCAAAAGTTCATTGGGCCAAAATATTAGTATAGAATTTGGTTGAATGAACCAAATATGGTTGTCTGATCTTTTGGTCATGTGACCCCATCTCATGCTGAATCCACATGAAGAGTACCACACTTATTTCCTTGCAAATCGATTAACATTTAGAATTCATATAGGTTTCTACAACTTATCCCTAAATGTTATGGATCAAATGTTATCGACAAGATTAACAATCGAAATCGATTTTTTAAATACTTTGTTTGAACGGAGGTTAGGTTTTCGTTTCTTTTTAAATTATAGTTTTTCAGTTTTGCAACGTTTTTTAATTTAGTCATATTTTTACATTAGCTTGAAATTTGAGAGATATGTCAAATAGAATTACAAATTGACTCTGAAAATAACTATTTTTTGCTTTTTGCAAACATTTACGAGACCGACTTTTGGGGTAATTAACAACAAATACCCATTATTTGTTTCCTTACGGAATATGATGACATATTTTTGTAAAATTTATTTTGTTCCTATGGTAAGTACCAATAATTTTAAAGTTAAGTAATTAATTTTTAAAAAATTCTTAAATAAAAAGATTGAGAAATATTTTAACATTTAAAAAAATCCGATATTTTTGTCTTAAGACAGCTTTCAGTCTTAAGAAAAATACTGAAATTTTTGTTTTTCCTACAGTCTACTCTAATGTTTCATATATTTCTTGGAACTTTCATAAGGTTTAATTTGAACTATATTTTAATCATAGGCTATATGTTTAACTCAGTTCAGCGCTCAGTATATTAAATAAAAGAAATTGAAGATTTGTTAGTTAATTGAAAATATTAAACCATGACTTATATTGATTTAAAGCTAATTTTCCCTGTTAGTTTTCAATAATTTCCGGGAAAAAAACATTAAAGTAAAATTGAATATTAGAAAGATTGTTTGAAGCTTTAGCACTGTTTTATTTTCGGTAAAATGAACGTTAATGAAATTAAGATATTTTCTTTAAATAAAAAAACTTACAATTTGGTAAAAGAAAATAATAACCGTACGCCTCGCCGACGAGATTTGCTAAGCATTAGCATATTTACTGTTGTTGAAGGTTACACCGAAAATGTAAAACGAACAGTTGAAAATTAAGTGAAAAGTATATTTAGGCCCAGGAAAATTTGTAAAAATACAAAAAATCTAAACAAGAAATTCTGTGTGAATAAACTTTAAACGTATTTAATGAATTTTGAAGTAAAACGTCTGTTAGTGCTGTAGGCTATTTGAATACGTTGTACACGTTTTAGTAAATGATGGACAAACTTTTAGGATTTTCCCTGGAAGGAAATGTACGCTTTCCTCGGCAAACTGTGCTGATATTTAAAGTTGTACCTCAACCCGTCCTGGGGCTAAGACGTAAGATATGGTAATCACCTACTTACATCCTGCAGCCAAATTTATGTGCAACATTCTTTAGCATTTGCATCCGAGCTACCTTGCTTGTGAAACAAGCTCTGTCTACTTTAGTCGTGTTGCATAGGTTATTTTGGGGGGTGAATGTGTGCTTCACTTTTAGATCACTCTTTCAGAGGTCGTTTAAATGTACGTTTATTCAAATTTTAACGTGATTCTTTTGGTGAAATAATATTATGAAAAATCTGTGATAAAAGTTTTGATATTATTGTTCATTTGAGAAAAATTGCTTCTATCATGACTGCGTTACAGCTGCGTTCGTAAATTACATTAACTGTAAGTACTACTTAAAAACATTCAAATCAAGTTGAAAAAACGCCTGAAGAAACAGTAAATAAACGTCTTCCTTTAAAAGAATCTGAATCAAAGCAATAAGTAAAGCACTAGAAATTAATATTTAATTAGGTTATATACTTGAAGAAGGTATTATAAAACTCCAGGTACTGCGATCGACGGACCTAGTGTGAAACTAAACCTCTTAAGTACTATGTTCAGTATAAAAATCTGCCTTCCCTAGCTTCGTCAATTCTACATTCGTTGACGCGTTTCGGAGAACCTCCATCTTCAAAAACTATATCTATACTGGTTATCAATATTATGGCTCGTCCTATTTATAATTTTCTAGTTCCACCTCGTACCCCTCCTTTATTCAACACGTGTACATTAAACCTAACATGCTCGCTTCTGATTGGCACTTCAAAATCATACTTTTTCCCTCGCTTCTGATTGGCTCCTTTCAAACTTTCTCTTCAACGGTCGTCCCTCCTGTTAATTTTTGAAACGGTATTAGTTCCTTCCTAAATACTAGTTCAGCAGATCGGTGCCCTGAGTAAATTCCAATAATCCACCGACTAGCTCATTCTGATAGAGGTCCCTGGGGTCTTGGAAACCAAAAACCTTTAGGCTAGCAAGAGCCTCACAATTATAAATTGTGTTTTGTAGTTTCTTCCTCTTCACTACACAACCTACACACTATTCCTAGGTGATACAAACCTATCTTGATCATGTAAACCTTCAGACCACAGTGCCTAGTAATGAGCGTCATGATATTTCTGTGTTGTCCTCTGCCCAAGATGTCTGCCACCTCTTTAAGTCCTCCTTGATTAACCTTACCGAATAGGCGCTTGCTATCCGTATTTACTTATTAATCCAGCTATTGATAGCAGACCCGGCCGTCGATAAAGAGATCCACAAAGCCGGATCCGATAAACATAGGTGCAGATCCCGGTCCAGCCTGTCGGTCTGCCTCCTCATTACCTTCAACCCCCTTATGCCCCAGAACCCAGTGAAGAGTAACTCGGTTTTCCAGAGAGAGTATTGCCACTTTTTGAAGGTTCATGTCAAACTCTCCCGATCACAGTCATTAACAGTCATTACATCAGCCTGTTGCATACTGTCCCGGGGCAACAGCTTTCTTTACCCTTGGTCTCAGGCAGTACGTCCCCAGCACCTGTGCCTGTCTTTGTCTTGGAGCCATCTGTATAACATACTAGGTCTCCAGATTTTCCCAATACACGATCTTTCTCTCAAAATGTCATCTTGACATCAAAGGATGCATAAACCATGTGTTATATGGCCACCTGACCAGTCCCCATCATTAAACCTATGATGAATGGTTTAAACCTAGAAGTCGGGTTTCTAATATTTTTCTCTTTCTAGTATGTCCCAAATTTGAGGGCAGCCAGGCTCCACTATCCTGCAGCCTCAGAAAGTAATATATTTTTAAAATAGCTTCGTTAGAACTATGTCTAGTATAATAATCTGCCTTCCCTAGCTTCGTCAATTCTACTTTTGTTGACGCGTTTCGAGAACCTCCATCTTCAAAAAATATATCCATCAAAGCTTCGTTAGAATTTTGTGTGAGGTATTACTCACTACAGCGTAAAAAAATTAGAATAACAGAAGTATTATGATTTGTTAGTAAAACCATTATATCAAAAATTGTTATCCAAAGCAGTGAGTGAATGAGTGAATGAATCACCGAGTGACTTTTTTTTTTATAGACGTTGAAGTATGTTAATTATAAAAAAAATCTATCTTAAGATTTTACTTGATCTATTCGTTTTCATGTTTCTGAGTTAAAATAAATGAGCGTGAGGGGTGAGTGGTTTGATTTAAATGAAAGGGTTTGTCGCGTGTATCAAAAAAGTAAACAATTTTTAAAAATTGTGTTCGATTTATATACAAAAAAAACTAAATAAAACTCAAGTCAGTGCAGCAATTTTGAAATAAAAGCATTTACAGGTTAGGAGTAAATCTACAAATCGATATTTGTTGTGAAATTAGTAAATCTAATAATCGAAATTTTGAGCGCTACTGTTTTTGTTTCCTTCTTTCTTAGATTTTACCTCGAATAGTAAATCTATTTATTTCAAAATTGGTACCGTGAGTTATTTCTTTTTATATAACCAAAATTTAATGGACCAATTACGATTCTTATTTTGATAGCTTCTAACTGAATTTTATGAGAAGACAATTCAGTGTGTAATACTTTTGTATAGTTTTTTTAAATCACTGTTATTTATAACAGTTGAAAATTTAACATCAAAGAAATATTCGGTGTAGGCCGTAAAAGACGTTGTTACATTTGCATACGTATTTGGCATCTGCGTATTCAAGTGATTTTGAAATGTATCGTAAGGTTTACAGTAAAAGCTCTCCAGTTTCTTAATAAAGCATCTGATTTTACAAAGAGTTTCCTCGCTGCCGCCGGCTGGAAAACATTCTTCCCGGGACTGTAAAATAATAAACGTCACCGCTGTACGCCATCTTGAAATGGAGTTTTAGCGCTCGCGGGCAAAAACTTGATCGTAATCAAAAGATTTTAAAAGATGTTTTTCTTTCATTTCTGTAAAACCTAACGTGAATGTTTGTGATTTTTTTTTAAACTCGTAAACTAAATTACTGTATTTAATTTTCATTTAACGAATTAATTAAATTGTGAAATAAATATTACGACAATAGTCACCATAGTAAAAAAGTATATTGATATATAATTACTTATTATCTAGTAAGTATTATATAATTTTAAAACAAAAGTTTTTGCAACAATTAAATATTAGCGAACACATTATTCAGTTCCGTCTACTAATTTTTATTGTCTTTTTTGTTAAAAACAAAACGTAAACAGCTGATCGATTTTTGCATTATTTGATTGATATCAATAGCCTAAGTGTTTTTTAACGCTGATTGACACGTTAATCTTATTGAAAATATTTACAAATTATTAACGAAAATTGATTATAAAAATTACTTTCATCAATACGTTTTGGACTCTTATAACTATTATTAACAAATTCTGATTTGATATAACTTATAACAGTATTTTAATTAGTGTAAATTAATTAAAGAGTATACGCATACAAATGATTCATTTAAAGAAGACTGTTTAATATTTTACGTCGTTGAAACACGGGTGACGCTTATTATAACAGAAATAAGTCAGTAAGTTAAAGTAACAATTGAGAAGTAAGTATATGAGGACAATATCTTGCAGTGTTAAGTAACAAAAACAACAAACAATAAATAAATTAATAAGCCTACCAGTCGTAAATTGAATTGTGTACTATTTTATTAATTTTGACGTAGTATTTTCAGCGTTTGAATGCCTTTCCAGTATAAAATTAAAGGTAAACTTAATAAATAACCAAATTTGTTTAAAGTTCCACTTCAAAACAGCTTGCACATTCCGGCTTTATATCTCCTTTTCTTTGGTAACTTTCGACCCCTAATCGATCCCGTCCTCTTGTTCCGTTATACCCTTTAATAAAGCAGCTACTGCAACGTGTCCTAAATTTCAAATAAACCCAATATAGTCTTACGTTGACAAAATCAAGTGCTTTTAAAAGTTTCGTAATTTACCAGATTGCTTCAGTGATGAAGTACGTAGCCTAGGCAACGCATTGTTGTGCGCCCTGCCATCCAGGTGGCGGCACTTTGCATCCCTTACCGATATTACAAGAGGAAATTAAGGAATTCAGAAACAGTATTTTACATACAAATAGCAATATTTTGACATCGTATTGAGTTTCGTATTGTGCAGGGAGAAAATATACCCACGTGTTTCTCTTTCTTACGAAATGTTTCGTTGAATGAATGCCGTTGATGTGAAGTAGAATTTATACGAATGTTTTGAACATATCGAAAATATACGAGATGTGTTCAGAAAGTAACACGAATTTTTAAATTTCGCGGGCTTGGAGAGTCCGATTGTAAAATATTTTTTTTATTATGTTGGTATAAATGCCCTTGAAGTATGATACAACTTTCAGCTGTTTTCATTGTTGACTTTGTCTGTGACAGCCAATAAGGTTAGACGTGTTTTTATGAGCTCGGCGATTTTCGTTTGTTAAAAGAAATAGATCAAAAAATTTGTATTAAATTTTGCGTAAAAAATGGAATAAAGTGTAACAAAGTGTGTGAAATGTTAACAAAGGCCTGTGGTGTGTCTGCTATGAGTAAAGCAAGAGTTTACGAGTGGCATAAGCGTTTCCAAGAAACCCGTGAAGACGTTGAAGATGACGAACGCCCTGGACGCCCCAGCCCATCAACAACCGATGGAAAAAGTGAAAGAAATAGTTATGAACAATCGCCGAATCACAATTAGAGAGGTCGCTGATGATGTTGGAGTATCGATTGGATCACGTCATGACATTGTTTCCAATGTTTTGTGTATACGCGTGGCAGCAAAATTCATTAAAAAATTGTTGAATTTTGAACAAAAACAGCGGCGAATGGAAGTTGCTCAGGAGTCACTAAATGAAGTCAACGACGATGCAGAATTACTGAAACGTATTATAACAGGTGACGAAACATTGATTTACAGATATGACGTCGAAACTAAGGCGCAATCATCCAAGTGGAGGCATTCTGGCTCACCAGAACCGAAAAAGGCTCGACAAGTGCGGTCGAACGTGAAGGTTATGCTCACTGTGTTCTTCGATATTAATGGCATAGTGTGTCATGAATTCCTGCCACCAGGTGAAACGGTCAATAAGGAATACTTCCTACAAGTTCAATGCCGTTTGCGTGAAGCAATCCGAAAAAAACGCCCGGATCTGTGGAAAAACAATTCATGGCTTTGCACCACGATAATTTTTTTTTTCATTGCACCACGATAATGCACCAGCTGACACTTCATTGCTTGTTCGTGAATTTTTGGCAAAAAACAGTACTGTAACGATGCCCCAGCCTCCATATTCGCCAGACATGGCTCCGTGTGACTTTTTCCTATTTCCAAAAATAAAGAGAACTCTAAAGGGCCGTCGTTTTACAGCTGTAGATGACATTAAAAGCGCATCGCTGAAAGAACTAAGGGCTATCTCAAAGATCGAGTTTGAGAAGTGTTTCGAGGATTGGAAAAGCGCTGGCACAAGTGCATAATCTCCAATGGGGACTATTTTGAAGGGGACAACATCAGTGTAGAAGAATAAATAAATATTTTGTTCAAAAAATTAAAATTCTTGTTACTTTCTGAACACACCTCGTAGGCCTATACGTTCTATAAAGAACTGCTGTTTAGGGTTTGGAAATGTATTAAGAATTAGCATCGCTTGTAAATAATTTTGACATCTTAGCTCACCATGCTAAGGCTGTGGCAAACAGACTATTCAGCAAAGTTCGTAAACTCCACTGTCTAATATATATATATATATACGGGTGTTTAGAAAAAAAGGTTCCAAGAATTCAGGGTGTGATTCCCCACAGCAAAATTGGATGAAAAGTTCCAATAAAGATAGGTCGAAAAACGCTTCGTTTTCTGTCTTACCGCCACTTTGTTTTTTATAAAAAACAATTTATATCTTTAGAACCGTTCTAGGTAGCTTCATGAATTATAGCACACGTATAAATATCTGTATAGACGACTGTTGAAAAAGTACCTAAATTTTATCTTGAAAATTTTTAAAATGTCCATTAAAATTTTTTAAATAACGTTTTAACTTTATATTTTATGAAAATTACTTTGATTACATAGAATATTGCGAACAAAATGTAACTTAGTTTTTTAAAATCCGATAAAAAAATAACGAAGTTATAACAAAATTTGTATAAGCGCCATTACTGGCTTTTGTAGACTGAAATTTGAGCCCGACGTCTTTTCATCCTATGGAAAATGGGAACATGGCAGTTCGTAAAGTGTATTACATTTTTAAGGAGGTGACACCTTTTTATTAATGGCCCTCAGAAATTATACAGCAATAATTTAAAAAAATTCAAAATATTCCAGTAAAAAAAAAAACACGAAATCAGTAATTCATGAAAATACTTGAAAAATCACAAATTTTGTCATAACTTCGTTATTTTTTAACGGATTTTTAAAAATAAAGTTTCATTTTGTTAATAATGAAATGGGCAATGTTTTGTCTAATTAAAGTAATTTTCATAAAATATAAGATTAAAAAGTTGATCGAAATTTAAAAAAAAATTAATGGCCGCCATTTTGAAAATTTCGAGATAAAATTTTGGTGCTTTTTTGAACAGTCGTTGATACAGATACGTATATAGTGCGCCAAATTGCGTGAAACTGCCTTGAACCGTTCTCAGGATATAAATTGGTTCTTGTAAAAAACAAAATGGCGACCAGTCAGAAAACGAAGCGTTTATTGGAACGTTTCATCTAATTTTGATGTGGGGAATCACGCCCTGAATTCTTAAAATCTTTTTTCTAAACGCCCTGCATATATATATATATATATATATATATATATATATATATATATCAAACAACAAATAAATTACGGGCGTCGTCCCACCTATCAGGTTCACCTGCTGTTTGGAGGATTACCTCCAACTGTGTCAGACCTTACTGCAGCGACAATCCAAGTCAGCCCAATTTTTATTTACGTCATTCGAAGGTTTCATGAAGGAATTCAGACTTGGCGTGAGAACTATTTTGAAGATGCCCTTTTATTTCTAATATCAGTTGTGTTGAACGGATAAATAGCGTACACCGGTATTAAATATAATTTACATTTTTATATCCATGAAGTAATACGTACTAACACTTAAGTATTACTAATTTTTTCCAGTTAAATTAATAAATTGAAACAGCGCAAAAATCGTTTTCGAAAATAATATATTTTTTAAGTAATTAGGCACGTTCTTTACACAGCAAAACCAGTTCTACCGTATCGAATTATAGGATGTCCAAATGTTTAAAACTCAAAATTTTGCCATCCTTCACTTTCTTAGACTGTGTGACCAGGGTTAAGGCTTATTGTCGTGTTTTCAATGTCATTTTATTATTGAAATTTATACTGATTCTAAAGCTAATTATAACGGTGAATTTAGATATGTATAAAGGTATTGTTAACAATAGGTTTTGTTACCTTTATAGTAAATATGTTTCCATTGCGAGACGCTTGCGTGTAGTATATTTTTTTTATATAAAACCGAAAAATTCGCAGTTTTGAAAGTATCAGTAAAAAATCAGTCCAGTTTCTGAAATTTACGTGATTAGATTTTTGGCTGTAGTATGAAAATAACCCAACCTAAACGAAAAATTTTATCAAAATTATGCAGTCCATTTCAATGCTACACAGCTATAAAACAAGCTCTGTTTTGTAGTTTACCTAAAAAGTCAGTTCTACAAAGCCAAATAAATTTCAGAATTCCTATAAATCTCATCACTAATGTTGACACTTTTAATTTAAATGCTTAATCGCCAGTGCCATCAGGATTAGTTATCTCCCCAAAGCGTAATAAACTGTTAGAGCGAACGCACTGAACGACAGACCTTTAAATCTTACGTATTCGGAATTGTTGATAACAAAGCTCCAGTAAGTACCGCGGGTCCCCAAGAACCCCGCGTGATTGACACGGGACGTATAAGCTGACACGTTCGGTCCGTAATTCCGAAAATTGGCGTTCCTCGTAAAGGCATTAAACAGCCTCTGAATGGACTGCACTCCATCGGCTGTCAATTGTTATGTCATCTTTTAATATACGGATTTATAAACAGCGGGCAATGAAGTGTGTTCTTCGATATCAATGAACGTCGTGTGAACAATTGCCTTTTAAATGATATAAAATAAGTATAAAAAACATTTATTACTTTATTAGTATATTTACAACATTACTATAATTACACTGACATTTCACAAAGTGATACAGAATTTAATTTGTGTATTTTTACATTAACGAAATAAATTTTGTCGAACGTTTCACTGAAAAAATTCTTATTGTATTTATAAAGAATTTTTAGGAATAGAATCATTGTGTATCAAACACTTTGAAATAATAACGATCGCTTACTTTTATTTCCTTTGCTACAGCAATAATTAATTTCGATTCATTCATAATTGTGCTGAAATCCACTGCGCTAAGTGATTCCGTTTGACTTTTTAATTAAGTTTGAAATCAGTTGGCATAGCAACGGAATTATCAGGTCAACTCGGATCGCTTCTCGCTTTCGAATATAGAGCAACATTTTCACAAAATCTGTTTTCCGTTATCCGAGGTAGTTCTAAAACTACTTTTCCTTTGAAATATTTTGATCTGGCACAACTCTAATCAAAACAGTAATAGGCCTAGTAGGACTCTGCTTGAAACTGGCTTTAATTAAGTTTGAAATTCGTTGCCATAGTAACGGAGTTATAACACCAAACAGACCAGTTCTCAGTTTGAACACCAATAACTATCTTTGTTTTCCAACGAATCACAAGAAAATCTAGTTATACAATGCAACATTTTTCACAAAAACTTCTCTCTTCCGTCATTCGAGGTAGTTCTCAAAAAATTACTTTTCCTGTATGACGTTTTGACCTAGCACTACTCTGATCAAAACATTAATAGGCCTAGTAGGACTCTGCTTGAAACTGGCTTTAATTAAGTTTGTAATTCGTTACCGTAGCAACGGAGTTATCACTCCAACAGGCCAGTTCTCAGTTTGAACACCAATAACTATCATTGTTTTCCAACGAATCACAAGAAAATCTAGTTATACACTGCAACATTTTTCACAAAAACTTCTCTTCCATCATCCGAGGTAGTCCTTCAAAAAATTACTTTTCCTGTATGACGTTTTGACCTGGCACTACTCTGATCAAAACACTAATAGGCCTAGTAGGACTCTGCTTGAAACTGGGTTTAATTGTTTGAAATTCGTTGGCATAGCAACGGAGTTATCACGCCAACAGACCAGTTCTCATTTTCAACACCAACAACTATCACTGTTTTCCAACGAATCATAAGAAAATCTAGTTATACACTGCAACATTTTTCACAAAAACTTCTCTCTTCCGTCATGCGAGGCAGTCCTTCAAAAAATTACTTTTCCTTTGAAATATTTTGATCTGGCACTACTCTAATCAAAACAGTAATAGGACTAGTAGGACTCTGCTTGAAACTGGGTTTAATTGTTTGAAATTCATTGGCATAGCAACGGAGTTATCACGCCAACAGACCAGTTCTCAGTTTCAACACCAATAACTATCATTGTTTTCCAACGAATCACAAGAAAATCCAGTTATTCACTGCAACATTTTTCACAAAAACGTTTGTCTTTCGTCATCCGAGGTAGTTCTGCAAAAAATTACTTTTTCTGTAAGACTTTTTGACCTGGCGCTATTCTAATCAAAACAGTAATAGGTCTAGTAGGACTCTGCTTGAAACTGGGTTTAATTAAGTTTGAAATTCGTTTCCGTAGCAACGGAGCTATCATTCCAACTCCAATAACTACCATCGCCTTACAATTAATCAAAAGAAACTCTAATTATACAGTGCAACTTTTTTCACAAAGTCTGTTTTCCGTCATCCGAGATAATGCTAAAAATTAATTTTTCCTCTAAGAGGTTTTGACGTGGTACTATTCTGATCAAAACAATAATAGTATCCTGCTTAAAAATTACTTGAAAACACCTTCTCTGATAAGTTTTTTCATTACAACAAAATAAACATTTTGCCAACGTAATTTCTCAATTGATAACCGAAAATTTAATTATCAATATAACACAAATTCCAGTTATTCCAAATTATTGTTGTTTTAACCAAACTGTAATCTTCGTAACTCTTCACAGCAGTTTTGCCAACATTACGTTTTGAAAATTCATAACTGTTCTATTTTATATATGTCCCTTTCCCTTATTGAAATTGTTTATTGTTACTCATTAAAGTTACCACTGGAATCTACGGTAAAGATTAAAAATTGTTTAAAAAATGTACTCTTTATGCATTTTAATTTAAGTAAGTTATGTATGCAAAAACAGAAGGTTACATAAGAAATACTTAGAGAATTTTTTTTCTTTTTTTGTTTGGCTGCGCCACCACGCCACGCCCCTCTTCGTTTCTCTTTTTCCACTCCTGTCACTTTTCGCGTAGTAAGCTGAACCACTTCTTAATTCTTGAAAGTGGCAGATAGTTTACACTAAAGCTAAGACAGTAAACAGTTATATTTATTTGAATTATAACTGTTCCGAATAAAAGCACGTGATTTCCTATAAAATCAAAATTAAAAGGAAAAAACGTGCTACTGATCAAAATTAAAAGGAAAATCAAAATTAAAAGGAAATGTCAGTCGCTGACTGCGGTAAGAACATTACTGTAGGACCGCCGTATTTGTGTTTTCTTTTAAGAACAACATAAATTTTCTTTCCCAAACTAACTGAAGGGCCTAACAAAAGTCGTTAGCCACTAATGAAGGAGGATTCTTCTGAAAGTAAACGGTCGCGTTTCCTGTTCAGCATTCAGAGTTTTACTTTGATTAAACAAACACGCTTTACAAAGCAAAGACAAACAAAAACAATTATTGTCGTACATAAAGCAGATAAGGTTCGCAAAGAATAATAAAACTGCACTTTTTTTACCGGCACGCGATAACGCTGCACAATTATTGCTTCTAGCCTTAAGTACTTTACATTATATACGTGCTGCAGTCGGTAAATGCCTTGATTACAGTACGGTTGTACATTCTTGGAGAATGTTTGTGCAACGCTATTATTAATAATATTATAACTCGTAATAGCCTATTATATCACGGTTACAAATTTTTTTAACGAATTGCCAGTGATGAGCGGCCATTATGGTAAGACCGTGCTTTAAGCGCGTGCAAATTCTAACTTTTAGCTCACTTTTTGAGTTATACGATAAATACAATGGTGATACGAATTTTTGAAAAATTATAAGATAAACAAGTTCCTTTTTTATTCGAAATTACCGTTCTTTTTAAACTATTGATCGGATTTAGCTGGGTAACAGACTTCATAAGCGGTTACTAAACTTTTTTGAACCAAGTTTGAATCAAATCGGAACTAAAATTGCGAAAGTTGGCTTACTAAAACACATACATTCTCTCTCTCTCTCTCTCTCCACACCTCACCCTCTCTCACACACTCGCACGCACGCGCACACACACGCACGCGCACACACACACACACGCGCGCACACACACACACACGCGCGCGCGCACACACACACACACACACACACACACACACACACACACACACACACACACACACACGTACACATGCATTTTTTTGTGTTTAACGTCCGACTATTGTGCACACTTGGGCTAAAGCAGACGATGGGATGAATAATAGCGTATAAAAATGCCAAGCCCTGGCCGGGAATCGAGCCCGGGTCCTCGGGGTGAAAGCCCAGTACGCATTCAACTAGGCCACCGAGGAGGCATGGCACACATGCATACACTCACGCACGCACACACACGCACACTATCACACGCTTTCTCATACGCTTGCTCACACGCATGCATACACACGTACACGCGCACGCACACACACACACACACACACACACAAATCTAATACTAAGCTAAACACTATTTAAATAAACAAATATAACCTCTTAAAAAGTGATTGCTCATTTTCAATAAAAATTCGTTAATAAACATCGAACATAATCACACCAGTAAAGCATTTCTGCTTACTCTATGTTGCTATATAATTCGACCTTCCGAAATTGTTGCCTAAATCGCTCTAGCTAAGTATCTTAGGGCAGGGCCCTTTAGCGGAGCACTGTCTGCGGCCCCAGATTGAAGACACTGACACTAACACGCGTATCGCCTATTGTTGAAACACAACGAAAGGTTTTATGTTCGAATAGCGAGGCTTTTTTGTGATAACGTTGTAATCGAAGTGAAGTGCATTAGACGGAACACTTCCGGCTAGTGACTGTCCAACCGGAAACTGATCTCCTGCTGGGCTAATGCAATAAAAACTCATGACTCACTGGAAGTCGATGACGTAGAGGCCAGCGTGAACAGTGACTGGCCGGATTTGTTTGGAGGGCTTAAAATCATTTGTTAAACGAACACTCCCTGCTTCTCGCCCTCTCTTGTTGTCTGGTCAAAGTTTAAACGGATTAAAAATACCGATAAATTGTTCAGTTACATAATATGATCGTTATTCTTAATTCAGTTTTCCTTTTGAATACAATGTTAATTTGGTTTACAACCTCATGTACATAGCTTTCCAAAACGTATAATAATTATTATTAATCAGAATTTTAAATTAAAGTCATTAAATTCTTTTAGACAAACTTCGCCTAATAACAAGTTTAATAAATATTAGAGTATTTAACATTAAAAGTAACAACTGTACCAATATCTCACTGACGTGATGGAAGCGAATTTCTAAAATTATGTTATTCATTTTACAATCAGTTGGGAATCGTATATTGACAACGTATACGACATTAAATCTACATTTTAAATTGGAAAATAAACGCTGGCAGCCGTGGAACCCAATTTCTTAATTATTGTGGATTCTGATGTTTTTTAAATGCCACTTTATGCAGATTAGATTTTGGAAACAAATTTTCAAAAGTTGTCAGTTTTTATTTGAACCTTGTAATGGTCGCCACTTTGGAACTGTTGAATGGCTTTTCCTTGGTAACTTCCGACATTTATATTAAATTTAAAATAATAAATTTCATGTTTCGGACGCTAAGTTGGTGTGGAAACACTTCCCTTCAACTGGAACCTGTAGAGCAATCATAGGTTCAAGTTCGATTACTAATGTGCTTTATATCGATAGTCGATTACTAATGTGCTCTATATCGATAGTCAATTACTATTGTGCTCTATATCGATAGTCGATTACTATTGTGCTCTATATCGATAGTCAATTACTATTGCGCTCTATATCGATAGTCGATTACTATTGTGCTGAACATCGATAGTCGATTACTATTGTGCTGAATATCGATAGTCAATTACTATTGTGCTCTATATCGATAGTCGATTACTATTGTGCTGAATATCGATAGTAGATTACTATTGTGCTAAATATCGATAGTCAATTACTATTGCGCTCTATATCGATAGTCGATTACTATTGTGCTGAATATCGATAGTCGATTACTATTGTGCTGAATATCGATAGTCGATTACTATTGTGCTGAATATTGATAGTCAATTACTACTGCGCTCTATATCGATAGTCGATTACTATTGTGCTGAATATCGATAGTCGATTACTATTGTACTGAATATCGATAGTCGATTACTATTGTGCTGAATATCGATAGTCGATTACTATTGTGCTGAATATCGATAGTCAATTACTATTGTGCTCTATATCGATAGTCGATTACTATTGTGCTGAATATCGATAGTAGATTACTATTGTGCTGAATATCGATAGTCAATTAGCCTACTATTACGCTCTATATCGATAGTCGATTACTATTGTGCTGAATATTGATAGTCGATTACTATTGTGCAGAATAGCGATACTCATTAACTATTGCGCTCTATATCGATAGTCGATTACTATTGTGCTGAATATCGATAGTCGATTACTATTGTGCTGAATATCGATAGTCGATTATTTTTATACTCTATATTTAATTATTTATTTATTTCCATTTATTTCTTCATAGTACAAAATTTCACACATAAGAAGAACCTATAAAGGCTTAAATACCCGTACATAAGATGGACCTAAAAATTAAGATTACAAAATATTGAAAATTTGTTTAGATTTAAATAATTTGTGCAGACGTACTTCACATACAAATATATTATAAAATGTTTGATTAATTAATGTAAATATATAACATGTTGCTACAAAACACTAGAATAGTATTTTTGTTTTCTGACAATTTATTTACATAAAATACACTAACAAGTTATTATACAATCTCTAAATTCATAATCTCACTTTTCAACTTTTTTTTAGCACTTTTACTGTTAACTTCCAAACTTTTAACACTGTTTGACAAATCATTGCTTATTTGACCTACAGTTAAAGCATGAAACGGAAGCTGAACACTTTTCAGATGAGTATTAATTACTTTCCCGTTATATTCTGTTTTCATTTTGTTATATTCGTAAAATAGCTTTCATAACAAAGAATTGCTTAGGTAATATCCAATGGTTTGTCTTTATCTTGATATCTTACTCTTATTATAATTTAACAATGTATTTTGAAGTTTCTATAAGGGATTGTAATATGAATCTTTAATATATATATAGCGAAAGTTGGTCTGCTACTAGTGTTGCTTCTGTCGGTAACTCCCCGAGTTCCACACTTGTTTAAAGGTATACTTTGGCCCACACTGTAAGAGATCGAGTGGTGTAAAAAAAAACTGCTAAAGTTATAGGTTTTTTTCAAAATACGCTCATTTTAACACCCGTGAACACAAATATATGCAAAATATCTAAAAATCATGAAACACGCATTTCTTGTTTTCGTACAAACTATGTTTCTAGGTCTGGGACAATAAAGTCCCGGGTCTGAGCCCATGACATTATAGGAGCTCCAATAATCAATTCCCCATTTCCGTTTAAAACACGATTAAATGGTTTCGTGCAAAGCCAGTGCGCAGTTGTATTTAAGCAGCCCTTAGCTAAGCAGGCTGCTGCCACTAAGTATTCCATGTCTTGGGGTCAAGTGTTGCCGGTCTGTCTGCAATTCCAATCTGCTTTGACTTGTAATCACGGACTTTGATCTTTTACTCAGCATTAATGGCCTAGCTTTTTCTAATTAATTGGTAATTTACTGCAAAATCTATTACAATCCCTTACTTATCCGTTATTCAAACTTTCTTACGTTGAATTGTTTCCCCCCTCTCTCTCTCTCTCTCTCTCTCTCTCTCTCTCTCTCTATATATATATATATATATATATATATATATATATATATATATATATATATATATATATATATATAAGCCGCTTCTGGTGGCCTAGTTGATAGCGTACTGGGCTTTCACCCGA
Organism: Callitettix versicolor; assembly: GCA_022606455.1. Classification (NCBI taxonomy): domain Eukaryota; kingdom Metazoa; phylum Arthropoda; class Insecta; order Hemiptera; family Cercopidae; genus Callitettix; species Callitettix versicolor. The sequence goes on along the minus strand of CM040189.1, from coordinate 102,090,566 downwards.
GGACCCGGCCATCGTCGTCTGCATTAGCCCAAGTGTGCACAATAGTTGGACGTTAATATATATATATATATATATATATATATATATATATATATATATATATATAGTGTTAGGTCTCTAGAGTTCATAATTGAATCCGATTTTTTTAAACTTGGGAAAAATACTTTGTTAATAAATGACCCGTAATTTTTAACCTTAAAGAAAATTATAACTTTTTTTTAATTTAAAATTTCTCCATACTCCTTATCATAGTTGAAATCTGCATAATTAGCATTTTATTATTTTCAACGTAATTTGAACGTTCGAAGCGATAATTAAAGACTGTTTGATGCAGATTTTAAACAAAATTCTTTGTGAAAATATCTTAGACGAAATCGTTATGCAGACATGTCGGGTTAGCAGTACCAAAACGGCGTTTGTTTGAAATTTTAAAAAAATGTTAATTTTCAAATTACTTTTAAAATACAAAAATAGGGTTATACGCTTATTATTGTACCTTTGATGTAGTTTGAAAGGTTAAAATTTTGTTATACATGGTGTCCCACGTAGGGGTTACGCATTAATCTTCCATTATTTTCTCATTTCGCCATTAATCATTTCGAAATTATACATACCTTTTAATGAAGGTACCAGAAGTAGTATGTCATAATTGCATGTGGCTGATGTTTGTAGAAACAAAATGGCGGCAAAAATAGAGTTTAAATAAAGTATAGAACTGATTTTATTTTAGATTAGTGTGTAGCTGTGGATGATTTGTAGTTTGAATGTCTGATTTATGAAGTGTTCATTACTATTTAGTTTTCTTTTAATTAGTTTGTATCTAATTAAATTAAAAATAATAATTAAAAATACAATTTTGTTTAAAAAACAATAAAATCAATTATATACTTTATTTAAACTTTATTTTTGCCGCCATTTTGTTTCTAAAAACAAAGCCAGATGCAATTCCCAATGCTATTTCTGGTACCTCCTTTAAAAGGTATGTGTAGTTTAAAAATGATCAACGAAGGAATGAGAAAATAATGGAGGATAAATTGCGTAAACGTCTTTGTGGGACACACTGTATGTAGAATTTAATGCTGGTTATGATGTGGAAATAATATTTAAATAAAGTATTTTTTACGAAATTTATTGTTTTAAATTAGTTTTTCCTGACGTCTGCCAGGCAGCTGTGAACTCTTCAGTATTTTAGAATTTTCATTGGAAAAAATTAGATATTGGAGCACCATCTTGGTAAGACCCGAGACTTTGAGTAAGCACCGAATTTGACCTCTAGGTCACTTTTCGCCCACTTAAGCAATTTCGGTTCTATGTGATTCAAACTTGGGAAAATTTTACTATTATGGAATTCATGACGGCCATTTTAAATCTTTAAAAGCAGCTTAAATAATTATTTTGAATTTTCAAAATCCTTTGAAATTAAGAATCTTATTTTGACCGCCGCAAAGATTCATTGTCGTATTTTCGATTCAATTTCAATGTTTAAAATTTGAATATATGCTGACCTCAATGCTGATTGTGATAGTGAAATCGGAATTTCAAATATGGCCGACGATGTCCGCAATCTACATTTGTTGTTTGGTCCCCGCAGGGGGGGTGCAGACTAGCTGCATCTATTGAGAGGGTTTAGACGTTCCTCGCGGTACCCGAGTCTAACACACACTTACACTTACAACACTTACACTTACGACTTTAACACTTTACACTCACACTTACATTAGGGGGCGATAATAGCCTCAATGTGCTTTTCGCTTTAAAAAAAAAAAAATCAATTTTAATGGCGCGGCAGTGTTCCGACACCTGCCAACCTTACTTATACTTGTCCAGTAACGGAAACTGAACCAACAATTTCTGTTACCGAACTAAAAATATAAATCTTGTACCATATTTTTATCGATTACTCGTTTTAGTTATTAATTAGTTCATGTTGCTATTCAGCCATATCTCTTCTATTAATTTAACATTTTCATCGTTAATTTAATTTTTTTCTTAATCTTTGTTCATTAAAACATATTTTTTAAATAATTTTATTGTCAATTTTATTTAGAAATTTTAATTTCAACATAACCTCAATTGAAATGATATCGAAGCAACAGCTGTTGTGCGAAATCAGCTGTTTAGAAGTAGTCACAATGATATTTTTATACGTACAAAAGTACCCAACGCGATAAATGATATGGGCACGCATCGCACAAAATCCATCACAACCAGCCCTGAAACATGATACGCGTTAAAAACGGTAAGGTAGGGAAAAGTACTTGTCGATGTTTGTTTCAACAGCGAGACAGTTGCGTGCCGCGATTAGTTTATTCCATTATCGCAATTTTTCATTCATTAAGTTCAATTATTAAAGAAAATATTTTCAACTAAGCAATTTTCCTAGATTGTTACAAAATTACACTTATTTTTTAAAAATATTTAAAAATATTATAACGTCAAATTAAAAACGTAAAAAATATTTTAATTAAAGTTAAAATACTTACAAAAGGTGAAGCACGAATAAAGTTTCCACATGTGGGCTTTCATTAAAAAAAGTTGTAAGTGCAACTGGAGAAATTTAATTCTACAGAGATTTACCCGTAACACGCTATTGCACTGGGTTCTTCTATCCAAAATACGTTGGATATCTTCTATCCAAAATACGTTGGATATGTATTGAACGAGTCCTGTATAAAATCTAGTTCAGTCAAGGTAAAATATTTTTCAAACGTTCTTACTTGTTGATACATATGGCCCTGATATACACTGTGTGGTCATTATTATGTGGAATTTTAATTCGTCGTTACGGCTTAATAAATTGGCATTGAAATTAATTTGAAATCAGACGGAAAAAACGACAATGAACCCTAACCGCCGAAAAGTTAATTTTCAACTCTGATTATTTCAACGATGGGGAATTATTATTTTCAAACAAACAGTATGAGGCGACAGAGTCTTTTACTTTCGAATATTCGCCATTTTTAAACAGTTTCTGATTAATTTCGGAAGTATTGTATTAATTAAACCATCAACGCAGCGTACACACTTGAAAACGTTCAGCCTGTCGCAGCTGTTGCCTGCAGCTATATGCAGTAATACTGTTTGGCGTTCAGTTCACTAAACCAAAGAAAAACGCTCACAGCTGAAAAAAACCGTCTGCATTTCAGACAGACGCACCTGCATTATAAAACACTGCCACCCTCTGTTTTAACTGTCCATACTGTCAACTGTTCGTAGAGTTTGTCACTTGGGTTGAAATCAATAATCCAAAGGGCGGCAAAGCGTATAAAAAGCCTTTTACAGTTTTCAATTTTTTAAAAAATCACTGCACTCCTTGACTTTATGAAAACGATTTATTTGTAACGATATCTTACATTTTTTATATGTTAGATTTTTTTTAGAAAATGTAATTTCTCAGTTATAATCAACGGTAAAATCCGCATAAATAAAAGTTCAAATTGAATTCAGATTTTTTTTTGTGTTTAACGTCCGACTATTGTGCACACTTGGGCTGATGCAGACGATGGGATGATTTATAGCGTATGAAAATGCCAAGCCCTGGCCGGGAATCGAACCCGGGTCCTCGGGGTGAAAGTCCAGTACGCTATCAACTACGCCATCGAGGCGACTTACATATATATAGGCCTATATATATATATATATATATATATATATATATATATATATATAAAAATGTGCTATATATATAAACATTTATCCTAATCCATCCACTGATTTAACTATGAAGAGTGTACAGTTTTGGACAAACGTATTGACCGATTGTTTTGAAATTTTTTACGAAGATACCTTGTATAAAAGCCAGTAACCAAAAACAGTGGTAGAATATATATAGCGAAAGTTGGTCTGTTATTATTATCGCTTCTGTCGGTAACTCCCCGAGTTACACACTTTTTTAAAGGTATGCTTTGACCCACACTGTAAGAGATCGAGCGGTGTCAAAAAAAAGCTGCTAAAGTTTTAGGTATTTTTTTCAAACGGCGTGAGGGTTTATTTTTGTATTTTTTAATGGAATTTCAAAGTTAAAACGTTAACGCTGATTTGACTCAACACTGTCACTAAAATTGGTTTTGGCTCGGTTCATTTACTACAAAAATCCGCTGTACAGTTTTATAGTTGTAGTCAAATTATTTTACACATTTTTCGAATATACGCAACGAAATCAGTGCTAAGGAATACATATTTTATTACTGATTATGATGGTCAAATCAGATTTACAAAAAATGTCAAAGATAAAAACACTGTTGTCGGAAATTTGCTTCCACAATTTGTTCATCTATGTCTCATTTTTAAGCAAAATCTGTTGAAGCAATTTTGAGAAATTTTCCCGTTTTTTCATAGTGGGTTATATGTTAGGCTATTTACGGAACAGCAGTTTCATTAAATTAGTAAAATTGTACTTAAATTTTTTTAAAGATTTTTAAAGAATTGTAAATTTACACAAAAAAGTCAAGTAATCGAAATCAATCATTCGGTTACTCTTCAACGATGTGTACAACTCATAAAAGTTAGAACAAGTACAGGTATCAAAATATCAAGATTTGTTTGATGAGCACCATAGAATCTCTATACTTTGCATATCGAGAAAATGAAAACTAACTTTTTTTCGAACATTTCAACTTTTTTTGCAGCAGTATCAACTCGTAAACACAGGTATCAAAATATCAAGATTTGTTTGATGAGCACTATAGAATCTCTATACTTTGCATATCGAGAAAATGAAAACTAACTTTTTTTTCGAACATTTCAACTTTTTTTGCAGCAGTATCAACTCGTAAACACAGGTATCAAAATATCAAGATTTGTTTGATGAGCACTATAGAATCTCTATATTTTGCATATCGAGAAAATGAAAACTAACTTTTTTTCGAACATTTCAACTTTTTTTGCAGCAGTATCAACTCGTAAACTATTCAATAAAACCTGTTTAAACGATTGCAGTCAACGAAAAGTTTAAAAAAGTAGAATCAGCACGTCAGCAAGAGAGTGAATAAAATAAAAAAACACAAATCCATGGAGAGACAGAAAACTGTGGTAATTTCGGACCAGTAAAAAGCAGTAATTTTTTAAAAATGTATTTTAAATCCTTATCAAATTAAACAGTGGTCAGGTCAGTACGTTTACTTCCAATCGCATGCCCGAACTCTACCTCTTATTTCGAATGAAGCCCAAATAATCTCGCCTTCCCGTCAAAAATTGTTTTAAACTACTCATGAAAGGATTGCCCATTCAGCTTTATGACCTGACATCTTCTTTGCTCGCATCCTTAGGATGTCAGACATTTTCCCCACGTGTTCACCAAAACAACACCCTCTCGGTCTCCTTCGTAATACCATCAGAAATGTCAATTTCCGAAAGGACGTTACCCTAAATGGAATCGATAATTTGTGTTAGAACATTACTTTTTTTGTGTATTTAACGTCCGACTATTGTGCACACTTGGGCTAATGCAGAAAATGGACTGATTTTTATAGCGTATGAAAATGCCAAGTCCTGGCCAGGAATCGAACCCGGGTCCTCGGGGTGAAAGCCCAGTACGCTATCAACTAGGCCACAGAAGCGGCTATTTAAAACATTACTATCTTTACTCTATTATTATTGTCCTTCAACAAATAGTTAAAGGAACAGTAGACATCGCATTACATTATTAATTAATTTCCTGGCCACTGCTCCAAGACAGCGCTAGTAATATATTCCGCCAATTTATTCGGAAGCAGTATTATTTAGGAAAAATGTTACTGCCAACTTTATTGGAAAATTTATGTTTCTTTTTTTTGAAAGAGACGAACTTATGACAGGTGTTACCTTTCACCCAGTACAGCGAGGAAATAACCAGCAACTATACTCGTCATCGTTAAATCGGAGGACGCTATCTTAAAAAAACGAAAATGAATGAGAATAAATATTACACATTCGTTGTTCGGGCTTTATGTAAGACACCTACGGATCAAATTACAAAACAATCGGTCTTAACAACAATCGTCATCATTTGTATAAGGAACAATAAACACTGTTTCGATTTCATAAATAAACTTCCGTGCTTAACCAAAATGTAAAAATTGAAAGTATAAAATTTTAAAAAGGCCTAATTTTTAAAGGTTAAAAGCTTAATATTTCTACTACAGTTTCAGAGAGAAAGGATAACAGATTATCTCAACCCATTTAGATTTAATCCCCCTCCATTTCGTGCAGTTAGTCATTGTAGTCCAGCCACTTAGTAAACGGCCTGCGCGAGAATTTCTCCCCCTCAAGAACTACCCTCCAGCTCCAGTGACATAGAGTCTACCAAACTGAGACTACAAACCGTTACTACTCAGCGATAGTGAAGGAAAAGCATGGTGACAGTGTGGGGATTCGACCTCTCACTCGCACTTTTTCCTATCCTGTTATTGTTCATAGGCGGTTTTCAACCTATAGTCGATTGTTCCTGATTTACACGTCTTCCGTTTCATTCCGTACTTGCCAGTTATTGTGTATTTTTTTTTCTTTTTTATAACTCGTGATTTTGTTGATCACATATACGCTTTTTTTTTTTTATTTCTATGGTAAGGGTTTTAACCTTGAACTATTGTTTGTGTGTTTTAATAATTTGATCACAGGTCTCTAGACACGAAGACTTATTTTATAGTTTTTATATTTTATTTTATGCACTCGGGAACGGGAATGTAAATACACTTTCAAAACGTCGTGAATTGTTCTACACACAACTGATGCCTGACAAAATAAATATTGTCATTAATATTCAGTCGATATTTAATAATTAAAGCAAACTATTTAATTAATTACTGAAATTTACCGCCATTACAGTAACAGCATTTAGACTGATTTATGAATTAATTTTGTTAAATAAATGCTGAAGAGAATTATCTGATTTATGTATTGTAGTTGAAATAACGAGTATATATTGCAAAACGCTATCAGTATTTTGAAATAATTATTTTAGTATTCGCTTTGAATGCATACATTTGGGTTAACAACTAAGCAAGCGTTTGCATGAAATAGTGAATGAAAAAAAAGTTTTGTTTCGTAAAAGTGTTTATTAATGTTTTATCTTTGACAACACAATTTGACTCTTACATGCATGTGCTGTTTATTCTTAATAAGTTTACTGCCTTATAGGTGTCTGCTGCTGACATACACAAACGACTTCGACTTCACATTCAGTTATTTCCCACAATAGTACCCACGAACAACCGACAAATACAAATGATAATCAAGCTAATTTCTCAAAATCTGTTCATCTGATTTTGCTAAAATTTTGATTATATATGCAGTATTATAAATCAAGTCTCTGTAGTAATAACTGAAAATACGGTTATAGAGCAAATCGAAAAACCAACACTGATTGGGCTTAATCATTTTGTTTTTCAATTTTTCCCAAAACGAAAAGTTTTATTTCCAATTTTTTATTATAGTGACTGTAATAATAATTGTGAAATATAATATTTAATTAACCAAGTGAAGCGAGGTCTTTTTTCAACTCGACTGTTTGGCATTTGGTTTGTGTGTTTGTTTGTTACACAGTTTTGGTGAAACGCATTGACCAATTGTTCGAAATTCGGTACCGAGGTTGCACCAAATTTGTTGAACATTATCTCAACGCAATTCCGTTTCAAGATGGCGGCCACTGATTTAACTATGAAGAGTGTACAGTTTTTGACAAACGACCAATTGTTTTGAATTTTTTTACGAAGATACCGTGTATAAAGCCAGAAAGATTTGTGTGAACGTGTTTTTCATTCACTTCCGTTTCAAGATGGCGGCCACTGATTTAACTATGAAGAGTGTACAGTTTTTGACAAACGACCAATTGTTTTGAATTTTTTTACGAAGATACCGTGTATAAAGCCAGAAAGATTTGTGTGAACGTGTTTTTCATTCACTTCCGTTTCAAGATGGCGGCCACTGATTTAACTATGAAGAGTGTACAGTTTTTGACAAACGACCAATTGTTTTGAATTTTTACGAAGATACCGTGTATAAAGCCAGAAAGATTTGTGTGAACGTGTTTTTCATTCACTTCCGTTTCAAGATGGCGGCCACTGATTTAACTATGAAGAGTGTACAGTTTTTGACAAACGACCAATTGTTTTGAATTTTTTTACGAAGATACCGTGTATAAAGCCAGAAAGATTTGTGTGAACGTGTTTTTCATTCACTTCCGTTTCAAGATGGCGGCCACTGATTTAACTATGAAGAGTGTACAGTTTTTGACAAACGACCAATTGTTTTGAATTTTTTTACGAAGATACCGTGTATAAAGCCAGAAAGATTTGTGTGAACGTGTTTTTCATTCACTTCCGTTTCAAGATGGCGGATATAACGTTGAGAGTGTAGTTACTGGTTATTTCCTGTAATACTTTTTGAACGGCAAAAACTGTTATAATTTTTAATGCTTCTTGGAGAAATAGCATTTTCCAATAACGGTGGTCCAGTAATATTTTTTGGTAAATATTGCTGTTATCAATTAAATAGGAAAAATAGTTGCGAGCTTTGTCATGGAACGCTTTTATATTATTTAAGAATATACTGGCGGGTCTACTGTTCTTTGAACTACTAGTTACATTTTAATGAAAATCTATTTAAACAATTTTAAGGATTTAAAGAGATTTTCCATTTTGTTTAAATATTTCTGGAACGAGGATTTTCAGGGCTATAAATATCTACACAGTTTTTGTATGTATTTATTCACTATATTTCTGTAAAATTTGATCAAATTTTGTTAAAACAAATTTTGTAAATTCTTTTTATATTCTTCTTCTTTTCTGCTAGGATTATTGTCAGTATGTTGAGTTTAATATTCTGCCTTCCCTAGCTTCCTCAAATCTACTTTTCTTGACGCTTTTCGGAGAACCTCTATCTTTAAAAACTATATCTATACTCTATCTAGCTATAACTATATCTATACTTCAAGAGTATAGATATAGTTTTTGAAGATGGAGGTTCTCCGAAACGCGTCAACAAAAGTAGAATTGACGAAGCTAGGGAGGCAGATCATTATACTCAACATAGTGAAATTTTGTAAAATTTACATTTTTTACGTAAAAACTTCTTTGAAAAATCTTGTTTTGAAAAACTATACAAAATATCTCGAAGTATACGCAACCAAAACCAATATGCCAATTTAATCGATCTCCAACTAGCTCAGAAGACTTAAAAATGTAAAGATCAAATAAAATCTCAAAATCGATTTTTGTCACGATCCCCAAATTTTCTTCACACTCGTCTGCTGTAAATGTACCAAAAGTTATGTTTATCATCATTCTTCATCAACGGAACCTGTTGAAAGGTTTTTGGTAATAAATTTTTGCGGAAAATCAGAGCTAAAACTGAAACGTTACTGAAATTTATTCTGTTCACGAGGGGAGAGGGGTGGTCACGTACCAGAGGTAACTCTAATTTGAGATTTTATCGGGATATACATTTCTGTTGATGTTGGCTGACTTCCAACGCGTATTGAATCGTCGGCAACGTCGTATCAAATTGTTACATTTTCTTCTCTCCGTCACGATGTTCGAAATTAAACCTTTAACTTTTAACGAATCGAGAATTATGTCTCACGAATTTATTAAATTTATACCTTGTTGTATTTTGCAGGTAAGCAGTTGAAATTATACATTTGTTGGCTCGGTTTAGCTTGGTAAGTAATTTAGAAATATTTATTCAGTACTTTATGTTTTAAAATATTTACATGGTCGATTTGACGTGAATTTACGTAATGTTATATTTGATTTTATGGGTTAGACACAAACACATTTTACGGTTCTGTACAATTGCAATGATAACCGCTCTAACTGACCTATTTCTTGGATGAAAATTCACTAATAATCATAACGTTTTGATGACGTAATGAAAATAAAATACTAACGTTATTTGTTTCTTATCTTATAATCATACGAAAATCTGATTTAACCATCATAAGTATTAATACCGGCAGATTGAGCCGCCTCGGTGGCCTAGTGGATAGCGTACTAGGCTTTCACCCCCGAGGATCCGGGTTCGATTCCCAGCGAGGGCTTGGCATTTTCATACGCTATACATCATCCTATCGTCTGCATTAGCCCAAGTGTGCACAATAGTCAGACGTTAAACACACAAAAAAAAAAAACAAAAAAACGGTAGAAAGTAACATTTACATTCTAGTTCTACATAATACATTAAAAATTAACCCTGACCTCTGTCAAATTCATTTTAGTAATATCTATGAAAATTAAATTTAATAAAACCAAGTTCATTGTAATTAATAAAGCAGCAGTTGAATGTACGACATATTGGTCTAGAACACCGATTGAAAGGATATCACAGGTCACCTATCTGGAAACCCTGATCAATGAAGTTTGCTACCATTCACAGAAGATAAGGTGCAGAATATAGAAAACAAAGACCGCCTTCAATCAAATAGCTAAACTCTTCAAAAATCGTAACCTTATCATCGATAACAGACTCCTCCGGTGCTATATTTGCATGATGCTTTTCTATGTAATGGAATCATGTTGGCAACACAAAGAAGACTCGAAACTTTCGAAAAGTGGTTCTATAGCTTTCGTATTGAGGATCTAATGGGTAGATATAATGACCAACAGAGCATGGAACGACTGAAGGAAGACCTAGATGTTGTGAACACCATCAAGAGAAGACAATTTGAATATCTTTGACATATTATGATTATGAGACAGGAAAGCAAAAACCGCCTTCTGAAATCCTTTCTCCAAGGGATTTCTGTAGTAAAAGAGGGTCAGGAAGAAAAATAATATCATGGCTTAAAAACGTAAGGACGTGTTTCTCAAAAACTACCACCGAATTATTGAAAGCAACCGTGAACAAAGTTATCATAACCGGCATGATCGCATATATTCGGAATGATTAGGCACCCGAAGAAGAAGAAGAATATCTACGAATATTTGAAAATTTTAATTGATACAGGTTTTATCTTTGATTACAATATTTAAAAAAGTTATTACGCTTTTAAGATTCGCCGCCATTTTAAAACTGTTGAACAGATTTTACTGGTTAACGACCTTATCCAAGATAATACCAAATTTTGAAACTGTTGAACAGATTTTACTGGTTAACGACCTTATCCAAGATAATACCAAATTTTGAAACTGTTGAACAGATTTTACTGGTTAACGACCTTATCCAAGACAATACCAAATTTTGAAACTGTTGAACAGATTTTGCTGGTTAACGACCTTATCCAAGACAATACCAAATTTTGAAACTGGTGAACAGATTTTGCTGGTTAACGATCTTATCCAAGATAATACCAAAGTTTGAAACTGTGAACAGATTTTGCTGGTTAACGATCTTATCCAAGATAATACCAAAGTTTGAAACTTTAAACAGATTTTGCTGGTTAACGACCTTATCCAAGATAATACCAAAGTTTGAAACTGTGAACAGATTTTGCTTTTTAACGATCTTATCCAAGATAATACCAAAGTTTGAAACTTTAAACAGATTTTGCTGGTTAACGACCTTATCCAAGATAATACCAAATTTTGAAACTTTTGAACAGATTTTACTGGTTAACGACCTTATCCAAGATAATACCAAATTTTGTAACTTTTGAACAGATTTTACTGGTTAACGACCTTATGCAAGATAATACCAAATTTCGTAACTTTTGAACAGATTTTACTGGTTAACGACCTTATCCAAGATAATACCAAATTTTGAAACTGTTGAACAGATTTTACTGGTTAACGACCTTATCCAAGATAATACCAAATTTTGTAACTGTTGAACAGATTTTGTTAGTTAACGACCTTATCCAAGATAATACCAAATTTTGAAACTGTTGAACAGATTTTGCTGGTTAACGACCTTCTCCAAGATAATACCAAATTTTGAAACTGTTGAACAGATTTTACTGGTTAACGACTTTACCCAAGATGAAAAAAGAAGAAGAATATTTATGGATTTTTGAAAATTTTAATTGATAATTTACGTAGATTTTATCTTAATTACAATGTTTAAAAAAAGTGATTACGCTTTTAAGATTTGCCGCCATTTTAAAACTGTTGGACATATTTTTCTGGTTAACGGCCTTATCCAAGGTAATACCAAAATCAATGTCTGTACCAAGTTTAGAATGAAATATGACTGAAATTGGAACCTGAGAGTGCTGAAACATTTACACTAGTTTTTTAAAATTGTCAACGAATTCTCAAAGAGTTCATTATCGTTCTAAAGTTCATTATCGGCGCTCATTTCAAGGTCTCGGTTCTGGGTAAATTTTATCTCCTCTTTATTAGCTCATTTTCCAATGGAAATTCACCAACAATTGTGTTGTATATTCTCAGTTAAAATGTTTACCGACCCTTTGTGTACTTTCCATTACGTTTATAAAAAGAAATGATTTAGTATTCTATCTGATATAAAGCGTAAGTTTATTTACAGAGGTCAGGCAGTAATAAAACGACCTTTCTTTAAGGGTGAAAACGCGAGAAACCAAAATAAAGTTGTGTGAAAAACTTTGTCGCTTTAGTTTTGTGAAAAGCGTCCACGTAACTTGGCAGCAACGGTCAGTTTCTTAAGCCGTTTTACTGCGTCCATGTCCAGCTAACACCTTCCTTCTAGCCGGAATAGGCAGTATTAAGGTACGAAAGATTACTTCAAACTTCAGATAAAAGTAGTAGTTGCAATAAAGGGGAACGGCGGAATGGACCATTCCGTTTCATTGCCGGTTTGTCTACTACGGACCAGGATCGTTGAGTGTATAAACCTTTAGTGTAGGAGTCGCAATCACGAACAAAAGTCAAGTAAAGGTTTGAAACATTTAAAATTTATTAAAACATCGGTCAATAAATTCTTGGAAAATAGAGTCCAAATTTAATTTTGTCGGTGATTTCACGGATGTCCGTGTGCGTTATGTAAAAAAATATGGGAACTGAACCACGTGGGCGGGGATTGAGGCGTGATATAACGCCACCACACGGTCTAACGGCGAACTAAACTATCTGAATGGTAGTTTTTTACAATGAAATATTCAGTAGTTTTGTACCAGTAGGCTACTAACTCTTAGTTTCAATGTCAAGAGTTTTTTAAGTGTTCAAACTTCTTAGTATTTAATGTAATGCTTTTTCGCAAAAAAATTATGTTTTTTGTATGCTCTATAAGGCTGTGGAAATTTGTGATAATGAAAAATATTACCGTCAGATATTATCATCTAGCAACATGATTATTGTTTATTTTTATTTCTTTCGGTACAAAGAAGACGATAAGGGGATAAAAATAAAAACATTTCTGCGAATTTGTTTCTCTTATATTCTAACAATTCCATTGTTTACAAAATTAACAATGTAATACATTATTTTACCGTATTGAGTTTCAGGTAATTGGACCTATCTTTAAAGGAGAGAGGGGATACGAAATACAATTACTCATTTTGAAGAAAACATCAATAAAACATTGAAGGAGCAATGTTAAATACATTGTTCTTATATTTGTGGAAATATTTTAAAAGAGCAAAACCTATTGGGGAAATAACGTCACATGCTTTTAATATTTTCAAAATTTAGTTTAAAATTTGATTAGTTTTCTCTATGTATTTGTTATACATTTTTTAAAAATTAAAGTGCGTTACTGTATTTGAAAAGGATATAAGACGAAAAATAACAAAAATCCCATTTATTGTCAGTTGTTTTGACAGATTATGTTTTAATTTTAGGGATTTATTGTCCGCGTGTCGGGTGTTTGATGAAATAGATAAACTTACGAATATACTTCAGTTTTTGTTATTTAATGATTTTTGTCTAAAAAATAAACTATTAAAAGATTGTCCAAATATATAAAAACATCTCATGAGTATCGGGAAAATTTATTCACAAAATTTTAAACATGTGTACCTATACTAACCACGAGACATCGTTCCTAAAATAGCTTTTACATCAAAATCCTAAAAAGAACTATTCTAAATCAAATGTGTATTTAATGTTTCTAAACATTAAATAACTTTCAGTACATAGTAAAAAAATCGATTTAGCACATAATCGAACGAGTTAAGTTTTGCATATCGCAAAGCCTCTTAGAAGTTGGTTTCGCTAAACGTTCTCCCATCAAAGTACTGCCTATAAAGCAACTTTATTGGCCGCATTAGTTAACTAATAGTGTTTTAATCACTCTATAAAGGTTTTAGTGTTAGCGGCAAAGTGCTGTCTTACCCACACTTTATACATGGAACTTGCAAATTACTTGCAACACTTACTGCAAGGCACCGCACCTGGTGTTGACGCTTTGTCCTGCACCAGAGTTGCTCGCCGCACAGGATTAGAGCAGCTTAACCCAGGAACACGACTTTAGTGTCCCAGTTATTGTTGTAATATGAATAAAACAACACAAACTTCAACAGTTAAATGAAGTGCAGATTGTCGAAGTAAATAACATTTTGGTGCAAGGAGCCTGAAACTAATAACGAATTCGTTTATCCGGAATATATTTAACGATTTTTTTCACGATAACCATACTTCCAACAAGGTTATATATAATCAATTCATTTGGACACGTGACCAAACACCCTCAGTTAACCCCCCCCACAGACAACACACTATTCGCCACTTTTATTTTAAATAATTTATATCTTTAAAACGTTCGACCTATTGAATTTAAACGCCGATTAAACATTTAATCGGTAATTACCTACGTTTTAAAAACATAGTCAGCTTCATCAATTAATTCGTTTCGATGAAACGGCCATTAGAATTATTTCAATACTGAATATCTTGAACCATTAATTTTACAAAAAAAAATCATACAGGCAAACAATTCCCTCATTTATATATATATATATATATATATATATATATATATATATATATATGTGTGTGTGTGTGTGTGTGTGTGTGTGTGTGTGTGTATTTTTTTAAGGCGAAAAGCATATTGAGGCTATTATCGCCTCCCTAAATGTAAGTGTGAGTGTAAAGTGTTAAAGCCGCAAATGTAGTGTTGTAAGTGTAAGTGTGTGTTAGACTCGGGTACCGCGAGGGACGTATAAATCCTCTCAATAGGTGCAGCAAGTCTGCACCCCCTGCGGGTATTCCATCATTTATTTATTTATATATTTTTTTTTAAGACGAGAAGCACATTGATGCTATTATCGCCACCCTAAATGTAAGTGTGAGTGTAAAGTGTTAAAGCCGCAAGTGTAGTGTTGTAAGTGTAGCCTAAGTGTGTGTTAGACTCGGGTACCGCGAGGGACGTCTAAATCCTCTCACTAGATGCAGCTAGTCTGCAACCCCTGCGGGGATTCCCTCATTTAAATGCATAGTATATATGTACTTTTCTTGTACGAAATCCATGAAGATATTATCTTTTAAATGTTTTGTTAAAATGAACTACGACTTCTTGGTAAGACCCATACCCGAAATTCGTTTTACAGTTTAAAAAATGCTATTTTAAATAGGCTATAAGCTTTTTTGAGATTTTGAGTGCCTGCAATAAAATGTTCATAAACAAGACTACTAATTTGAATATGGAAATTTCAAATGAACCTGACTGTCAGTATAATTCCTTTTCGTGTTTTTAATGCGATTCGAAAGTTTAAAATGTTACTGACGGTTACAGTGCTAGCTTGTATAGTCAGATTTTAAAAAAGTGACAAAATGATTGTTGGAATCCTCTCTCATCACGTCAGCGAGTTAGCTGCGCGCAAAGTTCAAACTTTACTCCCGCTTTATCTCTCTGTGGAAGACGGACAGAAACTTAGCAAATAAAGCGAAAGAGTTGAGGTCACAGACTTGTGTATAAAACAAAGCCGTGCGGAGCGACTAAATAAACGTCTCTGGCCGCAATAAAGACTTTAGTAAAATCAACAAAACCCGGCCAATCCGTGACCAGAATCTACTTGAACCTTCGTTCTGTTCGCGTTCACAGGAAGGTAAACCTCCCGGCTTAACCCTTAACCGTGATTTATCACCTAAACTTTCTGCACCGGCGGTCGCTTCGTGACAAGTAATTGGCAGTGCTGTAGTTACGTCAGGAGAAAATGTCACAGCTAGGATATGCGGTTGACGTCAAATTTATAAAGTATTTTTTACTAAGCGTTGTTTTACTTCCTTTTAAAACATACTGAAATTTATTTTTCAACTTTTAGATCTTATAGTATTTATAAATCAGTGTGATCATTTTTAAAACAGCTTTTTAAGGAATTTTCATTTAGAAAAATGAGTATTAGAACAGGCATTATGGTGAGACTCAGACACAAAACTTTGAAATGAGCACTGATCCTGACCTCTAGATCACTTTTTGAGCACGCGCGTGCACACACACACACACACACACACACACACACACACACACACACACACACACATCCGTTATGGCGTACAAAATATATATTAGCACGCTTACGTTTGCAAATTTTTTCCGATGTGATTCAAAAATCGATTGGCACAAAAATCGATTGTGGTAATAGTTTGAAAAAGTTTTTTAATCAATAAAATACGTTCAACAGCATTAAAATGGTTAAAATTGTTTTTGAAAATCCGATTTTACCGTCGTAATCAGCGTTAAAAACTGCATAAATTATCATTTTTAATTTTCAGATCCTGTGAAATTAGGAAATTTTTGGAACGGGTCAGGGTTCATTTTCGTACTTTCAATGCGTTTTGAAAGTTTAAACTGCTGGTACCTGCAAATTTTAATGGTTATTCTGATGGTGAAATCAGACAGAAAAAAAGACAGGATAAAAAAATTAACTTTGAAAATTCACTTCCATCACGCCAACGAGAGAGCTACGTGCCGCTATTGTTTAAATTGTAACTATTTTAATTTGTGTCAGCAATTTTTACAAACGATTCTAATTGCAGTGAAGTTTACATCGTTTTTTCTAGATCAAATGATTTCTTGTAAATTTGAACTTAAGCAATTTGAGTAAGTTATAAAATAAACAGTGAAGAAATATTGCAAGAAC
Source organism: Callitettix versicolor (assembly GCA_022606455.1). Lineage (NCBI taxonomy): Eukaryota > Metazoa > Arthropoda > Insecta > Hemiptera > Cercopidae > Callitettix > Callitettix versicolor. Next base: position 102,073,657 of record CM040189.1, on the reverse strand, counting down.
TTTCTCACATTTAATTTTTTCCACAAAAAAAATCATATTCAGAAGTTATCGCCTCAAAATGCAGGAAATTCTGGATAATTTATCAAAATTGGTTGATCAGGTTTTCCTAAAATTTTATTCATATATGAAGAACTATTATTCAAGTTACTATAGCAAATTTAATAATTTAATCAGTGTTAAGAATAAATAAAAAGACCCTAACGGCTTTCACTATTTATTTTCTTCGTTCTACCCCAGAACCTTGTTACACTGACCTGAGACTCTTAAAATGTGATAAACATTTAAACAAAATCTAGTGAACCTATTTTAAGAAACTATGACATTTTGTATCCTTTTCTCGGTAGTTTTCGAACCAAATATTATGAGGTTGTAGCGATACATACTGTATTCGTTGGTAGTTATAGTAACGTTTTCTAAAACATTGAGAAATTTGAAATTAGGGAAAAAGTGCTAGAAAAACTTTTGCAAAAAATTATGCATCTTTATAAGACTCTAAATATAAATTAAATGTATTCCGTAATTTATATTTAATGAAAGAGTGTTTTTCTTGCAATAATAACGAAAATATCAGCTGTTTCAGTTAAAGTCAGCTGTTTTAATTACAACAGTTTTCAATTTTTTCTCTGCCGAAACAAGATTATAGCTTCCAATATTTTCGATGTTAGTGTTGTTTAAACGCATTAAAATTTTAACGAAACCGAGACAAAAATAAATATCTGAAAAACGTGTAACCAATTCCGTTGAAAATAAATTTGTGAAAGTGACAATAATTTGTCTTTAGGTTTTAATGAGGCATTGGTTGTAATTTATCAATACCGAAAGAAAGGATAAAAAAACCGCCATTGCGGAATTATAACGACTTCATTACAACAAATCGAGGCATTCATTAAACCGATGTCAAAGCCGGGCTTATGAAATAATCCGCCTTTTATATTTGTTCATCCAGTGCAATTTAATAATTGAATGTAAAATTTAATAAGCGTAACTGGGCATAATTTTGTTTAACGGCTTTTTGTGAACTTAATTAATTATTCGTGTTAACGTTCGTAGTGTAATTTTGTTAAAATTAGAGTGTTGTAATTTTTATTGAAGCAATTTTATTATCAAACACTTTTACGGTTAAAACAAAAATTAATTAAAAATATGTAATAGTGAAACCGTCTGAAAATACTGAAAGTGCGTGGGTGCAGTTGTGTTACGAATATTAATGAAAAAATAAAATCTGTAGGCATTTTTGTTACAGAAATATGCTTAAATTGTATATTCACAGAATTACTTGAATGCATTTAATATTTAACAATATTTTTGCCGAATTATTAATAATATATGTTATATTTTGGTTACATATTAAATAGGATAAGCAATAAAACTACAGAAAAATACAAAAAAATTACACGTATTTTTTAAATTAAATAACGGAATTACCGAAAAGATATCATCTGGGCACTGGATAACCTAAACAAAATGTAAAAACCAATGAAATTTTTGTTCAAACGCTATTGGAAAACACGTAACGTTAGAGTAATTTATTAAAATTATATTATTAATATTTTTCTTAATAAATTTACGATTCGAAAATAAATTAAACAATACAAATTTTTATACCGGTCAGTTTTTATTTTAGATTTTATTTCAAATGTTTAACACCGATTTGCATTAAGTAACGAGTAACATCAGACAAGATGGAATAAACTTCATGGGCATTTCCATAGGAAGTGTTCCATTAAAACGTTCCTTATGGAGGACTTGGGCAGATCAAAACTCCAGAAATATCGTGCGGCTTATTACTGGGCACTGTGGTCTGCGGTTGCACATGACCAGGATAGGTATGTACCACGAAGAAACCTTGTGTAAGTTGTGAAGTAAAGAGGAGGAAAAGTCAGGACACATTCATTATTGTAAGGTTCGTGCTGGCAGGAGGCTAAGAGGTTTGCAGGACCCTAAGGACATCCAGCAGTATTAGCTGGTCAGTGGATTGTTGGAACTTACTAAGGGAACCAATACTGAACTAGTACTTAAGAGGTTTAGTTACACAATAGATCCGTCGATCGCAGTGCCTGGGGTTGTATAATTCCTTTCACTAGTTCTAATGTAATCTAATCTAACACCGTTTTGAATCTTCGTTTATAAGTAAAAAGCAATACAAGAGATATTATCAAGAGAAAAAGTTGACAAATTTTCTGCGTTGTTTTTAGGTTGGACTAAGTTACCTCGGTGGCCTAGTTGATAGCGTACTGAGCTTTCACCCCGAGGACCCGGGTTCGATTCCTGGCCAGGGCTTGGCATTTCCATACGCTATAAATCATTCCATCGTCTGCATTAGCCCAAGTGTTCACAAAAGTCGGACGTTAAAAAAAAAAAAAAAAAAAAAAAAAAAATTAGGTTGGACTAAATCCTTGAAATAATATAATTAAATGCAGAAAGTTTCTTAAATTGTTTACACTTTTTTTTTTGTTCATAACATGTCATTTAAATTTAGTACCTAGCTATAACCTAAATATTTCACCAGTAATACACTACATTCAATAAAAAAAAAAAATGGATGTTTGAATATTTCAAATAATTTGAGTGGTTATTAAATATTTGATTTTTATGGTCGTTTGGGTATGAGTTGCCCAGGATTAACTTTACTACAAGCTATCATCCACGTTCCACGTTTGAAATTGTTTAAACACACAAAGCAATTATCTTCGTTAATGAGCCTATTTTCACACTCGTTGCTAAACACATTTTGAGCGACACTTAATCAAAACTGTTTAGTGTACAGTCTGTATAAAAATGCCTAAGTGTATCTCACGTGGTTTCAGCGTGTACTGTACAAATTTATTGACGTAATTTTTGCTTTATCTATTTGACAATCAGAACCTAGTAACTGGACAGAGAAAGTAACGAATAAATCCTCCTCCCCTGGGGCTTCTGACCCCCAATTTGTCAAGCTACGTTATTGCGATGAGCGACGAGCGCTTGGCAGGACGTCGTCCGCGCACGTGCGCGTGGATGCGCTAATTGGTCAAAACTGGGAGTTTTAACAATCACAATAGAAAAGATTTATATCTCGTCTGTATCTTCTTGCTTTGGACTCGCTCGTAAATCACCCTGACTATAAAACTAACAATGACTTTGTTAAAATATTTTACTGAAGGATAACATTCTGGTAGTAGCGGGAGATTGTTTTAACTCAATTTATATTCACCTGATACAACTATAGTTTTTGTAGCGAAATTAGTAACAAATTATACTTTAATAGTAAAAGTTGTTTCTTATTTTCAAACTTCCTGATCACAAGGTTGTTGCACGCAGGCTCAATACGAACTCATTCATGAGCCAATGTATTTTTGATGTGCATAAAACTAAATCATTGTTATAACAGTTTTGTCAGCTGTTTTGTTACATTATCGATTTTTGTATTAGATAACCCCTTTTTTATAATGGTAGTAATAAAACAATAGGTAGTACTACGTTTCAGTTTGTTATGCAGTAAGAATAAATGAAAAGATAACATTACAAAGAAGCAGTTGTTGATACAAAGCAAACGTTTTGTTAAAGATAAAATATTACATCCATCATTAGAAGATTTACATGAAAACTTCGTAGATTTTATCTTATTTGTACTAATTAGGGAAGTAGAACGAAGTTCGCGAACAATTTATTGTAAGCATGACAGACATTAAGAATCTACAGCCAATTAAAATTTTAAGTTTGTATGACAACTTCATCTTCTTCTTCACCTCTTACTCTTTCTCTATTTTCTCGTTTTCCTACGCCTGTTTTTTTTCTATTTCTTCTTGTTCATCTCGACCTTCTCCCCTCCTGCTTTTTCTTTTTCATCATATTCTTCTCCTTCTATTTTTTCTTTTTTTCCCTCCTTTTCTTTTTCTTCTCCTTTTTTTCCTCCACCTCCTCCTTTTTCTTTTTCTGCTTTTTTTGCTTTTCCTCCTTTTTCTTTTTCCCCTTACCTTCACAACTTTTCTTTTCTCTTTCCTCTATTCCTCATCTTTTTTCTTTTTTCTTTTCTTCCCTTCCTCCTCCTCCTCTCCTCTTTCATCTCCTCTCCCTCCTTTTTTTTTCTCCTTCTCCTCCTTCTCTTCCGCCACTTCCTTCTCACTTCTTTCTTTTCCTTTTTTTCCTTTTCCTTCTCATTCTTCTTTTTCTTTTTTTTCTTATTCTCCTCCTTTTCCACTAGCACTCGAGTGCGAAATAGAACAGCTGTTTCTTTGTTTTATTTTTAAAATTATTTTCTAGCTATCAGTAGTTTGTAGAGAAAATAGTGTTAGTGAAACCAACCGATATTCAGATTTTGTAAATATATTTATTTTTCTTGAGTCCGAAAATGTTATTTTAATTTCTGTGTTTGTCTGTGCTAGAAACTAGAAAAACTACTCAATTTAAATTCAATCTATTGTGTAGGAGTTTTCTCTTATCCTGAAACTATTTTTGGTGTGGTTTTTATCGAGAATCTTTCGTTTCCAAGCTTTGTTTTAGACAAAAAAATCTCCCAAAAATGGATAACATTTGCTTTGTCCTAAATCGTTTAAAATTATTCGGTACAATTTTGTTAAAATTTAATAACAATTTATTAAGACAAAATTATGTATCAAGTTCTTTTCGGGCACTATCAATGAGAAATTGTAAAATTGGTCTTATTTATTAAAATCGGTTCATCAGGTTTTACTTCAAAGTCATAATTTTAAGATTCATACATATATTGCTAAAAACTAAATTTTAAATCTATAATTTTAAGTATATGAATATATCAAAAGAACTAAAAATATACAGCCACTACAATCGGTATTTTCAATTTTATTGAACACAAAACATTTGTTTTCATCTGGGTCAACGTTTAAAAACAACTTTATTTAAAACTTCAAAGTAAATACAATTCTGTAAATTCGATTTAAAGTTCTGCATGACTCTTCGTGTCTGTTCTCGTGGAAACTGACAGCTTGCGATTTCAAGTAAAATCGCAGGGAGTAAGACCAGTTTAACTTGTCGACCTTTTTGATACCACTTCGTATTTAAGCTCAGGGAACATTAATATGAGACCTACTTACTGCCAAAAACCTTCCTTTTCTCTTTCTCCCCTTCCTTCTCTTCCTCCACTTCCTTCTCATCTTCTTTTGCTTTTCCTTCTCATTCTTCTTTTTCTTTTCTTTCTTATTCTCCTCCTTTTCCACGAGCACTCGAGTGCGAAATAGAACAGCTGTTCTTTTCAACTTTCAATTAATTACCCATTTAATTATAGTCTTCCAATCAAGAACAATATGTTTCGTCCAAACAGTCGTTGCAAGGTACTATTGAGTTGACCATGCAGGAAAGATAAAAGAAAACGGATTTGACCCAAGACTAGAAGAAGAAAAGCACAGATCCAGCATAGGTAGACCAGGGAATACCATGGTTTACCTTAGCTCTTCAGGTGATTTTTGAAGAGGTTTTATTCCCTCAGATCAGACAGATTTTCATCTGATCGTTTAGGATCTGCAGTCTAGTGCAGGGCTACCACGAGCAGAATGCAGATGTTCGTTGCACTGGGACGCAAGTCTAATGCTTCAAGCCGACTCAGATAGTAGAACTGTAGGCTGCAGACAAGGCCTAATCTCTGCAAGTTCGCGTCAGATTGCTCTTCGTATTACCATTAGAGCTGGAGTAGCGTAAGCGTGGATTTAAGTGGGTATTATATGTCACACCCTGTATGTATATAAAGAGATCTAGAGATTAATTAACGCTTGAAACAAAATCCTTCTGAGTCCTTATAAAGATTCCTCCAACCGTACATTTTCCAGTGGAACTATTTTAATAAACTTTCGTGTTAACTACTGGAACCATTTAATTTCGAACAGGAATTTCAATTTAATTTTCAGCATCGCAATGTTGCTCCTCTACCACAATCCCCAGTTGCTTGTTCCGGTAAACTATAGAATCATCGCATTAACCTACTAACACAACTTTTGTTAAATGTAGTTGCAAAGCTCATATGTCGAGAAAAACATGACATTATTACTAAACACAATAAACAGTGTAAAAATCAATGCAGTCAAAAGTGAAGCAAATTGTAGACTATGGCACTCGGGGGCACACACATCCTACAGTTCTGAACTGATTGCTTGCCGTGCATTAGCCATTAGCATTAAAGGAATCACCATGTGTACAATGTAAACATTTGTTTTGCAAATCCGCTGATACATACAGATAGGATTTGCTCGTTTTAGTGGGATTGCTTAGTGTTTCACTGTACAATGGTTGTTATTGAACATTAAAACTTGTTCGTGGAATAAAATAAAATTAACAGAAAAACAAATCATTTTAAGCCTCAATATAGAACAGCGTCTCTATAAGTTTCAATAATCTTGACACGCAGCTGTATCGCTGACATGATAGAGATGGATTCCCAAAAAGTAAAAATATTATAATATTTTATTTATTTTATACCCTTCTAAAATTTGATTTTCAATAAACATCCATTAAAGTGTAAGTTAATAATTTCAGTGTTCAAATTTAAACAAAAAAAGTGTGAAATATAAAAGTTATGTTTTTTGAAGTATTAGACTAGCCGCCATTTTGAAACGGTCGAACGGATTTTACTAGGTAACGAACTTGTGCAAGTTATTTTGAAAATTGATTTTTATACAAAGCTTAAGTCAAATCGGACTAAAATTGCTAATATACTAGTCTCTCTCCTCGTCTCTCTCTCTCTCTCTCTCTCTCTCTCTCTCTCTCTCTCTCTCTCCAAACACACACACACACACACACACACACACACACACACACACACACACACACACACACACACACACACACCAGTCCACGGGTCTGAATCTTACCATAGTGGTGTCGGAAGCTAACAATAAAAAACGAGTAAAATCGTTTTTTACTCTTGCTATCTGTTCGTCAGATTTTAGTCTTATGGTGATTTTTTCATTGTAGCCACTAACAAATTGTAAATAATCGTAATAAAAGTTTCGAGAGTAAATCGGAAAAATGTTACCGATGACGACTTTTTTGAAGCGAATCTTTTACGTTAGCTTTGGCGAAAGGAGTGAATAGAATAAAAAGTGTACCGAACGGTACTATGTAACGGAAATATGGAACGTACGAGCAAACGAATTTCGTCTCTATATTTCTGTCGTTTTCTTTCTCCTTTTCGATAACAGTACACGCGTATAATATGAAAACGTTGCGTTGCTTTGGTTTCGGTAATTTTTCTTTACTTGAAGAACACGTGCACGTTATAATACATTCGAACTTAAAATAAACGTTTATAAAAATTGTTTTTAATATTGCTAGCTTTTAACAACATAACCTGAAACCAATATATCAGCTGATTGTTAATATAAAACAACTGATTTTTTACTATAACTGCAGTAAATAAAGTCTAAGCTAGAGCATTAGTAATTTTAGAAACGCTTTGCTGTTGGTAACTGCCCGAGTGTACTTAGCCAATTTACTCCCAAACTGTAAATATCTTAATTTCATGGTGAAGGTGTTCGTACAGATTTTTGATATATTGATGTCCAGTATCTGAGAAAATCTGATATTTATTTAGAAACTTGCGATTTTCGATTTCGTTTTACAGTGCCTGGAATATATTTTCGGGAAATGTAGCAGCAATAAATAAATAAGCTTTGTTTTATTTTTTGACTGAGCGAAGCGAGGTGTCTGATTTATTTAGACAGTTCAGCATTTGGTTTTGTGTGTGTGCGCTCGCGCGTTTGTTAGTTTTCTACGCAAAAACATGACCTATTGTTTTGAAATTCGGCACCAAGGTAGTCTAATTATGTAAAGCCTGAACGTTTTATGTGTATTTCTTTCCAATTCACATAAGTTTCAAGAAAGCGGCCTCTGATTTAACGATGGCTAGTGTAGTTACTTTCCCTTTTCTTGTAGTAGTGGCAGAACAGCTTGTCCTATCACAATTGTGACTGCTTCATAAACTGTCTGATTCATTTAGACAGTTCAGTATTTGGTTTTTGTGTGTGTGTGTGTGTGTGTGTGTGTGTGTGCGTGCGTGAGTGAGTGTGTGTGTGCGTGCGTGCATTTTTTAGTTTTCTACGCAAAAATATTGACCGATTGTTTTGAATTCGGCACAAAGGTAGCCTAATTATGTAAAGCCTGAACGTTTTATGTGTATCTCTTTCCCATTCACTTAAGTTTCAAGAAAGCGGCCTCTAATTTAACGATGGCGAGTGTATTACTTTCCCTTTTCTTGTAATAGTGGCAGAACAGCTTGTCCTATCACAATTGTGACTGCTTCATAAACTGTCTGATTCATTTAGACAGTTCAGCATTTGGTTTTGTGTGTTTGCGTGTGTTAGCGCGCGCGTTTGTTAGTTTTCTACGCAAAAATATTGACCGATTGTTTTGAAATTCGGCACCAAGATACCTTACGTAAAGCCTGAACGTTTTATGTGTATCTCTTTCCCATTCACTTAAGTTTCAAGAAAACGGCCTCTGATTTAACGATAGCGAATGATTTAATTTTCCCTTTTCTTGTAACAGTGGCAGAACAGCTTGTCCTATCACAATTGTGACTGCTTCGTAAAGAAATGTTTCGCAAATATTATAATTACAGGTTAAATTAGCGGAAAAGATTGCGAACTTGTCAGATTGGTGGCTAGGTATTTAATTAGGAACACACTGCAAGATCTTTAAAATGTCAAATAGGCCTGCTAATGTTCGTAAAGTTTTTTTATTAAAACTGATTTTTAGTGTGCATTATTTTTGTAACTAGAGTAATTTGAATGAAAAGTAGTAAAAACGGTTTTGTTTTAAACTAAAAAAAAAGTTGATTCAACATCAGAAGTCCATTAAAATTTACAGCGACGTGTGAACACACACAAAAGCACACAACCACACACAAAGGGAGAAATGCAAGTAAAAACGACTTTTTTCTTTCGTGGGAACTCTAAGTTGGTACTCCAATCAAAACAACAGCGGGTGAGTATTTAATGACTTTTATACTGACTTACTGTTTAAAAGCAAAAGATAAGATACTGAAATTAAGTCAAAAGTCCTCGATGTAGATTCACAAACAATAAAAGATTAAAGAAGAGTCAAGCAACAACCTGAACATTGCTTATTCTTAAAAGAAGGATTACGGTGACCTGCTTCCTGCAATTTTTGACAGCCGCGCCTCTCAAATTACTCCTTCAAACCCTTGTAATTTATATTTTATAAACCCCCTCCCTTATCTTCAAGAGCACTTTCAGGTCTCAGTTTTGACTTCTCGAGTATCGCGTAAAGTCAAGCCCATAAATAACAGACGCTTGGGGCAGCAATTAGACGGAGTGTTGAACATTAGGGGCGGCGGGGGAGGGACGTGATGTTAATGATTCAGCTGTAATGTTAGAACTACGTTACCCAAACATTTCTCTAGTACAGTCAAATTGAATCTACGCGAGAATAAAATCCTTTGCAACTTTTGTTTTCTTTAATGAAAAGGGCCGTTGCAAGCAAAGAGAAAAATGAAACTTGCAGTAGCATATTGTCTGCGATACTTCTGTCTTAATATCTGACACTGCTTTTTTGCAAATTTTCGTTCAAAAATGAGTTATTGGAGCGACCATTTATGGTAAGATCTAGATATGTGACCTTGAAATGTGCGTGCGTGCGCGAGCGCGAGTGTCTTTGTGTGTGTTTCAGTACTATGTGATTTGACCTACTTTTAACCTAATTTTCACCTACTTTTAACCTAATTTTAACCTACTTTTAACCTACTTTTCACCTACTTTTAACCTACTTTTCTGATCAAGAACTTGAAAACTTTGGTTATAAAATTAATTTTATTAAATCAAACTTCAAATATTTTTGATCAAATTTCGTTTCAGTTTATTAAAACGTAACGTAACGTATGACTAAAAACTGTTAGAAGCTACAAAAAAAAAAAAAAATGCAATGTCTCCAAACTTCTTGAAATCGGTTTATAAAAAGTTTTCTTTTTTTTTACAAAAGACAGTATATTAACGAAGCCAGTGTTACATATTTACGTAAAAAAAGAAGTTTGTGTGTGTGTGTGTGTGTGTGTGTGTGTGTGCAGAGATTTGACATACATAAATCTATTGCACACATAAATCGGAAATTTTTGAAGTAGGTGCACAGTAGATGTTTTAACAACATTTTAAAGCCGAAATTTAAAATGTCTAATTAGTTCTTTTTTTTAACTTAAATTTTCACCTTAAAATGACGCCTAACGTTATCAAGCGATTTTTTGTTAAAACTGTAGGCCTTGTTAATTAGAAAAGAAAAGAGAACTATTGTATTTTATTATCTCATGCTCACAGGTTTTTTTTTACTTTTTTACGAGAAGCGCCGTGGTGTTACTGCTAGTTTCAAATAAAAGTAATTTTTGTTTTAGTGGGAAAATAAAAAAAAGGAACTTTTACTTCCGTTATGGAGCTTTTTTCAACGTATTGTTTATGTATGATAAGAATCTGATGAATAGATTTTAAAAATCATTCCTCGATTTATCTTTTACGATGAATTCCAAACAACGAACAATATTTTCTTTTAATCGTGTTGAAACAATTCCGGTTATTATCTGCACCTATTCAACCATGAATAATTGAATACGGGAAAGTGTCTGCATTTTTGTTTGTTTTATTCACGATATGTCTAGCTTCTGTTACAGACTGTACTGGTCCGACTGTACTTGGACACAGATTCCGTCTTATTAAAAGGCCGTTAAGAAATAACGCATTAGAAGGATAATTATATTTTGATGAACGCTAAAGATAATGTTCAACTCTCACAGCCTGTACGGGATCGCTTATGAAACGTTTTATTAAATCGTCATTAGTTGGTATTTTTGTAAAGATTCCCCCCGTACAGTCAGCTGTTATTTAATAGTTGTCTGTCATTATTGTTCAGAGCGCCAATTGTGTTTACGTAACTGCAAGTTGGAGGTCGTTAAACGGTAGGCTCACAATAAGCCAAGCTATCTAGACCTGCTACGTGATGCGGTGGACAGGTTAGGTATTGTGTTTCAAGCACTCATGGAAGGTTAGGTCAGGACGTGTCCAGGTTAGGTTACGTTATCTAGATACGAAGGGAAGTTATTTTATAACGTGCTTTTATTAACTTACTTTTACCAGACAAATTTAGAAAATCATTTATTTCCTACGTCACTTTTATCTGCCATATTCTCAAAAAAAATAATATTACGCAATAAAATGCTCTGTAATATAACCACTATTTTCACAATAGGACATAATCATTGACTACGACTATTTAATCAGGATTTCAAATTTGATTATTTGATTATTTGACTATTGATTAGTGATTTCAAATTTTGTATTCACATTTTCTGTAATCATTTTTGTTTAAATCGAATTGTAAAATGTAGTGTTTTATAATGTTATCACTTTATATATATATATATATATATATATATATATATATATATATATATATATATACAAACACTCACACACACACACACACACACACACACACACACACACACACACACACACACACATATATATGTGCCCCAGCAGGTGGGTGCAGATTAGCTGCAACTATTGAGAGGATTTAAACGTCCCTCGCGGTACCCGAGTCTGACACACACTTACACTTACAACACTACACTTGCGACTTTAACACTTTACACTCACACTTACATTTAGGGAGGCGATAATAGCCCTAATGTGCATTTCGCCTTAAAATAACAAAAAATATATATATGTACATATACATATATTATTATTATCTGCGCATAGACCCTGTTGGATCACGCAAAGCACTCCGACTCATGTCTTGTTCCTTCTAATCCTCCACACCTCCCTCATCCTGTCCACATGGATCCTCTTCCGCTCCTCCGTCCATTTTACCCCTGCTCTCTTTGGGATTTCATTCTCTGGGACCTTCCAACCGAGCATCTTTCTCCTGTATGCGTGTCTATCTTCAACATCTGTTGAGTCTATTCTTGCGTCATGTAGGTCTATTCTGACTTGCGCGATCCACGACGTTGTTGATTTGACACCTTGTATATACTTAAGGATTCTGTTGGCAAGTCTCGTTGTTGGGAGTCTACTGATGTGTCCTTAGAACCGAAGCCTCCTTCTTCTGATATCTGCTGCCAGGTTCGATATCTTCTCTGTGGTCTTCCGGGAGTGCAACCTGTATATATATATATATATATATATATATATATATATATATATATATATGCCGCTTCGGTGGCTTAGTTGATAGCGTACTGGGCTTTCACCCGAGGACCCGGGTTCGATTCCCGGCTAGGGCTTGGCATTTTCATACGCTATAAATCATCCCATCGTCTGCATTAGCCCAAGTGTGCACAATAGTCGGACGTTAAAACATAAATATATAAATATATAAATAAATAAATATAATAAATATATATATATATATATATATATATATATATATATATATATATATATATATATATATAGCCTAAGTAGTATAGAAATTATAAATAAAATAACTAAATATTGTTATTATGACTTTCATAAACACTTGACTGAAGAACATACGCTTTAAGAGAATATAATGTTAAAAGTTTGTGCGAGAAATTAATGAGGATAAATATTACATTAAATTTTAAATCAAAGCCCTACTTTTGTAAATGTAATCTTAAAGACTTCTAAAACAGCTGTTTGCAAAGTTAAATGCTGTCATTCGCCGTAACGTCGTAGTCTTACAAAAACGTTAGTCTAAAGTTTTAAGTTGTACATGGTATACAGAAGGCAGTGAACGAAAAAATCAATCTTGAGATCATGGTTGTTTGTATGTCCGCGTGTATTACTGAAAACTGAACAAATTGACGCAAATGGCATTTGGCATACAGGTCTTGTTTGTATTCTAGTGAACTATAAAAATACGTAATTAATCAAAGAAAACCGGTCGATTATCAAAGTCGAATTATAAATTTTTTTTCACTATATCACTTCATTGTTGTTAAATGTGATTCAAAGAATTGAAAAAGGAAAAAGGAAATTAAACTTTGCTTATTGTTTTTTTCAACTTGTTCTCTAACTGTAGGTAACTTCTATTTCAAATTTGGTACTATGACTTAGGTTATGTATTAACCACAATTCGAGAAAAATTTCGTGAATCATTTTTGATAAATTATGCCGAATTTCAAGGTATTCAGCTAACTTAATTTCCGGTGGAGTTAAATGCGAGACAATTTGTATCCACATGTTTTCTGATTCAGTAGTTCGTGGGCATGTTTTAATAAACATACGCAGTGAATGAGCGGTATTAGTAACCGTTTACCGTTAAAAAGGATTAGTGTAAATTGAATACATTTAAAAATATATTCAGTATTTCATTAAAAGTAACAATTCCATCCCACCCGTTGAATTGATTACTCGTATTCAATATAATCCTCTAAAAATATAATCTCCGCCCACACAAAAAGCGAAATTTACAACAACAAATTCCACACAGTAATATATACAGGATTAATACAGGATTAGAGGGTCTTTGAGAAGCAGGCCTAATTAACTGAGTTATATATACTTAGTTTGTTATCCTTAGTCACACATGGTCGCTCTAATTGGGTAGTGTCAGTTCGTAGTAGTTTCAAATTTGGTTACACGAGGGTGACTTATCTTACCGGGGATAAGAATATAGAATAAAGGTAGGATCAGATAGGACAGCCTCATACCGGGTCCATGTGTTGCGCGGGAATTTTAATGACGTCGTAAATAACAGCTGTTGTTTAGTGCCACGCTTTTTTTGTCTAAAGACGATTCGGAATTAGAATCTAAGGTGTTTTGGTGTTCTACGAGACTAGTTTTTACTTTTGGTACATTTACATTCGACAGTGACGCGGCTATTTTCGGTATTTCACTGGAACTTTACGTCCGTAATGTAACAGTGACGCGGCGGTGTTTTCGGTATTTCACTGGAACTTTACGTCCGTAATGTAACAGTGACGCGGCGGTGTTTTCGGTATTTCACTGGAACTTTACGTCCGTAATGTAACAGTGACGCGGCGGTGTTTTCGGTATTTCACTGGAACTTTACGTCCGTAATGTAACAGTGACGTGGCGGTGTTTTCGGTATTTCACTGGAACTTTACGTCCGTAATGTAACAGTGACGTGGCGGTGTTTTCGGTATTTCACTGGAACTTTACGTCCGTAATGTAACAGTGACGTGGCGGTGTTTTCGGTATTTCACTGGAACTTTAAGTCCGTAATGTAACAGTGACGTGGCGGTGTTTTCGGTATTTCACTAGAACTTTACGTCCGTAATGTAACAGTGACGTGGCTGTGTTTTCGGTATTTCACTGGAACTTTACGTCCGTAATGTAATAGTGACGCGGCGGTGTTTTCGGTATTTCACTGGAACTTTACGTCCGTAATGTAACAGTGGTGCGGCTGTGTTTTCGGTATTTCACTGGAACTTTACGTCCGTAATGTAACAGTGACGCGGCGGTGTTTTCGGTATTTCACTGGAACTTTACGTCCGTAATGTAACAGTGACGCGGCGGTGTTTTCGGTATTTCACTGGAACTTTACGTCCGTAATGTAACAGTGACGCGACGGTATTTTCGGTATTTCACTGGAACTTTACGTCCGTAATGTAACAGTAACGCGGCGGTGTTTTCGGTATTTCACTGGAACTTTACGTCCGTAATGTAACAGTGACGCGGCGGTGTTTTCGGTATTTCACTGGAACTTTACGTCCGTAATGTAACAGTGACGCGACGGTATTTTCGGTATTTCACTGGAACTTTACGTCCGTAATGTAACAGTGACGCGGCGGTGTTTTCGGTATTTCACTGGAACTTTACGTCCGTAATGTAACAGTGACGCGGCGGTGTTTTCGGTATTTCACTGGAACTTTACGTCCGTAATGTAACAGTGACGCGACGGTATTTTCGGTATTTCACTGGAACTTTACGTCCGTAATGTAAAAGTGGCGCGGCTGTGTTTTCGGTATTTCACTGGAACGTTACGTCCGTAATGTAACAGTGACGCGACGGTATTTTCGGTATTTCACTGGAACTTTACGTCCGTAATGTAAAAGTGGCGCGGCTGTGTGTTTTCGGTATTTCACTGGAACGTTACGTCCGTAATGTAACTGTAGATTCAAATATTTTCACTTTGCTTGCTCTCAGAATAACCTATACCTGTTGGTGCTATTAAAAAAATTAAATAAATAAATCTGTAAAATTATAATCGATTAATTAATTATAATTAATTAATTAATGTTTTTAGTGGTTTTATATCCTGAAAACCTCATTTTAAAACCTCAAAAATCGTAAAAAACCTCATTTAATTAGCATTTTAAACTTACACATTACAGTGAAAACATAAAAAAAAACCTTGACCGCTGTCATATTGCTTTAGAAAATCAGACCACAATTTGAATAAAGCAAATGATATGAAAAATGTACAATAGTTTTCAATAATTGAAATAACCGCCATTTTTAAATAGTAACACAAATTTTTCTGCTAACGAACTTGTCCAAATTATTACCAAAATCGATTTTATTTTAATCGAACAGTTTTAAATATGAACAAGCGCGCGCGTTACGTGAAAAACTTTACCCTTCTACCGTACGTAGGTCAAGATTAAGGCTCATTTTTACTATCTCAATATCATGGCCATTCCAATAGCTCATATCCTCTAATGAAAATTCACTTACGATAAATAATCGATATTGTTAGTAAGACAACAATGGCCGAAGTGATCACCTGGCACAAACACACGTATATAATTTAGCGAAAAGTTTCACTATCTTACCGTGTAGGCCATACCCAGTGTAATGCTTAAAACGAGAATAAAGGATTGCACGTAAAATTATATTGTCAATAATGGTGTGTATAAATATTGTATATTATTTTTTGTTATCCCGGTGGAAACAACTGAAGTGAGCAGCGATAGATTATATAACACATTCACTACCCTACATAATCTGGCTAACTCTAAAGTGTAACCCGTGCTGATGGAGTGTATGACCCCGGCCTAATAGTGTATCAAACGGAGCCCGTGGATACCTGGGGCTTTGTTTGGGCGTACGTAATTTCCTTAGCTATTCATGTTTCCATTAGTAAGAATGTAAATAGAATGAGCTGGATCCCACCACATAACAAAAAGCTGGCCAAATGGGGAAAAACCTCCGTAAATGGAAATTGAAAGGGATCAGCAGAGCCCTGTAAGAATCTCAATAAGGAATTGTAAAGTAACCAATTAGAACGGGGCGAGTGGCCCACCATTTGTGGGGGAGGATTAACAGCAGCTCTGTGGCCCCTGAGACGTTAGCTTTCAGCTTAAGAACCTTTGTGTAGCCCTATCACTTTACCTTAATCCGACTCCAGTGCCCTTAACAAGCTTCTGAATCTTGTATAAGGTGTCCTGGTCGAACTCCTCATCTGGTTGCTGAGATCCTAAGAGTCACCTTCTTTTGGACTCTAGGATCTTGAAATCAAAGAGTATGTGTGCTGCAGTTTCAACACTCTGCCCAAATTCTTTCAACATTTTGGACTTTGTGAAGAGACTAGAGTTTCGGAAAACCCTGTTACTGAGCAATTCAGAAATATAGAAAAGGGCACTATATATATATATATATATATATATATATATATATATATATATATATATATATATATATATATTATTATTATTATTATTTGCGTATAGACCCTGTTGGATCACGCAAAGCACTCCGACTCATGTCTTGTTCCTTCTAATCCTCCACACCTCCATCATCGTGTCCCCATGGATCCTCCTCCGCTCATCCGTCCATTTTATTTATGCTCTCTTTGGGATTTCATTCTCTGGGATCTTCCAACCGAGCATCTTTCTCCTGTATGCGTTCCTGTCTTCAACGTCTGTTGAGTCTATTTCTGCGTCATGTGAAGTGGTCAGTGGTGGATGAAGATGAGTTTCTCAACGGCAAAGAGGGCGGATGAACCAAGAACACCAAAATCCGTGGTGCGTCTGTAGTGGCAACCACCGGCACCTGGTCAGAGTCTGTTCATCCAGAGGATGCGGCTGTATGTAACGCTCCAGGAACTAACAATCCCTGGTTCTAAAAAACCCAGTGGAAACCCTGGACCTTCAAGATTCCAACAAACAACTATGATTCCTGCAAGTAATGATATATATATATATATATATATATATATATATATATATATATATATATATATATATATAAGGTCACAGTAACCCTAGAAAATCACTCATTTATTCAATTTTTATTATGAGTTCAATAGGGATGATTTTAAAGGACTCAAAAGCTGTATTGAAACTGTAAATTCATTTCCGAAAAGCAGTAACTGTTTTTTATTAACGTAGGCCCGCTGTTGAACTTTTATTTAAGAGAACTGTTCATTTTCGTGTCTTTTATGTTCAAATCTGAGTTCTCAGAATTTATAATCAAGAATGGGTGATAAATTTACGATAAGGTAACGCTAACTTAGGGAAATATGTTTATTGTGTTTGAAAAAATGCCAATAAGTACAGAAATATACCAAATTTTGGCCTAATTAATTAAATGCTAACTTTAAGTTCACTATGTATAACATTAATTTATATCTGTTTTATTGAATTGTGTCGAATAATTAAAACGTTATTTTGATGAGTATTGATATTTATTTAATTAGTTTAAAAACCTAATTAATATGCACAGTACAACAAGTTTATTGTAATTAATAAATGTATCCATATTTGTTGTTTTTTTAAAAATATATCAAGTACTTGAACAAATAATAGATAAAATAATATTTATAATTTCATTTTCCTGTAATACGCTTTAGAATGTTCAACCCACACATGAATGATTTTTTTTTATTATCATCGGGCAAAATAAATACAGCTGAAAATAGAAAGTCAATAGAGAACAGCTCTTGAAACTTTTACATAATTTATAGCCCAGAGAGCTGTCATTCGTTTATCTTCTCGTCTTTTTTATTCCACTTTTAAAAATAAAATGCTTTATACAAAGTGAAAGTTTGTAAATTAAATAATAGAACACACAGACCAATTTTAGCAGGTAATTAACTCTAATTAAATTTTAATAAACAGTCTCGAAGATACTGTAGGCTAATTGGAAGAAAACATCTGACGTACTAAATCAGCTGTTTGGTGATGATATAATTGTCGCACACATCTGACTCAATGAAGTGGTTGAAACGAATAAATTAACCACAATAAAACAATTTGTCGAACGTAAAGTATTGTTCACGAATACACGATTATTTATTGTTCATTTATGCGGGTAACAAATTAAAAATTGTAAGTTTAAAATTTTAACGGACGCCATTTTGTAACGGAATTTTTCTGGGTGTGAAATGTTCTAAACTGCGGATCAGCCTACATATCTTTAAATTTATTGTAAACTATAAATCAATTCCTCAATTATCGATTCCAAATCTGGGTTGTATTTGCGAAAAAAAAATCTTAATAGGCCTACAAAAGAAAATCGATTGCTTCTTAAATAATTTCAAATTTCGTGGTCAAAATGTGACGTTTAGTTTTGTGTAACAGCTTATTTGTTGTACAACTTTAGAAAAAACTATAAACCTATATACTAACCATTTTTTCTATTTACTTTCGAACCGTTAAAACATTTTATTTAACATTCGGTGCACTAGTTTCAGTTAGGAATTGTCACATACAAATATTTAAAAAAAAATCAAAATCTGTTTCGGATATTTTGAAATAATAAGCCGATATATAGCTGAAATACAGGAGTGTTTCAAATCTACAGTTTCCGAATCCAAATTTCTTTTGGAAAAAATTGAATGCGAGACAAGTTGTGTAGTGTTTGGCACTTACTGAGCTTAAATAAAGCTACATAAAAACTACAATGAGTTAAGGGTAATTTTTTATAATCAGATTTAATCAGTATTTTGAAATTATTTGTTCCTGAAAATAAAATTTTTTAGAAGAATAATGTTCGCCTTAATCTTTTCAAATTTCAATTTTAAAATAGAAAGTAATCTCTATTAGCGGCCATCTTAGAGGCTATCAAACCTCACCCGAGACTTTGAAATAAATAGGGGATCATGATCTCTAGGACGTTTTTAGAAAATTCATTACAAATATATATATTTTAATTGTGTGTGTGGTAAAGGCTTGGACAATTTCGTAACCCATGAAAATCGTTCAACCATTTCAAGAATTACGACATTCCTAAATTAAAAAAATACCAACGTACTTGTCTTTTGAAAACTCGATTTCACTATCGTAATTGGCGTTAAGTTTTTAAATTAAATAATGCGTCGTATTTTCTCTTCCTTTTCATTTTAATTACGCAGACTACTTTGTTCGAAAAAACGACAAACTAATATATCTAGTTTCTAACAACATAACCTAAAATTTGTTATAGCCTATCAGCTGTTCAAAGAAATCAGCTGTTTGTTACGAATTAATGTAAAACAACTGCTCTTTAACGGTTACATATTTATAAAAATTAAATTTACGATTTCATACATTTCCATCGGTCAAACTTCTCCGTAGTTTCCGTATTGTAGTGGTTATCGTCACACGCAATTTTAATTATAACTAATTCAATATGAGACTTTCGACGCGCAATATATACTTATATCAATATGAATTTGTGCCCTCGCATCACGCAAAATCCAACATCACAACCATCCCTAAAACATGATAGGTGTTAACATTATTTAATTTTGAAATTTCGTTCAAAGCATGAAAAATGCATGTAGGTACCCTATACTTCCTGTCTAGAAATTCGCTTCCATCACGTTAACGATACAGTGATACTTTAATAAATAAAATAAAGAAATATTGAATTTTTGTCGTTACGGGAATGTAAATATTTGTAATGAAATATGTACTTTTATAAAAATAACAAGTTGAATGAATGTCGCAGGTTTTACACAACAACCAAATGTTACATTCAGTTATTTTTTCAAACAACGGAAACACTAAAACTGTCGAGAACTTGTTCCCATTAAAATTGAAAATGAAATGCCTTACCCATACTCCCATACAATTAATGTTCATGGCTTGACCTTTATAACCGTTGCTATCGAAGATCAAACTGACAAGAGGTAGAATGGAACCCCTAGTGGGGCGAGCTGTTAGTGGGCATGGGCGCCGAGACAAAAGAAAATTAACATAATGGACTGGGCGAAAAAAGTGGCAGAAGGTGAAATATGCAACATAAAAACATCACCTTCAAAACTGTGGTGCTTTGTTTGTTTGTGTTCTCGTAAAACGGAAACGTTGGTTTTATTGTTTCAACGTAAACGTCTGGCACTTTGTTTCTGCGGAGAATAATCCAAGCGTGGAATGTTACTGTTTTATTTCGCTTAGTGAGTTTCCTGATGCAAGTGTATTCGCGGAAACTGACTGTCGGATACCCGCCAGAAGCGGCTGGGGAGCAAGTCAAGAAATTCTTTGAGAGTTTTAAAATTCTACAAATATAATACACAAACATTTGTGTTCCATTAGACAAAGCTAACTGGTGCCAACATGTTTAGATTCAGACTTGTGAGCACGGAATGCGCGTCTATTCTGACTTCCAATACAGGTTTTTAGGAATCATTAAAGAATTATTTGTAACCTTCATAAAAGCGTGCTTGCGTGCGTTGGATGTGTGTGGGTCTTTTTTTGGGGGGGGGGCATTTTACACATGGTGGTGTTCATAGTATAGACAATTTCGATGTCCGGCAAAATCCGCTTAAGCGTTTAAAAAAAATAGTTTTGGACTACAAAAAGTATTTTGGGGGTATTTAAGGGGTAAAATATTAAGCGTAAACATGTTTTATTTGTGTTATCTAGTGTGGCGTAATTTGAAGCTACAAGTGATTCTTGTAGCTGTCCCGAAATAAAAACTGAGTTTTTGGGACTTTTGTTAATTTTGTTAATTTTTGTAATAAAACGCTTCATAATATTCCCAATATTAATATTCCAAAATATAAAAGTACGGATTCAACGGGAAGTTACAAGAATGTGTAAATAAAAGTGGAAAACATAACCTCAAAATAACTACTGCGCGAAAGTAAGGAACGTGTTTTTAATGGCAAAAATGATCAATTTAATGTTTGTTATTAATAATTAAATGCGTGTTATTAATAATGAAAAAAATATAATTAAAAAAAAATAACATAACCTAACTCGTCTCGGCTGTACGTATAAGCCCTATAACTAGTAGATATTCCTTAAAAAGTACTATCCTTTGAAAGTAGTATCATTTCAGCCGATATAAATCTGTGTAAAAGTAGTGATTCCTTTGCTTATAATCGCCATATTTGTACTTAAACTGAAATTCGGTTAAAAATCCCACGAAGTGTTTTTCTAACACCAAATCGTGGGATTGTATCGACCTTTAAGCCAGCATTTTTCGATCGTATTCGTGTTTTTTTTTTTTTTTAAGCGAAAAGCACATTGAGGCTATTATCGCCTCCCTAAATGTAAGTGTGAGTATAAAAAGTTAAAGTCGTAAGTGTAGTGTTGTAAGTGCAAGTGTGTGTTAGACTCGGGTACCGCGAGGGACGTCTAAATCCTCTCAATAGGTGCAGCTAGTCCACACCCCCTGCAGGTCCTTGTATTCGTGTGTGCAGCAGTCGTAAAATCAACGAAAGTAACCTAGTGATTAACCGTAAAATGGGTGAAGCCGCTATCAGTAGGGCAATAATAAGCTATACAACAATCGCGATTAGTAAGAAATTCAACAACACTGCCGTAATTCCAACCTAAATTGACAAAAAGAGCGAATCGTAAAGTTCACAAAGAACGGCAGCCATTTTTTTCAACGATGTTTTCACAACAAAAACTATCACGTTAATAAATGGTTTATTATAAATTGCGTCTATTAACCTAATATAAATAAGTGTAAAGTAAATATACAAGTACATTCATGCAAAGTAAGTATCAATGACGTCAGAATAAAGGTTTGAAATACAGGTTAGTAATAAATGGTTAACAATTGGAATTTATTTTATATTTATGGTGATAAATTTTATCTTTCGCGCCTTGATATCTCTAAACGAAATGATATAAGACCTAATACAAGCAAAAAAAAAAAAATCGCAAAAGTTCCTAAAAGTCAAAAATACGCTGATTGTATACGGTTTTTTTGCAACTAAATAGTTTATTTAGAACCGTAAAACTTTTTTAACAGTTCACGTTTTCGTGCCCCTTTCTAATTTAAACATATAGGCGTTAAAAATATCGATAAATTTGCGAAATTAATTTGGACAAAAAACGATTATTCAGGATTGTTCGATATCATAAAATTTTATATACTGCAACAAAAGGGTGTTTTTAAAATTTCACCAATAAGTTTAGAAGATTTTTAAGAGTGTGATCTTTTTCATTGTGGATAAAAGTGTCATACGATTCAAAGGTCGTTTTACGTTTCGACGTCAAATTATTTTAAAAAAATATAACATAAAAGTTAACAAACAAAACAAAGTTCAAAATCAGCAGTTTAAGAGAAAGATAAACAACTTTACCTGCAACACAGAATATAGCTTAAGATTCATTGCTTACAGTAATATTCCATATTAATGTTGGAACCATAGTAATTTTATTTAATTAATGCTATTTCCATCAAGTTTTTTAAAATAAAATATAACCCTTTCCGTGTCCAGTATTCAATAGGCTCACTGAATCCATTCAACGACTACATAGGCTACAGCCGGCGATCCCCTCATCCAAATATTCGTATTTCCTAATTATCCACAACAGAATGTCTGTATTTTGTTGGCACTGAATAGGTAACACGCTGTAAGCACGTTGCGAAAACCGCCGAAAACAATACTCGAGCTGTGCCCTTTCTTATTTCAGTATCCCGGCATTTCAGTTCATTACATATGTATAAAGCAATGCGCATACATTACGGCGAATCCGATTGTGTTTAATCCGGGCATCGAGTGTCCATGAAAACGTTATTATGTTGGATTTTAATAAAGTAAATACAGCTCAGGTTCGGTTATGTTATAGGCGTAAATTTATCGGATCGTGTACACGGGTTGTCATACAGAATTAATGAACTGTTACGATGTTGGGGGGGGCGCTTTTAAAATGCAAAATGATTTATTGTTGCAAAAATACCTGCCCCGTAATTATTAATTAAATTTTTATTTGTTTTTTCACGTCGCATTACACGATAGCTTTAATCGCTTGTTTTGATTTATAAAATATTGTTTTTTGGTGAAAAACGCAGTAAAACATTGCCCGTTGTACTTTTAATTAAATTATTTTAAAATGTATCGCTTAGAAATAAAACGTTTTCCAGAAAAATATCGACGGCCATCGGAGTTAGTTTTTTGTACTCCTGATAATCTTATTTGACCAAAATTGTTGTAAAATGAGACATTTCAGAAGTTGTTTAATTCTTTTTTTATTTCGCTTATCAGCTCCCAAACAGTATACCTATATTTTTGTATACTGTTAGTTATAAACTTTATAATTATAGTTATAGTTAATAAACGTATATATTTTTATATACCCGTTAGTTTTGTGTTAAATATTTTATAAAAATAAGTAAGTTTCAATTATGTAACTAAGTAATTTTAGTGTTACAAAAAAAAAAAAAACATTAAGGGATTGAATTTAACACTATTTAGCAAATTCATAAACATGTTTTTGTAGAATAATATATAGTCCTACTGGAAATTCTTTCACAATCGATTAAGCAAAACTCTTCAATCTAAAAGAAAGTATTTATCAATTACGGCTTGATAGAGTTTCCTAAAATATGTGTCACAGATACGACAGGTTTGTGATTACAGTGTAAAAATTTTGAAAAAGAAAATTACAGATTTTTATAAAATTACAAATTTTATTGAAAATCTGGTTATTTTTTGTTACAATGGGGTTGTTTAAAGTCACGATGTATGAGATTTGTGGATGAAACGCCCTAGCCAAATAGTATAATTTCGGCAAACAGAATTGCGAAAAAACAAAATAATTGCATCGTTTAACATTTTGTTTTTCTCGTGAAATACATTTTGTATGTGTATCAAAAACAGAAACAGCGAAAAACATATTTAGATAATTTTTACCAAACGTTTTTGTTTGTGCTTTTACAATCTTTTACATTTTTTTGTTTTGTATTTTCATAGCTGCTATTTATAAAGGATATTAAGCCGCCTCGGTGGCCTAGTTGATAGCATACTGGGCTTTCACCCCGAGGATCCGGGTTCGATTCCCGGCCAGGGCTTGGCATTTTCATACACTATAAATGATCCCGTCGTCTGCATTAGCCCAAGTGTGCACAAATAGTCGAACGTTAAACACACACAAAAAAAGAAATAAAATAATAAAAATAAAAAAAATATATAGTCTATATATATATATATATATATATATATATATATATATAAAGGATATTTTAAATTTTATATGAATGCACAAACTCAATTCCTAAAAGTACTTTTTGGACTGAGTGTACCAGAAAACATAAGATGTACATTTAGCTGTAAATAATAAAAAAAAGTATTAGATTAAAGCTTCAGTAATTCACAATAAACAATAATGGTAACAACATGAAACAATCATACTGGAAAATAATGGAAAAATCCCAAAAGTAACAAAATTACCTTTTTTTACCTTTGACACATCGTAATCAGCGATAAAATACTCTTGATTTAGCATTTTAAAATATTCAATGTAGTTTGAAAATTTAAAAACTAACTTATGCTTTTTATCGTTGATCACTATTGTGAGGTTAAACAAAATAGCTTAAATAAAAAATAAAGGTGATTCTGTTAATTTTTTTTTTTTGGAAATTTGTTTTTATCACGTAAGCGAGGCAGCTAAGTTTATTTTTTTAATATAAAAAAGGTCATTTTTTGGTAACTCATATATATAGGCTATATATTTATATACACGTATTAGGCCTATATATATGTTGTGCATTTCTTTATGATTATGAGTACAATTGTATGTTGTAAGCTGGAGTTAGTACGCTAGTACAGTAGCAGCTCCAACTACAGTAAACCTAAGCAGCTTACTGCCTTTTTATTACTTTAGCCTACTACAGCTATATAAGTTTAGTGAACAACTGTGTTTGTGCAAAATATAGTCAGAGATTTAGAGTGTGAACGTTGAAACATGAATACATCTAAGCCAGCTTTAAGCACTTCGTGGGACATGTTTTTAGTTCCAGTCGAGTTTTGAAATAAATGATACAATTTAATTTCTTGACTATAAGATGAAAGAAACCTTGTAACCACTTTAAAAAGTCCTTGTTCAAGTCCATCCGAGTACACTACGTTTTTACTTTTTAATATATTTTGCATAACGATTTGTACTAAACGAGTTGGCCGTTTTTGATGAAATTTAGTGTTCTGTACTTTGAGTCCGTTTTGTTAAAATCATTTTTAAACAAATTTTAGGTACAAAAATCGGTTTTTCACAAAATCGTCTTAAATGTTTATGAAAAAAACGGCTAATATGGCCCTTAATTTACTAAAAATAAACGTAGTGTTCGTTATCGTTTTAAAGTAAGTCAGTGTTTTAGTCATATTTGGTTAAAAATCTTTTTAAAGAAATCAGTAAAAAAGTCCTTAAATTGCAACTCGACAACGTTCAGGTTTGCTTTCAGTAAACTGTCAATTTTTTAAAAGTTAATTTATTATTATGTAGCAAAAATTTTAATGAAATTTGACTTTAAAAATATAAGATAAAATAGTTAGATGATTTTCGCGTATTAAAAATTATATTATAGTTTTATAGATACTATTTTCTTTAAGGTATAACGAAAAGTGCACTTCGTGTATGTTATTTAACGTAAATGTAATCAGTTTTAGTTGATAAAAAAATTCAATGTACGTCTGTTCTTTATTGTTTTTTCATACAAAACAATCGAAAATTGTCTGCACAGTGAAAAATATTTGCGGCACGCAGCTGACGTAATGGAAGCGAATTTTCAAAATAATGTTTCATCCTGCGTTATTTTTGAAACACTAATTTTACCATTATAGACTCTCATATATCAGCACTTTAAACTTTCAAATTGCTTCGACAATACGAAAACGAACCTTGATATCCGTCAAAAAATTTCTTAATTTAAAGGGATTTTGAAAGTTGAAAACGGTAATTCAATGAGTTTTTAACGCTAACGATGACGGTGAAATCGGATTTTAAAAAAATTGAGACAAAATCGTTATGAAATTTTAAAAAAATTGAAATGAACGCCATTTGAATAGGGAATTTTGCCGGTTAACGAACTTTTTCAAACTCTCGCAAAAGTGTATTTTTCTGCCAAACTTGAATCAAATCGGACTAAAATTGCAAACGTGAGCGTTCTAAAACACACACACACACACACACACACACACACACACACACACACACACACACACACACACACACACACACATTTTAACGAACTTTCAAAAAGTAGAGATCAGGATTGGCGCTTATTTTAACATTGCGGGTCTGGGTTTTATCATGCAATCTTAGTCTTATCGATATCTTATTATCGATATCTAATTATCGATAGTATCTTCATATCGATAGTCTTAGAAATCGAAATATTTGCTTGTCTCCAGCGATATACACGTATCCAGATTAATACAAAATTTCAGATCAACTAATCTACAAACGTTTGAAATTTCTTTAAAATCGATTTTTACTCGAGCTCTTTTCACTGTCCATCCTTCGCATAGTCAGAAAGTATCTAATGCTATTATAAGTCGGTTAATGGCCGCCAGCTTCGGCCTGTTTCAGTCTGTTATGATCCCGACCACTGCTTAAATTGAATTTAGTGAATTTATCTGTGTGAATAGAATGCAGCTTCATCACAAGGGTCTACAGTCTGGAGAGCATTAATATTAATGCGGTCGGACATGGGCTTAGGGCGCCTGCAATGTGTGAATAACTCGGAATAAATTTGTATTCATTTCCAAATAATTACTAATCCCGACGCCGACTGCTATTTCACGACCTGTTCTAACCTTAGCGAGGAAATCTACTTGAATAAATAGTGAACATTGTAACATTTGTCTCGATAATGTTTTTTTAAAGTAATTTAAATCAACATCCAATTAGCTTCCGGTTCGACAAAAAAACAAAACAAATACATATAATATTTGGGCATTTTCTAAAATATTGGTAAACACTGACTTCAGTTAAGAAAATCGATATGCTGTTACCATTTGAACAAGCTCTTATTTTGAGTTTTTGTTTTTTTTTGTCGAAACATTCAAAGTAGTTGGAAAATAAAAACGTATAATTTTTGTTTTTGTACTTAAGGGCTTTATTTTAGTAATATCTGATCAACATTTTTACGGCCGATTTTGTTTAAATTCAAGAATTGTTAATTTTTATTGTTGTTATAGTTCAATTAAATCAGTCTCATGCTAAGTGTACAAACGTGTACACTTTAGTACCCGCCTCATTCTTGCGCGTGATTAGTACCGGAGAATGTCACGACGCTTGCTGTCTTGGCATTGGCTTTTCACGTGTGTACTAGTCAAATATCAGTGACAATTACTAGGATGAGCGGCCACCAAAAGCGGAGCGGTGTGGAACTACTTATTCAAAACGTAACATACTGTTTTATTGTAAGTGCGGCCACTGAAAGCATAAAGAAGTTGAGAGGAGTCAATCAGCGTCGTTGAGCTCTATTCAGCGAAACTTGGACTCTGTCTAGGTTCGGTTTTGTAGCTGATTCCACTTCCTTAACCACGCCTCCAAACGTATGATTTCCCGTTGCCTAGATTACCGTTGCCTAGGTTACGGTTTTTAAACATACTTTCCTCGAATCCGTTACAGTATGCCTAACAATTTCTGTTACCCACTTCAGCGTTGTTTTATTAAGAAATACATTCATTTTCCCGTTGCCAAGGAGTGTTTTTCTTTATCACGAGTGTTGCTCGGCTACCCTCTCTGTCCAAATCCTCTGACAAGTTCTCCTATTCTGAAAGCGATGACGACATAATCGGCACATGTTATACTAGTAATATTTATTCCATTCATTTCAATTTCCAAATGAAAAAAACACACACACACTATTGGCCACGCAATTGGTGTACTAGTGCATTATATTGAATTATGTTTTGTGTACACTTTATTGGTGTAAAATTTCAAAAACTATCCCCTGTCTCACGGAATCAAATATCTTAGCAAAGTCAACTAACACGTTCACGAAAACGGCCGTTTTTACGTCACAACATTTTGAGTTACGGTAATTAACATGAAATCTCAACTGTAGGCGTAAAACGTTTTTCCGTAAAATTGTAACGATATGTGTCAATATAATAACATTTTAAGTGATATTTAAGTGGAAAAAACTACATTCAATATATTTTAGAGGTTATGTCTGTTCGTCACTGGTGACACACGACGTCTAATTGTAAACCATTGCTATGGTAGGCATACTGCGTCACTGGTAGCACACTGTTATCGATCCGCACACAAAGTTTCATATAAAAGACTCCATAAGTTGTATGATTTCTCCTCTGATGTCTTAGTGTTATAATTGTCAATGTATAAATGTTATTATTTTTAAAGTTTATTATTATTATTTTAGTTTACCAAAAAATGTCACCAAGATAAAAAAAAACACAGTAGGCCAATGTATAATAATATGTATTATATTTAAAATTAGGTTTAAAACTTAAAATTATGCTTCTAACATTTCTATTGAAATAATCTATTTTTTTATCCCTTTAAATTACCTATATGGTGTTCCAGAGTAAAAAAAGAAAAATACAATAGACCAAAATATAATACGACTGAAATTACTCCAACATACCTTAAAATGGTCGTCCGACACAATTCTAGGCTTCAAAGAGGGCGTCATTATAAATAAGCCCATAAGAAACAAGAAAGGGAGTGCGTCACTGGTGACACATCCTCATGTTACCGGTAGTTGTAGCTTGCGTCACTAGTGACGCTATATATATATATATATATATATATATATATATATATATATATATATATATATATATATATAATAATTATTATTATTATATAATAATAATAATATTATTATTATTATTATTATTATTATTATTATTATTATTATTATTATTATTATTATTTGCGTATAGACTCTGTTGGATCACGCAAAGCACTCCGACTCATGTCTTGTTCCTTCTAATCCTCCACACCTCCCTCATCCTGTCCCCATGGATCCTCTTCCGCTCCTCCGTCCATTTTACCCCTGCTCTCTTTGGGATTTCATTCTCTGGGACCTTCCAACCGAGCATCTTTCTCCTGTAAGCGTGCCTGTCTTCAACGTCTGTTGAGTCTATTTCTGCCTCATGTAGGTCTATTCTGACTTGTGCGATCCACGACGTTGTTGATTTGACTCCTTGTATATACTTAAGGATTCTGTTGGCAAGTCTCGTTGTTGGGAGTCTACTGATGTGTCCATAGAATCGAAGCCTCCTTCTTCTGATATCTGCTGCCAGGTTCGATATCTTCTCTTTGGTCTTCCAGGAGTGCAACCTGTCTGTATCCATCTTCTGTTAATCTCGGGCCAAGGATCTTCCTCAAGATTTAGCGTTCTTCCTTCAAAATACCCTCCATGGTAGCTTTTGTGTGGAGTCCTAGCGTCTCGCTTGCATATAATACCTCCGGTTTTATGACTGTTGTAGTGTCTGATTTTTGTGTGCGTCGACATACATTATATATAATTTTTGTAGCATTGAAAGCAATTAAAATGAAATGCATTTTTTCGTGTGCAGCAGTAATTACTTTTGATTATTTTAATTTATTTATATATTGTATTTTAATATTTAGTTCATCATACAACCGCTAACCCTACAAATCTGCACAATCAGACCCTGCATAAACAGTCCAATTAAACACATGTTATTGGACGCGAGGGAATAGGGAGTAAATCCCTACAGCAGCACGCTGCGATCCCCGCTGATAGCATTGTGCAATTAATATAAACGATCAGCCGGCTGACGTGTGACACTAATTGCTGATCAGCTGTTGCGTTAGTTGCAGTTAATCAAACAGTATCGTTTAGTATGCACGTTGAAAGTAGAGGGATTAGGATGTGTTTACTTTACAAGTAGTAAAAACATGAGATGTAACGGTATGTAACGGGAAATATTGTTATTGTAGTGTGATAGGAATTGAGGTTAAGTTTACGTAAGTACACTGTTGATTTCACACCACACCTGTTCCTGAGATAATCGCATTAGTGAATTTCATTTATGAAAATGGTTCAAATGGTTTAATTTAAATAGGAAAACCACACACACACACACACACACACACACACACACACACACACACACACACACACACACACACACACACACACACACACACACACACACACACACACACACACACACACACACACACACACACACACACACACACACACACACACACACACACACACACACACATACATATATATATATATATATATATATATATATATATATATATATATATATATATATGGTGTCTGCACAAAAAGAGTATATATGTGACTACCAAATCTGTCCTAAACCTTCCCTATTTCTATATGTCAGGTGAGAAAAATATCGATTAACTTATAGACCTAGTTCAAACTAAACAAAAAAGTTGCTCTTTTAAGATTTTTCAAAATTATAAATATTTTGTATATTCAAAGCCATAACAAATTCGTATTTTTAAAAGCTCATCATCAAATTACAAAGGGTTTTTGTGCTGCTCGATCGTTGCAGTGTTGATTAAAATGAGCAGAATAGGATTAAAAAGTCATACTTCGGTTTTGGCATCAAATATGTTTCGAAAAAGCACTCTACAAGCAGAGTCATTTTTGTCAATGAATAGGAAAGTACTCAGAAGTGCTTTAAAAGAACTTATTTGATAATTGTGTTTTTGTTAATATTGTTTGTAGACCTACTCGTGTAATTGGTTCAAAAAAGACAGTTATATACAATATTATAGCCTCCATAAGAAAGTCTTTATTCGTTATATTTATAATATTCAAAACAAAGATATAAACTCCAGGCAGTCCAATAAAGGAAGACCGTATTTACGATCCGAATGTTATTATTTTTTTCAAAAAAACTGACGTTATAAATTAGATATGTATTCCAGCTGAATATTTATCTGATTAATTAGTTGTAAGAGGCCGGGTCAGAAGTTCACTGATTGCAGCGGCTTCGGGGGCCGCTTTGATGGATTGAGAAACTGACAAAAAATAAATTAACTCCTCGGTTCTTCAAACGATTCCCTTCCTGCCGCGGTCACTTCCCTGGGAACACTCGGATACTTTACTGGGAATGGTTTCAACCAATTGAATCTATGATTTCAGAAACAGTTTATAGTCGTATAATTGATTTTAACATTTAACATAAACGCTAAAGATATTGTATTATGTAATGATACTAAATTTAGGAAGCTGATTTTAAGAAATGTTCAATGGTCAATGCGAAATGGAAGCTGCCATCATTGTAAGGCCCAGACCAGGACCGTGTAATAAACAGTCATCCAAATTTTAAATCGTAGTGAAAGGACCGTTAATATACATACACACATACACTATCTGGGCACATGCGCGTGCAGAAGGGGCTCCACTTAATGTTGACTTCACATTTTTCAAAATTTGATTTCACCATTGTAACCAGCATTAGATTGACAATAAGACAGCATAAATTTTATGCTTGAATAGTATTTTAAGTTTCATTGAAAATACGAAATGGTGGTCATGTTTAATATTTGTATTTTCAATGAAACTTGACAATTTCAAATAATTGTTTATAACGCTCTTCCAATTGTAAAATTAAATTTATTAACAAATGTATATAGTAAAAAACATTCCAGATTTGTCAACTATCGGACTCCTTTCCGTATTTTTAATGTAAATAAAAAAAATACAAATATTACGAGGTTAGTTTTTTGGATTTTTTAATTTTGTTACTTTTGGAAAATAACTTTTATCACATCAGCTGTTATTTTAATTATTAATTTTATTTATGTTTATTTAACAGAAATGTAGTTTACCTTATTTTTCTGTTCCATTTTTTCGTCTCAAATTTCTTCAGGTAATATCCTGTAATGAACATGAAAAAAATCATATATGTATTTTTATAGTAATTTTATGAGGCTATACTATTAACATGTTGTCAGTATAACATCCATAATGTTTTCCAACAGTTGTTAGTATAACACCCATAACGTTTAACAACATGTCAGTATAACATTCATAACGTTTAACATATGTTGTCAGTATAACATTCATAAGTTTACCAACAAGTCAGTATAACATCCATAACGTTTACCAACAAGTCAGTATAACATCCATAACGTTTACCAACAGTTGTCAGTATAACGTCCATAACTTTTACCAAAAGTTGTCAGTATAACATCCATAACGTTTACTAACAGTTGTCAGTGTAACATCCATAACGTTTATCAACAGTTGTCAGTGTAACATCCATAACGTTTACCAACAGTTGTCAGTATAACATTCATAACGTTTACCAACATGTCAGTATAACATCCATAACGTTTACTAACAGTTGTCAGTATAATATCCATAACGTTTACCAACATGTCAGTATAACATCCATAACGTTTACTAACAGTTGTCAGTGTAACATCCATAACGTTTACCAACAGTTGTCAGTATAACATTCATAACGTTTACCAACATGTCAGTATAACATCCATAACGTTTACTAACAGTTGTCAGTATAATATCCATAACGTTTACCAACATGTCAGTATAACATCCATAACGTTTACTAACAGTTGTCAGTATAACGTCCATAACTTTTACCAACAGTTGTCAGTATAACATCCATAACGTTTACTAACAGTTGTCAGTGTAACATCCATAACGTTTATCAACAGTTGTCAGTGTAACATCCATAACGTTTACCAACAGTTGTCAGTATAACATTCATAACGTTTACCAACATGTCAGTATAACATCCATAACGTTTACTAACAGTTGTCAGTATAATATCCATAACGTTTACCAACATGTCAGTATAACATCCATAACGTTTACTAACAGTTGTCAGTGTAACATCCATAACGTTTACCAACAGTTGTCAGTATAACATTCATAACGTTTACCAACATGTCAGTATAACATCCATAACGTTTACTAACAGTTGTCAGTATAATATCCATAACGTTTACCAACATGTCAGTATAACATCCATAACGTTTACTAACAGTTGTCAGTATAACGTCCATAACTTTTACCAACAGTTGTCAGTATAACATCCATAACGTTTACTAACAGTTGTCAGTGTAACATCCATAACGTTTATCAACAGTTGTCAGTGTAACATCCATAACGTTTACCAACAGTTGTCAGTATAACATCCATAACGTTTACCAACATGTCAGTATAACATCCATAACGTTTACTAACAGTTGTCAGTGTAACATCCATAACGTTTACCAACAGTTGTCAGTATAACATTCATAACGTTTACCAACATGTCAGTATAACATCCATAACGTTTACTAACAGTTGTCAGTATAACATCCATAACGTTTACCAACATGTCAGTATAACATCCATAACGTTTACTAACAGTTGTCAGTGTAACATCCATAACGTTTACCAACAGTTGTCAGTATAACATTCATAACGTTTACCAACATGTCAGTATAACATCCATAACGTTTACCAACAGTTGTCAGTATAACATCCATA
The DNA here is from genome assembly GCA_022606455.1 of Callitettix versicolor. Taxonomy (NCBI): domain Eukaryota; kingdom Metazoa; phylum Arthropoda; class Insecta; order Hemiptera; family Cercopidae; genus Callitettix; species Callitettix versicolor. The sequence goes on along the minus strand of CM040189.1, from coordinate 102,040,118 downwards.
ACGTTTACCAACATGTCAGTATAACATCCATAACGTTTACTAACAGTTGTCAGTGTAACATCCATAACGTTTACCAACAGTTGTCAGTATAACATTCATAACGTTTACCAACATGTCAGTATAACATCCATAACGTTTACCAACAGTTGTCAGTATAACATCCATAACGTTTACCAACATGTCAGTATAACATCCATAACGTTTACCAACAGTTGTCATTATAACATTCATAACGTTTACCAACATGTCAGTATAACATCCATAACGTTTACTAACAGTTGTCAGTGTAACATCCATAACGTTTACCAACAGTTGTCAGTATAACATCCATAACGTTTACCAACATGTCAGTTTAACATCCATAACGTTTACCAACAGTTGTCAGTATAACATCCATAACGTTTACTAACAGTTGTCAGTGTAACATGTATAACGTTTACCAACAGTTGTCAGTATAACATCCATAACGTTTACCAACAGTTGTCAGTATAACATCCATAACGTTTACCAACAGTTGTCAGTGTAACATCCATAACGTTTACCAACAGTTGTCAGTATAACATCCATAACGTTTAACAACATGTTTTCAGTATAACATTCGCAATATTTATCAACATGTTGTCAGTATAACATTCATAATATTTATCAACATGTTAGTATAGTATACCAACATTCTGTCAGTATAACACGTATCAGTATTCCATTCTCTTAATGTTCATCAGACTACTTATTCTGAAGCGAAGCGAGCTGATAAGCAAGTTTGCAATTGCCCCTTCTCGTCCGATCACGTTGGATGCAGCACGATTTCGTGCAACACCGTTCAAGTTCGGCTCACACTTTTACACGGCCTGTAATATCGATCCAAAGTTAATCAACTTAACACTTTGCCACAGCCGTAACCGCATTAACAAGTTCCAGATAGATTCCGAATTTTTACCGCTATTGTTATTTTGGTGGTCAGGATAATTACACAGGACCTGCTTGACCTGAATGCGCTCCAGTGTGAAATGGGCCGCATTGATTTGTGGGCTGGGCAGCTGGCTACAAGAAACACCGGTAGAAATCTATTGTACGTTTTTTGTCGTAATACTGTCTTTAAAAGTAAATCCATCTGGGATCACGTGACTTACAGATTGTACGAGTCGAGGCTAATGAGAGTTACCGTTTTTGAACTTATCAAAGTTTTTAACTGGACAAAACCGTCTGTTAACATTATAATTTATAATGTTTGACCCCAAATATACTTCGATTTACTCACAAATCCTGGTTTTCACGTACTTAAAATACGAATTATTAAAACAATTTCGTAATCATGGAAAAAATCGATTGTGGTTCTTACTCGTTTACAGCACCAAAACAAAATGTAAGGGTCGCTACAATATACCCTCAAAAAAAGAAAAAAAAGAAAAAAGTCAGTTTCAAGGCCAATCAAAAAGAGTAAAAACTCAGCATTGTTATTAAAATTTGGTTGATTAGGCTTTGCTCCAAATTTTGTTTTGCTCAGCGTCAAATTTTATTTAAAATATACTTTCGGTTTGTTAATACGACATTAATCGAAAAAAACTTTGTTAGCAGTTCATTTTCGTTTTTTGAATCACGTACGGGCTGTACATTTATTTCAAGTCAAATTTGTTACATTGATTTGAGACACGACCAAAGTTTGACCAAAATAGGATTAACGGAGTTTGGGGAAATATAGCGGTTTTTCCAATTTTATTTGTTTTGATTTTTGGTTTATACCTTCCAAACATTAAACATTAAATTTGGTAATATGAGTATTTAGCTTAAATATAAATAAAATTTAATTGCGACAAGCGACTGTCTCACTGACATGACGGAAACGAATTCCCAAAACTATGTTTCATTTTCTTACTCTTTTTGAAATTATGATTTTACCACTTTAAATTTCACATTGCATTGAAAATACAAAAAAAAATTAACTCTGACCGTCGTCAAATTAAATTTGTTAATTTCAACAGAATTTGTAAAATTCAAAATGCCAGTTTATGCAGTTTTCAATACTTATTACGATAGTGAAATCAGATTTTCAAAAATATTCAAGACAGAATAGTTACGAATTTTTAAAAATATGAATGGCCGCCATTTTGAAACTGTTGAATAAATTTTCCTGGTTAACGAACTTGTCCAAACCAGTATCTAAAGCTTTGAATAACATTGAATAAAATATACAAACTTATTAATAATTCCTTGTTAGAAACTTTTGAATGTTTCAAAAACTAAAATAGATTTCTTACAAGAACCAACCATGTGTTTTCCTTTTTAAAAAGCCAACCAGTAAATCTAATTTGACTTTGGTGAAACATTCTGTGTGTATACAAGGCTCTGTGATATATGCCTCACTTAATGAGCAATATCAGAGCCGTTAAACAAATAGGACGAGCCCTGGGCGGAACGATCAGACACTGAAAGCAAATCTTTGTTAGAACCTCCAGCCAACAGCCACCAACGACGATGACGTGACAGTCGCGCTCCGGGGAAAAAACACAAACACCGCACACTCCTTTCATCTTCCATTAAAACAACATCACTGTTCAATATGGTAATAGTCAACATTAAGTTTTCATTAAGGACAGTGCGGGGATTATTAGAGGAGGGTCAGTCATAGATAGCGCGGCTGTCTTCAGGCCCGGGGCAACTCTGTGCGTGATCAAAGGGAAATCCGTACAAGGTCGATCCGTGCATTAAAAGCATCTGTGCTCCACACACTGCTCTGTGTTCTACACTCGAGAGTGATTGTGATTCATAATTTATTGCCACGGTAACTCTCTTCAGTGCTCTTACGTGCTTCAAGATATTATGTTTGTTTTAGGTAAGGAAAGGCATTCAGACTTTGTGAGAAACTTTTACGGGCTAGATTAAAAACCTGTCGACACATCTCAAGATGAATTCTTCGACACAAAACAGTAGCGGGATTATCTTTAAGCACGTAGCACATAGCACGTAGCACGTAGCTTGTGCGTATTGGACGCGATGTAAGTAAATCGGTCGACTGTACTAAACCCACAGACTTATTGGTGAATTTATAGTGAAAATTAGCATGGCGGTGGCCATTATAGTAAGACATTTGGCTTCATGGATGACATTTGGGGCATGTTTTAAGTGGCCGTTTGACAATATTTATCTATGCGTGAGTGTGTGGCCCACTGTTATTTTCGAAATTTTCACAATGGTCAAGACTGTTCTGAACCCACAAAACATGTTAGTGAATTTCTATTAAAAATTAGCATGTCTGTGGCCATTACAGTGAGATCTATACTCGGATCCTTCAAATGACCAAGGATTAAATTTAGAGAAAGTTTTAAATGGTCGTTGACAATACTTATCTATGCGTGAGTGTGTGGGCCACTGTTATGTTCGAAATTTTCACAATGGTCAAGACTTTTTTCTTTTTCTTTTTTTCCGGCGAAAAACCGTTAAGGTTATCATCGCCGTCATGCAAAATGAAGGTTTAAAAAAAAAGAATTAACAAAATTTACTTATATATAAAAATAAAACTACAACAAACTATAATAGTAAAAATAAATTAAACAAAATTTAAATAATAGGTATAAATATATCAATAATAAATACTTAAGTACTAAATAACACTTAATAATGAATAAAATTTAATAACAATTCGTAAAAGTATATATAAACATAACAAAAATAAAGTTATTTAGATAAAATAAATAAATAAAATAACACAAGAAATTACAAATATAATAAATTAAATTTTATTTAAAACATTCAGACGATGAAGGAAGTCTAGAATCCGGTCAACGGCCGAGGCACTATCTCCCAACATCGTCTGCAAACAGTTGCTCAGACCACACATAACACGCACATTTTGGAAACCATCACAATCGAACAATATATGTTTTATTGTGATGGTTTCCCTACAGAACTCGCATTTAGGTGGGTTCCCGCGTTCCATCAGAAATCCATGCGTTACCATGGAGTGACCAATGCGAAGGCGGGTGATCACAACCTCTTCTCTACGACTTGCACGTATTGACGACCCCCAAGGACGAACAGTATTTTTAATTACCCTCAATTTGTTACTGCTTGTAGCTGCCCATTCATTTTCCCACTGTAGAAGTATTAAATGTTTTACGTGACAAAGAAAGTCAGACACTATTACACGTGGAGTGCATGGCGGCAGAAACGTTGCTTCCTTTGCCGCATTATCCGCTACAGTGTTTCCAAATATTCCACAGTGACCAGGAATCCATATAAATTATACTCTTGCACCTCGTAGTTCAGGTCTATGGACAGAGCACAGAATATCTTGAAACAGAGGGTTTACCGAATACATATCCCGGATTGCCTGGAGGGCACTTTCTGAATCAGAACAACATCAGACTGTTCTGAACCCACAGACATGTAAAAATTAGCATGTCTGCGGCCATTATAGTAAGACCTATACTCGGATCCTTCAAATGACCATGGATGAACTTTAGAGAATGTTTTAAGTGGTCGTTTGACAATATTTATGTAGGCGTGTGTATGTGGTCCACTGTTAAATTTTGTTACGATTCGATTCAAACTAACAAAAATTTATTTTTAGCAATAGCTTGCAAAATTTCATCAAAATCCATTAATCCGTTTCAAATTAATGGACATTCAAACATTTTAAACTGTTCAAAGAACGTCAGTCGACCTCGCGGTGTATTTAACCTTAATTAAATGACTGACTACAGCTCCACTACATCACTTATAACTTTGGCGTCAGTGAAAACGATAACCGTTATATTTAGGAAATATGTTACTGGACTAACTTTACTGGACATTTTATGTTTTTTTTCTACTAAGTGGTAAATATGATGTAGCCAGTATTACAGGAAATAACCAGTACATATACTCGATATTGTTAAATCAGAGGCCGCCATCTTGAAACTGAAGTAAATGGGAATAAATCTTACACAAACGTCGTGTATGCGTTTAACAAATACAAACCAAATGCAGAACGGTCAAGGTGAAACAGAGAACACGCTTCGCACGGTCAAAAATCACAGATGTTCTGTTTTACACGGTTGTGAAAATCATATTCCACCATAATATTCAGCATAAAAAAATTAATACACTAAGAATTTTATGTGATTTTAAAATGGAAAAATGTCACTTTTCAAATTGAAATTTCATAACGACGGTGAAAAAAAATTATAAGAATCTGCCCTAGTTTACGCGAGTTCATTTAATGTTTTTAATTTTGGGACATTCGAAATTTAAAATTCAGCAGAACGGCTGCTTGCCGCTATTATTTTATGTTTGATTTGGTAATAAAATTAAATTTCACTTAGCATTTCGTTGTAACACTATAGTTGAGCAAAATAAAATAAGAAACGCCGATTAAATATATCCAATTTTTGTTAATTTATAAAACTTTTTTTACTGCAAAATTAAAAAACAAATTTCGGATTCAAGTCAATGTTCAATCTCAAAATATCAGATAACAATTTTCAGTTTAAATGAGAAAGTAAGGAATGTAACATACAAGGCAAGCCGGTGTGATGGAATTGCATTTCCAGAAGTAAATTTTTATATACCACTTTTTGAAACTCTAATTTCACCATCAAAAACGGCACCGAAATGTGAATATTTTATCATTTTAAACTATCAAACTTATATTGTAAGTGCGAAAATGAACCCTGACCGCCGTTAATTTTAATTGTTTAATGACAACAGATTTTTTTTTTTATTAAAACGTTAATCTGTGTAGCTTTTATAGTTGTTTACGTACTACGGTGAAATCAGATTTTCAAAAACATTTAAGGCAAAAAAGTTACGAAATTTATAGGCCTAAAATTTAAATGACCACCATTTTGAAACTGTTAAACGAATTTTGCTGGTTAACAAACAGGGCTACGCTATTACCAGAATCGATTCTTGTGCCACGTTTCAATTAAATCGGGTAAAAATAGCGAACGTGAGCTTGTTTTGCTCACGCGCACGCATGCACGCACATACACAAATTTTAAACGGTCCCTTATGAGTGATCTAGCAAAATGCTGGTTGACAGTTGATCTTACCATGATGAGTGATCTTACCATGATGACAGTTGAAATCCTTGCCCAATGAAACTTCACAATTAAATTAGTAAATTTAATTAGTAGATTTACTGTTGGAAAAATCTAAACACGATACTTATTATTGTTCATTGTAAAAACATCCATTGTGTTTGATAAAATTCTTTATTTAGAGACACACAGGTAAAACTAATCGATATAAAGTTTTCGATTATTTCCAACGTCAAACAGCCGTAAGTGTTTCGTTTAACCGTTATTATCTGTAATTTTTATTTTCGTAAATGTTCACCGCTTCGCTTAGTTCGGCTGTGTTGTCAGTTCTCATTAAATCTTTGATAGCGATCGTTAAAAACAAAAAGCACACAGTACCACGGAAGCGGGTGCATGTCACGTGACACTTAGCGGGAGACTTGTTGGTAATTGTTTTATAGAAGTATCATTCCCACTGGCTCTGCCTTTCCACTCACCAGCGTTCTGGTATTGCATTACGTTACGTGGGGCCAGCCTCAGAGTGGATTGGTTCCAGTCACGCTAACTTCACCCAGTCACACTCCAAACAGCACCTAACTGTCAATATTAATCAATCGTTGATTGGTTAATGCATCACTGCTGCATTTACACTCTGCGTTATTGGATGTTTAGGATAGTTAAGGAAACTTTGTCACTTTTGTGCTAACAGCATGCCAGCGATAACTCGGTATGAAAACGTGGTGACCTTTTGAAACTTTCCTAAACATCACGGGTCAGTACTTTATTGTGTTTATTTATTTACTTCCATTTATTCCTTCTTGGCGCAAAATTTTACACATGAGAAGGACCTATAGGGGGCATTACATACCCGTACGTAGGATGGTCCTAAAAATTAAGATTAAAAAATATTAAAAAGATGTTTAGATTTAAATAATTTGTGAGACGTACTTGCATACAAATATATTATAATATTGTTGATTAATTAATGTGAATTAAAATATAACACGTTGCTACAAATCACTAGAATAGTACTTTTGTTTTCTGACAATTTGTTTACATAAAATACACTAAAAAGTTATTATACAATCTCTAAATTCATAATCTCACTTTTCAACTTTTTTTTAGCACTTTTACTGTTAACTTCCAAACTTTTAACACTGTTTGACAAATCACTGCATACGTAGCTTCTTTGACCTGTAGTTAATGCATGAAACGGAAGCTGAACACTTTTCAGACGGGTATTAATTACTTTCCAGTTATATTCTGTTTTCAGTTTGTTATATTTATATAAAATAGCTTTCATGACAAAGAATTGCTTAATATCCAATGGTTTATTTTTATCTTGATATCTTACTCCAATTATCTTTAACAATTTATTTTGAAGTTTCCATAAGGGATTGTAATTTGAATCATACAATCCACCCCAGTCATACACCATAGACTGCAATACTATAAAATAGTCCGTAGTAGAATTTTATTAACTGTTTCTTTAACAATACTTTCTTAAGTATATAGAAAACGTACTAGATACTTTGTATTTAATGTGCAAATATGTGTTTAAATGTTAAATGTTAAAATATGTTTGAGATCGAAATATTTTTTCGTATCGTTAATTGTTATAATACTGTGAAACTCAACAGAATCTGTGATTTTTCGCTATTAAATGCACTTATATTTTAACTAAGTAGGCTAAGTATTGATAGTGCAACATGTATAGAATGCGTGTAAACACTCGATGAAAAGAAGCTGCATAACATAAAGATTTACAACAAACTATATCACATAGAAGAAACAGCTGAGATTTCAAAGTTTTTTTTTCCTTTTTTTTTTGGTGTTTAACGTCCGACTATTGTGCACACTTGGGCTAATGCAAGCCGGGAATCGAACTCGGGTCCTCGGGGTGAAAGCCTAATACGCTATCAACTAGGCCACCGAGGCGGCTCACTTCAAAATATCCTGGACAAGGCGCATAGAGTAGTGAAAATCAACTCGTGTTTGTTTTACTAATAAAAAAGAGTTTCTCGATTCTCGTAAAAGTAAGGTAAAATATCTTACGATGCCAAAATAAACTGGACTTTTCACGCTAAAAGAAAAGAAGAAAGGGCTTTGAATTCTGTACGGCAGAATGTATTGGTCGCTCGATCGAATTCAGAACTAAACACAAAACAAGTTACTGTCTTGGACAAACAAGTGTTAATAATAACGTTTATGTACTGCTTCACCAAAAGTCCGGTAAAAATATTTTAGAACGTTTCAGAATGTATTGTTGCGTGTAGCTATCGGCGCACCGCAGTACGTAAAGAACAACATAAATAAAGATAAACGCGTTCAGTATAAAAGGACTTAGAAGTGAGCCGCCATTATAAAAAGCATGCTCTTTATCAGCGGCTAAGTCTGAGTAATTGTACTATCTCGCCGCTACGAACGCTGCATGCTGCAAGAATATAGCGTGGAGACGTTTGAGAAAATAGCACTATTATCAATTTAACTATAGTTGAGTACTCTGCCACCAACAGTGAGCGCTCACATCTCTAGTAAGGGTTACAATTCTGGTACGTTTATATTCAATGATCTTGGTTTGAAAACTGTTGAAGAATTAATCATATGTATTGCAGTTTTGCACATGTCTAGATTCCGAAACCTTATCAGTGCAGAAGTGCTGAAAATGCTCAATAGCAGAAAAAGATGCGTTAGACTTTGTAAAATGTTTTGTTAAATGTTTACAATTTAGGGAGTTATTCAGTGGAAAGGTTTTATTTTGACATGAATACAACTGTATAAGAATAAACGTTAATTGTAGTTGCAAATAAATAATATTAGAAAACATACATTTTCCGCGTGAAAAACTATGATTTTGTAACTAGGAAAAGCAGAAACGGTTGTTGATTGGCATATTTAAGTATGAGCGGTGTACGCGTCTTTATAATGGCGAAAATGGAAATTGAAAGCAAAGGTCGATAAAGGCGTGTTCGAAACGTAATGACTAATGTTTTAATCGTCCATTGAAGCTTATATCTTTCAAGCATTGTTTTTCAATTTTAATGATCCTGAAACTTTTTGTTTTTTTGTTTTTTTTTTTTTGGTGTTTAACGTCCGACTATTGTGCACACTTGGGCAAATGCAGACGATGGGATGATTTATGGCGTATGAAAATGCCAAGCCTTAGCCGGAAATCGAACCCGGGTCCTCGGGGTGAAAGCCTAGTACACTATCCACTAGGCCACCGAGGCGGCTGATCCTGAAACTGACACGCACACTCAGAAAACAAAACACATCAAGGGGAAATATTTAATTGTGAAGTAAAGAGATTCGTTTTTTGTAATATCCATACTTTATGCTTCTTAGACTAAAGAGGACGAGAGATCGGTGTTACGGTAAGGGGTAGGCAGCAAGAGTAATCGTGGCTAGAACTAAGAAACTTAAGGTGCGCAGTTCACAGACGCAGCAGACTGACCGTACTTTAGCCACATCGACCACCGACTCCCCTGTAGTAAAAATAAGCTCACTATGTCGTCGTGAAAATTATATGTATCATCAACAAATATGTATGATAACATTCTCACGGCAGTTGTTGCCCGAAATAAAACTTATTTGGCACTAACCAATGATATAATATCGAAGTGTGTTTCACACAGAATCAAATTATCCAATTTCAAGTATTTTCTTTTTTAAACGGACTAACACAGTTGCGAACACTTATGATTACATGCAAGAGAGATAATATTGTTATGACATGTGAGCGAAGAAATATAAGTAATTAGGATTATGACCTATTCTTCCTGTCAGTGGTCTATCTACTCACCTCGTAAAGGCTACCGCGGTTTCGAAACTCTATCCCTTCATCTTCAGGCCATGATACAAAATGTTAAGTCCATCTGTCGAGGTCGTCACAAAGTCAAACAAAACATACGTCACAAACACAGCACAATTACATTACAGTCCGGAATGTAACGACGTACGAGTCGCGCGTGTCGCTTGGCCAAGTCGAATTTCATCGTACATATTTTAATCGTGTAATTGTGCTCAGTGTTTGCGATGTATGTTTTTAATGTTTTGTTTGACTTTGTGACGACCTAGATAGAGGGATTTAACATTTTGTATCACGGCCTGAAGATGAAGCGATAGAGTTTCGAAACCGCGGTAGCCTTTAAGAGGTGAGTAGATAGACCACTGACGGGAAGAATAGGTCATAATCCTAATTACTTGAATATGTGGTCCGGTAGCTATGTTACAATAATGAGAAGAAATATAGTTGCCAAGAGGTCATAATTAGTAGTTCAAAGAACAGTCGACCTCGCAGTATATTAATGTACAGAGCGGTCCACGACAGCGCTCCTAACTTTTCTCGCCAATTTAACCGGTAACCGTAATACTTACGAAAAATGCTACTGAATCAACTTTATTGAAAATCTTACGAAGCGGTCAAAATTATTAAAGGTTTTGCCGTACAGTCAGTATAACAGGAAATAACCTGCAACTACACTGTCAACGTTAAATCCTTTCGTGCTTTATACAAGGCACCTTCTAAACTAAATTTTAAAACAATCAGCCCATGCGTTTGATTAAAATTGCGTACACTCGTCATAAATCAGAGGCCGCCATCTTGAAACGGAAGAAAACTGTAAAAATATTACATATACGTTATTCGGAGCTTGTAAATGATATCTTCGTCACGAGTTTCAAAACAATCGGTTAATGCCTTTTTTTTGGTGTTTAACATCCGACTATTGTGCACACTTGGGCTAATGCAGACGATGGGATGATTTATAGCGTATGAAAATGCCAAAACCTGGCCGGGAATCGAACCCGGGTCCTCGGGGTGAAAGCCCAGTACGCTATCAACTAGGCCACTAAAAATGCCTTTTGGATAAAACTGCGTACACTCGTTATAAATTAGAGGCCGCCATCTTGAAACGGAAGTAAATAGAAACAATGCTATGCATACTTCAATTGGACTTTATACAAGTTACCCTTAAACAAAATTTCAAAATAAACGGTCAATGTGTTTGGTCAATATTGCATAAAATACAAACAAACCAAAGGCGGAACGGTCGATTTGAAACAGATACCTCGCTTCGTCAGTCAGTAGACTAGGTAATTTTCTTGTTTTTCCAAAATCTTCCGAACCGAACTTTTTTGATCTGGTTAATAGTTTCGTTTAACCAACATTTCCCCGAGATTTTGACACAATTTTTTTGTTAAAACCCATCCTAAACGGTCAATTCTTTGACCAAAAGCTGTTCATGGAATAGAAACGTTAAAAGTGCATTTTTGGACTGTTAGGCGTTTTGAAACGCACAAATCAATTATAATCTGGCTAATATTGCTCACGATTGAACACTTTGCACAAAATATTTCCCAGTGTTTAGATTACTTTGCTTACAAGCGTATATTTCTCGTTGCGCAGCTATTAATTACGAACGCTGATTGTCAATAAACTTGCCACGATCGTGAAACTTTAGAAACAATATTGGCAATATTCCGCAACACGATTACAACCAGAAAATCAACACAACTGTTTCGATAGTACACAACGCTGTACAATAAAGCATCGGCTATACGGCAATGTCTTTAGGCAGTGAATCAACATTCGAGAGTTGGGTGTAATACAGGCAAACACCTGAAGTAAGCGGCTGGCTACCTGGGTATTATTCAACGTAATTAGTTTCTTACGTCCCGAAGGCGTAGTAATAACACTCTTAATCAACCCGGACAAGCATCTCTTCGTATTTTGTTTGACTTTAGTTCTGTTGATGTTATCAGTCGGTTGTGTTGTTAAGTTACATTAGGCGAGCATGTGAACAGATTTGTTGCCTAATTTAAATACAATGCTATTGCAGTGAAACGATACATCAATTTTTGGTGTTTGTTTACGTAACGCTTTCAGAGGTTGTGTGTAAACTTGTTTAAAAATACGTTTCGACATATTTGAGGAATATTGCAACAAAGCTGTCATATTTAGCGCATTTATTTTGGCAAAATGAGCTTTGGAACGTCCTCTATGGCGAGACCAAGACCCGGAACCTTTAAATGATCGCTGATTCTGACCTCTAGATATTGTTTTCAGAGGGTCGTTAAAAATTGTATATATATACTCGCGCGCGCACGTCACAAAATGTTCGTAATAGCTTAAAAACGTTCTTTATTCAGCAAATCCATTAAAAAATTTCAAAATGGCAGTAATTCCAAATAATAAAAAAGTCGTAAGTATTTAATCTTACAATTTTTAAACCTAATTTAATCAACGTTCAAAACTAAATGTTTACGCGTATATTGACACTATAAACCGAAAACAGAGCTCAGCATTTCACTGTTCGAAAAGTCAAAATAGGTCAAAAAATATTTGAATGAAAATATCGCAATTTTTTTTTAAACCGACATTTTTGACTGAGCGAAGCGAGGTCTGTTTTTAACACGACAGTTCTGTGTTTGGTTTTTGTTTGTTACGCAGTTTTGGTCAAACGCAGTAGCCGATTGTTTTAAAATTTGATACGCAGGTACTTTTTATAAAGCACTAACAACTTATGTGCACAATTGTTCTCATTCACTTCCGTTTTAAGATGGCGACCACTGATTTACAGTAACGAGTTTACGCTGTTTAAGCCAAACGCATTGACCGATTGTTTTGGAATTTGATACAAAGATATTTTGTTTAGACCCACATGACGTGTGTGAAAGATTTTTTCCCCATTTAGATGTGTTTCAAGATGGCGGCCTCTCATTTAACGAATATACGCAGTTTGGCCAAACGGATTGACCGATTTGGAAATTGAGTACGACGGTATCTTGAATAAAGCCCAAACGATATATGTTAAAACCTTTTATTCTTCATTTTCGTTTCAAAATGGCGACCTCTGATTTTTCACTAACAAGTATAAGCAGTTTTAGCCAAAACGTATTAAGCGATGTGTAATTTGGTACACAGATATCCTGTATAAAGCCATAAGTGACGAATATGTATATTTTTTTCTTATTTACTTCCGTTTCAAGATGGCGGCCTGATGATGATTGCACGCAATATTAATCAAACGCATTGGCTGATTGCTTTGAAATTTAGTGTGAAGGTAACTCGTATAAAGCCCGAAACGCGTATTTCTAAATATTCCCATTCACTTCAGTTTCAAGATGGCTGACTCTTATTCAACGTTGGGAGTATAGTTGCTGGCTATTTCCTGTAATACTGTCTGAACGGAAAACGTCATAGGATATTTTTACCGCTTGGTTGAGAATGTTCAATAAATTGTTCAATAAATGTTCAATAATTTTTTTACGCACAAAATGTTCAATACATTTTTTACGCACAAAATGTTCAATAAATTTGGTCCAATAATGTGTTTCATAAATATTACGGTTACCGATTAAACTGGCGGAAGAAGTTACGAGCTCTGTCGTGGAGTCCTTTTGTACATTAAGAATATAATGCTAGGTCTACTGTCCTTTCAACTACCAGTAGTAAGATTAACTTAAAAAAAGCATTTTTGAATAACCTACAAATGTGTTTTACCAAACTGTGCTCCTTAGTTGTCCCGCGGATCGAACAATAAAGCCTAACAAATTTTTTTTATTATTATTTATTAGTATTTACAATCTGTCTACAGGACACTAAGTAAATTGTATGGCTAACATAATGGCATGAAAGCATGTACCCATTGATACATACAAATAATGAGATTATATAAATAATAATAATAAAATATTGCTACATAATGTTATATATGTTAAGTCAGCTGTTAATTGTCAGGCAGGTCGCTAGGTATTCTCCTCTTGAATCTTCGTGTTGTCGATCTCATCATTAAATTTTCAGTCAAAACATTTGGATGGGCTAATATTCGATGTCGGTAACTATTGCTATAAGTTTCAATTTCTTCTGTGATGGTCGGAATATTGAGTTGCTTGTGGATTATTTCATTTGTGATTATTTTTGGAGCTGTTAAGATTAAACGTAATATCTTAGATTGGAAGCGTTGTAAAATTGCAATATTTGATTTGCAAGCAGAACCACAAAGTTGTATCCCATACGTCCATATTGGTTTTAGTACTGTCTTATATAGTAATATTTTGTTATTGGTTGAAAGTTTTGATTTGTGCCCAATCAGCCAGTACATAAAGCCTAACAGATAATTCTATTTTTATTATTTTCGTTCAAAGTAGGTGCATGCTTGTTCTAATATAACCTACAAATGAAAAAAATATATGTTTTAAAATTTCGAAAGTTGGTACTCTTATTAATATTTCATGTAGGCCTAACTAAAATTTTCTCGCAGCATAGTTCTTTCTAAATTACAATCAGGTGTGAAAACTTGTCCTAATACTTTGGCACCATTTATCTTTCATCCAATAAATTTTATCCGATTGGGGTAAAGTCGTATAATTTATGCTTTTTTCTTCAGTAAATTCAGTTCGGCATTAAAGCCGGTATATCTGGGGATCTAATTTCATTAGTTTTCGATGCAGCTAACAGATAGCGTGCACGCGACAAGCTATGCTAATGTTTAAAATAAATGTGACTTGTTCTGACTTTGTTTTATTGCGAACTTCCGTGCCACGCTGGTATGCGAAATAGATCAACCTGTGATCCAGTATGTAGGTCACATTGACTTATATATTGATATATTATGTACATATAATATGTGTACGCGAATTCAGGCTCACTGACAATCAATAACGTATAAATTACCGTACACTTATAGACATGCTAGAGTTGGAATTTATACGATAAATAGGTGTCTTGGGGGGTTAACATGAAATAATTTTTGAGAAACTGCATTTTCAAAAAAATATTTTATTAGCCAATACCAAGAGCTGCAAAACTCTTTCACTGTTTCGTCAATTTTTTATTTTAAATATTTTTAAAATTTATTTTAAAGTGTGAATATGCAACATAACTGATTCAAAAAAGCTCTGATACAATTATTCTCTGCACATTTTAAAATTTATTCTAGAGGTTATATAGACCTACATTTCGTAGTATCGAGTCTGTGTTGCTTCTTATTATGTTAATTTATTAAATGTAATGTGTTAATGTAAAAATTATGTTAATTTATTAAAATTTCAATGCAAATTAAGATAATGGAATCAGATTTAAAAAAAAAGGTTGCCTTGTATTGTTTAGTTACGTCTTATCTGAATGATTCAACTGGCATACAGTGTTTTATAGTCTCTGAAATGAAATTAATTTAAAAATTACAGTACTGTAATGCATCTCATATTCTGCTATATGAGTACAGCAATAGTAATAGGTCGTAATTGAAAAATAATATTTAACAGAATTTTTAAAATTTATAAATTCTTGTGATCACTAGATCAGTGGCCTTTTTTATATTTTATTTATTTATTTTTTTCGAATAGCCCATTTAAAGGGCACGCTTAATCAATTTCTTAGCCCATGCTTCCTTCATATTTTATTTATTTATTTTTTTTTTAACGTTCGACTATTGCGTACACGGGCTAATGCAGACGATGGGATGATTTATAGCGTATGAAAATGCCGGGAATCGAACCCGGGTCCTCAGGGTGAAAGCCCAGTACGCTATCAGCTAGGCCACCTAGGCGGCTGCCTTGTTTATAAGCACTATACAATTAGATTATTACCAAATTTCCATTGGAAAATGATCTATTAGAGGTTTAAACATTATGGTTTAAGGCCCTGGCCCAAAACATTGAAATGAACATTGATTCCGACTTAAAGATTGCTTTTGCATGTGTGTGTGTGTGTGTGTGTGTGTGTGTGTGTGTGTGTGTGTGTGTGTGTGTGTGTGTGTGCGCGCGCGCGCGCGCGCGTGGGCTTTGGTATCTTGCTTTTGCAATATTTCATTTAACCTTGATTCGTTTTTGGTAATAGCTTCAACAAGTACGTCACCCATCAAAATCAGTTGTACATTTTCAAAATGGCGAATGTTAAAAATCTGTACTTTTTATCTTGCACGTAAATGTAAATTGAAAATTTAAAGTGCTTAAATAAAAACATGTATGCTTATTACTGTGGTGAAATGAAATTTCAAAAAACGTTTAAACAAAATATAGTTGAAAATTCACTTCCATCACGTCAGCGGGAACAGTCAGATTTATAAGACATTTCAAAATTTTCCAAAGCAATTCACGATTCACCTGTTTAAAGTTTATTTAATTTTACGACGTCACGTGACCACACGTAATCTGTTCCTGTCCGACGTAAGTTATAAAGAGCGTTGCGATCCGAGCTGTTTGAACACAATGGCGGCAAACAAAGCGAGCGTCCGCCTCTCCTCGACCCAGACAAAGTCCGGCATTTAATGAAACGCCGTCAAAGCGGATTCCGGGAAGTTCTGGAGGATATTGCGACCCCTGTACAATATACTTAGGCCTATATCAGAGGATCGCAGGGCTTCGTCCGTCCAGTGTATCGGGAAATGAATTTAAACAGGAGAATCGTAAATGAAATTATTCTGCATCCGTGATGTAGAATTATTGTGACACGCAGCTGTCTCGCTGACGTGACGGAAGCGATTTTTCAAAAGTATTTTTCCTTGTCTCGCTCTTTTTTTGAAACTCTGATTTCACCATAATAACAGCATTAAAACCTGCATATTTTATTAGCACATGGTTAAATCAGGTGTTTAAAAATGCTATAAATTTGTGACCTTTTGAAAGACCGCCATTTTGAAAACGCTCGAGGATTTTCCAAAAGTATTGTTCCTTGTCTCGCTCTTTTTTAAAACTTACTTAACAATAATAACAGTATTATAATCTTCATATGATTAAATCAGATTTTTAAAAATGTTATACATTTTTTTAACTTTTTGAAAGACCGCCATTTTGAAAACGTTCAAATAATTTCACTGGTTTCAATCGATTTTCGTAATAAGTTTGAATAAAATCCGATTTGAATTGCGAACGTGAGAGAGAGAGAGAGAGAGGAGAGAGAGAGAGAGAGAGAGAGAGAGAGAGAGAGAGAGAGAGACGGTAAATACCCAATGAAAACGTAGGTTTACAAACAGTTTAATATGAGAGCTCTAAAAACACTATTGAGTCGACTCAATTTATTATTTAACTCAGTTCATAAAACTGTGCCTAAATTATGGTCATAATATGCGCATTGTGAAACAGTTATTGAAAATCGGTATTTCTGCTGTGTTAGGTAGGCTCCAGGTACAATCTGCTTTCGTGAAATATAAGTTTGTTTTTTTTAACAAAATATTATTTCAATAACAGAAAAAATACACATAAAACCATGTTAAGTTTGTTTAGTTTTTTTTTGTAATCGGAAAACATTTTATCCGTGTTATTTGTTTAAACGTACAGCAGTTTAAGTACTTGGTAAATAGGGATTGGCGATGAATTGTGGAACAAAGTACCGTGGCAAAGGAACGACCTGGAAATGAAAAAGGTTGTAAAATGTTTAGAAATAACGTAAAACGAAGAACTGTGTGTGTGTGTGTGTGTGTGTGCGCTCGCGCGCGCGTGTGTGTGTACGAAACGTGAAGTCTGGTTTCTAAAATTAAATTTGTTTATTGTTTTTTTTTTTTTTTAACGTCCGACTATTGTGCACACTTGGGCTAATGCAGACGATGGGATGATTTATAGCGTATGAAAATGCCAAGCCCTCGCCGGGAATCGAACCCGGGTCCTCAGGGTGAAAGCCTAGTACGCTACCAACTAGGCCACCGAGGCGGCCCACAATTCCAAATAACATGGTTTAATTATTACTTATTAAACAAAGCACAGTTCTCGTGGCCGGAACGCTGTCAGAAGAGTTGCTGACTTGCTTCAGGTACAAAATGTAACAAAAAGAACATTGATAAAACCGAAGTAAAATTTACAAATTTTAATACAAAGAAAACAATAAAAATAGGTTAAATAATTAAATTCTTCCATTGATGGCGATACTGCCCAGCTGCTTTGCAGTGTTTGTTTAGCAAAATGCAGTCCGTACCGTTTAAAGATTCCGCAACATCTAACTCAACCAAGCTCATTTTTTTGGAATTTAATCTTACGTGTTTCAAAACGGGTCAGACTCTCGCAAAATGCACAGTGTCTTATTGCTCTTGTACGTTACACAAAGAGCACACCCGTGAAGCTGTCTTATAAGAGTACTTGTTTAAATAAACAAGTACCGCTCTTGCTTTAATATACTAGCTCAAAAGACGTTCGTTGATATAACGCTGCAGATAGCTCACATCCAAATCCGTTTCTCACTCTTCTCTATTTCCAATCTCCAAATTCTCCTATTATTTATACTAAAACTGCTTGTTTTAGTCCTTGATTATAAGATTCATCGAGTTAAAGGTTTTTATGTTTATATTGATCAAAACACATAGATTTTCCAATAATTATAGATATTATGTTTTTCTTTATTACCGCTATCAATAAAATACTTTGATACCTAGTCGAACCTAGTTACCTAGGTTGTTTTTTTGTTAAAAAACAAATTAACTTATATTTCACGAAAGCAGATTGTACCTGAAGCCTACCTAACACAGCAGAAATACCGATTTTCAAAAACTGTTTCACAATGCGCATATTATGACCATAATTTAGGCATAGTTTTATGAACTGAGTTAATTAATAAATTGAGTCGACTCAATAGTGTTTTTAGAGCTCTCATATTAAAATGTCTGTAAACCCACGTTTTCCTTGAGTATTTACCGACTCTCTCTCTCTCTCTCTCTCTCTCTCTCTCTCTTTCTATGTGTGTGTGTGTGTGTGTGTGTGTGTGTGTGTGTGTGTGTGTGTGTGTGTGTGTGTGTGTTTTAACATGCTCACGTTTGCAATTCAAATCGGATTTTATTCAAACATAGTACGAAAATCGATTTTGATAATAACTTAAAGAAGTTCGTTAACCAGTGAAATTATTTGAACGTTTTCAAAATGGCGGTCTTTCAAAAAGTTAAAAAATTTATAACATTTAAAAAAAATCTGATTTAACCATTTGCTAATAGGCTATATAAAGATGTTAATGCTGTTATGGTAAAATATGTTATAAAAAAGAGCGAGACAAGGAAAAATACTTTTGGAAAATCATTGAACGTTTCCAAAATGGCGTTATTTCAAAAGGTCAAAACTTTATAGCATTTTAAAAAACCTGATTTGACCATGTGCTAATAAAATATGCAGATTTTAATGTTGTCATTATGGCGAAATCGCAGTTTCAAAAAAAGAGCGAGACAAAGAAAAATACTTTTGGAACATCGCTTCCATCCCGTCAGCGAGACAGCTGCGTGTTACAATTATTTTATACCACGGATATAGAATAATTTCATTTACGATTCTTCTGTTTAAATTCATTTCCCGATACACTGGACGAAGTCCTGCGAACCCAGTTACGCTATGTATTTTAAGAGCAAGGACAGAGTGTAAACAAATAGCGGATACAATTTAGATTTTAAGTGAACATAACACTTTTGAGAGTTTTTTTGGTGAACTAAAAACAATTTTTATAAAAAATCTTAAAACTTTCTTCGCTTCTTCGTATTCAACTACGAGATGCGTAACACAATATCGCCCATGCAACTGTATTAAAAATTCCTTTTTAGCAGAAAACATAATTTTTGGATCCTAAATAACATTGCTACCATAAACATTGAGTGTAAACGTTCTAGAATAAACGTAAACGTAACCTAATCTAACCTAACCCTTATGGGAGAAATACGAGCGTACGACGTTGGTGGCATCTTGCGGCAAAGTGTCCCACTACAGTTAAATAGATAATAGTACTGTTTTTTAACACGCATCTCCACCGCCTTGACTTGCATCTTGCAGCGATCGTAGCGGCAGACAGTCCAATTACGTGGACTTTAAGCGTTTATATCGAATACACTTTTAATAATTGTGGCTGTACTTCTAGTATATTTATATACAGTGCAGTAACCTACTGCACCATACAGGACAAGGCTTATGCTTATTTAATAACAAAGAATGTTAGATTTTAAGAAAACTGACTAACATCGCGAAGTCGTCAAACTTGAAGCGCCGAATTTTGTTCCATCATGCTACACAGAAAAACTGTAAATTTTGTAAAAATATTTTCAAAATCTTTGGTCACGTTGTTGTGAATAATTACCTAGTAATTATTTTGAGTAGTTATAAAGGATGACTGTGTTACTCACTATAAGAATAATAAACGAAACTTGGTAATCGTAAAAAAATGTATTTAAGATTTTAGTTCCATTGAATAAGTAAAGGAGTTTTTTTCAAATTTTAAATGTTGTTTTAATTTACCAACATTATGTTTTTGGTCAAAAGACTTAAAATTTGTATTTTGCCCAAATGTAGTCTTACCCAAAACATAAACTTTAAATCGTTAAAACTCTAAATCGGTTTATCAATTGTTGCTGAAATTTATTTCGTATAAGATTCTTTAAAAAGTCATTTTATCTAATTTTGAAATTGCAAACATAAAATTTTGAAATGAATACTTCTTATGGAAGGGTATAGATGTATGTTTTACACGGGAAAAAAATTCAGTTTTCCGTTACGCATCACGCATCAAACTCTTATATATATATATATATATATATATATATATATATATAGAGAGAGAGAGAGAGAGAGAGAGAGAGAGATAGCATATACTTATATACTACTTCTTATGGCGGGGTATGGATGTATGTTTTGCACGGAAAAAATTCAGTTTGCTGTCACGCATTACGCTCTTATATATATATATATATATATATATATATATATATATATATATATATATATATATATATATATATATTTTTGTTTTAAAATGTTTTTTTGAAGTGAAAAATTGTATGTTCGCGCCATTATATTACTTACCTAATCCAACTTTATTTAGTATTTAGTTTTATGACAAGTGTTAACTGTGTAACAATTTTTAATTCCAAACAATCTTATAATTCCAAACAACCTGCCTTTCCAAATTAAAATATTGCAGTTTCCATTGAAGTTGGCATTTACAATGACAATAAGTCAGGTATTAAGTGTAGCAGGAATACATTTGGGACTCCGTGTTTCTCCCATGGTCAGTTATAGCCTATTCTAGTGTTGAGTAGCAAAAATCTATGTCTTGGCAAAAAACCATAAAATCATATAATATTGTATTTAGAAATATATTAAACTGAAATGAACGTACTCATGATTTTGAAAATCGACTATATATTTTATTTTGTGGTGTAAAATATGTAGCCATAACCCATGATAAGAAGTAGTCACTTCTGTCGGCAGTCATGCATCTGCCACCTTTTTTTTTAAACCAAACCAAACCATGGCCGCAGTCATGTTTGAATTATATTTTTCGATTTATTCTGAATTGTAAGTTTCTGTTCTTAACGTTCCACAATGATTCAGTCATTGTAACTATAGTACCTGACAAAATTCAAACAAAATGACGCAACAATTTTGAGAAACTATGTTGATTTCTCAGTTTTTGTAATAGCTAGTGAACCAAACTGTTTTAATGTTACAGCGACTGGTGCGTTTCTATTGGTTCCTTACGAACTGCATTTGAAAAAAAAAGTTATGCAAAACCATTTTTGACCCAGAATGAGTTTAAAATGTTGCCGAGTTATGGGAAGACGAGACCAGCTGGTTTAATTGCATCGATGTGCTTAACGTATGAGGTGGGGAGACAGTGTGCAGCTGTGGGTGGTTTATTTATTTCCTCGGGAGTCGCTCTGCACAGGTCAGAGGAAGACTAAACACTGTGTTCCAGTTGTGGTTTAATTAACACTCCCAGTGACGGATTATCCCGCAGAACTGTTGCGTGAGGACTCGTCTGTTCGTGCTACGTGTCTATCAGTCTTTAGACGTGTTAATGATAATTACTCTACGTCTGTCTGTCCAACCCAATATTGTGTTAATCTTCTGCGGAACTATCCAATCTGACACAATCGAAAAAATATATCTAACGTGATGGAAGCGAATTTCCGAATCTTACTCTTTTGAAAATCTTATCTCACAATCATCGTATTTTAAAATTTCAAATTTCATTGAAATTACGACAATATACGTTACGTCCGTCAAGTTTTATTTTTCGTATTTTCAATACAATTTTAAAATTAAAAACGATAATACTGGCTATATTATACTCCTAAATGCTAATTAAGTTACCAAAATGCAGATTTTCAAAACAGTAAAATATAAAAAATGGTTATTTTAAAGATTAAAGTTTCCGGTATTTTAAACATTAGATTGGAGTTTTCTTAAAACCGAATATATCTAAATTATTGCCAGAATCGATTTTCGTGCCACGTTTGAAAACAAGCAGTATAAATTGGCATACTCGTTTAGGCTACTAAACTTACAAATTACACTGAACACACTATAATGAACCTTATCGCCCGCATTTTTATTTTTTTATGTAAGTATAAAACACTTTTTTTAAATTTAACACACACGCACACACACAAATATGACATACAAGCAAATTTTCTACGGCCTCTCAAAAAGTGATCTAGAAGTCAGGAACGGTGCTCATTTGAAGGGCCTAAGCGTTGAATACGAACTTACTAAATTGATAACCCTTATGAAAGATATGTGAGCGTTCGCTACTAATGACATCTTGCGGCAGAGTATTGAACTACAGTTAAGTAGATAACAGTACTGTCTATTTTCTCAAACGTGCCCTTACACTGTTCTTGCAGCTTGTTGCGTTCATAGCGGCAAATAATCCAACTACTTGTACTTTAGCCTGTGATATCGAGCACGATTTTTATAATGGTTTCTATGCTTCCAGTCCGTTTATGTTCAATGCCTAAAGCAGGGATGCACAGACTTATTAAAACTAGGGGCCACTCGGGCAAATCATGAACTGATGGCGGGCCGCCAGAAGTATAGGTAATTAAAGACAATAAAAAATGCATATAATGTATTAAAATTGAAAAATAATTTATTAATTTGAAGCGTGGTACTGCATAGTGCTTACAATCTTTTTTATATTTGGGTCAAATTTACTTGTAGCAACACGTAAAACTGCTTCCAAACTTTCATTTGCAAGGCGGTTTCGATTTTTTGTTTTATTATTATTCAGTATTGAAAAAGTTTGTTCACATATATAGGTAGAACCAAATAAGCTGGCACATTTCAGAGCGTTTATGCGCAACTCTTTGTACATATTTTTGTCAATGCAGTGGTAAAAGTTCAACAAGTCTCCCTCGTTGAATTTGTTGCGCAAATCTTGGTCGTTTTGCAAATCGATAATTTCTAACTGCATTGACTCTGGCGCATTTTCAACTGAAATCGAGAAAGGATTGCTGAATATGTCCAACAGAGGTTTCACTTTTTTGAAGTCCGAAAATCTGTCTTGAAAAGAGTGAATCAGAATATCCAGCTTTTCTACATAACTGAAATTAATCGCAGTTTTGTTGAATTTTTCGGCCATTTTCTTATAATTCGGAAAATGATTGTAATTTCCAGAAGTCAGTTGCGATCTGAAAAGAGTCAGCTTGCATTGAAAGGATGATACATGAGCGTAGAGCTGGGATATCAGTTGATTTTTGCCTTGAATCCGTGTGTTCAAGACATTCAAATGATTTGTAATGTCAACTAAAAAAGCCAAATCACACAACCAATCAGGATTTTTAAGTTCCGGGACATCCCTTTGCTTCTCCACCAGAAATATTCCAATTTCTTCTATTAAATTTAGAAATTGTTCAAGTGTCAATCCACGACTTAGCCACCTTACTTCTGTATAAAACAGCAAATCTCCATATTCGCTTTCGATGTCATCAAGGAATTGTTTGAATTGCCTGTGATTGAGTCCTCGTGATTTGATGAAATTTACAGTCGAAACTACCACCTTCATGACATTTTGAAATTCAATTTTTTTAGAACAAAGGGCTTCTTGGTGTATGATGCAATGAAACTGCATGAGATCTTCAGCGTTTATGTTTTTCTTGCAGATACTTTTTTAGCAAAGTAACTAGCCCGGAATTGACACCAATCATAGAAGGAGCACCGTCAGTCACAATTCCCGATAATTTTGATAAGTCAAAACCAGTTTTTGAACACTCATCCAAAAGTACATTGAGTATATCAACTCCTTTAGTTTGACCTTTCAATGAACACATTCCTAATAACTCTTCTACGACTTCAAAATCTTGAGTAACACCTCGTATGAATATGAGTAGTTGAGCTGTGGAACTAATATCAGTTGATTCGTCGAGTGCCAATGAAAAAATTCAATTATCTTAGTCTTTTCAGTTAATTGTTCCGCAATATTAGCTGACAAAGACATAATTCGTCTTTGGATTGTCATACGATTCAGTTGAATTTTCTCAAACTTTTTGCTGCTTCTGGACACATTTTCTTAGCGGCGATTTCAATGCATTCTTTTACAAAATCTCCATCATTGAAGGGGCGACTTCGCTTTGCTATCATTCGAGAAATTTCAAAACTAACTTCTGTAGCCGTTTCTGAATCTTCAATGAGTTTTGTGAACACAGTTTGCTGACCAATAAGCTCCCGTTTCAAAGACAACACTTTTTGCTTTCTTAATTCGCCTGTAAATTTGGTAAAAGAAGAATGCTGCGTTTCATAGTGCCTTTTACATTATATTCCTTTGCAATCGCAACAGA
This sequence comes from Callitettix versicolor, assembly GCA_022606455.1. Classification (NCBI taxonomy): domain Eukaryota; kingdom Metazoa; phylum Arthropoda; class Insecta; order Hemiptera; family Cercopidae; genus Callitettix; species Callitettix versicolor. The sequence goes on along the minus strand of CM040189.1, from coordinate 102,015,604 downwards.
ATTCTTACAAATTAAACAAACGACTTTGTTATGCAACCATACAAAAAATATTTCTCAGTCCATATTTCTTGAAACTGCCGATTTTCATCTTTAGCCTTACGTTTTTACTAGGTCCTGGCTTGTCCATGTTGCGTTATAATCCTGTCTAGGGTTAACACTGCACCTAAAAACAATTACAGTACCTACTTAAATTACCCATCCTTTTAAATTACCAAGAATAATTGAATAAATAGGTAGGGAAACATTTATTGATAACAGAATTTTACTTACGATTTCACAACACAATTATACACTTGACGGGTTAACACTGCAACAGTAGATCTACGTTGAATTTGGATTAAACTATATGCAAGAATGATAAAAAAAAAAACTTTAATAAGACTTCAAAATAAAAAAGGGTTAACAAACAACAACACAGAAACAAACAGTTACGGCGGTACAGAAGATCAGACAAAACACAGAACACTACTTCGAGAAGTCTGCCACGTCTCGGTCAGGACTGCAGGACTGAAGGGCTGCCTTTGCCCCTCCACCTTGCACCTCCCACTCCTCTGGGCTAGGCACAGCTCCTAGGTCCTCTCCTACACTATTAAACTGCTTCTTTCTGTTGACACTATTCGGGACTATTCGGACTAATTCGACGGCGTCGTTTCATTCATGAACTGGCGCGGTATTTGAATAATTTTCATAAGTTTTATGGACGTCTTTACTTTTGAACAAATTTTTTTTGGTTTTATTCTGATACAGAATTCAATATTTTTCGAATGTACGAGAGTATTATTTTGGTGACGGCGGGCCACCAGAATTTCACCGGCGGGCCGCATGCGGCCCGCGGGCCGCGGTCTGTGCATCCCTAGCCTAAAGTCTTAGTGTTAACATGATTTCCGTTCCAATATCGTATTTCTTAATTAAAAATCACTAACATAATTTAAACTTTTTAATACAATAAATAGTGTATTAACAATTCACTATAAATATTAAAACATAAGTTCTAATATGCACGGAGAAAATATTGCAATACACTAATGGATGGGATGGACTTTATGTTTCTCCAATATAAACACATCTGTTTCTTCAATGATATTGCTTTAAGTGAGGTTATGTTCGTTGACGCTGGTTAGTATCATTAGTCTATAAATTATTAAAAAAATCATTACCAATTTTGTTTTAAAATAAGATATAATACTATTTATAGATTTTAGTCATTTGTTCGGTTGGGAATTTCATTTTAACTGGGCAGCTGATTATTTATAAAAAGTAATCCTTACAGATTAAACAATCGACAGTTTTAGGTACTGGTTATTCCACGAAAATACAGAATAATGTACGTGGTTTAAACCCAGCGACTGGCAAATCGGCTTAATATTTTTATCTATTTTTTTTGTAAAACAGTCAATTCATGTGGAATTATAAATAAATCCGTATAACAGTTGGGCGAACTCGTGTTTTAACAAAATTATGTTACCCGTTGGCGCTATTTCCTGTCGTACAATAGTATATCAGTTTAAAACCGTCACGTTTTTGTGCAAACGCTTCATTCGCGTATGCAAATTTTCTCAGCTGTGCGACCTTGATAATAATTGTAATATACAAACTGAATGTTAAGCTGGCTTCAGAAACAGCTGTTGTCCAAACGAACATTATCTCCACCCGCTGCAGCACAATGGCCTTGCATAAAACGTCGCAATTTATAGGTTAATTGGATACGGAAAAAGAGAGAAAAGTTCGAAACTGGAATAAATATGTAATCTGTTAAATTAAAACTGTGACATTAAACACAGAATATATTACACAGTTTAATGTATCAAGGATTATAATTATGACGTTCACATGTGATTCAAACAGCTGACTAATTCAAACATTCTACATTATTTGTGAAATTGTAAACCTTCATTTCAATAATAAAGGTGCATACTTAAACAGGGTTGCCAATTGTTAATTTTGAAATAAAATTGCTATTTTTAAAGATTTGATAAATTTAAAAATTCCAATAATACATTTCAGCTTTAATTTCTTTACTTTTAAATGGATTCGTCTACTTAGTACTGCTTGTTTGAAAATGGGTGTGTTTTCTTACATTTCTTTGATGTTTTTTTATTCAAAAATTATAAATAACTCTGATAAGAAAGTAAAAAGAAAAAATCTTCCAGGTACATCTAGTAATTCTCATTGATTGTAGCACAAATATAGCCTTGAAAACACACACAAAAATTTAATTTGTTGAACCGTTTACAAAATTTCGGAAAGACTCCGTAAACTTTTTATAGATGAAAATCTAAAACAATACACGTGTGGAACTCGGTGAGTTACCGACAGAAGCGAATTATTTATTAACGATATCTTTGTTGAATATATAATTACTTTGAAAAGAAGTTTACAAATATCTTGTTTTGTTCAAATAAATAAAAAAATGTGAACCTAGCTTAGACATTATTTACTGTAGTCATAGTAAAAGATCAGTTGTTCTATATTAATTCTTAACAATCAGCTGATTTCATTGAACAGCTTATGGCTATAATAAGTTTCAGGTTATGTTGTTCAAAACTAGCAATATTGACAACAATTATTATAAACGTTTGTAGCCTATTAATTCCGGATGTATTATACACGGTTAAATTTGTTCTTCAGCCAAGGAAAAATTGTGGAACCAAAGTAACACAACGTTATCATTTAAAACGCGTGTACTGTTATCGAAACGGAGGAGGAAGAAGAAAGATATAGAAATAGATAAACAAAATTCGTTTGTTCGTTCGTTCCGTATTTCCGTTACATTCTTCGGCTGCCTTTTTTTCTACTCAATCATCTCGACAAAGCTAACAGTAAAAATTCGTTAAAAAAATTTCGATAAAATCGGTTCAACAGATTATGCTCAAAGTTTGGCGGCGGGCTGTGCATAAATCAATGTACATACTAGCATGCAAAATCAAGTATGATTTATAAACATTTAACAAAATCCCAAATGATCATTAGCTTCCATTTACGTTGATTGGTAACTTTGACATGAACACTTGCATTAGTTCACCTTATATTTTTGTAGTAATTTAGAGCAAATGATTTTATTAAAAAGCGTTTTTAAGTTTCATCTGCTAAAGCGCAAGAAATATTCGGATTTATTTTTTGTGAACTTTGCACTTTGAAGCGCTGCACTTAAACCAGTTGAACTACAAAAACCGTTCATGCTAGTTACACTAATGAGGTCGAGGGATTGGTTTTAACCGAAAGTGTAAAATATATAGCAGTAACTGCAGTCTCGAACCTACGACCTTGAGGCGAGCAGCAGGCTGACTGGTGCATTATCCACCTCGACCACCGAGTCGATTAATTTCTTCTTTAATAGACGTGTAAATAAAAACAAAACTACTAGTAATTGTAACATTTTATCAATTACTTTCATTACAAACTAAGAATCCACTTTAATAAATTTACGATCCATATTTTATTTATAAAGACAACAAACTGTATTGATCATAACTTACAGAATGAAGTGTTGCCCTTAAACAGCAATTTGAGTGCATTAATTGAAAGCTGTTTCACGGAGCCTCCCACCCACACAACAGACCCCGAGTCAAGTCCATTACAGTAATTGAGGTTCCTAATTGTATAAGAGACAAGTTACAATACATAATGACAAGCCATGTGTTGTTATTATTTTCTCAAGTGTTCGATATTACCGATCTTTGTTTTATCTTTAAGTCTCAATGTGTTAGTGCATACAGGGTGTTTCAGAATTACGACCAAGCACAAGACAAACAAAATGTTATGAGAACACAAACTAGGTGAATGTTTATTTTCTGTCATTTTGAGTGTTATGTTTTAAACAAAATTTTTATTAGTAAATGAGTTATTCACGCTGGTTTCAAGTAAACCCTTTCATCAGTACCATGAAATGAGCTTGAATATAGCATTTATTGTACGTTTTAATAATTTGTTATTTTTTTATACAGTCTACCAACATTACGTCGTATCACTTTCATTTTTGTCTTTTCGGTTATATTTGACAATTTAAAATGAGGTAACGACAGATTTAAGGAAGAAATGTGAGGTAAATAAAAATAATTTCATTAAAATATCGAATTCCCGTAAGTGCGAAACCGAAAACAGATTTGACTGTTAACGTATTTTTAATTGTTACCAAAATAATGTTTTGCCCCAATTTTGATATTTGTGTTTCGAAATATGTATTTGTTTACGAGGGATTGGACTTTGAAATCGACTAAAAAAATCTATTTTTCGTTTTTGGTCATTCTTAATTCCGCGATTCACTGAGCTAAATTTAAGGCAAATTTTAATTACGTATGATCTTTTAGCGTTACGATAAATATATAAGATTTGCACGTCTATTTCTGTTAGTTTACCTATTGTATCGAGGGGTGACAGCGTTTCATAAAGTAACTAGTAACTCTCTCTCTCTCTCTCTCTCTCTCTATATATATATATATATATATATATATATATATATATATATATATATATATATATATATATATATATATTTGGTACGCACGCACGCACGCAAAATACATATGTTTCTAATTTCACAACAAAGTATCTTCAAAATGACGTTAAAATTTAATACTGTTATTGTGATTTTATCTAAAAATATTCTTCCTAAACATGTGTTTTGTTTATTTATTACATAACACAATTTCCATACAATAATAGGTTGAAATTTCCTGCTAAATTCGTTGTTTCATAAAAATAAGACTAGCTGCACCTATTGAGAGGATTTAGACGTCCCTCGCGGTACCTGAGTCTAACACACTTACACTTATAACACTACACTTACGACTTTAACACTTTACACTCACACTTAACATTTAGGGAGGCGATAATAGCCTCAATGTGCTTTTCGCCTTAAAATAAAAAAAAAATAAATCATTAAAAAACCGTATTTCTCAGAATCAACTAGCAATTTATATATCGCAATTTTCTCATTCGTTCTCAAGTGTTTAGTCGATTAAATCGCCATTAATCGACCAAGAACATTATTCGATAAAGGACAGCCTAATTTAACGAAAATTATTTATCAGCTCCCCAACATTTCGCCATTATGTCAGTTAAAATTATGACAATAAAATGGTTGACAAATTACGTCTAATTTTTTTAATGTTTATTTAATGCACACCTATAAGTATATCACTTTGGAAAAGAACCATTTCTACAAAACATAGTGATTTAGCGTCAGTCGATGGGAAGTAGTGTTACATAGAACTTATGAATTGTAGTCCTTGAATTCATTTAAATAACTGGTATTGAAGGAAACTGTTTGAATTTTTAAACTGCCCTTGCCTCTGGGGGAGAGATGATAATGATGGGTTACGGTGTTTCAAGTAGCCACTTTGAATACAGGCTACTTGTTATTGCCTATAACTGTGGGTAAACTGTTATTTAAAGTGAAATGCTGGACTTTTATTTAATATTTATAGGCCTAGTTACATATTTAACGATAATTTCACCAACATTCTGTACAAAGTGCATAGAAAGTACATGAAGAGACAAAGAAATGAGGTGAGAGGTTTCAAGGTTGTGCCATGCCGACAGATTTTAAAACTGGACAGTTTTTACAAAACAAAAATAAGAAAAATATACTATGTTGAGTATAATGATCTGCCTTCCCTAGCTTCGTCAATTCTACTTTTATTGACGCGTTTCGGAGAACCTCCATCTTCAAAAACTATATCTATACTCTTTTTCTATAGTATAGAGTATAGATATAGTTTTTGAAGATGGAGGTTCTCCGAAACGCGTCAACAAAAGTAGAATTGACGAAGCTAGGGAAGGAAGATCATTATACTCAACATAGTGACAATAATCGTAGCAGAAAAGAAGAAGAATATAAAAAGAATAAGAAAAATATAGTTGAATTTTCTTAACAATAGAGAAAAACAGTACAAAAAACTGATCAAATCAGAATATAATTCCTATCTTAGTTTTTGCCATTATATTATTTGACCGAACAAAACGAATTATCTCTTTGAACTAGACCGTTCTACGTTTGGGTTTTTTGTTTGTTTGTTACGTAGTTTTGGCGAAACCCATTATTTTGAAGTTTGGTACAGAGGTGTCTTGTATAAAACCCGAACTACGAATGTGTAAAATTTTTCTAATTCATTCCCGTTTCAAAATGATAACCTCTGATCCAAAATAAAAAGTGTATTCAGTTCTTACCAAACCCATTAACCGATTTTTTTTTAGGTACGAAAATTACGTGTAAAATTTTTTTCTTTTTCCGTTTCAAGATGGCGGTCCCAGATTTAACGATGAGTGTACGCTGTTTCGACCGACCGATTGTTTTGAAATTTAGTACGAAGATGCCGTGCATAATGTCTGAAAGATATATGTGTAAATTTTTCCCATCCACTTCCGTTTCAAAATGGCGTACTCTGATTTAACGTTGAGAGTGTAGCTGCTGGTTATTTTATATAATACTGGCTGAACTGCAAGACCTTACGTAATTTTGACAAATTCAAGAAGAAAGAGCATACAGTTTCCAATGAAGTCCAATACAGTCCAGTAAGCTTTTTCATAAATGTTACCGGTTAAAGTGGCGGACAAGTCTACGAAAGCTGTAGTGAAACGTTCTGTATGCCAATTAAAAATGTACTGCAAGGTCTGCTGTTCTTTGAACTACTTGAAAAGTAAGACATTTTTAATTTACAAAGTTTTAAGCGTTTTTAGATATCTAGCGTAATTTTAAAAATGTATAAATTTTTAATATTCAAAATCTATTAATTAAAAATGTAGTAGCAAATTACTATAAGTTTATTGAAATTACATTTTTTTCTAGGTTTTTTTTAATAATCTAGAATTATTTGGTAGAAATATGCTCGTTTGAAAGTATTGTCCTTAGGAATCTACATAGGGCAAATTTATTGTAATTTGAAGTAGCAAGGACCCAATACACTTTAATTTCTTTTTTATTTATTTGTTATTTTAAGACGAAAAGCACATTGAGGCTATTATCGCCTCCCTAAATGTAAATGTGAGTGTAACGTGTTAAAGTCGTAAGTGTAGTGTTGTGGGTGTAAGTGCGTGTTAGACTCGGGTACCGCGAAGGACGTCTAAATCCTTTCAATAGGTGCAGCTAGTCTGCAACCCCTGCCCCTTCAAATTTAAGATTTAATAATAAAATTGCTCTAATCATTAATGGGTTTTAATTTAGTATTCAGGGCCTCAAATAAGCCTAATTTATAAAATTTGAAATAATACGGGCTCAAAAAAAATGACACTTGATTATAGAGTTAAACGAATTTTAATATTTGGTAATAATAGGAACCTAAAATCTGATAAAGTTTGCGAAAAAAAATGAAAATGAGCTTCGACTACCTTCGGGTTTATATTTTATAAATTGTCTGAATTTAAGTATTGTATAAAGATATTGATTTTTCAAAAAAATTATTTTATTAGAGCCATGTCTCAATGGAATTTATTTTTTTTAAGATAGCAAGTTTAAGCTAAACATTTATGAAAAAATGAATAGTATTGCTGACTGTATTTCTGACAGAAAAACTCTTTTATTGGAAATACTAGATATACCAATTTACATTTACTCGGTCCCCCATACTTGAAGCATTCTCAAAACTCGGAGTATTTCTACGAAAACACTTTTACAAAACGACTCGGAGCCGGGTGTATTACACTCGAAACTTTTTACGCTCCATGATGGATGGCTGAGCCGTTTAATGAGCAATTAGCTTTCACAAGAAAACTTTTAACTTCTGCGATAAAACAATCCTTGTTTTTACTGCGGAAACCCGCGTTTATGTCTTTTGTACTTCCGCTTTTCTGTATTTAATTGTTGAACAATCTTATCCGCGGTATTCAGAATTTTATTGCTTTGGAAATAAATCCGAAAGTTTCTTCATAAAGGGTTTTGAGAACTTTAATTTGGATTTACCTCGTTGTAAAGTTTTTTGTATACACAATGTATTTGTTTCATTAAAATTAAGAAAAATAGTGTTTTGTCAAAATAGTGAAAAATAGTATTTGACAGTTTATGTGTGCATATTTGAACAAATGTTTGTATAGATGTTTGTTTAGATGTTTGTACAGATGTTTGTATAGATGTTTGTACAGATGTTTGTATAGATGTTTGTACAGATGTTTGTATAGATGTTTGTACATATTTGTGGATAGATATTTGTTTAGATGTTTATACAGATGTTTGTATAGATGTTTGTACAGATTTGTGGATAGATATTTGTTTAGATGTTTGTACACATGTTTGTATAGATGTTTGTACAGATGTTTGTACAGATGTTTGTATAGATGTTTGTACAGATTTGTGGATAGATATTTGTTTAGATGTTTATACAGATGTTTGTATAGATGTTTGTACAGATTTGTGGATAGATATTTGTATAGATGTTTATACAGATGTTTGTATAGATGTTTGTACAGATTTGTGGATAGATATTTGTTTAGATGTTTATACAGATGTTTGTATAGATGTTTGTACAGATTTGTGGATAGATATTTGTTTAGATGTTTATACAGATGTTTGTATAGATGTTTGTACAGATTTGTGGATAGATATTTGTTTAGATGTTTATACAGATGTTTGTATAGATGTTTGTACAGATTTGTGGATAGATATTTGTTTAGATGTTTATACAGATGTTTGTATAGATGTTTGTACAGATTTGTGGATAGATATTTGTTTAGATGTTTATACAGATGTTTGTATAGATGTTTGTACAGATTTGTGGATAGATGTTTGTATAGATGTTTATACAGATGTTTGTATAGATGTTTGTACAGATTTGTGGATAGATGTTTGTATAGATGTTTATACAGATGTTTGTATAGATGTTTGTACAGATTTGTGGATAGATGTTTGTATAGATGTTTATACAGATGTTTGTATAGATGTTTGTACAGATTTGTGGATAGATATTTGTTTAGATGTTTATACAGATGTTTGTATAGATGTTTGTACAGATTTGTGGATAGATATTTGTTTAGATGTTTATACAGATGTTTGTATAGATGTTTGTACAGATTTGTGGATAGATGTTTGTATAGATGTTTATACAGATGTTTGTATAGATGTTTGTACAGATTTGTGGATAGATGTTTGTATAGATGTTTATACAGATGTTTGTATAGATGTTTGTACAGATTTGTGGATAGATATTTGTACAGATGTTTATACAGATGTTTGTATAGATGTTTGTACAGATTTGTGGATAGATGTTTGTACAGATGTTTATACAGATGTTTGTATAGATGTTTGTACAGATTTGTGGATAGATGTTTGTACAGATGTTTATACAGATGTTTGTATAGATGTTTGTACAGATTTGTGGATAGATATTTGTTTAGATGTTTATACAGATGTTTGTATAGATGTTTGTACAGATTTGTGGATAGATATTTGTATAGATGTTTATACAGATGTTTGTATAGATGTTTGTACAGATTTGTGGATAGATATTTGTTTAGATGTTTGTACAGATGTTTGTATAGATGTTTGTACAGATTTGTGGATAGATATTTGTATAGATGTTTATACAGATGTTTGTATAGATGTTTGTACAGATTTGTGGATAGATATTTGTTTAGATGTTTGTACAGATGTTTGTATAGATGTTTGTACAGATTTGTGGATAGATATTTGTATAGATGTTTATACAGATGTTTGTATAGATGTTTGTACAGATTTGTGGATAGATATTTGTTTAGATGTTTATACAGATGTTTGTATAGATGTTTGTACAGATTTGTGGATAGATGTTTGTATAAATGTTTGTACAGATGGTTGTATAGATGTTTTACTGTAGCATGACTCTTATTGAGCTGATTTTTGCAAATAAAATATCAATCGATCCGTCTTTCTAGCAAGATTGCATAGGCAATATAATATTTGTAAAATTTAATGTCGTGGCTATATTTTGCAATGTTTAACTTTTCTGTAAACATGGCCTATTATTTTATTAAAGGTAGGTGTCGTCGCCCACAGTAAGATCAAATCAAAAATTTATTTATGATGATAAGAATTTAAATCATTTTTGTTACATATTTGGAGCCTAGAACGTAGGACCCTTCATGATTCCAATTATTCCCCACAGTCTTGTAAAGGCTAAGGTATCAGGCTTCTACTTAATTTAGGCCTCCGAATCAAAATTGTATACAAAGTCATAAACTAAGTTGCAAATAACAAGTGTCTTGGTGAACTAAAAAGAATATCTTAACCAGACATAGGCTAACTGTTAAGCATTATTAAGTGTAAAATCATATAAGCTTTTGTTTTGCAATTAGTATTGATATAAGTGTGTACGTAGGTTAATTATTAAACCAGTTAGATAGCCTACGTAAATAATAAACTAACAATAATTGTTTATTGTTTATTTATGTGTGTGTGTGTGTGTGTGTGTGTGTGTGTGTGTGTGTTTCTCGGACACGGTTCTTAAAACTTTAGCATTGCAGGTGTTCCGATACGAAAAATTCATTTGTCAGTGTTTTATTTTGACAAAATCCATTTTACCGATTTTCCAAGAAATAATTGCCTATTTGTTTTTTTTTCAAAAATAGATTCACGGATTTTTGTTCCGAGAGTTGATTTTTCCACTTTTACGATCCACGTAACAATTTTAAAAATCTCTATGGTTGAATAAAAAATTATCAAGTATTCATTGGTCGAGTAGAGGTATTATTTTCCAGAAAATTGAAATTGTCATTGGTTGAGATTTCACTTTCGAAAAAAAATCATTTACAAGTAAGCTCATACTTAACATTTGTTTATGTTTAATCAGTGGGTATAATAATCATAAATATCTATTAACTTTCTTAATTACTGATTTTTTCTTACTTTATTAGATGATTCATTTGTTTATGTAGACAAATAATCGATTATGTAGGAAAATCGATTATCAGTGCATGTGATTAAAAATTGCGATGAATTAAAAAGAAGCAATACACTTGTGCAGAGCTAAAAGTTCTTTTTCTGGGAACACACTTTAATAATTATAATATAATTAAAAAAAAAACGTTTTCTGAATAAAAAAATGATTTTGATGAAACTTAATTTTAATTTTTTTTTAAATTAGAAACACACTAATAAGACGAACCGTAGAGTATCTCTAACTAAAAATCTAAAATAAAATTTCAAGAACGTGAATCTCAGTAAGCAGGCGTTAACATATCTTATAAAATTGAAAAATTGTTTAAAGCTTTGTGTGTGCGTTATATTGGGTTAGGTACAGTTAAAATATAATGCACTACTAACAGAAAGATGCATCAGTAACACAATATCGATTTTTGTCATTGGCACCGAGCTTTCAATTATGAAGAAAGAAAATGGTGTCAAATTTATTCCTTGCACTGCCTGATACAAACCATTAAGTACAAAAACACTAAGCATTAGATTCATTTTATCTGCTGATCATACCATTAGATGTACGAGGTGTGTTCAGAAAGTAAGGAAAATTCTTAAATTTCGCGGGCTTGAAGAGTCCGATTGTCAAACATTTTTTTATTATGTTGGTATACATGCCCTTGAAGTATGATAAAACTTTAATTTTTTTTCATTGTTGACTTTGTCTGTGACAGCAACTAAGGTTAGGCGTGTTTTTACGGTCAATAAGGAGCCAATAGAATGTGAAACGGTCAATAAGGAGTACAAGTTCAACGCCGTTTGCGTGAAGCAATCCGAAAAAAACGCCCGAATCTGTGGAAAAGCAATACATGGCTTTTGCACCACGATAATGCACCAGCTCACACTTCATTGTTTTTCGTGAATTTTTAGTCAAAAACAGTACTGTAACGATGCCCCAGCCTCCGTATTAACCAGACATGGCTCCATGTGAATTTTTCCTATTTCCAAAAATAAAGAGAACCATAAAGGGCCGTCGTTTTACAGCCATAGATGACATTAAAAGCGCATCGCTGAAAGAACTAAAGTCTATCTCAAAGCTCGAGTTTGAGAAGTATTTCGAGGATTGGAAGAAGCGCTGGTACAAGTGCATAATCTCCAATGGGGACTATTTTGAAGGCGACAACATCAATGTAGAAGAATAAATAAATATTTTGTTTCCAAAAGTTAAAATTCTCGTTACTTTCAGAACACATCTTGTATATCGTAGTTCTGATATGTACAGTATTTATGTTTAATATATCGCTCCTGAGAAATTCAATAGTGGCCTAGGGTATAATCATAGACCCGAAATATAGCCTCACCTCCTCAAGGTCATTCACACGCCTCTGTGTGCTCAGTTGTTCCTTCTGAACTCCAAGAACTAAATTGTTCTAACTTCTTTCCGTCTATTCTTGGAATAATGCTTTTGTTGTATTTAACTTTTTTTCAGCTTAATTGAATTTCCCTTTATGTTTGGCTTTCTTATTTTCTTCAGAAATTTCTTGTACAATTGATTTTTTTTTCAGTTTAAATATTTCAGATAAAACTGTAAGGTAAAGTTTTTTTTATTATTCATAGAAAATTAGTTATTGGAGCAGCTCTCATGGTTAACCCATACCACGAAAATAGCACCGATCCTTATCTCTAGATCACGTTTTGATGGATCGTTACATATACAATATGTGTAAGTGTGTTAGCACGCTCATGTTACCAATTTATTCCGTTATGATTCGAACTGGGCAAAAAATCGTTTTAAGTAACGACTTGGACAAGTCCATTAACTATCAAAATTCGTTTAACAGTCTCAAAATGGCAGCCATTTCATATCTTTAAACATTTCTAACTTTTATATATTTTTTGTTTTTGAAAATTTGATTTCACCTTCGTAATCACTGCTACAAACTACATAAGGTTTTTGAATTGTCAAAAGCCATTGGAATTAAAAACATTAATTTGACGGCGATTAAGGTTCATTTTCTTATTTTCAATAAACTTGAAAGTTTAAAATGCTAATATATACATTTTGTTGTTGTTGTTATTTTAAGGCGAAAAGCACATGCAGGTTATTATCGTCTCCCTAAATGTAAGTGTGAGTGTAAGGTGTTAAAGTCGTAAGTGTAGTGTTGTAAGTGTAAATGTGTGTTAGACTCGGGTACCGCGAGGGACCTCTTGAAATCCTCGAAATAGGTGCAGCTAGTCTAATATATACGGGTTGTAATACTTATTATGACGATGAGACATCAGAATTTCTAAAATGGTAAAATATGGAAAAGTACTTTTGGAAATTATTTTCTATCACGTCAGCGAGACAGCTGTGTGCCGCGATTATTTTATTATTTAGTAATTCTCGATTTTTTTCTCTCTATTTGTTTCACCCAACTTTGGGGTACACCAAATCAATCACTTCTCAATGTTCTGTGCCTTCCTCGTAGCCCAGTATTGCTTCATACGTTGTGATCTTGCTTTTCTTTCTTCGTCAGAGATTTGGATCGTTCGCTTGGATTTGACTTTGCCTTAAAACCGTTTCTTCTTGTCCTTGGTTATTGTTTTGGCTGTTCTGTCCATGAGCAAAGTATCAGTGATCTGCAGTTCTGTTATGTCTTTCTCCGTTTCCCTAAACCAAAGTGGTTTGGCTCTTCTACTGCGAAAGTAAACAAATATTTTGTTGGTTAGTCTATTTTTGTCCATTCGGAGGATGTTCCCATAAAAATCAATTCTCCTTTTTCTTATTGTGTCTGATAGTGTTTCAGTTTTTTGGTAAAGAGTTTCATTACTGATGTGGAGTAATTGGTTGTTACGGAATTTGGGGCCTAAGATTTTTCGTAATATCTTTCTTTCTTTGATCTCCAGCCTTTCAAGTGGGCCCTGGGTTGAGAGAGGTAATGTTTCAGCTGCATATAAGGCATATAGGTTTAATTACAGTATGATAATGCCTTATCTTTGTATTCCAAGAGAGGGACTTCTTGTTGTACGTGTCCTTGGTAAGTTGTAAGGCTAATTCAACTTTATTTCTCCTAGATTCCATAGCTTTTTTCTCTAGAAATAGAAACATCTTGACGATTTTTTTATTTTGAAATATTTTTTATATATATAAAAGAAGCAGTTTTAATTACTACAGTTAATTTTTATACGTTCGTGAGTTGTGTACACTTCTAAACTTTAATTAACATATCAGGAAACAGTTAATTTTAATATTTAAACCCACGTTTTTTCGAGTTTATAGTTTTGCATTAAAATATCTAATTTTGAAACAAAGTATAATGCTTTATAGAGTGGCTAAAATTAACAAAATTTAGGAAGACAGTATTAAAATTTCTTCTTCATTTAAAACCATTTAATTATATATTATTTTATTCATTATGTTCATTTTACTTCTTTACAAAAAAAGTTGTTTTTTACCAATGCGAAATTACTGTTTCTTATTTTACAGTTTCACTTAATTTACCATTCTTCTTTATTTCCTACCTCTTGTTGCACTCCCTCTTTCTGTCACGATCATTCCGAATCATATACAAATCCCACTTTCGCTCTTTAACCTCATTCTCAACTTCTCTCTCTCTAACATATTATCTCACTGCCTATAAAGATCTTTGTTCTTTGTTATACTTGTCTTACACTGGCGTGTTCCTGACAAGTTATTGCTATTCACAAAGCTAAATTCAAACCCATTTCATTTTCTATACCACGTCTCACAACTTTTGACGTACACGTAGCAGTAATTGTTTAACTACATCACGCGGTACACCCTGCCCAAAAAGTCGAAAACGTATTTAGTAGCAGCCTAAGCAGAAAGCTAAAAACGGAATTGTTTTTTATCTTGTAGATTAATATTACTTTTTCAAAAAACATTTATATTCTAAAAAATATAAAAAAACGTAATTTGTTTAGCATGAATAATATTATAAAGTATGATGTATAATGTTAGTTTATTTACTGAGAACTGAGTTTTGTGAAGTATTTCGACAAATGCGTCATTTTTCACGAGTATTTTCGGGATCATCTTTTTTGTAATTCTAAACAATTTTTAACGATAAATAAAACTTTTTTGGGAGAAGGCGGTTTAACGTTTTTTTCCTAAGCCAGATAGACCAATCGAAGCAACCTCGAAGAATAAAAGCCACCGTCAGGAAGTAGATTCGAATCTGATAAAAGAACTCCGCAATTTGGGGAAATAATACTCAGCTCGATGGTCGAGAAGTTAAGGCACCGGTCAGACTGTTCTTCCTCAAGATCGTTGGTTCGAAACTTAGTTACTGCCGCAACCTTTAACGCTGACCTCGTTAGTCTAACTAGTATAAAATACGGACTTGAAGCAATAGAAAAAATCTTGCCTGTAAGATCTGGATCTGTAATACGTAGAGATCCTATTGTATAGGGAACTGAGTGAGAATAGAGAACGCTATCTAGCAGAAGGGAAATGAAACGTGTACATTTAGGTTAATTTTTTAGACTAAAAATAGGACATTTGTTAATGTATAAATCACTGATGACGTTAATTAGATATATTAATAGATTGTAAGAAGAGTTCACGTTACTGCAACAATTTATAGACTCAAGGATGGGCAGTAGAAAAACGAGTTCAGAGCGCTCTAATGTTGAGTTTTTGTACTAAATGAATTTTTTCTTTAATTTTGGCATCAAGGTTTTAACAGTGGGTGGCGCTGTATGTATTATAGACTCAAGGTTATAAGGTACAATGGGTGAAGTAAACGATATTTTTTTTTTAATCACCTAAGAGGTATCGTCAGTGTAGGCTTACGAATCTTAAGTAAGTTTTGTTAGCGTTGATACTCTTTACAACTATGCATTTCCATTCAAAAGTTATAAAAGAGCGTTTACAACCTCCGACATACTTTGTACTTCAAGACCACTATAAATCGTTTTTTCATTTTGGGTTCTTTTTCGTTTGAATTAATTTTTCTTTGTTATAGATGCAAAGTTAATATCTTCCAATTAACCTCAACAGTAAAATTACAAAAAGTAACCAACACAAAAAGAAATACGAAGTATTTAAACAGTGCAAAATAACAAAAACATAACAACTGATAATATGCATTCGTATGAATGAGAATCAAAATTTAAAGACTTGAATTTCATGTACACATTCATTAATACACAACTCCATACACTCGTGACATGCACAAAAGAAAAGTAATTGGTACTAAAGGAGGAGTTGTAAGACCAACACAAGCGTTACCCACAACGCAAACTTCCCTTAATCACTTGACAATATTGTTACACTAGATCAGTGGTCTCAACACAAGCGTTACCCACAACGCAAACTTCCCTTAATCACTCGACAATATTGTTACACTAGATCAGTGGTCCCAACACAAGCGTTACCCACAACGCAAACTTCCCTTAATCACTCGACAATATTGTTACACTAGATCAGTGGTCGCAACACAAGCGTTACCCACAACGCAAACTTCCCTTAATCACTCGACAATATTGTTACACTAGATCAGTGGTCCCAACACAAGCGTTACCCACAACGCAAACTTCCCTTAATCACTCGACAATATTGTTACACTAGATCAGTGGTCGCAACACAAGCGTTACCCACAACGCAAACTTCCCTTAATCACTCGACAATATTGTTACACTAGATCAGTGGTCGCAACACAAGCGTTACCCACAACGCAAACTTCCCTTAATCACTCGACAATATTGTTACACTAGATCAGTGGTCCCAACACAAGCGTTACCCACAACGCAAACTTCCCTTAATCACTCGACAATATTGTTACACTAGATCAGTGGTCGCAACACAAGCGTTACCCACAACGCAAACTTCCCTTAATCACTCGACAATATTGTTACACTAGATCAGTGGTCCCAACACAAGCGTTACCCACAACGCAAACTTCCCTTAATCACTCGACAATATTGTTACACTAGATCAGTGGTCCCAACACAAGCGTTACCCACAACGCAAACTTCCCTTAATCACTCGACAATATTGTTACACTAGATCAGTGGTCCCAACACAAGCGTTACCCACAACGCAAACTTCCCTTAATCACTCGACAATATTGTTACACTAGATCAGTGGTCCCAACACAAGCGTTACCCACAACGCAAACTTCCCTTAATCACTCGACAATATTGTTACACTAGATCAGTGGTCGCAACACAAGCGTTACCCACAACGCAAACTTCCCTTAATCACTCGACAATATTGTTACACTAGATCAGTGATCTTAAAACTATTTTAAGGCGTGGAACCCCTTAATGGTTGTATATTTTTCAACGGAACCCTTAAGAAAAAAATATATCAAATTACTACTTTTAGAATGACACAAAGGAAAATTATTATACAAAAATGTTAAATAATCATAATAAATGGTCATTTATTATAAAAATACAAAAATAAAATACAAATTCGATGTTAAACGAAAACTAGAAAAAATTCCATAAAACTAAATTAGACTATAATGGCCGGGGTGAGCTTGCTTGGCCTCGCATAATGTATTGAAATCCGGCGAAGTGTTTGTTATTTTTAGCCTGTTTCTTTATTTTGTTTTTGTCGCCACTTATACTGAATAGAATGTTCACATAAATAGGTAAAACGAAAGGCATTAATATTTTTATTGCTCTAATCGATATTTCTGGAATTCTGCGTTCAATCCTATCCAAAATTCTAGTAATTCTTTTTTTCTGAAAATCGCATTTTAAACTCGAATCCATTGCTATATCTATTAATTGTTCTTTTTCTTTCAACAATAAATTCTAAAATTTAGTGTAATATTGAAATAGATCTTTAATCCAGTCATACGATTCTGTTTCCGGGAAATATATTTGTAATGTCCGTTTTAATTGAATAATACGTTCCGCAATCGATTGTCGAACATCGTTATTTATGACTAATTCATTTTCGATTAGAAAACTGTTTAACGTTTGGAAACATTGCACATTGTTTGATTTAACGTAAGATTTCCATAAATATAATATTAATAGTAACTAGCCGCCTCGGTTGTCTAGTTGGTAGCGTACTGTGCTTTCACCCCGAGGACCCGGGTTTGATTCCCGGCCAGGGCTTGGCATTTTAATACGCTATAAATCATCCCATCGTCTGCATTAGAACAAGTGTGCACAATAGTCGGACGTTAAACATAAAAAAATATATATTAATAGTAAGAATTTTATTTTATTATGCATTCTAATAATATTGATATTAATCTATTGAAGTGATTGTATTGTATTGTATAACTATTCCTTTTTATGAAGATTGTTGACTTTTTAATATAGTATAGTTATTGATTATATAGAGGTTGACGTAATAAAGAAATACTTGGGCAGGCCTCAAGGAACCCAGTTTAAATACCGCTGCACTAGATCAAGAAGAAATCTCTTGCATGTAAAATTTTCGTTTTTTATTTAATTTCTTACGACGAAGCAAGGATTATATTTTGCCGGTATCTTATCAACTTTGAACACAATGGGTTATGGAAATGGAACATCTGTCGTCGAAGCAAGTTTTAGATTAGTTTCGGCCCAAGTTTGTCGGTGGAAGTACTGCAGACCTGAGCGTGGCACTGCTTAACTAGTTCCCAACTCCGACCTTACAGTACAGGAGGCTATGCATCATTGGCAAGCGAGTACACACGTCGAGTTAGAAATGCAAATGGGCCAAAGTGTTGGTCTTATTTGCATACTTGCCTTACGTGGGAAATAAGATATCGTAATCATTGTTCGGATCACAGCTTTCATGTAATAAGATGGCACTGGTGTTAATTCACTTCGCCATCGGTGACAAATGACAGAAATCTAGAAGGCAGTAAATATATTTAAATATAAATAGCCGTTTATGCTCTAGATGAATTTAAACTTAACCATACAACAGCTGTTCTTCAAAACAGAAATAATCATAGCAAACAGCTGTTTGGTGTAACTACCCTTTGACGTAATTGAAACAAAATTTCAAAAACTAACAACATAGAATAACGTTACATATACTAACAATTTGATAACACATATTAGTAATGCAATAAATATATCCATCATTTTTAATCTTACGGTGTTTAAAGTCTGATTTTACCGTCGTAATCAAAGTTTAAAATTTACATAAATTACAATTTAAAATGTTCAAACGTTTACTAATACTAGTAGTTCAAAGACAGCGCAGTAGCCTATATTTTTAATTATACAAAGCACTCCACGACAGCGCTCGTAAAGTTTTCCCGCAAAATTTAACCATAACCGTATAATTAATTCCCTGCCTACTGCTTGTAATTTGTCCGCCATTTTTTTTTAACGTCCGACTATTGTGCACATTTGGGCTAATGTAGACGATGGGATTATTTATAGCTTATAAAAATGCCAAGTCCTGGCCGGCAATCGAACCCGGGTCCTCGGGGTGAAAGCCCAGTACGCTGTCAACTAGGCCACCGAGACGGCCAATTTAACAGGTATATGTAATATTTTTTTTAAAATGTCATCGGACCTTTTATTGGATATTTTATGCTCTTTCTTCACGAATCGGTCAAAACTATCATAGGTATTGCCGTTCAACTAACACTACAGAAAATTACCAGCAACTGCACTCTCAAAATTTAATCACAGCCGCCCGTAGGAACAAAAGCTAATGGAAAAAATCTTACATATACATATATACAACTGTTTTAATTTTATCCAAGGTAACTTTGTACCAAATTTAAAAATAATTATCCAATACGTTTGATTAAAAATTCCGTACACTGGTATTCGTTAAATCAGAGGCCACCATCTTGAAACGGAAGTAAATGGAAAAAATGTTACACAAACGTCCACGTAGGCTTTATAAGAGATGTCTTTGAACCATATTTCAAAATAAACGGTTAATGGTTTTGGTTGAAACTCGTTATTGTAAATCGAAGGCCGCCATCTTGAAACAGAAGTGAACGGGGAAAATCGTACAAATACGTCATTTGGGCTTTATACAAAGTATCTTCGAACTAAATTTGAAAACAATCCGTCAACGTTTTTAAATAGCGTGCATTCCTTATTGTAAATCAGAGGCCGCCATCTTGAAAAACGTAAGTGGAAAAACGTCTTAAATATACGTCGTTTGGTCTTTACACAAGGTACCTTTCTACCAAATTTTAAAACAATCAGTCAATGCGTTTTGCTAAAACTGCGTAACAAAAACACAGACCAAACGAACGAATTGAAACAGAGCTCTCTTCGTTCGGTCAACTACTGTATTTACTTATTTAGAATTATAAATTCTAAACTTTCAAAACCGTTTACAATAGTCAAGTCAGATTTTTAAAAATATAAAGTAACTAAGTACAATTTTAGTACTTATTTTTCGTTTTGTTTGTTAGTGAGGGCAAAATCTTACAATTGATTTAATCCCACTTTCCGACTTTTTAGAGCTGTAAAACTTTACAGACATTCGTATATTAGATTATAATTCAATTTTCAACCAGACGAATTATAATCATAAAATATTCGTATTAAACTTGCGAAAATATCTACAAACATGATATGCTAAAGTTATCATAATAAAGCTTAAGATTGATAAATAAATATTTTTCTATGATTTTAAACTTTTTACATTAAAAAAAATAAACTGATTTTGCCCGTTTTAAAAACTAAATCCGTGTTTTATCACAATCAAAGTTTGTGCCTCGTATGAAAGTTTATGTTTTTAAGCTAACTCCAAAAACCTATTTTCTCATTTAAATTAGCAAATGACAGTATTTTTTTCTTAAATAATACAACTTTACATCTCGTAAATATAATAACCCAAACTGACACCTTTTATACCACGCTATTCAGTATCATAAAGCACATAATAGCATCCACTAAAGTGTGAAGCATTGTAAAGTGGTTATCCAGATGTGATGCATGAATAGCTGTGACGTCAGATGTGGCTGTCAGTTTCACGTGCTGATAGAACAAGTGTAACAAGACTGTATAGACAGAGTAGAGCCGCTGCGTGCGTGGGAGGAAGATGGAAAGATCGGGATTTATATGAAAGAGAGAGAGAGAGAGAGAGAGAGAGAGAGAGAGAGAGAGAGAGAGAGAGAGAGAGGGGACATGACAGGAGAACAAAGACAAGAGGAGATAGAAAGATTAGAGAGAAAACAATTTTGGACGAGAATAGTGAACTAAAATAATCACGGTATGTAACTGTCTAGTTGACATGATGTAAGCAAATTTTCAGAAAGTATCAATATCACATTATATTAGCCTAACTGGCATGAATTATGGAGGTTACGCAGCAATATATATATATATATATATATATATATATATATATATATATATATATATATATATATATATATATATATATATAAAGAAGAAGATTTTAAATAATTAAAGATTTTTTTAAAAATATGTATACCATTACTAGGCTATATAAAAATTAAAATCACATATAAAAAGTCAAATTTTTCTTTCAGTTCAAAGGTCTGGTACATTATTCCTTTTTATGCCTAGAATTTTTAACTAAATTCCTATTATAATAGGGCAAATTTCGACACTAAAATATTCTTAAAGTTAGTGATAATGGATGTTAAATTTAGTTGCTGTAAAACCGAGCGAGCACTTTGTTTCAACTTGACCTTTCGGAATTTGGCATTTGTTTGTGTGTTATACAGTTTTGGCCAATCGTGTTGACCGATTCTTTTAAAAAATATTGCGAAAGTCCCTTTTATAAAAACTGAACTGTGTAGTGTGTGTGTGTGTGTGTGTGTGTGTGTGTGTGTGTGTGTGTGTGTGTGTGTGTGTGTGTGTGTGTGTGTGTGTGTGTGTGTGTGTGTGTGTGCGTGCGTGCGTGCGTGCGTGTGTGTGTGTGCGTGTGTGTGTGCTACTTCTGATGTAATATGACGGCATCTGATTTAACAACATCTCGTGTAAGTGCTGGAAAAGTTTCCAAAAAAGTTGCTCCCGTACCAGTTTTCCTAAATATAATGGCTACCGGTTAAATTGATGTGAAGGTTAGGAGCGCTGTCCTGGAGTCAAGCAGACAGTGTTAGGTCAGCTGTTCTTTGAACTACTAGTTTATTAAATCAAAAGAATTTTTGCTACCAGATATAAGATCAGGTAACAGTATAGTACTTGACAAAATATAATTCAGTTTTTAAAGGTTTTTATCAAAATATTGATTGATTGCCCAACAATTTTCCCATTGCTCTGTGCTTTTTTGATAATGTCATTACATCTCGTATATGTAATATTACAGGCATTGGCTATGACTGCTGAGGGGTTACGTTTCAAGTTAAAGTTTATTGTATGATGTGTTTATTGTGAATTTGTATAAAGTTAAATATTGTTTAAAAATACGTATTTTTTCCGTTTAGTATAAGTAAAAAGTTGTGTATATATATATATATATATATATATATATATATATATATATATATATATATATATATATATATATTGTCAACAGAATCCTTAAGTATATACAAAGAGTCAAATCAACAACGTCGTGGATCACACAAGTCAGAATAGACCTACATGACGCAGAAATAGACTCAACAGACATTGAAGACAGGAACGCATACAGGAGAAAGATGCTCGGGTGGAAAATCCCAGAGAATGAAATTCCAAAGAGAGCAGGGGTAAAATGAACGGAGGAGCGGAAGAGGATCCATGGAGACAGGATGAGGGAGGTGTGGAGGATTAGAAGGAACAAGACATGAGTGGAAGTGCTTTGCGTGGTCCAACAGGGTCTATACGCAAATAATAATAATAATAATAATAATAATAATAATAATAATAATAATAATAATAATAATAATAATAATAATAATAATAATAATAATAATAATAATAATAATAATAATAATAATAATAATAATAATAATAATAATAATAATAATAATAATAATGATAATGATAATGATAATGATAATGATAATGATAATGATAATGATAATGATAATGATAATGATAATGATAATGATAATGATAACGATAACGATAACGATAACGATAACGATAACGATAACGATAACGATAACGATAACGGTAACGGTAACGGTAACGGTAACGGTAACGGTAACGGTAACGGTAACGGTAACGGTAACGGTCACGGTAACGGTAACGGTAACGGTAACGATAACGATAACGATAACGATAACGATAATAATAATAATAATAATAATAATAATAATAATAATAACAATAATAATAATAATAATAATAATAATATAATTATCTAATAAAAAAATTTAAAAAAACATCCTCTAATGTTACGCTAGAAATATTAGGTTAAGATTGTTCCCAGCGAAGTCAGAAGTGGAAGAAGGAAGGCACAATGTGCCCACTCTTAAAATAAAAGTAAAATGGTTTTATTGCAAAACTTCAAAACTTTTCTGAAAGCTAATTGCTCATTAAAATGCGTAACCATAAATCAGGCTTTGTAAAAGTTGGGGGAAGTTGTTTTATCAAGACGAATTTTGAGAAGTGCTCCAAAGTTGTGAGTTCGCTGCGCCGTTCTGGAATTATGTTTTCTCTTTTAATGTTGAATTTACCCTTTTCACTCTTGCACGACATGGAAGAAAACATATTTCAAAACATTTACTTAATCCATTCGATTAAAATTTTGTTTTTATATCGCAAAAAATTGGTGCAAAAACATTAAGCAATTTTTGTCTCATTTAATTATTTACACAAAAAACCTTTACTGAAACTTTATTTGTCATAATCGTTTTTTTTTTATTTTTGTCAATAAAAATTCGTATCTGAAATCTATCAGCAAATTTGAAAAACGTGAAAATTTACAAAAATCGTCAATAATAGTTGGAAAATATCCGTAGGCGGTCAAAATATATTTATAATTTATTTTAAAGTTGAATTCATTGGATCAGTTCCAAAAAGTAAGTTTTAACTTGTAGAGCATATTGTTGAAGACTAAACTGATTGACTGATAAATTTTAGAGCTCGCTGTTCGAGGTGGCTAAAACAGGCTAGTTAACTTCGTCTGTGAACTAGTACATTTCAAGGTGGTAGGTTCAATATTACAGTTACTGCCGTAAACTATCTTTACTCTTTCTTTTACCAAAGGTCTCTCCTTCTCATACGTCTGCATGTGCGGGTATCTGGGTATATTTATTTGCTTTGGAAACACTTTTAATGTTTCAGGAAAAAATGGGTTCCTTTTTTTGGGTAAAATAAAAAACATATACGAGCGAAAACATATTTTAGTTTTTTTTACTATTTCTTTAAACAAACTATTGCTTATAGTCTAAAAAAAAATTAAAACTATTAAAATAGTATGTAGACAATATTTTATAAATAGCGTTACAAACTAATTGCAAAAAGATTTAGTATATTATTATTTACACTTTTGCAGAGCTTTAATTTAACTGTGTTAAAATCAAAATGAATTTCAAAAAGACTGTATTCAATTTGTATTACGTTTAATTAGGAACACCCATGCTATTTAAACAGCAGAGAAACGAGCCTAAAATTTCGTCAGTTATATTGAGAAAATCGCAATTAAATCGTTACAAGAAAAGGCTATTTTACCAATCCAGCATTAAATCTATTTGGACGTATTGTCGTCAAATTTGTGGGTGTGCAAGGATATCTAACAGTTTGATAATTCAGTGAGCACAGAATACGATCATTCGAGTAATTACAAATGCCAAGTGGTACCCACGTGATTACGCATGTGACTTAAATTTAATTTTGTGATTTTTTTTTTAACGTCCGACTTCTGTGCACAATCGGGCTAATGCAGACGATGGGGTGATTTCTAGCGTATGAAAACGCCAATCCCTGGCCGGGAATCGAACCCGGATCCTCGGGGTGAAAGATCAACTAGGCTACCGATCTTTTCATTCAAACGCTATCAACTAGGCCACCGAGGCGGCCTAGTTTGAATTTTGTGGAAATGCAAAATCATATCAGTATGCAAGCCCATCAACTTCTAAAATAAGTTTCCCAGAAAGTTTTAAGCGAAAAAATCCTTTAGAGTTGATATAACGATGTAATTTATTGATTTATGTTCTATAGCCTATATATTTTATGTTTTATGTATAATCTTACTGTTATTTTTTTTTTATTATTTTTTTTTTTTTGGTGTTTAACGTTTAACTATTGTACACACTTGGGCTAATGCAGACGATAGGATGATTTATAGCGTATGAAAATGCCAAGCCCTTGCCGGGAATCGAACCAGGGTCCTCGGGGTGAAAGCCCAGTACGCTATCAACTAGGCCACCGAGGCCACTTTTACTGTTAATTTTCTCACTCTGTCAGTGTTAGATTTAGGTTGAAGTTAAATAGAAATTTAATTTCAATTATTATAAGTTGTTAGTATTTGTTCAGTGTTCAGCTAATTGTTTGAAATTATTTCTTAGATTGTAATATATAATAAAATAAACATTAAAATATATTTTTATCAATTAATCATTCAATGTACTGGCAATGCAATGAAATAATTAGGTAGTTTAAACGTAAACAAGTACTCTTCGATCATAGTAGGTCTTGTTTTTGTAGTGCACAGCTGACACAAATCCTGGAACCCGTTTTATTTGTCTGGTTAATTAAGAGCTATAGAAAATATTACATAAATTCCTTGACCTTGACTACAGTAATTGCAGTATTTCTAGTTTCAACTTTGGAAGTGTTCATTCATGCTAATAAAGTGTTTCAAGATTTATCTTCACATAATCGTTTTCATTTTTGTATACGTCTTTGAAGTATGCAGATTCTTGTTACACCCTGTATATTCATTTTTTCCTGCATCCTTAACTTTGATTGTAATAATTGCAGTAATTCTAATTCCAACTTTGGAAGTGTCCATTCAAGCTAAGACAGTTTTTCAGAATTAATCTTCACTTAACTGTTTTCATTTTTGTATACATCTTTGAAGTATGCAGATTGTTGTTACACCCTGTATAGTCTTGTTTTTCTGCTCCCTTAACCTTGACTGCAGTAATTGCAGTATTTCTA
This sequence comes from Callitettix versicolor, assembly GCA_022606455.1. Lineage (NCBI taxonomy): Eukaryota > Metazoa > Arthropoda > Insecta > Hemiptera > Cercopidae > Callitettix > Callitettix versicolor. The sequence goes on along the minus strand of CM040189.1, from coordinate 101,989,848 downwards.
ATTCCAACTTTGTGGAAGTGTTTATGCAAGCTAAGAAAGTGTTTCAGAATGTATCTTCACATTATTGTTTTCATTTTTGTATACGTCTTTGAAGTATGCAGATTCTTGTTACACCCTGTATATTCTTGTTTTTCTGCTCCCTTAACATTGACTGCAGTAATTGCAGTATTTATAATTCCAACTTTGGAAGTGTTCATGCATGCACAAAATGTTTCAGGATTTATTACATTATTGTTATCATTTTTGCATACGTCTTTGAAGTATGCAGATTCTTGTTACACCCTGTATATTCTTGTTTTTCCCAAACGTTTGACCTATATTCTCTTTGTTTACGTATAAATTAAATTATGCATAGTCTATTAACCTGTTTGTTTTGCAACTTTAAATTATAAATAAGGAAGTTAAAAGATACGTTTGCATTGCACGAGCCGCATAGAACCATGTTCAGCACCTGCAAATTGCACCTATTTATGAACATCTTGATAATAAATTCTAACAAAGCAAGTAGTTACCGTGAACACGGTTGTTAGCACTAACCGTGGTCTAGTGGAGCTACAAGCCTACAGGGTAAGACAATAAATTCATTGCGAGAACGGCACAACTCGCGGGAATAATTCCACCCCCTACCAAAGGGCGGGGAGGGCGGGGTAGGCGGCTGCAGTTCATGTCGACAGCCTGACCCATTGCATATTCAATAGCCCTGCATTGTTTTCGTTATTTAGTTACTATTTGAATATCGTGAATTGCATAGTCCTTATTGCTTTCAATGATACATGGACATATCATGATGTATTTAAATTCACAATTATAAACGCAACAATTGTACAACGTTAATTTTAATGCACTTTCAAAACCCGCAAATATGTATTATTATTTTTAAATTAAAACAATAAATTTATTGAATTATGGTTGTATACGTACAGATAAATGTATCATAGGGTTTAAAAATATAACAAGTTAAAACGTTTTATAGAAGAACAGATAATTAAGTGTATGTATTTTTAGACTCTAGACGTTCTAAATAGGTTAGCATTTTTTTTTTTTGTGTTTAACGTCCGACTATTGTGCACACTTGGGCTAATACAGACGATAGGATGATTTATAGCGTATGAAAATGCCAAAACCTGGCCGGGAATCGAACCCGGGTCTTCGGGGTGAAGCCCAGTAGGCTATCAAATAGGCCACCGAGGCGGCTAAGGAAAGGATCAAGATTGCATAGGGATTTTTTAAATATTTATTTGCTTTGGAAACACTTTTAATGTTTCAGGAAAAAATGGGTTCCTTTTTTTGGGTAAAATAAAAAAGATATATGAGCGAAAACATATTTTAGTTTTTTTTACTATTTCTTTAAACAAACTATTGCTTATAGTCTAAAAAAAATTAAAACTATTAAAATAGTATGTAGACAATATTTTGTAAATAGCGTTACAAACTAATTGCAAAAAGATTTAGTATATTATTATTTACACTTTTGCAGAGCTTTAATTTAACTGTGTTAAAATCAAAATGAATTTCAAAAAGACTGTATTCAATTTGTATTACGTTTAATTAGGAACACCCATGCTATTTAAACAGCAGAGGAAACGAGCCTAAAATTTCGTCAGTTATATTGGAGAAAATCGCAATTAAATCGTTACAAGAAAAGGCGATTAATATGTGACTTTTGAAATAATAATAAATAAAAACGTTAGCCATCACGTCTGTAATTTAATCAGCTGTAATTCAGTTTGATTAAAACTATATATAATTTAAATTATCATGTTATACCTAAACATATGATTATCTGTCAACGCTCTTTGATATGAAGGCCTATAAAATGTACATCACTTACATACGTACAAACGTAGTGCTGGCTATTTTGTTTTAAGTGCGAAAAACAGAATTTTTATTTTTATTTTATTGTTTTTAATAAAGATTGATTTTATAATACTTTCAAACGGGATTTAATATCACAACAACATTTTTTATCATAAAAATTAGATATTTTTAAGCGAAAAAGCTTTTTTTCAAACACAAAATTTCAATATAATCAAATTTTAACTTGATTTTGTTACAAAAAATAATGGAAATTATTTTTTTCTGCTTCTGCTAAAATACATACTTACGCCAATCGCTTTCCTCTGAACTGTTATTTTTGGCGTCCTCTCCATGATTTTTCACTCGGATGTAATATTTTTAAAAAAATCTTTCTTTTTCCTACGTGTTGGAATGCCTCATGCGTTTGTTGCGATCGCTAAGTCCGGTTCGCCGAACAGCTTTCTTGACGTCTCATTGGTCCTTACCTTTCTACCTTCCACTTTCCGACACTTATGATAACAAATTTCCCAATATTGAATAGAACTCTGTATTTGTCTGCCCCCCCCCTATTTGTCAGTTATTTCTAGGTTTTGTAATCCTGCCGAAATATTCTCCTAAATGTTTTAAATTTGGTAACTCCTTTCAAATGACACTCATCCAAGTTTAAGTGCTCTCCACTCGTTGAGTTTTAATAACTTTTGTTTTGCCTGAAACAAGTTCCTGGAGACTTCAGTTTCTTTCAGGTTTCCTGATCTGGATGACGTCAGGAAAACGCCATTGTAGTTAAAACACAATTTAGATGATCTATTTTTTTAAATTTATTTTGTACGATCCAACTAATTAAATATTTGTTTATCCTTTCTGGTCTCAAGCAAATTGAAAACTTAGTCTTACCTTTAAAGGTTGATGAAGTGTAATATCAATTGTCTACCATAGTTTTGTAATTATTTTTGACAGGTTTCGGATTACCTGCATTATCAGAACGTATTGTTGCACTCTGAGTAAGGAAAGAAAAGCAGATAAATGAATACATAAACTATTTAAAGTTCTACTAAGGAACTTCGTTTGGTTTGGATATTTTTTTAGAGTAAATAAGAACTTCGTTTTGTTTTTTCGAACATAAATCGTCGGTGAATAAGTTAGCAATTTAGAGTTTGCAATTCATTATTTATTTAACAAAGAGTCCTTTCTTTAAAGTCACGCTGTTTGCTTATTAATGTCTGGGTTTTTGGAATTTCAACCTGTTGTGTATAATATACTGGTAATAACCTATTTACAGAATAAAAGAAGTGGATACGTTAGCTACAAATTAATATTCAAGAATTTAGTACTTTTTCTAGAAGAAACTTATGAAGTATATTTAACATATATGTCTGAAAGTCATATACTTGTAATCAGTCACGCACTATAGTCAAAATCAACTCAAGTTTTCAGGCTTTTTGTTTCCAACAAAGTGACTTGCTCACACACACACGCACACGCACACACCCATATATATATATATATATATATATATATATATATATATATATATACACACATACTATGTTCAGTATAATGATCTGCCTTCCCTAGCTTCGTCAATTCTACTGGAGTATAGATATAGTTTTTGAAGATGGAGGTTCTCCGAAACGCGTCAACGAAAGTAGAATTGACGAAGCTAGGGAAGGCAGATCATTAAACTGAACAAAGTGACAATAATCCTAGCAGAAAAGAAGAAGAATATAAAAAGAATATATATACATACATACATACATACATACATACATACATACATATATATATATATATATATATATATATATATATATATATATATATATATATATATATATATATATGTGTGTGTGTCAGGATTTGTTTGTTTTAATTTCAGTGTAATTAAAATTTTTGTGAGAAAATAAAAATATAAGGTGAGTTTTGACATGGGTACATAAGATGACCAGTTAGGTAATCTACTTATAATAAACGTACAATAATTGTGTGTGTGTGTGTGTGTGTGCGCGCGCGCGCACGCGCGCATGTACATCGTTGAAGACTAAACGATTCACCTGCATTACATGAATTTGTCATATGGCTTTTATTTACAGCATGATTTTGTTCAAATTTTGTTTGAAATCTTCAAGTACTGAAGAAAAAAAGGCTTGGAAGATATCGAAAAAACTCGACACTTTCCGACATTATCCACTATATCAGTTGATCTAGATATAGGCTACTGAAATTGTACACGAGACATTCTTCAGTAGCAAATTAAAAACAATGGCTGTTGGGTGTTAGAAGATCTCTCTTCCTTCATCCATTCTCCGTCACAAAAAGTTTTTAGCCTCCTCTCGTACTTGCACTTGACTTTTTACTTTCTACATTTTATTTCTAACAATCCTACAGAAATGTAGATATTTTAAACAGTATCTTTTTATATATTCGCTATAATATATTACATTTTATATTATAAGACTAACGTTTAACCAAATTATCTTCAATTTTTTTCTTCGCCCCTTTTTCGGGTCTGTAATACTTGTAAAATATTCGTAGGCATATTGCAATATCAGAACCAACTGAAAACGCAAACAGAATCAAAACAAGCTTTAATTTATTCTCCACAAAGTGTATATCGTAAAGCTGGTTGTGAGCTGGAAGCTATCACGTTCGAATTCCGCGTTAAGTCAAACAAAGCGCACACGGGCGAAGAGACAGACAGACAGACAGACAGGCACGGCATGTTAAATAGCTGTGCAGCTTCCACGTCTGTCAGTGTCTGTCACGTCACGGCCTCTGTAATCTCGCGGGACAGTGACGGCATTGTAAATTATATCGATATCATTCATAGTGGCAGTGGCACGCCAAATACATTAGGGCGGAGAGTGCTGTATCAAGGGATCACGATGGCACTGCTACGTTATGCTTTGTGCTTAGGTTAAAAATATGGGGCCGAGGAATAGGCCACATATAACTTTTAAAGTATTCCAATCAATTTGGATTGTTAACTGATGACAAATTCTATTTCTTTGTTGAGGCTTCTGCTTAATTAGCTTAGTTATGCATTTAAATATTCTTTAGATATTACCAGGGGTTCTCCATTAGAAAATGAACTATTGGAGTAACTAGCCATCATAGTAGGACCCAGACACGGCACCTTGAAATGAGCGTAGATTTTTTTTTTTTTGGAAAGGGTTAAAATTTTTGTTATATATATATATATATATATATATATATATATATATATATAAATTATTAACGAGCCCTCAAAAATCTAAAATCTAGAATCGGCTTTCATTTCAACGTCACGGGTCATGGTCTCACCATAATGGTCACTTATATTTTATAAATATTATATTTTATAAATATTTTATATATTTATATAAGTGGCCATTATGGTGAGACCCTGACCCGTGACGTTGAAATGAAAGCCGATTCTAGATTTTAGATTTTTGAGGGCTCGTTAATAATTTCATGAAATTAAATATATGTTAGAATTATATTGTTGACGGCGTCTCTGACTTGTGTGTTTCAAGATCGTAGGTTCGAGACGCATTTACTGCCGTAAGCTAACTTTACCCTTCTTGTTACCGACGATTTTTCATCCTCACTACTCCTAATAGTATATAAAGTATGGACGTGAATCGAAAAAAAATATATTGGTCGCAACTTAGTCCGATTTAATTCAAACCTGATTCAAAAATCGATTTTTTAATAACTCGAACGTGTTCGTTACTAAGTTCGAAAATATTGGCCATTCAAAAGCGTTAGAAAATTATTTTTTTTTACCAACACAAAGTTGAAAATTGAAATATCCGGTATGAAGTTTGAAAATAGAATGAAAATGAAGTATGAAAATTTGAAATAGTAAATTAGGCAGATCCTTTACGCTGGTGAAATCAAACTTTTAGTAAAATGTAAAATATTAAAAATTCACTTCATTCACAAAACATGGTTGTATAAGAGCAGGTTCGGATGTACGTATGGCAACTTTGGAGTTACATCAAGAAAACTAACCTTAATATAATGCAATCTTTTCAAAATAAGGTACTGCGCGGGATTGTTGGTGCACCATGGTGTGTCAAGAATGATAATATCCATAAAGACCTTAAGGTGGACACAGTAAGGGAAGTGCTAAGATCCGTAGGAACGTAGGCTTTACAATCATGTTAACACCGCAGTGCGGGCAGGAATGTGGATCGGAGACTGAAGAGGACAATACCAGAAGATCTGGTGCAGTGATTATATGTTACCATAAGAGAGAGTGTTCGTAGACATTCATGGAAATGATTTTTAACTAATATTGTGTCAGTGAGATATTTGCAACTACTAGATAAGTTGTGCTTAATAAAAAAATAATAATAAAAAACTTCCATCACGCCGGTAAAATAGCTGTTTCATTATTACTTGTAATTAAATTTCTGTACAGTTTTTCAGGGAATAACACTATGAACTAATTTTATATACCGTAAGAAAACTCTTATCAGTTTGTTTTTGATAAAGTATTGCGGTATCCCCCCCTGTATCGAACCCGTGTGCAACGGGCCTATTCTAAATATAAAAATTACCGCACGATAACCAGCTTGTAACTGGAAAAATTGCTTTGAAAGTGGAAGTTGTAGAGTCGTGAGTTATTAGCTCAGCGTTGCCGGCCAGCAGGTGTTACATTTTAAATACCGAAGCAGCTGCGTGCAGGTCAGCTGACGTGCTGGGTCACAGGTCGCTCCGCTCATATTTTTAATATAATGAATACAAGCCCTCACGTAGCAAGGTGAAGTGGGTATTACACCACCGCCGTACCGTGGCTGGGATCGCCATTTTATTTAGAGGTACGGGAAGATAGTTATTCAATATCTCTGCGCTGTAATTCTGTAAGGTTATAAATTGTTGGAAAGTGTAGCCTGCGTCAGTGAAATATGATTATTAGATGGGTTGATTCACAGACACTACATAGGTAGCGCTAGTATCGTTAGGTGAGCTGTGATGGTTGCAAAAACTCGCTGTTTGTACCATTACTGGTCCTCGTGGTGAAACCAGATGTGAGACTTTAAAATAACCTCGTAACAAAAGCTGTCCACTAATACGTAAGCGTACATTTATCGTACATTTGGATTTCACCAGCATTAAAATCTCCATTTTCAACCTTCAAATTACACTGAAAATACGAAAATTAACCCAATCACCGTCAAATTAAGTTCTCAACTTCAGCGGATTTTGAAAATTCAAATTGCAAATGTATAGGTTATGTAACGTTGATTACATAGGACGAAAAGAGATTTTCAAAAATATTTAAGAAAAATGTTATGCGTCTTAAAATGTTTAACATTTTTCAACAGTTGAACTAATTCTGATGGTTAACAAACCATCTAAGGTGTAAGCAGTGTCAATGATTGTGTCCAGTTTGAATCAAGTGGACTAGTATTGCAAACGTGAGCGTACGAGGTGTGGCTATTAAATAACGAGACTGACGTTGTAAAAAATTTTATTTTCATTTTATACATAATTACTTATTATCACCTTCAATATACACTCATTGAACGCTCCATGTGAATTTTCCTTTGTTGGAAACAGTGCTGGAAGTCATCTTCTGTCAACTCCTTAAGGACTCTTGCCGCTTTCACTTTTACAGCTTCCACGGACTCAAATCTCGTCCCTTTTAATGCAGATTTCACCTTAGGGAACAGATAGAAGTCACATAGTGCAAGGTCTGGTGAGTAAGGTGGATGTTCTAACACTGGAATGCTGTACTTGGCCAGGAACCTCTTGACAGATAACGCGGAATGAGCTGGCGCATTGTCGTGGTGGAAAACCCATGATTTGTCCTTCCACATTTCGGGTCGTTTTTTCCTTACTCTTTCACGTAGTTTACCAAGTACCTCAAGGTAGTAATATTGATTAATTGTTTGACCTTCAGGAACCCAGTTAAGGTACACAATCCCATGAATATCGAAAAAAACAATTATCATTGCTTTAAATTTTGACTTGATGATTCTTGTATTTGGCTCTCGGTGAAGTTGGGGTCTTCAAATGCATTGATTGGCGGTTTGTTTCCGTATCATACGTAAAAAACCACGATTCATCACATGTTATTATCCTTTCCAATAAATTTCGGTAATTTTTAATGGCATCCAAAGTGTCAGTACAAATATTTTTGCGAGCTGCTTGTTGTTCAAAAGTGAGAATTTTTGGCACCATTTTGGCACACACTTTTTGCATGTTCAAATTGTCACGTAAAATTTGCCGTACACATTATTTATCAATGCCTACAATTTCACCAACTGCACGAATACTTAATCGACGGTCAGACAGAATCAAATTAGCAACTTTTTCGACATTGTCATCCGTTTTTGACGTTGAAGGGCGATCTAGCCGCGAATCATCTTCAGCGTCTTGTCGGCCATCTTGAAAACGCTTAAACCATTCAAAAACACGTGCCCGCGGTAAACATTCACTGCCATACACATCTTTCAGTAAATTATAAGTTTCAGTAGCGGTTTTTCCAAAGTTTGAAGTGAAATTTAACAAAATTTCTTTGCTCTATTACTACACTAATCATTTTTTCCGGCAAAACAAAATAACAACACTAACGGAAATGAAGGTTATGACTAAACGGTGTTGGTTACACAAACGAGACTAACTGTCTTCTGAAGAGAAAGCTTCACACTAAACAGCTGTCGGTCAATGGCGGTTAGCGCATGCGCACTTGTTCCACCGCAGCGTTAGTCTCGTTATTTAATAGCCACACCTCTTTATATGTAAATTTTAACAAACCCTAAAAAATTGATTTTGAGTTCAGGATCGGGCTCATTTCAAAGTTTCTGGTGGCTTACCATAATTGGTCCAATAGGTTCTAATTGGTCATTTTACAATAAAGTGCAAATTGTGAATTCTTATAAGTAATTGCGTAAGGTGAAATTGTAAAACAATATTTCAATGCTAATTCGTAGAAATATTATTGAAAGTTTATTTTAAAGTTATTTCTCTATAATTGTAAGGAAAACTTTTTTCTTAACGAAGCTTAACGTGGGCTCTAAGGGCGAAAATATCATTAAGAAATGAATAATAGTCATTTTTGTTTAAAGCGATTTTTTTAGTATCAGCTGTTTTCTTGTCCTTATTTCAAATAACAGATGTTTTATATTTTTTAGTTAGATTTTCAAGAAGTTTTATTACTTTATAAATAAAATCATTAATTGTAAACATAATTTTTATATTCATAAATGTAAGGACAAGCTTATAGTTTTAAAATAATCGCGCAATTGATGTCGTCAAACAAACAAACAGAGATTGACAAACAAAAGATAATTGTTGGGTTATGTTTAATCTATTTGTTTGTTTGTTTTGTACAATATGTTTGTAAACTAATAAATAGGGTATTTCTATAACGAATTGAAATAATTCAAGAGGTGTTTATATGTGTGAAAAAAAAACTCTCCACAAACATATATCCGGAAACGATTCTCTTATGCGCCATTTTGTTTTTTTTTTTCACTAAATAATTTTTATCTTTAGAATGGCTTAACCAATGAAGTTGAAATTTTGCTTGTTACTGTAAAGACCTATTGTGAAAGATAAATATCAATTTGTATTAATAATCCGCTTCAAAATGGCGGAAATTTAAATATTTTTAATGAAAATAAGTAAAAAACAATACATTTTTTATAAAAAAATCCTATAAATGTGTGTAGCAAGTTTTATTTCCTATCCAACTGTCAAAACTATTGAAAAAAGGAATAACAGTAAAAGAACGTCCATTAAGTGCCGCCATTTTGAAACAGATTATTAAAACAAGATCATTATTTTTTTCAAAACTTGGTCCTTACATTGATGTGTAACGTGTAAAATTTCAACGCACTCAGTTAAGCTGTATTTGAGATATACATTATTTATTGAAGAAAAAATGTCGAAAAACTAGTAAAACATGGGATTTATCACAGCGCATTACAGGAACACCCTGTATACGTAACCAGTAGAACAGCGTTTTAGCTAGTATTGTGGATTTTTTTATAACGAAATAGCTTCTTTTATAATTTTGTTTGTTATTTTAAGGCGAAAAGCACATTGAAGCTATTATCGCCTCCCTAAGTGTAAGTGTGAGTGTAAAGTATTAAAGTCGAAAGTGAAGTGTTGTAAGTGTAAGTGTGTGTTAGACTTGGGTACCGCGAGGAACGTCTAAATCCTCTCAATAGGTGCAGCTAGTCTGCACTCCCCTGCGGGGGCTTATTTTAGAAAACAATAAAACTTGGCAAGCGGGGTTGTAACGAAAAGCGGGCAGGAGTTTCACTTTCACTATTGTAACAGAATTTTACAGTGTGTTCTATATTTTCCATATTGGTTCCCTTGCAATAAATCTATACAGCTCTGAATTTTAAACAAGTTGAAAAAGTAATTCTTGATACCGTCTAACAACTCCTCCCTCATCATACTGCCGCTTATATCAGTCCACGTATAACCGTTTAGACAGAATCAAACCGGATCCGTTTTCACAAACAACCCCAAAACAATGACTAAAAATTTAATATTTTTTATTTATAGCCCGGTTGCCATGGCGACGTCAGTTATAAACACGAATGTGTCGATTGATTTATGTTGCGCATGTTAGCGTGGACGCATTGCTTATGTTTTCCGCAATAAAACTGAAACTGAACAAGCAGCGTTTAAACATTAACATATCTTCTTGCGTGAGTGTTATCCACTGATCGCCATCGCCATCGAGATCAGCTGATCCTGATGCGGTTTTATTGTCGTTCATTATTACAGTGGCTGCGGCATTTAATCTAATGAAAACTGTAATAAACGTTTAATTTGCGACTTTCAATTGAACAATGAGCTATTAATTTGGTCACTTGAGACCACAGGCAAGCATCAAATGAGCACCGATCATATCTCTTAGCACATTAGCGTTGCGTTAGCTTGGAATAAGTTTGTCACTCGATAAAATTCCTTTTTAAAATCAACGCCATTGGAAAAAACAATAAAACTTTTTCACTTCACCGTTTCTTGAAAACCAGAGTTAAAATCTGCATTTAATTAAAATGTTAATTTTAATTACGATAATTAATCCGTAATAATTAAATGAATGAAAACATGAAATATGCAAAAAAAGACTTTTTGAATATTTCCAATGGAAAATGAGTTATGGATCATACATCATGGTAAGACCCAGACCTTGAAATGAATCCCGATCTTGACTTCTAAAATGACGTTACAAAAGGCCTTTGAAAACTTATTCCAAGTAATGTTCTTTTGTTTGCTGTTTCAGGATCAGGTCAGATGGGCAGCGGCACTCCCAGGTTTGTCTCCAGAGGGCAGACCTACCGCGCTGTCATAGGCGACACTCTGGTGTTGCCTTGTGAGGTCGAAGATTTGGGTAAGTGTCATTACATTGTATATTGTTTCCCAAACAAAAAATCGGCCTGATTTTTAAAAGTCGGTTCATAAATCAGTGCACATATTTTCTGAATAAAACTTAATTTTACAGAGTACGTCGAACAAATTAAACTCCAAAAATCAGGGCGTACTTAGGTTTTTTCGATTAGGTCAATATTACTGGGCGTTAATAGCACCCGAAATGAACTGAGTTCCGAAGTACGGTTGAGCAAAATTGTATCAATTTGTTAGAACCAATATTGAAAATAATCGATTTTCATGAACGTTTTCTACCGAGAAAAAAGTTAAAGGTATTTTTTTTATTAAATAAACAAAAATCAGAAGTACGTAAAACCAGACATACGTAATAAAGTTCACTGAAATAGTTCGGTTCACTTAGTAAGTAACAGTGTAAACAGAGAGACAAACAAATAGTTTAGGAATCAAAACAATTTTTTTAGACTAAAGCTCGACCAGAATACATCCTAAATACGACGTTTCACGATTATTACTTTCCTCATCCTTTGTACTTCTTGTGGATATAAAACAAATAAAATTTTTATTAAGTATAATTCATCTGTGGCATATATTTGTAAACCTGCGAGCGTTAACTATTTCAAAATTGTGGTATTATTTTACGTTACCGTGTAAATAACCGTATTTAAAAAACAAATTTAACAAACCTGTTTTGTAATTTGGCCCTTTAAGGGTTCCCACTTTATTTTTAGTTTTTCCTCATTATCTTTTAGGTTTTCCTAGTGTTGTTCGATGGATGTCGGGGTTGCAGCGGCTTGTAAGTTTTGTACTGCTTGTCTATACGTGACAGACATCAACAATAAAGTTACCTTATATCTATTATAACGTTTGCATTAGCTGTTTGTTTTATTGCTTATTGTACAAACATACATTTATACTGACAGATAAACACTTTAAACAGCCGAAATTTTTTCGGGCCTATAAAATGATAAATATAATTAGGTTAATTTGTGAGGTTATGGGTTTTGGTAACCCTTGAAATCGCGATTAAAAAAAAAAACTGTTGTATAACTAAGCTTCGTGGGTGCTAGTTCAGTAGACTGTTGCCCACATTGAGTTCTCAGTTCACTGCTGGAGGTACTGTGGTTCTGAAACAAAAAACCCTTTTTCCAGCAGCTGGAAAAAGCCTCACAATCGTAGATTACGTGACCTAAAGTTTTCTCTTTCTGAATAGATACGATTTCTCCATGGTAAATTCCTGCCTTGTTCATTTAAACCAGCAAACCTCTTTTTTTGTGTTTAACGTCCGACTATTGTGCACACTTGGGTTAATGCAGACGATGGGATGATTTATAGCGTATAAAAATGCCAAGCCTTGGTTGGGAATCAAACCCGGGTCCTCGGGGTGAATACCCAGTACGCTATCAACTAGGCCACCGAGGCGGCTAACAAACCTCAATGCCCTGAAATGTGTGCCATGGTTTTCCTGAGTTGTCGTTTCTGTTCAGTCTTGAAGTATGGTTCCCGTCAGCCTGTCATTGCAGCCCTATAAGGGTTGTGTTCCTTTCACCCCAAAACGTCAAAGTTTACGTTTACGATTTTAAGTTTACATTTAAAAACGTCCGCGGTTTGAGATAAGCCACCGCCTTACTGATTTGAAATGTTTAACCCCTTCTCTCACTTCTTCCGTTGCAGTTTGGGTAAACCCTCTAGTGTCCCTACAGTCTGCTGCAAGTCACTGCTAGCGTTTTCCGAGGGATTAAAAGCAGCTCCAGTTTTATCCCGCTACGTAATGTTTTCACTGTCCAGTCCATTTTTGCCAGTTATTCGTGCTTTTCAGGACTGTGAAGATTTATTTTCATCCACTAAAATTGCACAGATAGATAGGATAGTAAAATGTGCAGTTTTATAGAGCCCCGCTTGTATAGGTAAGGCTAGATTAAATAACCTGTAAGTAATCTAAACTCTTCCTTAGTCACGTACCCTCAGCATAAGCTGTTCTACCTTGGCACTGAATACAAAGGTATTAGAATGATAACCATTATGAGAGATACGTATTCAACTGGTAATAGTACTTCTTAACAGGTGGGTTAAATAGACAATAGTACTGCAAACGAACCATATAGCTTGCAGCGATCGTAGCGGCAAATAGTCCAACTACTAGGACTTTAGCCGCTGATATCTAGCGCGATTTTTATTATGGTGGCTCTACTTTCAGTCCGTTTATATTGTGCTTTAGATAAAGGGAAATAATCAAAGAAGAGCAGATAGAGGAAGAAAATTTAGATTCTGCTGGGGTATCTTGGGACTGCCAAACCCGTACTCACAATGTGTGTGTTCCTGAGGACGTATAGAGAGTAAATAATGCAATTAAACTTCACTAGTAATTATTTAAATAGTATATACCATATAATACTGTGTTTAACTCAATAAACACGGGTAGGTATTGTGTACAGTTGCCTAGTAAATTTCGTTTCGCCCGTTGAGGTGTTTAGAGAATGGTGAATGTAATCTTGTGTATTTATATAGCAATAAATATATTCAAGAGCTTATAAAGACGTGTGTCCATATATCCGTAAAACCACGACCTGGGTGGAGGCTAGAGAAAAGGTAATAAATAAAATATATTAAAAACCCCGTGACTTGACATCTTTACGTATAGCAGCGCCCCTAGCTTTATATTCTTAAACCAAAAGAAATAAATTTGAAACTCACTGGTAATAAGAAATGTAAATTTGTGTTACACATGATATTGTTCTAATATTAATGGTATTTTAGAATTGAGTTATAAGTAAATCAATTTTTTTTTTAAAGTTAAAGCATTGTTACATTTTGTAACAGTAAGAGCTGTTATATAATTTTATGTAGTATTACAAGTAACTAAAAATAATCCACGCAGCTTTCACGTTGATGTGATGGAAGCGAAATTTTAATCTTATAATATTATATATTTTCACCAACATAAAAATCTGCTTAAATTAAGTTTCAAATTACTTTGAAAAACGAAATAAATTTGGTATCAGCTGAGTGTCATCAAAATAATGTTCTTAATTTCAATAAAATTGGAAGTTTAAATGAAAATTTGTACAGCTGTTATTGCTACAAAAAAATGTTCTACAGTTATGTTCTGTAAACTGATCTTTGACCCCGAGCCAATTTGTGGAATTATTAAAAATTTTAAAAAATCTGATTTTGAAATACGTGCGAAAAATACACGTTATGATTTTTTTTAAGACTTCAACGTCTGTCACTTTAAAAATTATTGATGGATTTTTTTCAGTAACAGACCTGTTCCAGTTTTATAAAAAAAACGAATTTTTGTGCCACATTTGAATTAAATAATACCAACATTGCGAAAGCTAATACTAAAAAAGAAACAAACATAAATAAATATATTTTCGTACTCAATCATCTACTAATTTTAACGAACATTTACTCTTTCACTGTTATCGATCTATTTTAAAGCATAATAGCAGCTCATTTTTGATTTAAAATTTCCTAATATTATTATATATTAAACAATTTACATAAACTTAAGTACATGTGTTTTAATAACCCGAGTTTTTAATTTTGGGAGTTAACATAATTAGCCTATTTAATAATTGTTAATTTCTATTGGAATACTTAAGGCAATCACTCAAAGATTATTTAAATACTTTTTATATTCTTCTTTATTTCTGCTAGATTTATTATCACTATGTTCAGTATAATGATCTGCCTTCCCTAGCTTCGTCAGTTCTACTTTCGTTGACGCGTTTCGGAGAACCTCCATCTTCAAAAACTATATTTATACTCAATAGAGTATACTATATCTATACTATATAGAGTATCGGAGTAAAAAAATGATCTGTTAGTGGCAGATCATTATACTGAACATAGTGATTATTTAACTAAATTATTCAATTTTCTATAAACAGAGTTTTTAACTCGTAAGAAAAATCTCAATTTAATAAGCTATTTATTACAACTTAATAGTTATCAATACAAGAAAGCCTAATGTACTCAAGTGGTTCTTTGTTAGTTCCAAATTGGAACTAGGAATATTGCTTTATACTCTTCAAGTTAGTAATAATAATTGCTCAGTTACGATACAGTGCTCATTATTAATATAAAATCGAGCGCTTTTAACGATGCGATGTCAGGTCGGATTGTAGAATGATACAGAATTCAGTAGCTTCCAGTTTCCGGAGTCCAAATTCGTACAGGTGTGGGTCGACGACGAAGATGGATTGTTACACTTTAAGAAGAATCATTACGTCACTTATTCAGCTTTACTTACTGAATTAAAGCCGCCTCGATGGCCTAGTTGATAGCGTACTTGGCTTTCACCCCGAGGACCGGGTTCGATTCCCGGCCAGGGCTTGTCTTTTCATACGCTATAAATCATCCCATCGTCTGCATTAGCCCAAGTGTGCACAATAGTCGGACGTTAAACACCAAACAAAAAACAAAAACAACTTACTGGACTGACTATTGCTTTATTTGCAATTTCACTATTACTATTGGTTTTACTTTATTATATAGTAACAAAAACAAAACTTTACTGAAACAATTTATTATAGACACCGCTTACTACAACAATCAAAAACATACTTGCTCAGTTATGTTGGGTGTAGCTCACTGGAATAGTATCTGACTAAAATACTTGTGAAGCTACGTGTATTGTGTCAAAAACTCTAAAGAAATCTTATTTTCCAACAGGTTAATTTACTGTGTTCTTCTCCACCCCTTCTACTGTTCTCAAATTCCCTTAAGCAACGAGAAGCGTCCACAAGACCCTTACCCAATAACATTTTAACATGTCTAAAAATTCTAAATTGTTTCCCTTTGAACGGAAGTTTTTTACTATGTGCGTACTTGACAAAAATCACATTTTTGAAACCCCTTCTTAGATACAGTGGATTGTAAAATATATTTGTTTTTTCCTTTAAAGTAACGTTTCCTTAGTGTAAATGTTATTATACTCTGTCACTATGTTAATTTGTAACTGTCAAATTATTTCCGATTTAACCATTCCGCCAAACTATTGTGCTACGTGCCAAAGTATGTACAGCGTAATTTTAAATGTTTTTTTTTTTTTTTTTTTTTGTCCGACTGTTGTGCACACTTGGGCTAATGCAGACGATGGGATGATTTATAGCGTATGAAAATGCCAAGCCCTTGCCGGGAATCGAACCTGGATCCTCGGGGCGAAAGCCTAGTACGCTATCCACTAGGCCACCGAGGCGGCTAAATATGGTATAAACAGCTGTTACATTCCTGTAAATATGTTATAAACAGCTGCTACATTCCTGTGAATATAGTATAAACAGCTGTTACATTCCTGTAAATATGGTATAAACAGCTGTTACATTCCTGTATTTTTTTTTATTTGCTAGAGGAAGTGATAGTTCAACCCCAGGAACTGCGATCGACTGACTTATTGTGCAACTACATTCCTGTAACAATCCAATGAAATTTCCTGTACATTCAATGAAATTTAGAAAATATGTAGGGGAGAGCGGGGTAATACCACGCAGTGGGTAATGACACGCACCTGTCTTCAGCGATGCCTATAAGGGTTAGAAGTGTGTAAAGTGCTGCAATCTGTAGGCCCTTAGGTCTATTAGTGGCCAGTGTATGAGAAACTGCCAATAGGAACAAGTGTGTTGTTATAAAGAATTTTTTCGAAAACCTTCAATTTTGGTTGAATTGATCTGGAAAGTTTGCTTCAAGATATTTATTGAATCAGTTTAGATTCAGCCTTTTCTTTATACATATCTCTAAAGTATAATAGTGTTTAAATAGTACTTATATTAAACAATGTTTGTTTGATGATTGTGTGACGAGTATGATGATTTTTTCCACAATGGCGACATGCGGGGTAATGGCACGCGTCCGCGTGGCATTACCCCCAACTGCGTGACATTTCCTCACCGTGCGTGCTAATACCCCGAAAGTACTATCTTTTCGATTTTACATATTTCTAATGAGGTACTTTGTTCATTTCCAACTCTTACTAAACCATAATGTCGAGTACCTTCATTTTGAGTTTGTTTTTTTGAAAAAACCTAACTTCTCCATGGATTTTGTGCGTAATGCTACAAATCTTTTTATTAAAAATAATTTTATTAAAAAAAATGTTAATGCCCTCTTTTAAAATTAAATTCAACTTCTATTGTTACAGACATAGCTTACACCATTTTATTTAATAAATTTTAAATTTCATTTTTATGTGTGTTGTGAAACACATTGTTGGCACTACAGTAAATTAAAACCTGTAATGAGAAGTCAAACCACTATTGAGATATAAATTATAATAAAAACATTGTTTAACATAGGCTTAGTTAAGACTGTTCTTTACGGCAGCAGCTAACTGGCACAGTACATTATGTTTCCGTACAATTTGATGAAACAAACCAGAGTAACTTCTAAAGCAGCATGGACTGATGAGCAACTTCAGATGGCCATTAAAGCAATCAAAGACGGAGCTAAAATAAGAGAAACAGCAAGACATTTTGGTATTCACGAAGCAACGCTTCACACGAGAATGAAATGTGGTCTTATAACCGGTGGTCCTAGAATGGGGCGAAAAGCTGTATTTTCTGTAGAGCAAGAGAAAGAAATAGCTCATCATCTTATTCTGCTATCGAATTTGTTTTACAGCATTACTCCAATTCAACTTCGAATTGCATATGAATATGCTAAAAAAAAACAAACGTAAGAATACTTTTAATGCAGGTACAAAAATGGCAGGTAGAGATTGGGCTGATGGATTTTTGAAGAGGAATCCACAGTTGAGTGTTCGCCAGCCGGAAGCTACTTACTTCTCTTAGTAGAATCCAAAGCTATAACTATTGGAATTGAATTAGTGACTCTAGAAGAAACACAAGCAGAATCATTACAAGCAAGCCATGTAAAACAGCAAGAAATAGAAAACGTTCTCATCACTGCAATATCCCCAATTCCTATTAACAAAATAACGACCCTGAAAGTCAAAGAAAAGGAAAAACCAATATCAGATATTGAGTGCAACACCCCGAAAAGAAGCTCTTGAAGAAAGAGATAAGAGAAAACAGAAAAGACTTAGGTCTAAACTAGAGATGGGGAAAAGCTCGAATGAAAAAAAAATAGATAGCACTCATAGGAAGAAAAAGGTTGCTAGAAAAAGTCTTTTTTTTCAATGAAACAAGCAGTGAATCAGGCGATAAATTTATGGAAACATGTGAAACCGATGACGAACTAACCACAGTGGATGATTTAGCTAAAATGTTACCGGTAAAAAATAAATCGGACAATGCATGCATCCTGTGCCAAGAATTTGGAAAAAAATGAACTGTGGTTCAGATGTGTTTTATGTGGTGGGTGGTTCCACTCAGAATGTAGTGGTTTAGACTCTGCAGTAGATTATAAGTGTGACATTGCATTAATGATAATTATAAAAAAACTGTAAAGAATAACTAAAAATGTAATTTGTTTAAAAATAGGTATACTTAAAACCAATTTATACATCATTGGTGTCGTTGTTTCATTACGGCATGTTCATGCGTGCCATTACCCGAAACCTAAGGGTAATGACACGCAGCGCAATTTTTTTTTAATTGAATAATTTGGTGAAAATGAATACTGGATATAGTAATTTTCTAGTTCCAATGTAAAGAAAAATGTATGTTTTATACGTTAAAATGAAAATAAATCTCAAAATTGAATTTTAGAACGATTACTAAACTAAAATGTTAAAGTGCGTGTCATTACCCCTCTCTCCCCTATATTATTTCTCGAGTGAACATCCCTTTTTCTCAGCACATACTATTCGTACAGGCATAAATGAATTTATCTTATCTTTAGAAAGATTTTTTAACCGGCTTCTGACATTGCAAAACGATTTTGCGCTAAAACTTATTCTTTGTGGAAAATTTTAAAGTGACACTTTTAACTGTCACAGGCTAAACGGCATCATGAATGCGCATGCTCCATATCACAATCCGGACAATATTTTATATTTTTTATAGACAATCCCATTAAAAATTCCACTTTTTTGTATAACGTGTTTAGAACAATTTCAATATTTACTTAAAAATCATTAAACTTATAGTTTATGTGGTCCTACTGACAGTCCCCTATCCCTGCCCGTCGTACAAGCCGGGACAAGCATTTCGAATACCAAACACATGTTTTGGACACTGTTTTTACAAATATATTTGTGATTTCAAAGAGCAGGATTGTATTTACCAAATGCCGTCTTTACTTGCGGACAGATGTATGTAGCCTTGTCAAGGGTAACTAAATCAACTAACATGTTTGTATCCATTAAAGAAAATGAAATACAAAAAGTACAACAAGATTACATTTTTACATCAAATATCGTTCACAGCGAGGTATTGTGATGCCATGTAAAAATGTCTACAAAAAAAAAATTATCTGTATTGAAATGTATAAACTGCAATGACTCATAAATTTGTGATTATTATTTCAAACCGATCGCTTTTCGATTTATTTTTTAAACATATGTACCCTTCCTTCCAACTACCGCCCTCACCCCAACGACTACTTTTATTCAAAAAGGTTGTGTTTACCTAACACTTTCATAGTTGGAAATTTCGCGCCCTGGAATAAAATAATGGCGTCAACTGAATTAAAATTGACGTAAATATTTTAAATTTTAAAATTACACTAAAAATACGAAATGAAAATTAAAATACCGTTAAAAGAAATTTCTCTGTTGAGATATAGAATTGCAAAAGAGTTTGTGATTAAAAGACTATTGTTCCATTGTTATGATTAGTTTACATCACGTCAGCGAGACAGTTGCGTGCCAAGTAATTAATTGTTCTCGCTTCATACTCTTTCAATATTCTCAATAAATATAGGTTAATTTGTTAAATACAACAAACAATATTTTATTAAGTTTCGGTTTAGCCTATGTACAAAATGTTACCGGTTTTGTAATGCCAATACGGTGCTAAAACCCGACTCGGAACTGGTTATTTAAAGCTGTCAATAGATTACTCTAACTAAATGGGGAAGATGTATTTGAGCAGGATTACAATGTCTGCGGTGCCTGGCAGCGTTTAATTAATTCAAATTTGGAATGGCTCTATTGATTTTAATCAGAATTAATTAATAAAATCTTTCACTAATCGATTAGAGGTGCGACTGTTTAAATGGTCAATAGATATATACCTGCCAGCTTAGCTGCTCAACCCTGTGCGTCATTTGTTTTTATTAACCTGAAAGATCAGTTTTGATAATACAGTGTTATATAAGTTACTCAGAATATCTTTTTATCCGTTTCAAAATGACGGTATTTTAAAAAAATCAGTTATTTTTATGTTAGGCCTCATACTTTTTTGAAACTAATTTGATTCAAAAACTTGGCAGGAAAATCGATTTTGGTATTACCTAGGGTAGGTTTTTACCCAGCTAAATCTTTTGAACTTTTTAAAAATGGCTTCTATTTCTAATTTAAAAAATAGTGTTTCTTATTTTTTTAAAAATTGATTTCACAATCGTAGTTGGCGTTTAATATCAATGTCAATTTTTGTATTTTTAATTTTTACTGAAAATCCTAACGAATACATATTTAGGCAAAGTTTTAAGTGTGTTTGATAAAACAATATATTCTTACGTGATGCGATATGGTTACTTTTGGTAAATTCTCATCCAACACAATAGCAAGAAGTTACGTGCCCATAGGCAAGGTGGGATAACCTTCATAGGCGAGCGCCTTTTGATAATGCGTTCTTAATGGACACAGAGGGGCGGCAGACATCTTGGACAAAGCAGAACTCAGGAATATCATGGGGATCAGAAGGTCTAAGGTTGCACATGAACAGGGTAGGTACGTACCACGGAAAAACCATGTTACGTTTATGCAGGAAAGAGGCGGAAACTGCAGGTCACGATTATGAGGCTCTTGTTAGTATGAGGCTATGGGTTTTTGGTTGCCAAGACCATAAGGACCTTCAGTAAGACAAGCTAGTCAGTGGATTGTTAGAACTTACCTAAGACACCAACCTGCTGAACTAGTACTTAGTTTAATTGCACACAACAGGTCTGATGATCACAGTGCCTGCGTTGTATAACCCCATTCCCTAGTTTGTAACCTTATATTAATGGTATTGTACTTAATATTTTTAAATTTAATTTAACAAAAAATGATCCCTGACCGTCTACAGGTTCATTTTCGTGTTTTCGATAAAATTGAAGTTTTATAAATACTAATGTAGGCAGGTTTTAACCTTGACTGATATTGTGAAATAAACTCCATTTAGTATAACACAAAGTAACATACTAGTATATGAATTTTAATAGTTGTCATTTTAAAAAGGACCTACGCATTTAATGTGTAATGAGCTTTATATAGCTCATTATTATAATTATTTTTTCGCGAAAAATCAATCAAATGAGACCTAAATTTTAAAAGAAATCGTAGCCTGTATATAAACGTGTATTTAGAACTAAATAAATAGTTTAAAGATTCTCACAAAATATGTTCTGTAACTCAGAATGGGAACACATTTCTATGGTAGTGTTTTGTTTGAAAGACAACTCCAAAAGATCATTTTCAATTGAGAAAATAGTTAAAATGATATCAGGCACTACATTGCAATGTAAAACATTAATCCATGTTCGAAGTAGGCCAGAGATTGTTCTAGAGAATATAGGCTAGGTACAACCGTACAACCACCGCTTGTCAAAGTTACTTGACGGCCGAGCTCATCGCCCACGAAGAGCTTTCATATTTTCTATTGTTATCATAACATCCCTTAACGGCTTAACTGAAAGATTTTGAGATGGGTCAGACATGCTCCCGAGAACAAAGCAAAACACTGTAAGACCTAAAGGGTCGTGTAATCCCTTGAATGAAACAAAACAGACGATTACTCAGCGAACATCCCTCGCGCACCCTCCAGAGGGAGGGGGATTAGAGCAACCGGTCAGGGGGGAACCACCCTACACTTCGGTTACTTTGACACATGTACGTTATTAGAAGAGACGTTTTGCAAATATGAAAATCTCATTTATGAATTGTTATTCGTTATTGAAAGAGGGTGAATCACGAGTGATGAATAATTAGTTGGGAATGATTTTTTTTCGGTAACAAAAGCGAAACGATCGACTTTTAAAATGTAATTGCGTGGATGAAACAAACCGAGCGGAAACGTTGCATTCCGTGCATTCCGACACGCTCACTTCCGCTAAAAATACAACACGGGGCATTAATTTTGGTATGTAGATATTCACGCTACGTGTTCTTGTGTGCCGAGTGTTGTAATTGAGTGTTATTAGTTCCGGTTAATGTTCTTTGGAGCACATATCGGGAGAACGTTTTTGACGTCTTCTTGCAAAACCGATGGTTAATACATTACTTGACGCGTATAAACACGGTTCGATTTGGTTGAATCAATGTTATTGTTCAATGTAATTGAACTAAAGTAGGTCTGCACATTAAAAAAAATGGTGTCATAGTTATTATGATTTTTTAAAATTTTATTTAAAGGAAAACGTTTTACTTTTAATTTTGCTTTTAATTGCATTTTCAATTCACTTTGCATTTATTTATAATATACGTTTTAAATTATAAGCATTCCTAGTTGTTCCACACATTCATGATTTTATATAAATCTATAATCAGTGTTTTGTGATACTCTCGCCAAAGAAATACAATGTTATTGTTATTATTTACACGATTATAGGTGACTAAAAAAAACCATACGGCAAACGTAACTTAAATACGATTGTTAAAATAAAAACTGGGTCAAATGACCGCCGCCTTTCAAACCACATTGAATACGAACGCAATCTATACAATTCAGTTTTTGTTAAATCTACCATATTGATCAAAGCGATTGAAATCCCATCTATACTGTTCAAATTTATCGATTCGGCCGCATTGTTCAACCAAATTGAACCGTGTACATACGCCTTTACGTGAAATTGAACACAATTTTTTTTTTTATCACATTAGGCCTAAATTATTTCTTTAAAATAGCATTCTAATGAAAAACCAAAACGACCTAGTTTCTCAAAATCGCGTCAGGTATTTGATCACGTATGAATATTGATAACTCAATTCGATTTACCGAATTGTAAATAAGTGAATCGACATAGAACATCCTGGCGGCGGTCAGTGTTTCTTTTAGTTTACCGCGTTGCTATGAAACATGATAGATTTCGTTATTTTAAATTCGCTAAAATGAACTGCAATTGGAAGCGCCATAAGCGAACAAAACTTTAACGACATGTGATGATGATGCTATTTTGAAAAAGATTAGTCTTTTTATTTTATTTTCCTTTTAAGTAGCTCTACAACTTTCGGGGTTATAGCAAGCCACGAGTATTTTTTTGGGTTTTCAAAGACAAAATATAATAAAAATCGTTTGAGTCGGTAAATCTATTATATTTGTGCAAAGGTCTTCGTATCTGCCTTAATAAACACAATTAATTTAAATTTAACCCTTAATTATTATTTATCTTTCTTAGGCTAACCTAAGAAAGGACCCCCTTTCTAGGCTTTCACCCCGAGGACCCGGTTCGATACCCGGCCAGGGCTTGGCATTTCATACGCTATAAATCATCCCATCGTCTGCATTAGCCCAAGTGTGCACTATAGTCGGACGTTAAAAAAAAAAATCAGGCTAACCCTTACTAAATTTTTAACTTTATAATACAACGGAAAATAAGAAAATTGTCTCTTGAAAATGCACCAAAACACAAAGTCCTGAAATTTCAAGACTGCGAAAAATCTTAAAAAATAATATTTATCCAAAAACAAATTCAAGACTAAAAAACACCTTAAAAAGTATTATGGAATCAAAAAAAATTATGCCTATAAAAGTAGTGCTTTAAATTGGAAATGTCATAGTTTGCGTACATATTGAAAAATAGACAATGTTTAAAACTGATCCTTACTACCCACTAGAAAGGATAAATATTTCCACATTTTAACTTGTTGTAAAAGGAACGTTTACAAGATCACAATTGTGACCAAAGTAAAAGTATCCTCTAGTCAACTTGTGTGTGTGTGTGTGTGTGTGTGTGTGTGTGTGTGTGTGTGTGTGTGTGTGTGTGTGTGTGTGTGTGTGTGTGTGTGTGTGTGTGTGTGTGTGTGTGTGTGTGTGTGTGTGTGTGTGTGTGTGTGTGTGTGTGTGTGTAATACTCATTACACACATTATATATATATATATATATATATATATATATATATATATATATATATATATATATATATATATATATATTTAAAATATTTTATAAATACTCCTTAAACATGATGTTCCAGAAGTTTGGATCGTGCACATTTCATGCTTCTCGTTCGTAAAATAATGACTTATTTTATTCATGGAAATTCTTTAAGAGTTACATTAATTTTAATTAGAAATGTCAATTTTAATTCATTAAATGAAATCACAATATTCACCACAATTTAAACAAAATAATCTCAACGTGATTAGAAGCGTGATATGTCCAAAAGTATTTCTATTTAACTTACTCTTACTGAAATTCTAATTTTTCCATTATTTTATATTGAAATGATCGCCATTTTGAAACTGGCAAACGAATTTTGCTGTTTAACGAACCAATCCAAGCTACTTTTTTTTCTAGTCAAGTACGCGAGAGTGCGCGCGCACACATACTAACACATACACATATTTTAACTATATTTTGAAAAAGTGATTTAGATTTTAGGATCATTTCAAGTTCCGTGTCTGGGTTTTGCTATTAGCCGTGATTAGGTCTCCAGTAGGTCATTTCTCCAATGAAAATTCTCAAAAATAAATAAATAAAAACAGAAAAACGCAATACGTATCTTGTAAACATTCTTAAGAAATCTATTATTAGTGCAGACTAGCTGCAGCTATTGATAGGATTTAGAAGTCCCTCGCGGTACCCGAGTCTAACACTTACAACACTACACATACGACTTTAACACTTTACACTCACACTTACATTTAGGGAGGCGATAATAGCCTCAATGTGCTTTTCGCCTTAAAATAACAACAAAAAAATTAAATAAATAAAATTAAAAAAAGTCTATTATTTTACGGAATGATTTAATAAAAAAATAGGTTAGTTAAATTCGTTAAAATTGTAAACCGAACACATTAAAGTTTTACACTAACAATAAATTTGTGGTGTACCGAATAAAAAAAAGGTTTACAGTTGAATATTTTATGTAGCCGGGCTTGTGATTACAAAACGAATGACTTTTGTGCAAATACCCTGAAGCAATGAGTGCACATTAAAACATGAGGATTATCTACAGCATGATCTGTTGTAGAGTGTGCATGAGTACGGCGAGACGCGGTACATTGTGTTTACTTTTAATTTGCCCACTAAGCCATAACGGCCCTGCCCTGTGTTTTGTTGCATTATGTGATCACAATATAAAATTGAATATTAATTCACTGCTGCTGGGGGGGGGGAGTGGTTGTACTTTTAATAAATATTTTTTTATTATATTTTGTTTAGAATGTATTACTTTTAAACATTAAATGGTGTTTATTATTTTTATAAGCTCACGTTAAAAAAAGGGGGGGAACTAGACATGAAAATTCTAAAAAAAAAATAAATAAAAACAGAAAAACGCAATAAGTATCTTGTAAACATTCTTAAGAAATCTATTATTAGTGCAGACTAGCTGCACCTATTGAGAGGATTTAGACGTCCCTCGCGGTACCCGAGTCTAACAAACACTTACACTTACAACACTGCACATACGACTTTAACACTTACATTTACATTTAGGGAGGCGATAATAGCCTCAATGTGCTTTTCGCCTTAAAATTACAACAAATAAATAAATCAAATTTAAAAAAATCTATTATTATACGGAATGATTTAATAAAAAATTATGTTTGTTAAATTCGTCAAATATGCAAAAATATACTGGTTACTGAGGCAACACTAAGTTAGATGTATTAAAGAAATCACTTTTGTGCAACCAAATACTGACACCTATGTGGTTGTTCAATGTTCCGATTTGGGGCTGAATGAAGAGGACAAACATCAATAAAAGTCACACTTTCCAAAATAAAGTTCTTAGAAGGAAAGTTAAGGCTCCGTAGTATAAGAGAAACGAAGACGTGTGTAAAGGCCTTGGACATTGATTATGAAACAACTATAAGTACAACCGCCATTATAAAAGCGTGCTCGATAACACCGGCTAAAGTTCGTGTAATTTGAGTATTTGCCGCTGTGAACAATATCTTTTACGTGCAAAGGGGAAACGTTTGAGAAAATAGACAGTATTGTTGTGCATTTAACTGTAGTTGAACACTCTGCCGCAAGATGTCACCATTTTTATTAATTTATAAGCATTTATTATTTTTATAAGCTCACGTTAAAAATGAGGAAGAACTAAACATGAACTATGCAAAAATGTACTGGTTATGTACTGGTTATTGAGGCACCACTTGAAGTTCAAAAATTACTCTTGTGCAAACAAATACTGCAACTTTTGTGGTTGTCCAGTGAGTTGAGCGAAGCGAACATATGGCACTAAAATTCACACTTTCCAAAATTAAGTTTTTTGTGGGACAGGCAAGGCTCCGTAGTTTAGAGAAATTAAGATATCCATAAAGACCTTATAAATTGAATATAAACGTACTAGAAGCATAGTCACAATTATTAAAAAAACTTGCTTGTTATGAGCGGCTAAAGTCCAAGCAATTGGAATATTTGCCGCTATGAACGCTGCAACCTGTAAGGACAGGTGGAAGGACTTTTGAGAAAATAGACAGTACTGTTATCTGTTTAACTGCAGTTGAACACTCTGCCGCAAGATGCCATCGGCAGCGAGCGCTCACATATTTCTCATAAGGGTTATCATTCTAATTTATATTCAGTGCCATGGATTACCGCTAGACGGACAGGAAGTAAGAGCTGTAGATACAGCTGTTAATCCTACAGTTAAGAGTCTGCTGTATAATCATACAATTTGCAGACTGAAAAGGAAAAGATCGTTAGGTCTTGCACAATGTAACTATGCAGTTACAAGATGTACACTTTATCACGTAGTTACACAGTTATGTAACTATGTAGTAAAATTGAAAGATTCACTGGCTTGTTATCCGCAGCATTACACTATTTTTAATATAAACTATTAGATAAGTGTATTTAGTTTAGTATTAATAATAAAAATAATAATTTAAAAAAATATTTTTGAAATTATATTTTTATCAGTAGTATTTTCCACTTGGTGCTTTGTATAATGTAACGGCAATAAACCTTACAGGATGTTTCAAAAACATTTTCCATAATTTTGACAAATGATTCAAGGTTGTAAAGGATAGACCATACTTTAATATTTTTTTGTCTATCCTTTGATACTTTTTTCGAAAAATAATGATTTATTTAAAACAAATATGTTCGCAATTTAAAAAAGAAACAGATTTTTTATGAAAGCTGTTGAATAAAAAAGAAAAAAGGAAAGTCAATGTATGATAATGAAAATTAAACATATAATGGTCCGGAAGTCAAAAGAAATCGTGCACGCAACTGTCTCGCCGACACATTCGAAGCAAATTTTGAACATTTTTTTTAGTTTACAATCATTTGCAAAACTAATTCAGCCTTGACAATAAGCACTATAGCGTTTTAAAGTTAAAAATCAAATTACAAAAATGAACCCTGACAGCTGTTGAAATTATTTTCTAATTTCAAAATATTTTGAAAATTTTAAAGTTGAAAATGATTTTTTTAAGAAGTGTAAACTGTCCTAAGCCTTAGCATATTTTATATTTACACGCAATTTGAAAATACGCCATCGAAACGGCCAATGAAAGTGCCTGGGGTCGTTGTATAAAATTGTTATATATTTTAAAAACTCCAGCGTTAGCATTTTTGGTTCGATTTGAATCAATCTAGGCAGAAAAATCGATTGTGGTAATTTTTGTTTTTTTTTTGTGTTTAACGTCCGACTATTGTGCACACTTGGGCTAATGCAGACGATGGGATGATTTATAGCGTATGAAAATGCCAAGCCCTGGCCGGGAATCGAACCCGGATTCTCGGGGTGAAAGCCCAGTACGCTATCAACTAAGCCACCGAGGCGATTGTTGTAATAACAAATTATGTTAAACAATTTGAAAATCGCTGCCATTTAAATCCTAGTAAAATTCACTATATTGCACTTTTAGATTGGAATCTGACATGTCAGGATTCATTTTCGTATTTTACCATGAAATTAAAAAAGTAATTACTAATTAACACAGATATTAATGATACATTAGATTTTTAAAAGAACCTGCGATGAAATTATGTTATTTTGTAATGTTACTTTATAGAAATTCGGTTTTACCAGGTGTGCTAGACAGCTGCGTGCAACGATTGTCACTGCAAAATGGAATTCTGTCAAAGAGAAATTACAAAAGCAACAGATGACTTTAATAATAATAGGACAAAGCACGACACTATTTTGAAGTTTGCGTCACAGATTCTGCACAAACCGTGTCACTGAATGCAGATCCGCGATCTATACAACTGAGATACTGGCTTTGTAAATGTAAATTGTTGTAAGCCAAACTCTAAACTAATAAGCTAAGCTTGCTTCGCTAACTAAATTATTCAACAATGCTTCTTATCTTAATTACAAATCTGTTTTAGAGTAAGATCGATTTGGTGCTGACGTGTACAATATCGAATACCGTGGCCTACGTGAAATTAGAACTGAGTTGGTGAAACAGTGTTTTGTGTTGTTTCAAAATATACTGAAATAGATTGAGGATATCACTTCTTCGCGGTATTTACTGAAATCGTTGAGCAAAAAAGTAAGGCTTGAACTAAACATTTTATTCGAGATTTGGAATTTTTCGTAAAATTTACCGTGACTGTGCCACTTAAATCTGACTGATTTATCTAAAATGTATATGGGACTGTTACTGTCCTAAGGTTCAAATAAAATGTGAATTTAACGACAAGCGAACAACTACAACATAAAATGTGTACATATCTTACTATACACCTGTTACACTCTCAAAGTATAAGAAAGTTCGATAATTATGAATGAAATAGATTAAAAGATTTTTATAGATTTATATGTTTCAGTCAAATAAGTACAAAAAAGTGTCATTAGCCTAA
Organism: Callitettix versicolor; assembly: GCA_022606455.1. Taxonomy (NCBI): domain Eukaryota; kingdom Metazoa; phylum Arthropoda; class Insecta; order Hemiptera; family Cercopidae; genus Callitettix; species Callitettix versicolor. The sequence continues at coordinate 101,960,667 of CM040189.1, read as the reverse complement.
TTCATTGGTTCTCTCTCTCTCTCTTTCTCAATCTTTATTTCTCTTTCTCACTCACACTCTTTCTCTCTCACTCATTCACTCTCTGTCTCACAAATCATTCTTTCACTCTCACACTCTTTCTTTTTCTGTCTCACTCATTCTCATTCTTTCTTTCTCTCTTCTCTCTCTCTCTCTCTCTCTCTCTCTCTCTCTCTCTCTCTCTCTCTCTCTCTCTCTCTCTCTTTCTCAATCTTTATTTCTTTTTCTCACTCACACTCTTTCTCTCTCACGCATTCACACTCTGTTACACAAATCATTCTTTCACTCTCAAACTCTTTCTCTCTCTCTCTCTTTCTCTCTCTCTTTCTCAATCTTTATTTCTCTTTCTCACTCACACTCTTTCTCTCTCACTCATTCCCTCTCTGTCACACAAATTATTCTTTCACTCTCACTCGCTTCCTTTTCTCTCTCACTCATTCTCATTCTTTCTTTCTCTCTCACTCTCTCTCTCTCTCTCTCTCTCTCTCTCTCTCTTTTTCTCTCTCTTTCTCAATCTTTATTTCTTTTTCTCACTCACACTCTTTCTCTCTCACGTATTCACTCTCTGTTACACAAATCATTCTTTCTCTCTCACTCTCTTTTTTTTTCTCTCTCACTCACTCACATTCATTCTCTCTCTCTCTCTCTCTTTCTCAATCTTTATTTCTCTTTCTTACTCACACTCTTTCTCTCTCACTCATTCACTCTCTGTCACACAAATTATTCTTTCACTCTCACTCTCTTTCTTTTTCTCTCTCACTCATTCTCATTCATTCTTTCTCTCTCTCTCTCTCTCTCTCTCTCTCTCTTTCTTTGTGAATGTGTGCATGTGTGCACTTGAGTGTCTTTGGATAAGTGTACACCGCTTAACTCTAAAGTAATGTATCGATTTTGACGAAATTCACACACAGGTGTGGCTTGTTCATACAATAATATCGAACCGTTTTGTAAAAGTAAAAAAAAAAGATTTTTAACTCTAATATTTGGTGAAATTCCTTGATATCAATATAAATTTTTAAGATGTTTTTGTTATTTTAAGGCGAAAAGCACATTGAGGCTATTATCGCCTCCCTAAATGTAAATAAGTGTTAAAGCCGTAAGTGTAGTGTTGCAAGTGTAAGTGTGTGTTAGACTTGGGTACCGCGTGGGACGTCTAAATGCTCTCAATAGATGCAGCTAGTCTGCACCCCCCTGCGGGGTAAATTTTTAAGAATCTGTTCTAACGGTTTTCATTAAAGTTGACTCAAATGTAGTCTACAAGTACCCGTATGCCTTTGGCTCTTCGTAATTTCTTCAAAAAATTGGCATAATTTCTGAAAATCGGTTTATCATATTTTGATAAAATTTCGTTCGTGTTTTTAATACTCGTAAGTAGTAGATAAAAATAAATAACTAAGGAAAGCAAATTGACACAAAGTAAGCGAAAATATTTTGATGATTTTTAAGTTGTTTGACAATTTTTGATTTTTTTTTAAAACATTCTAGGCAAAATAACAATCAAAACAGTATTACTAGCACTTCCCGAGTTCCAACTCAATTGTTAAGCAAAAACGCGAACCAAGACACTGAGCTCAGTAAGAGTTAAAACAAACCTTACAATAGATTAGCCTCTATTGACATTAATCCGCTAAAATTAATAGATTATAAAAAATTGTTTTATTACACAAATTTTTTAATATTAGTTTTGTCGAATATGGCGCCTTGTACCGGAGAACGTCAGTCATTTTGTATTTCGAAAACAAAATATTTTACAGCATAGAAAATATGTTTTGTACTTGAACGAACGTTTTTAAAAAACAAAAATAACGTCTTCGTAAAAATTCCATTCTGACGTGTTTCCAAATACCCTTAAAGCAAACAAACAGACAAAAACAAGTGCACAGATGTAATAATAATATATTGCAAACGTAAACAATTCCATACTATAGTTAAAGTGATTAGCGATATTCCGCTGCGAAACTTTGACATTCCAACAGAAACATTCTAACAACCTGCACGGCAGCTCATTTGTTTGGTACGTCAAATTATGGTTTAAGCGGTTCAAAACATTACCTTAATTAGTTAAAACTAATTTCGCAACAGTATTGTTTTTTCACGGATCCTGTCAGGTACGGCCCATTAACTCTGTGTGCAGTGTATTTTAATGCAATATTGTGTGTGTGTGTGTGCGCGCGCGCGCGTGTGTGTGTGTGTGTGTGAGCGCGCTCGTATGCGTGCGTGCGTGTGTGAGACAAAACATGTTTAACTATCAGGCTAATTGTTTAATGGTAAACAATAAGTTGAAATGCAATTGAAAAGGCAAATGTAGACAAAACTATAAACGGGCAGAGTAAATAATTTTAGGTCTTTTATACACGTTGATGTTCCCTTCCTCCAAATCAACGCTCGGCCTAATCAAATCGGTGGCCTAGTGGATAGCGTACTAGGCTTTCACCCCGATGCCCCGGGTTCGATTCCCGACCAGGGGGTGGCATTTTCATACGCTATAAATCATCCCATCGTCTGCATTAGCCCAAGTGTGCACAATAGTCGCACTTAAAAAAAAATCCTCCAAATCAAGTTCTGGAGTTATCAACAGAACGAGTCCAAAAATTTAGGTAATTTTCTCAAAACACATTTTCACATTTTGACTAAATAGAAAATTTGTAACCGAAGTCAGAGTACTGCGTTGGGAAAAAAATAATTGGGCGCACAAAGCTGTCTCATTGACTTCAAGATAGAATATTTCAAAAAAAAAAAGTAGCAATATCACAAAAGTTTGTTTTTCTTATAACGTTTTTTGAAAGTATGACTTCATCATTTTAATTTGCGTTAAAATTTGTATAAATTATTATTATTATTTTCAAATTCCGAAGGAAATACAAAAATGAACCTGAATTTAGTCAGAAGACCTACTTAGATTCCCGCTTCACTTTATGTCAGACTAATAAAGACGAGGGTCCGGAGTTAACGGAAAGTTGTAACCGCAATTTTGAACTTACGATCTTGCAGTTGAACAGAGACGCAGAAGATCTTAACCATCTCGACCATTCCGATCTTCCTGTTTTTAGATTCTGATATACAAGACGTCGGTAAGTCAGACTATGGTCACTCATGAGAACTAACCTTCAGTTCCCAGTCGAGTCTAGAATGTTTTTTGTCAAAATGCTCATCTGGTTGAAGGAATCCAAAAATGTTTCTTATTTTTAAGTTAAGGCTTCGCAATCAAAGAGTACATGTAAAGCAGCTCTAAGTATTGCTGACTGAGTCGACAGTTAAATGATCATAAAGGACACCTTAAGTAGATTATTGCTGAAGTGATCGATTCTCGATTTAAAGGTCTCGCATTCAAAGAGTAACGCACCTATAAGTATTCCTCACAGAGTCGACAGTTAGATGATCATAAAGGACACCTTAAGTAGATTATTGCTGAAGTGATCGATTCCCGATTTAAGGGTCTCGCATTCAAAGAGTAACGCACCTATAAGTATTCCTCACAGAGTCGACAGTTAGATGATCATAAAGGACACCTTAAGTAGATTATTGCTGAAGTAATCGATTCCCCATTTAAGGGTCTCGCATTCAAAGAGTACATGTAAAGCATCTATAAGTATTGCTCACAGAGTCGACAGTTAGGTGATCATAAAGGAGTGACACCTTAAGTAGATTATTGCTAAAGTGATCGATTCCCGATTTAAGGTTCTCGCATTCAAAGAGTACATGTAAAGCACCTTTAAGTATTTCTCACAGAGTCGACAGTTAGATAATCATAAAGGACACATTAAGTGGATTATTGCTAAAGTGATCGATTCCCGATTTAAGGGTCTCGCATTCAAATAGTACATGTAAAGCAGCTCTAAATATTGCTCACAGAGTCGACAATTAGGTGATTCCTGAAGGACAAACACCTTAAGTAGATTTTCCTGAAATGGCCGTTTCCCGTGATCATCATATTGCACATTGATCTAATTGAGCTGCTGCTAAAATAAACTTTTGTTTTTGCCAAAGCAGGATTAGTTTTTGGAAGGCAATTGCCGAGAATTGTCATTTTTTATAAGTGTGGTCAAATCGATTATTTCAATTATCAAACATGTTTGTTACAACAATCTAATTAAATCGCCTGTTAAAATAAACTTGCGTTCTCGTCAACGCAGGACCGGTTCCCGAAAGGCGATGGCCGGAAATCATAATCATCGATTGGTATGATCAAATCGATTATTTCAATTATCAAACATGTTTGTTACAACAATCTAATTAAATCGCCTGCTAAAATAAACTTGCGTTCTCGTCAACGCAGGATCGGTTCCCGAAAGGCGATGACCGGAAATCATAATCATCGATTGGTATGATGAAATCGATTATTTCAATTATTAAACATGTTTGTTACAACAATCTAATTAAATCGCCTGCTAAAATAAACTTGCGTTCTCGTCAACGCAGGATCGGTTCCCGAAAGGCGATGGCCGGAAATCATCATCATCGATTGGTATGATGAAATCGATTATTTCAATTATTAAACATGTTTGTTACAACAATCTAATTAAATCGCCTGCTAAAATAAACTTGCGTTCTCGTCAACGCAGGATCGGTTCCCGAAAGGCGATGACCGGAAATCATAATCATCGATTGGTATGATCAAATCGATTATTTCAATTATTAAACATGTTTGTTACAACAATCTAATTAAATCGCCTGCTAAAATAAACTTGCGTTCTCGTCAACGCAGGATCAGTTCCCGAAAGGCGATGACCGGAAATCATAATCATCGATTGGTATGATGAAATCGATTATTTCAATTATTAAACATGTTTGTTACAACAATCTAATTAAATCGCCTGCTAAAATAAACTTGCGTTCTCGTCAACGCAGGATCGGTTCCCGAAAGGCGATGGCCGGAAATCATCATCATCGATTGGTATGATCAAATCGATTATTTCAATTATTAAACATGTTTGTTACAACAATCTAATTAAATCGCCTGCTAAAATAAACTTGCGTTCTCGTCAACGCAGGATCGGTTCCCGAAAGGCGATGACCGGAAATCATAATCATCGATTGGTATGATGAAATCGATTATTTCAATTATTAAACATGTTTGTTACAACAATCTAATTAAATCGCCTGCTAAAATAAACTTGCGTTCTCGTCAACGCAGGATCGGTTCCCGAAAGGCGATGACCGGAAATCATAATCATCGATTGGTATGATCAAATCGATTATTTCAATTATTAAACATGTTTGTTACAACAATCTAATTAAATCGCCTGCTAAAATAAACTTGCGTTCTCGTCAACGCAGGATCGGTTCCCGAAAGGCGATGGCCGGAAATCATCATCATCGATTGGTATGATCAAATCGATTATTTCAATTATTAAACATGTTTGTTACAACAATCTAATTAAATCGCCTGCTAAAATAAACTTGCGTTCTCGTCAACGCAGGATCGGTTCCCGAAAGGCGATGACCGGAAATCATAATCATCGATTGGTATGATGAAATCGATTATTTCAATTATTAAACATGTTTGTTACAACAATCTAATTAAATCGCCTGCTAAAATAAACTTGCGTTCTCGTCAACGCAGGATCGGTTCCCGAAAGGCGATGACCGGAAATCATAATCATCGATTGGTATGATCAAATCGATTATTTCAATTATTAAACGCAATAATTATTTAACATTGTTCTAACAAATATTTCTACTAGTTACGCATAACGTAAACCATTGTTGAAACATGAATAATTAATTAACCCCAACGCAGTGTTTACTGTGATCCCGTAACTCAGTCGACGCGAAATATTTTAAAAATTCGTATTGTTTTTGTCAACCGTCACGGATCGCGATAACTGTGAAAAACGCACGCATAATTCAACACAACGCGTAACCCGTGAAAATAACAGCGATCACGCCATTAATAACTCGGTAAGCTCTGCCGTCCCTCGACTGTTCCGGGCGAAAATATTTATTGCGCTGCGAAACACATATTTAACCAATCACGACGCTCGTAATATTTCATCAAATTGCGAGCCTTTTTTAAACGAAAGTCCAGAAAATGTATCCCGACAGACATTTAAACGGATAGAAACCATCCCCTCCGTGGGAAGTGATTTCAGTTTCCGTTCTTCGTTGCTTCCGGCTGCCCTCCGTCCGCTGATTGAAATAAATGGTGACCTCTCCTCACCCCCCCCCCCAATACTCTACTGCTGGCATTCAGTGCCGTTGCAATATATCACGGCAAACAGTGTATATAGGACCGTGTAGATTACGTTTGTAATAGCCTGTTAATTTGTTTGCAAAACTCTTCCAATCAACGAGTACAGAGCGAGTTGCGATTGGATTCACTTAGGCTATAGGAAAGTAACTATTTGAACTAATGAATCGATTTGACGTCACTTTAATTTGCGATTTCAGAGTTAATTCGAAATAGCAATTCGTAATACTAACCTTGTTTCCTTCTGATATTTTAATCACTGGAAAACGATTATTTCAATTTGATAACATTTTACAAAATTAATATTTCCTTTTTAAATGTTTTCTTTTCTTTAATAAAAGAACAAGATTAAATTTACTAAATATTTCGGTTTCAGGCTACGTTCATAACAGTTCTGTTTAAGTAAAATTGTTAGTGTGATTTGGAGCTACAAATTGGAAACTGTTTTGCCCATGTTTTTCTTAGATTCTTGTTCCTTAAAAGTAACGAGAATATTGTAAAACCAGTCTGTACTTGTAACTGGATACGTATTCATTCAATGGTCTGAGCAAACTGCCGTCAAAAGTAAACGGAAAATATTGAAAAGCGTTCAATGAATTAAAAGCTATTGAAACGGTCTCTACCTTTGAAAATCCTGCAGAAATCTACCAAAAGTACCGATATTGTTTACATCATTCGGAGCAGCATTATCGGAAAACCTAACCTAACTTTCCTCCGACCTTATATTCTGCAAACTTGACGGGCAATGTCGAAACGTATTAGCGGAATTTTTTGCAATAGTTTCGGTCATTATTTTATTTGAATTTACCGTTAAAGTAACCGGTACTCTTGATTATTTTACTAGATTTTTTGACAAGGAGTCGGAATTCAACCGGTTCTCTAGATATTTGACTTAAAATGCAAAAGCCGCCTCCTCGGTGGTCTAGTGGATAGCGTACTAGGCTTTTACCCTGAGGATCCGGGTTCGATTCCCGGCGAGGGCTTGGCATTTTCATACGCTATAAATCATCCCACCGTCTGCATTAGCCCAAGTGTGCACAATAGTCGGACGTTAAAAACCAAAAAAAAAAAAAAAAAAAAAAAAAAAAAAAAAAAAATTAAAATGCAAAAAAAGAGAAGATGGCAGTCGCATGACTGCCGACAGAAGTGACTACTTCTTATCACGGGTTATGGTTGTATATTTTACTCCACACAATAAAATGTATAGTCGATTTTCAAAATCATGAGTACGTTCATTTCAGTTTAATATATTTCTAAAAACAATATTATATGATTTTATGGTTTTTTGCCAAGAAATAGATTTTTGCTACTCGACACTAGAATAGGCTATAACTGACCATGGGAGAAGCACGGAGTCCCAAATGTATTCCTCCTACTCTTAATATCTGACCCTGTCACTTATTAATTGTCATTGTAAATGCCAACTTTAATGGAAACTGCAATATTTTAATTTGGAAAGGCAGGTTGTTTGGAATTATAAGATTGTTTCAATTAAAATCATTGCAAATGTAAGCTTATAAACAATAATTTTATAATAAATAATAACAGGGATTCAGATTTTTAAAACGGGAATACGTCTATGTTCATCTCAGGTACCTAAACCATGTTTATTTTAAATTTCATCTCAATAGGTCCAGTAGTTAATGTGTGATTGAATAACAAACAAAAACACACACATAAACTTTCAAATTTAAAATATTATATTAAGAAGTATAAAATATTATTAAAACGTCACTGTTGTAGCCTACAGTTAACAAATATCATAAAACTGAATACTAAATAATTCAGTTGCACTAGGTAAGTAGTATAATGGCATTTAAATATTTATTATTCACACCTACCAATAGGCTATATAATAACGTATAAAACGTCACTGTTACACAGTTAACACTTGTCATAAAACTAAATACTAAATAAAGTTGGACTGGGTTGGTAATATAATGGCGTTTAAAATATTTAAATATTTATTATTCACACCTACCAATATATAATAAACGTATAAAACGTCACTGTTACACAGTTAACACTTGACAAAACTAAATAATTAAGTTGGAATGGGTAAGTAATATAATGGCGCGAACATGCAAGTTTTCACTTCAAAAATACATTTTAAAACAAAAATATATATAAGGGCGTGATGCGTGACGGCAAATTGAATTTTTTCCCGTGCAAAACATACATCCATACCTCGTCATAAGAAGTATTCACTTCAATAAAAATTTCTGTTACCGAACCAAAAATATAAATATGTTTATGTTTTTATCGATTCCTAGCTTTTATTATTAAATAGTTGATGTTGCTATTCATTCATAACTCTTTTATTAATTGCAACATTTGCATTGTTAATTTTGTGTTAACTTATTTTCTAATCGTAGTAGTCTTTCTTGTTCATTTTTTTCTTTAGAAATTGAATGTTTAAGATAACCTCAATTGAAATGATACTGAAACAACAGCTGTTGTGGGAAATCAGCTGTTTCGATATTGGAACGCATCGTGCAAAAACCAGCCGTAAAACATGATACATGTTAAAAAAATTCAGTATTGGTGATCACATATGGCGTAACTACAAACGATACTTTAAATTTGTATTGAAATAACTCAATATCAACAATTAAACACATAATTTTGTACCTTTGAAATTCAAAACGAATTTTAACGAGGCCTTTTTAAGCGAAACAATTGCACCGGTTTTAAAAATACAAAATTAAACCATTTAATCCCTTTCATGTTGATATAACAGCATTAAAAAAACTGCATGAAACCGTTGCGTACAACAAAAGGGTAATTAAGAAAGATGAAATTAATTTAAACGGAACGTTAACTGAAAACAAGATTGGAATCATCTGAGCGAGTTCAGTGGAGCGAAACAGAATCACAGCAAAAGGGACGGCAACAATTAATTGTAAAATATAATCCCTTAAGAGTAGGCGGGGCTGCCCTCGATCGTCACGTGCTCTCCTACCCTTGGGTGTTTGATTAGATACACCGGCTTAACCCTTCGTCAGCCTGTTTATATTTAGAGTTTAAAAATATTTAGCACAGCTTTAGTGTTTGTATAAAGCTTTAGAAATTTATCGATGATTCAGTGGAAGCGAATTTCCGAAACAGAATTTTTTATCTTTGAAATTTTTTTGAAAATCTAATTTCACCAACATAACCATTTTAAAAAATGTTTAGCTAAACTTCAAAATATAAATTAACATTTTAAATTACACCGAAAATAAGAAAATTTACCCCAACAGCTGACAGATAATTATTTCTAATTTTCAGTGGAATACGAAGATAAAACTCGCTTAATTTATGCATATTTTCACGGTGAATTCCATTGTGAAATCAGATGGTGAAAATGTTTGAAGGGGAAAAGTATATGATGCCTAGTTTTAAAGTTGTACAACCACCAGTATTTGGAAACGATGCAGTTTGTTTGGTTGTATAACGAACTTGTCAGAGCTGTAAACGGAGTCGATTTTCATTCAGAGGTTGAATCAAAATGGACCAAAATTACGTACTCTAAAAGCGCTAAGATACACTTGCACACACGCACCACACAGTTCCCAATTTTTTAATGGCAATTTACAAATAATCAATTCATATACAAAAAAATTTTAAATATTTATTAGGGGTTCATAAATAAAAAAAATTAATAATAATTTTGGCAGGCAACTGCCATATAATACAGTAATAACAAATAGTGCGCGCGCACACACACACACACACACACACACACACACACATATATATATATATATATATATATATATATATATATATATGTGTGTGTGTGTGTGTGTGTGTGTGTGTGTGTGTGTATTTGTATTTATGTATGTTCTTTTGTGTGTGCGTGAGCCGCCTCGTTGGCCTAGTTGATAGCGTTACTAAGCTTTCACCCCGAGGATCCGGGTTCGATTCCCGGCGAGGGCTTGGCAATTTCATACGCTATAAATCATCCCATCGTCTGCATTAGCCCAAGTGTGCACAATATTCGGAAGTTAAACACAAAAAAAAAAAAAAAAATTGTGTGTGTGTGTGTGTGTGTGTGTGTGAATTTTAGTTTTTTTATTCCTTCTATCACGCCTGGAATTTATGATACATACTTTCGAACCACCCTATGTACAACGTATTTCTTCTGCTCCGCAGCTGTGGCAGTGTCGAAGCTTATTGTACAAATTAAAAGTAAACAAACCGCACCTCGAGCCTCACAGATAAAGTAAGCCATAATATTTGATCTGTGCTTGAATCTACAGCTACACCTAAGACGCCGTAGCCTGCGTGAATGTCATTAAAAATCGATATGCATTTTGCAAAGAATAATTCATTTTAGTTGGATTTACACGTACAATTCTTCGATGTAGAAATGCAGTCGATTTATTGAACCGGTATAGCCTGTCGCTGGTACACTTCCAAAAGAATAGCAGAAAAGTGATTTTTTCTGTTTCTTTTTTTGTGTCTGGAATTACGATAGAACCAGATGGGCACGGTAAAATTTGACACGTTATTTACCCATTTTTAGGATATTTATTTGAAAAAAATCATTTTAAATATATAAAAAGTAAAAAATTAACAATTTATCCAAATAGTTAGGAAAGGTTAAGAGAAAAGTTTACGTGCGCAAGGAACTATCCCTCTCTCCTAAAAAACCGAAAATCTCTTTAATCATAACGATTATACTTTGCTAATTTTTTATTAACTATAGCCTAACGTTACACAAATTTGAAAGATAAAATATGGTTTTTAGTAAAGCGATAAAAATATAGAAAATAAACTCTGACCACGACCTCTTTATTTTCGTTGTTCTAGAATGGGAAATGTTTGGAGGTATTGTTTTGTTTTCGTTTTATTTGTGGTGTTAAAGTGGCTCTTTGAAAAATTTAAAGTTAGCATTTTTTGTGAATTTAATTATATTATTAATTGCAGTGCAGTGGTTGTAAATAATCGTATTATTTTTACAGCCTTGAAACAGGTGATTTGTATACAGTTTTTTTTAGTTACGTTAACTTTTAGGTTAGGTTTTTAACTGTAACTAACTGTTAGTATCGCACAAGTGTTTCTATACATTTTCCTGTTCGATTATTTAATAAATTAAAATAACTGCCTTCTGTGACGGGCATAAATGTCACAATTTACCTGTGAAAATTTCTTTCAAGACAACTAAATCGAATAACTGTAATTTAGAAACAATCACTTTTTATAATCGACCAAATTTTCTTCCTACAAAGTATTTACTGATTACAGCGGAACTAATTAATCAGCCAAAGATTTCTGTTCCGCCAATCGGACTGTTTAATTAACGTTGATTGAAACAAATTAAGTCTTTTCACGCCCCGTAATTAATTCGAACAGCCGATCTGCTAAGCTGTTGCATTTAAAGTAACTCCGACGAGCGGTAAATCCAGAGCTGCCTCTCGCTGATAAAACCGACTTCCCGATCACACTCCGCTGAATAATCGACGCGCAACAATGACGAATGAAAAGGATATCATTAATGCACGAAAATAGACAAAAGTCCGAACCACTCGAGGGGGCGGAATCCCACCAGTCATTCCGCGTAATAAGGCAGCAAATTATCATCGATGACTATGCGCGGGGGATGCGCATGATTTATAACAGTCTTTCTGAAATTTATGTGCCGCGGGGAGGGTGAGAAACTGACACGAGGGTTGTAAAAAACGTTGTTTATATACCATTAAGAGTTGTAGAAAAGGGCATCGCAAGATGGCCGGGTCGGGATGGCAAATCGATAAACCAATTTTATATTCCATTTTAAGAAATACCTCTGGGAGGTTCGATGCTCAGCGTTGCTGGAACACCGCTGACGCTTCCGGCTTATTAGGCACGTGCCAGATTCAGCCAAACAAGATTTTAGTTCAAATACATGTTTCGCTAAATATACCTGCGTTAGAAATTTTTAGAATGTTTACATATTTACTTTTTCTCTACAAGGAATGAAAAACGTTATATATAAGGTGGATGATAAAATCAGTAATTGTTATTGAATGTATCGTTTCGACGGTTTCGTTTAAGGAAATTGTTTATTCTTAAAGTAATTTCTGTTTATATACGTGTAACCAGAGATGGAAAAACGTCACTAAAAATTCCTTTCGAAGTGAAAAATTGTCTAAGGGGACCTGAAGTGATAACTTTTTTTCATGAGGGTAAATACTCGCAATAGCGTAAATAACATGTAAAAAAAGCTTAACGCTTACCGTATACAAATTATTAGTACTCGTGAAGTAAAATTAATGAGCTGAACGTTAGTAGAGCATTTGTGGCGCAATGCTATGATATCTGTTTATGAAACTAAAGGACTTGAGATCAAAACCTGATTCTGGCCTTTAATTTTTTACAAGATTTTTACTATTTCTTTTAAAGCGTTGCTTTTAATGTTAACTTTGGCGAGAGGAGTGAACGCCAAACGTAAGAATTTTAGCGGAAATACGAAAACGAACTAGCAAACGAATTTCGTCTCTCTATTTCCGTCTCTTTCTTTTTCTTCCTCCTTTTCGGTAACAGTACACGCGTATTATATGAAAACGTTGTGTAGCTTTGGTTTCCATATTTTTTCTTAGTTGATGAATACGTACTCTTTGTAACCGTTTGTCATATATTCAAAATTAATATGAACGTTTATAATAATTGTTGTTAATATTGCTGGTTTTTAACTACATAGCCTGAAACATATTATAACCTATCATCTGTTCAATAGAACCACCTGATCATTAAGAATTAATATAAAACAACTGATCTTTTACTATGACTACAGTAAATAATATCTAAACTAGGTTCACGTATTTATTTATTTAAACAAAACAAAATATTTATAAACATATCTTCAAACTATATTCAGCGAAGATATTATTAACAATAGCTTCGCTTCTGTCGGTAACTCCCCGAGTTATATAAATGTCTTTTTTATTTTAAAATTATTTATGTATAATATATAATAACGTGTATATATATATACACTAATAAATATTTGAATAATAAATATAATTGTACCTACTACATACACGGCTCTTCAAGCATAACGTTGTTTTGGTGCAACTGATACAAAGTTACGAAGGACTTGCACCACCTTACCTGCAATCTTTCTTTTCAAATAAAAAAAATCCATCAGTAGACATATTTTTAAAATTTATCAAAAATATTGTATACAAAATAATCTTCAAGCGCTATCAAAAATATTATTTTGAAGAAACCATCGACGTAAAACAAGTTCTTCTCGATTTACTCCAAATACGTATTTATTTTAAATTGTTATAAAATTAAAAAAACATTTGTTTGAAAGAATAATTAACTGTTTTGTTTCAGTGTTTACACATTTTAATTAAATTAAATCTACCTTTATGGACTTAGGGATGTATCCATCAAAAGTGTTCAAATCGTTGACTTATATAAATTAAAATCATTCAAAATCTAATAAACGTTTTTCACAAACACCGGATACTCTTTATTGGATACTCAACCGGAAAAATCAAACAAATAGTGCAAGTTAAAATTAAAGGTAGTAGCAACAAAAAAAAACATTTAAAAATAGTTCAAGCAATTTTGTTGAAACACTGTTTCCAATCTGCCTGAAATTTTTAGCAATGTGAGAATACATTAAATAAATACTAAAAAAAATTCTTTTAACGTAAAGTCTTTTAGCTTAAGTTCACGCAAAAAAATTTTTACATAATATTTGAAACTAAATCCATTAAAGTCAAAATAAAACTTGACCGCCGTAATGTTATTCCTACAAAAACGAAAATAAATTTATTTATAATATCATAAACAAAATTAGTTTAGGCATGTTATTTTATAATCAGTTTTTGACCACATTGCAGCTTTCCAATATCGTATTATTTGTTATATCGGCAGTGTTGTAAAATCGATTTCTAATGAAAATAAAACAAACTTTGATTTCACATGTTAATGTGCAGCCTAACTCTTTGCATGAATAAAACATGAACCCCGACCCTCGTCGGAAAGACTGCGCAGATAAAAAAGTATCGTTTTATTTTTCCATGAGGCTAAATTGCCCTTTATGTGTTGGGACAGATAAAGTATTAAATAAAAAGAATGCACGCTCCACTCCATCGAAGGGGGTTCGGATCGAATAGGGGTGGAATCATCCCCTTGCACCTCTCCCGCCAACTTTTAATAGATATTTCCTTGTCAAATATTTTCACGGTCCGGGTTTTCATATAAACCGGTCGCCGGTAATTCGATTTTCAAAGTGTTCTATCAACATTCTTGCCGTGAAAATTTTCGAAAGAATTGAAAAAAATTACAAAGTAGAGAATTTAATTATTGTACTATTTTTATACGTTAAAAATTTTAAACTTTAATAATTTTTACTTTCAGACAATAGCAACTAGATAATGCCTTAGTGCTTCTGATAATCGATTGATAAAAATACTCGTTACAGTCGCAATCGAATATCAGAGGAGTAACAGGGGATATTACGAATCGGAATTCGCTGCGCAGAATCGTTTCGCGCATTCAGACATGAAGTGCTAAGTCGAGACATGAGGTCTGAATATTACGCCTGTTATGAACCATCTGCGCATGCGCATAAACATTCCAAATACTCAAGTTCATATTTAGTTACATATACGAGGTGTGTTCAGAAAGTAACGAGAATTTTAATCTTTTGAATAAAATATTTATTTATTCTTTTACATTGATGTTGTCGCCTTCAAAATAGTCCCCATTGGAGATTATGCACTTGTGCCAGCGCTTCTTCCAATCCTCGAAACACTTCTCAAACTCGATCTTTGAGATAGCCATTAGTTCTTTCAGCGATGCGCTTTTAATGTCATCTACGGCTGTAAAACGACGGCCCTTTAAGGTTCTCTTTATTTTTGGAAATATGAAAAAGTCACACGGAGCCATGTCTGGCGAATATGGAGGCTGGGGCATCGTTACAGTACTGTTTTTGGCCAAAACTTCACGAACAAGCAATGAAGTGTGAGCTGGTGCATTGTCGTGGTGCTAAATCCACGAATTGTTTTTCCACAGATCCGGGCGTTTTTTTCGGATTGCTTCACGCAAACGGCGTTGAACTTGTAGGTAGTACTCCTTATTGACCGTTTTACATGGTGGCAGGAATTCATGATGCACTATGCCATTAATATCGAAGAACACAGTGAGCATAACCTTCACGATCAACCGCACTTGTTGAGCCTATTTCGGTCTTGGTGAGCCAGAATGTCTCCACTGGGATGATTGAGCCTTAGTTTTGACGTCATATCCATAAACCCATGTTTCGTCACCTGTTATAATACGTTTAAATAATTCTGCATCGTCGTTGACTTCATTTAGTGACTCCTGAGCAACTTCCATTCGCCGCTGTTTTTGTTCAAAATTCAACAATTTTGAAACGAAGTTTGCTGCCACGCGTTTCATACACAAATCATTGGAAACAATGTCATGACATGATCCAATCGATATGCCAACATCATCAGCGACTTCACGAACTGTTATTCGGCGGTTTTTCGTAACCATTTCTTTCACTTTTTTCACGTTTTCATCGGTTGTTGATGTGCTGGGGCGTCCAGGGCGTTCGTCATCTTCAACGTCTTCACAGCCTTCTTGGAAACGCTTATACCACTCGTAAACACTTGCTTTACTCATAGCAGACTCACCATAGGCTTTTGTTAACATTTCACACACTTTGTTACACTTTATTCCATTTTTTACACAAAATTTGATACAAATTCGTTGATCCATTTCTTTTAACAAACGAAAATCGCCGAGCTCATAAAAACACGTCTAACCTTAGTGGCTGTCACAGGCAAAGTCAACAATGAAAACTGCTACAAGTTTTATCATACTTCAAGGGCATGTATACCAAAATAATAAAAAAAATGTTTAACAATCGGACTGTCCAAGCCCGCGAAATTTAAAAATTCTAGTTACTTTCTGAACACACCTCGTATTATTTATAATTGTTTAAATCTACACTTAATTATATTTTAATTTTATCCTTTCAAGTAATAAAATATGTAGTATAATTCTTCTTCTTTTCAGCTTAAAACGTTCTCCGGCGTCTTTTATTCAGAATCCTAGCTTACAATTTTTTCTGTCGTTCCATGGATCTTGGCCCAGTGCCCTCTCTTTACCTATTCCTTTTATCTAAGTCGCGGCTCAGTCTTCCTCTCTTTCTGCTACCATGTGGTTTCCACATTAGAATGTGTTTGGGATGTCGATTTTCGTTCCCCAAACCAAGACGTTTTTCTGTTTTTTGTTTCAATGAACATACTTTGCTTCAGTATGAGATTGTACTTTTTATAATTGTATTATATATTCTATGTTCATTTATTTTCGATATCTGTTGATACCATATCATACTCTTCAGTATCCTTATTGCTTCTTCCCAACGTGTTCGTTCTTTTATTATTGTATTCATCACTCGTAACTGTCACTTCCCTAAAAGATTAAAAATGTTAAAAAGAGTGTTTTCATTGGAGAAAAATATTTTTATCGGTTTTTCTTAAAAGTAAACAAAATATTCTAAAACACAAATTGTGATACACGTAATTCAGCATCTTCCCTTCGAATTCATCCCCTAAAAGGACAAAAATATAAAAGAGGTATAAATGTTTGTATTGGACAAAAATATTTTTTATCAGATTTTCTTAAATTCGAATGGAACACGTTTGAATAAAACAACATATTCAGGTTATAAATTTTTTTCATATTCACTGTAAAATAATCACGAGTTTAGATGATCACGCTTTTATTAATATATTTTTTTATGTTTCTAAATTATTACATTACTGAAATAGTTCGTAGGCGAAGCCTAACACTTGTTATTGTTGTTGTTAACAACAAAAGGAAGGATGCATGTAACTTATACATCCTTTTATTTGCGTGTCGCGCTGCAATAGAAGATTCCTTCAATGCACAACTATTAACTATTATGAACTATTAATCAAGGATTAAAATTTTTAATAAGCTACAATGTCCAACTAGTTACAATATCTGAACACTGTAGTCATTTTCAATTCGAGAGTGTCGATACGATGACGATATCGAAAGAATCAAGTGAAATGTATAAACTTGTTCATTTATATCGAAAATAGAAGACTTTTGTTTCCAATTCTTTGCTTTCGATTCCGTAACTGTAAAAGATGAGTGAATAAACTCATTAAGCGGGAAGTACCGAGTACTGTACTGTGATATTCGGAATCATAGAGTATTTTATTCCAAATTCACACATCTCTAGTATTCGTGATAATAGTGACAAAAAATGGGTTTTGCAGTTGTTATTGATACGTAAGTCTTTCAGGACCCCTAACTAAAAAAAAAATGTATCCACTCTGATCTTTCTCAGTTTATATGCGCATGTATGTCATTCAATTGTATCAAAATCCGCTAATAGTTATCGTCACTCCATAATATTTATGACATATTTTTGTTGTTTAGAATTTGTTTATTTAACCAAACCAACAGAAGATTCATTTTCAAAATTTTGTTTATTCCACGATGTGTATTTTGTCTATTACTTTCTCAAACAGACTGCCCAAACAGACGAAATTCCCATTCGAAACGTATAAAAAATCACCGAAAATTGGCATAAATTTTCAATATAATTTTTGTCATATTTTGTAGCAAACTTTAAAATACAAATTTCCGTTTAAGGAATAAACAAAAAACAAAAATAAATCCTGACCGCAGCACAATCATTGAACGTATTAGAATGATAATCCTTACGATAGGTGAGCGATCGCTACTGGTGACATCTTGTAGCAGTGTGCTCAACTACAGTTAAGTAGTACTGTCTATTTTCTCAAACGTCTCTCCCTGTTCTTGCAGCTTACACCGTTCGTAGCGGCAGATAGTCTAATTACTCGGACTTTAGCCGCTGATACAGAAAACGCATTTTATAACAGTTGCTGTACTTCTAGTCCGTTCATATTCAATGGCACTATGTCTTGAGGAAATAGTGACATACCTCTTATTACGTGGTGCTTCTTGAACTCTTTAAATAATTCAATTAATTTTTGAGAAAGTTAATACAGTGGTTTTGCATCACTAATTACTTTATTAACTAGTCAGTAGTAACACATAAAACGGAATGGCCCTGAAGGTTATTGACAAGTACTATACAAATACTGTATTATTTTGCAATAGATTTTTTTCAATCGTTATTTTAAATCAGATAGTATTATTAGTATGATAAGAAAGAAAAAATATTGAAGTTATTATAAAACGCTTTTCTCAATATTTCTTAAACTGCATGTGACGATATTTTTAGAATTGTCGTTCGCTTACATCAAAATTAGAGAAATAAGGAGAGTAAACACGCTTTCACTCTATCATCATTTGTTTAACTTGATACATCTGCTTATTTAAATTATTTATAAAAGTATATTTACTTGTAAACGCTTTATTTTTCTTGATTTGAGCTTTGGGGACTAAAACGTTTTGCCAATATCGTAATTTTCTTATTTACCGTTTAGGCGCTACAGGTGTCCGTAAAAAAAACAGACAATAAGGTGATATTTACAATGCCTAAAATCGTTAATTTTTTATACAATGAAATTATTACATCCGTGCTTTGGTAAAAACGCCTGAAAATAGATAGATGCAAACTGGCAACACAGCGCTGTACATAGACAGCATCTAGGAAAATGTAGGGTATAATAATGTTCACTTTTTACTGAATTTTTGTCACTATAGTTATATTACACAGTGAGTTTTAGGAAGAAAGTCTTGTGATTGTAAACTTCCTCAAACGCGTACGTTTGAGTTTTTAACAAAAACAATTCATATTTTTAGAACACGGAATATTACAAAGTGTAGTGTTTTGAAATCCCAAATGTTTAACATCTAATATAACTATGTTTAACTAAATAATGCCAAGATACAAAAAAGTTATCTTTTTTAAAATAAAATATAATTTGTTTTTAGTAAATTAAATAATAACCGGTTTAGGCCCTACTGACAAAAACAAAAGCCCTAATTTCCTGGTAATTCTTAAAAATAATTATATTGAAAACATTTCTAAAAGTTTATACATTTTTAGTATGTTGCAGTTGTACTTTATTAGTGTTAAATTTATGTTATATTTTTTTATAATTGACTTGCTTAGAGGTAACCAGATTGTTGTATACTATTATCATAAAATGTCGACAAAAATTAAAACCCTAATTATTATTCGGTAATTGTTTAGTTATTACTCGGTTTTCTCTTACCCCCCCCATAAAAAAATGTAATCAACATTTTTGTCGCTTTACGATGGATTTGTTGTGTCTTGTAGTTAGTTTGATAAAAGTTTTGGTGATATTTAATTTAAAGGATTTACTTATAATTTTCCTCGAAATTAATTTGAAATAGGCAAGTGAAAAAAACCTAACGATCCTAACTTTGCCTCAAATAAATACCTCGAATCATTCAAAGTAGATGTTAGATCTTAGAATCACAAAATGGAGTAGTTTTAAAAATGTCAAATCTGTATCAATTGTTCTACAAAGAAACGACTCTATGCAGAAAACATTATCTTGTATTTTATAACTTAGTAGCATTACCCGTCCCGCCTTCGCCCACGAAACTTAAACTGTTTCAGTAATGTAATAATTTAGAAACATTAAAAACATATTAATAAAAGCGTGATCATCTAAACTCGTTATTATTTTACAGTGAATATTTGAAAAATATTACAACCTGAATATGTTGTTTTATTGTCTTCAAACGTGTTCCATTCGAATTTAAGTAAATCTGATAACAAATATTTTTCTCCAATACAAACATTTCTACCTCTTTTATATTTTTGTCCTTTTAGGGGATAAATTTAGGGGGGGAATGCTGCATTACGTGTAACATAATTTGCATTTTAGAATATTTTGTTTACTTTTAAGAAAAGCCGATAAAAAATATTTTCTCCAATGAAAACACTCTTTTTCTCCAATTATACCTCTTTTTTACACTTTTAATTTTTTAGAAAATGAATTCGGAAAAATGTTGAAATATGTGTTTCATTATTTGTGTTTCATAGCATATTTCTAGTATATTCGATCCAAAACAAATGCAAAATTGTATAACACTTTTTTACATTGTCTACCCCCTTTCAATCTCTTTAGGGGATGAGTTTTGGGAAATGGAGAAAAATATTTTTCATTACTTTATTTAAGAGTGACTATGTTACGTTTTAAGATCAGACGAAAAACATATTTTTCCAATAAAAATTGTGGTACCTCATTTTTACCTCTTTAGGGGGTGAATACTGGAAAATCGTTTTTCAGTGCACCTCTACATGTGGTGGTAACCCTGAAAATTTCAAATCTTTAGCTATTATAGTCTCGGATATACGTTGATTATTAAAGTTGGACTGACTAAGTAGTTTAATGGCGTCAAAATCAATTTCTGCAAAATCCTTTCTTAGTGTACCTTGACATTGTTGTAAGAAGGTACCCTGAAAATGTCAAGTCTCTAGCTAAAATAGTTTTGGCTCTGCGTTGATTATGATTCAGTCAGTCAGTCAGGACTTCTTTTATATATTAAGATGTTTGCATAAACTTGTTTCTCTTACGTTCGGCTTTAGAATCAGTTTTCCAGTACGACCTAAGTTAATATTAATAATAATAAAGCAATATTGACATTATATTTTAAAGAACGAAAGCCTCTCCTTTCGAAGGTAAACTGAGTTGGTATAAATGTACAAAACAATGGCTTGCAGTGTTACCAAACCTAAATACAAAATAGAAAAATTAAAACTAAAACAAAGAGAAATAATAGACTGGCAGATATTACTTAGTGTTTTTTTTTAATTTAAGGTCTGTATAGTCTTTTAATAACCTCGGATCACAGCACTCGCCTCGCTTGCATGATTGGTCACCTACTTTCTTCATTAATTCATCCTTCCATTGTAGTTCTGATCTTCCTTTCTTCCTCTGATTGTTCCTGGAAATCCATTCTGTAGTTAGTTTCGCCCATCTTTCCTCTCTTGCTGTTTGTTCATCCCTCTCCATTCTTAACATGTGCGCTTCTCTCGCAAAGTTTTTAATTTTCCTTCCTCTTTACCTCCTTGTTTTCTCCTGCTTCACACCTTTCTGTTGTGTGATTTCCAATCATATCCAAGATGTTTGTGATGGCCCAGGTTTGTGATACGTATAGAATAACTGGGTACACACAGATCAGCATTACCTTAGCTTTCAATTGACTTAAGAAACTACCTTCAAAAGATTTTTCTAAGGGAAGAAAATTTCCTCCATCAGAGTTTATCCTGTTGCTCATTGATTTACTGCCTCTATTCTGAAACGATATTATTTGACCCAAACTTTTATAGTTTTCCACTTATTCGATGATAGTTTCCTCCACCGTTACAGGAATTTTAGCTGCTATAACAGTTATTTTAAATCACTCCCGAAATACTCACTGTTATTACAGAAACTTTACATTTAGTTATTTAAAATGTGTCATAAAATAGCAGTATTAACGTATGACTTAAATAATTGTTTCATCTGTGTTTTTAGCCCTGTTAAGTAACTTTAATAAAACATTCTTTGCAGAGTATTAATGGAATGTACTGATGTTGATACAGGATCTTACGTGTTACTTTGGAGGCGGGGCAGCTCTGTGCTAACAGCTGATAAGATCATGGTTATCAGAGATCCAAGGTTCCGGCTGGTCGATGGGTTTAACTTGGAGATAGGAAACGTAATGCCGCAAGACGCGGGGGATTATGTTTGCCAGATTGGAGATGGAGATAACAGGGATCAAATACACACAGTGGAAATACTCGGTGAGTTTTGTAAGGAGGAAGAAAATATGTTCACAGTTGGTCTTGCATGCCCGTTTAATCTTAAGCAAAACTTTATAAAAAATGTATGTTTTGTTTTGTTAAAGAAAATATATAAGGAGGTTGTACGATTATACATTGCTTGAAACTAAGGGAAAGCCATGTCTGCTTTGCAGGACAATCCTGCATACTTAGGCTATATGATCTAATCGACGAGAAAAATACAATACACAATTTTGTATCAGTCCATTGAGAGATTTAAGTTTGTTTAACGTTTAAGAGACATAAAATTAAGTTTATATAAAACAGGTCTAAAGATTAATTAACGATGCCCAACATTTTCCTTTACGACTTATAAATGTCAACGATGGCAGCGGTTCTGTTGTTACATCGACGCTTTCAGAACGACCAACAGATCGTAACTTCTTGGGTATAACGAATGAGTGAATGTCATTGTCGAGTTACTATTGCACTGAAACCTTTGTAGATGTATAATGAATGAACGGTTGTATTTTATAGATGATCGTCTAGGATTTGAAGTAGCACCCCAAACTAATCGGCGACTTCCCAGTTCCTTATTTAGTTGCTTGCTCTGCTAATTCCACTTTTATTTTTCTTTCTTTTGATCTTTCTTACGGATTTTCTGCTCCATTTTGGCCAACCTTTATTGTTGTGCGGTGAGTTCCCGCTCATTCTATTTTACATTCTTCGTTATCCAATCACCCACAAGTAACTAAGGAAATGAGGAAATGCGTACATTGGGTCCTCAGGTCTCCTAGGGCTCCGTTTAATTCACCATTATGCCGGTAAATTCACTTCACCAGCACAGGCAGAGTTATCTAAGCTATTTAGGCTAGAGTATGTGTGTGTCGTGAGTAGATGAGTGAGAGCAGTATAAGCTAGAGATACGGTGGGACCGCTAAACACATCACCTGCTCACTTCAGCTGCCTCTGTCAGAAAATTTAGTTAAAAATATTTAGTTTTTCAGTTTTATTGTAAAGGATAAAGATTTCAATAAATGAAAATTACAAAGCTGCTGATTATGGCCTAAATTTGTCGTCCAAAGTGTCTTCGATATCACTGTCGTTTCGTCGCCACTTATTGGAATAAATATACCCTACAATGCGAACGTAACGAGCAGTCAGGTAGAGCGAAACAAACAAAGGTATTATACAGTGTAAGAAATAATTATCATTATTAATCGTGATCGTGGGTTATCAGTTAGGCCAACACGTTGTTTTTGTCACGAAATTATATAGTCAACTAAGTGGGACATGACGATATCAATCAAATTTTAATTCAGAAAATAACTTCTATCGAGGATATACTGGTTCAAAAGCTATTAGAAAAAATATGGAAATTGTGGTCAACAGAAATGAAAAGGTAAATAAACGTATTCACAAAAGATCAAATTGTTAATGCTATGACGATTTTGGAAGTTCTACTGAGCATGTGGCGTTCATTCATTATTTAAATTAAATAGTATCTTATTTATATTAAAAAAACGATCTTATACAAAGAATATGAAACATATTTAACTGTTACGCTCAAACCTTTTGCGCTAGCTGAACTGGCAACATGTTACAAAGTTTTATTGTAATTTAATTTATTATCATTTATATACGTTAAAGTATAATCTTCTACAGAATACGTGGAAGATATATTTAACTGTAAAGGCTCCAACAATTTTTCGCTTGGATATGTCGTATAATGGCATTAATTTAATTTCAATATTAATTTTTGAACTTATTTATGTACATAATAATATTCACATCACCTTTGTATTAAAATGATAAATATACAAAATACATTATTCAAAGTATATTTAAGCTGAAAACGCTTTAAAAGTTACAACTTTTATTAACTTTTGTTAAGTATAATTAAAATGTATACTATTCAACTTATATATATATATATATATATACATAAGTTGAATTATATATATACGTTTAATGTAAAATGTAACTTATTTATTTCAAAAATATTAAAAAAACGATCTTATACAAAGAATGTGAAACATATTTAACTGTTACGCTCAAAAATTTTGCGCTAGCTGAACTGGCAACATGTTAAACAGTTTTATTGTAATTTAATTAATTATTGTTTATATACGTTAAAGTATAAACTTGTACAAAATACGTGGAAGATATATTTAACTGTAAACGCTGCAACAATTTTTCGCTTGGATATGTCGTTATGTCATTAATTATAATTTAAATATTTATTATTTAACTTATTTATGTACATAATAATATTTAAATCACCATTGTACATCATAATCACCACGTATTAAAATGGAAAATATGCAAAATACATTATTCAAAATATATTTAAGCTAAAAAACGCTTTAAAAGTTGTATTGTTAAGTATAATTAAAATGTACTATTCAACTTATATATATATATATATATATATATATATATATATATATATATTATTATTATTATTATTATTATTATTTGCGCATAGACCCTGTTGGATCACGCAAAGCACTCCGACTAATGTCTTGTTCCTTCTAATCCTCCTCACCTCCCTCATCCTGTCTCCATGGATCCTCTTCCGCTCCTCCGTCCATTTTACCCCTGCTCTCTTTGAGATAGCAGGGACCTTCATTCTCTGGGACCTTCCAACCGAGCATCTTTTATATATATATATATATATATATATATATTTATTTATTTATTTATTGTAAAAATTAACTGCGTAACCGTGACGGCCAAAACCTTACATATGTCAGCTAGATTTTATCCTCGGGTAGGTCAACTACAACTGTAGAACGTTTCACTTAATAAACTAAAATCAACTTTATTTAATTTTTATCACATTTCATTTATATATGAAAAAGTGCATCTTTTAGTGCATTGTTGCAAATTTAAAATTCAAGGTCGATAAAAACTAAAAATAAATTCTGATCCCAATGGCGTTTATTTTGTTGTTTTTAATTTGTTCACGAAATGCGCACTTCTTTAATTTAATATTCGCTACACTGACTTGAGGTAGACTATTATTATACATTTTTGAATAAAATTGAACATTTTTTTAAATAATTAAATGTAGGCAGACAGATGTTACTGTAATTGTTTACCCCATTTATTTATTTATAGAATGGAAAAAAATATCAAATAAAGTAACGGTAGAATTAGAAGTTTAAAATTTTAAAATGAATAAAATATTATTATTTATAAATTTTAGAAATTGTAATTATAGACAAGTATTTGATAATAACAATATACAAATGTATAAGGCAGTTTTTGACGTTAATTTGTGACAAATAACCATTTGTGTATTACAGACAAATGTTATTTAAAATACAAATTTTCGAAATGTATGCTTTCAAAACAAAAACAATTTTTAACACTGTTTTATTTTGCTATAGTACGACCCCGATTTATTTCCGAAAAATGTTTCATTTACTAGGAAAGGCTATAGATACATTCATCGATCTATCTTTGCAACTCGGATAATAATCAAGTAAAAGCACATTCAAATCAAACTACCTGTATAGTCCCTATAAATATGCAATTGCAGCTTTGATATGTTCTCGCTGAAGGGCTTAAAATATATTAACCACAAAATGCGTTCATTAATCAACGCGTTTTGTAAAAAAAACTTTGATTATTGGACGCCCGCGGGACATGTTATATCAGCCGTGATAAATTGACGCCAGTGTAAATTTAAAGGGCGCGTGTCACACAAGGGTTGTTTAGTTCCGCTACAAGGGTAAGGGGTGACAATAGACTGTCACACATGTGACAATATGTTGGGCTTTATGACGTAATACAATGCTTTAAATAAGGATAGCATTGTTGGGTCGGTGTAAGCGATATGCTGTACTGTATAATGTATAATGTATAACATATGTTCTGGACAGTTTGGATATAAAAGGATCGTGCGCCGGGACGAGCTAATTTGGCGGTTTCGTCGGGTGCCTATAAATCTTCAGTTTTATGTGAATTTTATTCGAATTTAAATTTGGTGATAAAATGATGTTTTTTCCGAAAAAAAACAAGTTAAGGAATTTGTATTCACATATAAAATATTAGATTTTCTTTCTTTATTGTACATTATACCAGTTAGACTAATAAGGACGGAAGTTCGCGTGAAGTTTACGTCAGCTTCTCGAACTACGAACTTAAGGTGCGCAGTTAAGAGTTGCAGCAAACTAACAGTGTCTTTGGCAACAC
Source organism: Callitettix versicolor (assembly GCA_022606455.1). Classification (NCBI taxonomy): domain Eukaryota; kingdom Metazoa; phylum Arthropoda; class Insecta; order Hemiptera; family Cercopidae; genus Callitettix; species Callitettix versicolor. The sequence goes on along the minus strand of CM040189.1, from coordinate 101,934,550 downwards.
ACTCACCAAGTCTCGAGATGTTCGAGCAGCTATCATGGTAATACCTATATTCGGAACCTGGAAATGAAAGCTGCTCCTGTACTGTAAATGGTTTTGTTTGTAGTTGTTAAAAATTAGCCTAGAAATATAAATATGTAGTACAACTTTAGATTTGATTTGATTCAATATTTTGACAAAAATCGGCATCAACGTGTTAGCTACCCAACAGTATCTGTCCAGCCGTTTCAGAATCTTAAAAAAATCTTAATGTATGCCTATTTATTCTACAATTTTTTTGTAAATTTGATTGCACAATCATTTAATCAGAGTTAAAATCGTCATAATTAACACTTTAATTATTCAAACTCCACAGAAAATTCAGGTGATAATTGATGGAGATTTGAACGCTGATTTACCATTGGATGGAGAATATTAATCAATTTTTCAAACTCCACGGAAAATTCAGAGTGCTGATTGATGGAGATTTGAACGCTGATTAAGATTGGATGAAGAATCTCAATCAATGTTCACTCAATTTTCAAACTCCACGGAAAATTCAAAATGCTAATTTATGGAGATCTGAACGCTGATTACAATTGGATGGAAAATCTTAATCAATTTTTCAAACTCCACGGAAAATTCAGAGTGCTGAGTGATGGAGATTTTAACGCTGATTAAGATTGGACGGAGAATCTTAATCAGTGTTCACTGAATTTATTTTAATTGATAACGTATATGTATTGATAGTAATGTATGTATTCTATTATGTTGTAACAACTTACTAATGGCAAAAACAAGTTATGAGAAATTCTAACTCCACGGAATATTCAGAATGCTAATTGACGGAAATTTGAACGCTGTTTACGATTGGACGGATAATCTTAATCAATGTTTACTCAAATTACAAACTTTGTCGAAAATTCAGTGTGCTAATTGATGGAGATTTGAACGCTGATTAAGATTGTAAAATATTTTTTAAAAATGGCAAGAAAAAATGATTGTTAATTTTTGGGAAATCGCTTCCATCACATCAGCGAGAGATTTGGGTGCTGCGATTATTTTTAATTCTAACAATAAACCTACAAATAATTCTAAACAAAGTGAAAAGCAAGAGAAGACATTATGACTGTAGGGAGAAGGGAAGACAAAAGTGGAGCAAAGGCAACGTTGTGAAATTCACTGTTCCAGCTAAAACAATATAAAGTTAGTTTAACCATTTTACCGAGACTGACTCTGAAAATACACTAGTTTCTGTGAACCCGACGTGTCTAGTAATGAGACTAAATGTTTTACTTGCAGTTTATTGGTTTATATTAAATGTGTTTTGTGTTTCTTGTGTCCATTGCCTTTCACAACCAGCTAACTGTGCTACACATGACACGCTGAAATATGATTTATTATTTCTTCAGAATTTATTCAGTTTATTATTTTTTGCCTTTAAACCTGAAATAGAATATCACCATGATAAGCAGTTGTGTTGATTTTAATGCTGTTTATAATGGTGAAAATGAGTGTTTCAAAAAGAAAGTAGGGTAAACAAAATTAATAAATGGTGCGCAGATACTACGCGCCTTCAAAGTAATTATTTGTTAGTGACACAGTTAACTACGGTATCCAAGATCGACTTTAAATAAGGTTGATGTACTTGTATCCCATTTGTCATTTTTCGTTACGTTACTCTCAGTTCGATTTCTCTCAACTACCGTTCGATTCGATTTCAATGAACCTAAAAATTTGCTGTACCTGGCGTAAAGAAGTGTTCACTTCAAAAATGCAGTTTTTCAACGGTTGTGACGTCATTGACGTCAAAAACAGCCTTATACGTTTTTATATTCTTATTGCCAAATACAATACTTGTCTATCATTATAGTTTCTGTTATTATAATTAAAATTTACTATAAATTTACTAAAATTTTATAAATACTACTAAAATTTATAAATAATAAAATTTATAAATTATTACACTAAAATTTATAAATAATAATATTTTATTCATATTAAAATTTTAAACTTCTAATTCTTAGAAGTTACTTTATGTGATATTTTTTCCATTCTAGCCTTTCAATATCCGAACTAAGTGGTCTATTTATGGTCAAAAGCTTGATTTTGTAATACGTTACTCACTGACAGGAATCTCTGTGATCAGCTGTTTCAAACATCAGCTGTTTTATGAATTCTTCATTTCCTTTCGTTACTCCTAATACCGTTACCACAAAATTTGCCGTACCAGGCGTAAAGACGTATTCACTTCAAAGAAATTATTTTTGGAATTAACAGCTACGTATTGCCGTTATTTTCGAATTTTATTCACTGTTTACAACAACTCTAAGTAACATTTGAAAATACTGTTACAGTACAACTCTGACGGGTACGCAGGTTCGAATCCCGTTACTTTGGCTTGTAGATTTCACGACTTCATTTGGAAATAAAGTTGGTTAAACCACTTACAAAGTAATGTTCATTTTAAAATTCGACTTTAAGAGTCGGTGAATACGTTTTACAAATTCACTTATTGTTGAGCATGAATTTGCAATTTAAATCAAAGCTTCGTGTAACACAAATATAGTAAGACCCAGAACGTTATCAAGCTCACGTTCGCAATTCTAGTCTGATTGATTAAAACTATGCGCAAAAATCGATTTTGGTAATACCTCGGTTATATTCGTAACCAGCAAAATTCGTTTGACAGTTTTAAAAATGGCAACCATTTCAAATATCTAGAAAAAAATCGTATTTAAAAAAAATATTTTTGAGATTTTTTTCCTTATCGTAACTATAAATTATCATTTTGTGTTTTCAAAATCGGTTAAAATTAAGAAATTTAATTTGACAGCTATCAGGGTTCACTTTTGTCTTTTAAATGCCATTTTGAGAGTGTAAACTGCTAAAATATGGAGATTTTAATGAGGGTTAGGATAGTGAAATGCGAAATAATTTTAATAAAGTTTTAGGTAGATTTCTCCCAAGTCAGAGAGACCTCTAGTGCTGCAATTGTAATGGTTGTGGTTAAACTTTATAAAAGAATGTTCAAAATTAGAAAAAAATTAAAAATTAAGAGTTCATTCAACATTTTAGTTGATGGGGTCTAACAAATTCTGGAGATAAAACGCAGCAGATAACAGTTTCACAATCAGCAAGCTGGCAGGAAACGTCTGTTGGTCGCACTTGCAGAGGTCAGGCGCATGCGAGCAGGTTCAACAAATCGTTAAAATCAACTTAATTATACCGTTAAACTCGATAACTTTATCGAACATTATATTCCAACTTTTTAATTAAACTACATTTTCAATAAACCGAAACGATTTAAACTTTGCGATTCTTAAAAATGTTGTAAAACATTTTCTTAACCTTATTTTTGTACTCGAGGTAAAAGTTTAAGTAGAGTTTTTTTTTAAACTTTCCTAAATAATTACGCCGAAGTTTGCAACCCGAGCCGACACTTATTTTTGACTAATTTAATTCTCCCGAGCGTAAGTTTATAATGACGTAACATTTAGAAAAATAATTATCCACGGTCGAAAACCTATTCAGACCGCCGCACGATGCGGGTTGCTTCGAATAATTAGAAGGGGCTGTTAATGCTTGACCTTCAGTTTACTTGCTGCCCTTTATCTGTTTTAGTATTCCTTTGTTTGGAAACAGCGATACTAACATGTCCGCCAAAGCGCGGACGAACGTCTATGAATCACTCAGGAATACTCCCCTAGCGTCTAAACTGTAATTAAAAATAACTTCAATAACATCTTTTAAGCGTCATGTTTTAAAACTTCCAGTTTTATTAAAATATTTGAAATTACGAGGGTTGTCCGTAAAATAAGGCTCCCAATAATTTTTCACAATGAAAAACGTGTTTATTTGCATTGAATAATACGTTTTTGGAAAGCTTACACTTATTTCAATTTTTCGACATAATCGCGTTAAGATCGATGCATTTTTGCATACGGTGAACGATCTTTCATATACCTGAGTCGGGAAACTCTCCCGCCGCGCCGCGAAGGTACCTTAAAACGTTTTCTTTCAGCTCCTCTCTCGTACTGAAATGCGTCCCACCTAAGTGTTTCTTCAAATTAGGAACAGATGGTAGTCACTTTGGGCTAAGTCCGGGCTGTAGGGCGTATGTGTGACAGTATCCCATCCAAATTGGTTGATGAGATCGGTTCTTACACGGGCGGTGTTTGGACGAGCTTTGTCTTAATGGAAACAAATTCCCTTGGTGAGCATGCTTCTCCTCTTCTTTTGAATCGCGCGGCGAAGGTTCTTTAACGTTTCACAGTAACGATCAGCATTGATTGTTGTGCCGGTATCCATGAATTCGCACAATAATAACCACTTCCTGTCCCAAAACACGCTCCCAATGACTTTGTAGGCAGATAGTTTGTTTGAACTTCCGCGGCTTCGGCGACTCTGGATGTTTCCACTGACGTGATTGTTCTTTCTTTTCTGGTGTCGTGTATTGTACCAAGGTCTCGTCCCCAGTGACAATGGAGTCCAAGAATTTCTTGCCATCGGTTTCGTAGGCCTGAAGAAATTCGTAGGCCGCATCAGTCCCTTGCCGTTTGTGGTCTGCTGTAAACTGTCTTGGTACCCACGTTGCACACAAATGTTGCTATACCCTAAATGGTCTGTCGAAATTTTATCAATGCAAGTCTTTCTGACATCAGCGATCATCTCGGAGGGCTCCAAAACAGTCACCCTTGCTTCTTCCACTTTCGCAATCATTTCGTCCGAAACAGATGGACGTCCGGAACGATGTTCATCATGAACGTCTGTAAGTTCATCTTTGAATGCTCTGCACCATTTGCGCACGTGTTGTATGCTCATACATTTCTCTCCGTAGACTTCACACAGTGGGAATGAATGTCCACCGGAGCAGTGTTTTTTGCACACGAAAAACGAATCACAGAGCGTAATTCGCACCTGACGGAAGAGATAAGTGGTAACTCCATTACTAACCAAAACCGAGCGTCGCAGACAGCTCACGGAATGGAGATTGGGAGAGGGGAATCAAGCTGCAAGCCAATGTCACCGCATCCCGCGTAACAGCGTTCGTAGCGACTTTAGCGCCTTGGGAACCTTACTTTACGGGCAACCCTCGTATAACTTTAAAAAAGTTGTAACTAAAGTCCAATCACTTTTTTAGCTGCCTTAAACTACGGCACGCATTCTTGCCTGGATCGTCGAATTTATTTCGAAACAAAAATCAGTTTACCATTCCTTATGTAATAATTGTTTGTAGATTCCTTACGATATTTGTTGACAGTTTTATATAACTGTAGTGTATAAAACCGATTTAAACATTTTCTGTTACCGTTGTGTTGATGAAATAGGAGTTTAAAAAAAGCCTACAATAAACAATTAATTTTTGAAGTTCGTATTTTGAAAGCTGTATGATGTGTTTATTTTGAGCAATAGCTTCTAGGTGGATTTTTTGTTTAGATAATTGAATGTGAACAAATTTGGTTGTGTTTGTTCAACAATAATTTTCCAATTACTGTTGTTGTTTGTTGATTCCAATTCCGACATGACCATTATAGAATAGCGCAATCATTACCACTTCCGGTAAAATGTGTTTGCTGAACTAAGCGTACGTCAGTCACTCTATAGTTTCTAATTGGTGTAATAGTTTGCTGGTGAATATTCCAACAATGTGATTTGTACCTGAAATTTGGAATTAGTGTTGTAAATAATTATTCAATCGTTGTAATTTAATTAGAAGGAGATAAGGCAAGTGTTGAAAAATAGCTTCTAGGTGGATTTTTTGTTTAGATAATTGAATGTGAACAAATTTGGTTGTGTTTGTTCAACAATAATTTTCCAATTACTGTTGTTGTTTGTTGATTCCAATTCCGACATGACCATTATAGAATAGCGCAATCATTACCACTTCCGGTAAAATGTGTTTGCTGAACTAAGCGTACGTCAGTCACTCTATAGTTTCTAATTGGTGTAATAGTTTGCTGGTGAATATTCCAACAATGTGATTTGTACCTGAAATTTGGAATTAGTGTTGTAAATAATTATTCAATCGTTGTAATTTAATTAGAAGGAGATAAGGCAAGTGTTGAAAAATAGCTTCTAGGTGGATTTTTTGTTTAGATAATTGAATGTGAACAAATTTGGTTGTGTTTGTTCAACAATAATTTTCCAATTACTGTTGTTGTTTGTTGATTCCAATTCCGACATGACCATTATAGAATAGCGCAATCATTACCACTTCCGGTAAAATGTGTTTGCTGAACTAAGCGTACGTCAGTCACTCTATAGTTTCTAATTGGTGTAATAGTTTGCCGGTGAATATTCCAACAATGTGATTTGTACCTGAAATTTGGAATTAGTGTTGTAAATAATTATTCAATCGTTGTAATTTAATTAGAAGGAGATAAGGCAAGTGTTGAAAAATAGAGGCTAAAATTGTCAGCACTTTTGCCAGGAAACACTGATGAACTGTTTATATATATTTCGGCTGTTCAAACTTCAATATTAATAATTTTAAAAATTACACAAAATGAAAAAGGGTATTGACCTATCTCACTGTTTGCCATTAGTAGTGCCTCAGCCTGTTATGGTACTTGTACGTATAGTTTCATGAAATTAACAAAAAAATGGTTTAGCCAAACGTGAACTCAGTTGCAAAAGATACCGCGCGCGCGCGCGTGTGTGTGCGTGTGCACGCGTGTGCATACGTGCTCACATTTTTATCTTACACATATTCCCCTTTTAGTCATACTTTAGATTGGCGTAAATAATCTAAATTAATTGGCGTAAAAAATAATGGTTTAAATTTTCGAATTACATTGAAAATAACAAAAACTAAGGTGACGGCGGTCAGGGTTCATTTTTCGATGTAATTTGAAAATATAAAATTCTATAATTATACTGATCTTAAACATTTTCAGACCAAAAAATTATGAAGTAAACGAAAAACTGTTAAAACGTCAGCGAGGTTATTTTTATTTCGATTATAACCTAAATAGTAGCTGTGCACTGGGAAAACATAAACGTTTAACAAGCAAATATTGGAAGGAAATATAATGTTATTACTAAATATTATATTTTTCCTAACTACTCCGTGAACGTTTACAGGTTAAGTGTGTTTAGACAGACATAAATAACCCATACAACTGTAACAGCGCCATTAAAACTGCTTTGCGAGTGCTTCATTTTAACTTGAAAAACTGTCTGTTTGCACAGCTAATCCGATCTGACAATGAATATTCTGCCCTCTTTAATTTTATGAGCTACATTAAAGTGGGGTCGCTGATACAAGGCACGAACTAACTCATTGAAGGGTGACTTTTCCCTCCCCCAACACACACCCTGTTGTCTAACTCTCTAAACACTTGTTAAGTTTGCTGACTGTTGCACACAGACAGGCCGATATGCAACAAACTTCGGGTACAATAAGTGTTCACCCTTAATTGTTGGAGCGTATAGCGGACATCCTTTCACCCTGATTGTAGTTCAGTACAGAAATATAGAAACATTGTGTGCTTTTATCCTGCTTGGATTTAATTATTTGCAAATAATTATCAGCTCATTTAAATTGGAAAATGAGCTATTTAATCATCATGATAAGACCCATACTCTTGACCTTGAAATGAGTATGATCCTGATATCTAGATCAATTTAGAATTTGTTGATATGTTCATCACATTCTATAACCTAACTTTCACACAAGTGTGAACCTAACTGTTACAAAATTGGCAATATTTATCCCCCTGGGGATTTCCTAAGTATTTACTTAAGTAAATTTAAGTAATTAATGTTTTTTAAGTTACATATTATGATATAATACAATTTTTAAAAAATTCAGACAAAATTGAGTTAATTGATGCAAAAATAAACAGTTCTTCCTATATATGTTACAAACTTACAAGTCTGATAATGCAGGATTACAAGATAACTCAAATTTACTTGCTTCATTATTACCAAAATATAACGATTCCGGTGATCGAAATTGTTACGACCACTGAATATAAGCGTACTATAATAATAACCCTTATGAGAGTTATGTGAGCACTCGCTGCTAGTGACATCTTTCGGCAGACTTCCAACTGCAGTTTTGAGTATAATACAACCTCACGCACTGCGGGCAACAGACCTATTGTGCAGCTAAACCTCTTTAGCAGATTAATGCCCTTAGTAAGTTCCAACAATCCACTGACCTAGGGTTCTGTAAGCCAAAAACCCTAACCTTCTTCCAGCAAGAGTTTCACAATCAAGGATTATGTCCTGTAGTTTCCTCCTCTTCCTGTACAACATACACACGGTTTCTCTATGGTACCACCTATTCTGTTCATGTGCACCCTAAGACCACGGTGCCCAATAATAATGTGTGCACTCGCTATAGTGGAATCTTGCGGCAGAGTTACAACTACATTTAAATAGATAATAGTACTGTCTATTTTCTTAAACGTATCCATTCCCTGTTTTTGCAGCTTGCAGCGTTCGTAGCGGTAGCTATTCCAATTACTTAAACTTTAGCCTCTGATATCGTGGATACTTTTTATAATGATGATTGCACTTCTAGTCCGCTTATATTCAATGCTAAGACACAGGTCATGCTGCTGCGTCTCTGAACTGCGCATTTCAAGTATTTAGTTCGTACAGTTCCTGCTGTAAGCTTTACCGTTTCCGTTAACGCCGATTCCTCGTCCTCATTAGTCTAATTAGCATTAATTATGGACATTAAGAGAAAACAAATCAAGAATCATCTAGGGTGCAAAGTGTCCGGGGGGGGGGTGCGTAGTCAACGCGCATGTTTATATTCATTCATACGAAACCAACGAGCTGTAAACTTAGAAATGTACTTATGTCTGTTGCAGTACCTCCAAGTATCCGTACGTCTCCGTCCAGTGGGCAACTGACAGCTAGGAAGGGCGGGACCATCACATTGGAGTGTAAAGCTTCGGGCAACCCCGTACCGAGCATCGTTTGGACCCGCAAGGTGAGTCAGAAGATGGAAACAATATTTGTTTCGCGTTTATAATTTGTTTCTGTAGTTCTCGCACACCACATTTAACAAGGCAAATACCTTTTTTTATGAAATACAATATTAAAAATTACCTACCATATCTAATCATAAGTAATATATGTTATTGGAAAACGTTAGTAGCTTTTATGGTAAAAAATTGATTTTTTTTGTTGAACAAGCCCATTTAGGCTTTTATCGCCTCTCTAAATGTAAGTGTAAAGTATTAAAGTCGTAAGTGTAAGTGTGTGTTAGACTCGGGTACCACGAGGGACGTCTAAATCCTTTCAATAGGTGTAGCTAATCTGCACCCCTGCAGGTAAAAATTTGAATCAAAGATTAAGAGAATTACAGAATGTTCCTTCCACCGTTTATATAGTTTTGAGAGATTTATTAAATGAGGCACTTAATACAGTATATTGACTACTATCAGTGGTAGAGGCCGACCACGCATTTAATAAAAATACAAATTTTAAAGAATATTATGTTAAATTAATTACCAGTACTTCTGAAACAGTAAAATGCGATGCTAAAAAACAATGGGTGTAAAATAATATATGAAATAATGATTGTAGCCTAGTGTGCTTTAATTAACTACGTACTTCAATTTTGTTTTGAAAACTGTACAAATATAACACTGTTATTATAAACCTAATTATTATTTACAACGTCCTATCTGGGATTAATTCTCTTTAACAATGTAATCATTTTTTGCAGCATTATTTTGAAATGTGTATTGTTTCATTTACATTTTTCATTGATTATTTAAATTTCATTTCGTTCTTTCATTAACTGTCAAATATTTTATGGAATCTTTAGATTGTGAAAATGATAAGTATTGATCCAACGTGCATATTTGTAGAAGTTGTAGATTATATTGCAAAAGTGGTCATTGATCGTTACTTTTAGAAAAAAAACCACAGTTAAATCTCTGCTTAAATCTTAATTTAAAAGGCAAAAAACAGTTTTCTTTTTGAAAAATAAAAAGTTTCATTTAGTTGCAAAGTATAAAAAATTTGTAAATTTTATTTAGAAACGAGAAATTCAGAATCATTTTGCATGTTTTATTTGAATACTTTGTCCAGCATTGAAAGTCAGGATCGTTGATCATGCGCAGTGGCGATGGCCGTTCCAGCAGCTCATGTTGTCACTTACAGTTCGCTAATAAAACGTTTTATTTTCGTTGCAGGACAATGCTTTACCAACTGGCGAGAAGACCATCGAAGGATTCTCGATAACATTAGAGAAAGTGGACCGCCATCAGGCAGGAGTGTACCAGTGTACCGCGAGCAACGGGGTGGGAGAGCCGGTCACAGTGGACATGCAGCTGGACGTCTTGTGTAAGCAATATTTTTTTTAAAAAGGCACACAATTTTTCACATATTAAGTTAACCGTGCAAAATGCTTTTTGTATAGTATATAGGCCTACTGTAATACACCGCCATTTAAATTTATGGTGTTAACGTTTATTTAATATTTAATAATTAATAACTTTTATTGAGACACTTAATTACTTAATGGTTATTTAAATATAGTATCAAATTCCTATAAAACAGAATCTTTAATTACTAACAAAACCTCAAGTTAAGAAGCAATTAGGGGTAGTTTCTCGATAATTCAAAGTGGATCTAAGAATATTGCTTGATATTATTCACTTTAATTAAAATCATGATTCTGATACAGTGCTGATTACCAATATACAGTCTTTAATGTTTGTTGTAATCTAGATTGAAATGTTTGGTCCGTTCTACAGGTGAGGTATGATAATATCAGGTGATGATGCTTTTCACTTCAGTTGTTCAGCTTTACTTACTGAATTAATTACTTCAGTTAGTACCTTAGTACCACTTAATCAATCAATGCTTTGTGTTCGGTTTCGCTAACACTTCTATATAACTCTTGCTTATTATTTATTATTAAATAACGATGAGAAAAACAAAGCTTCACTGTAACAATTTATTATAGACACCACTTATTACATCAGTTAAACTTGTTCAGTTACGTTACTGATCTGACTGAAAATCAACTTGCCGTGAAGCGACCTGGAAAGTATCAAAAAACTGTAAAGACCTCTCCCTCTAACAGCCCTGGTTTTTTTTTGGGGGGGGGGTTAGGCCCACACTGGAGCACATTTAGTCATTAGTGAGGTCTCATCTTCTTGGCGCGTTGTTCCTCCCAATATTTCTTCAGCCTTAGTGATCTCCTTTTCCTAAGTTCTTCTGAGATTGCCATACACCTTCGGTCGCTTGCTTTTCTAAAGTGGAGTTTCATTTCCATGTCCTTGAGTATGGCTCTATGTTCCTCGGTTATCCATAAATCTTCTAGCTCCTTGAGCCAATTATTTTTTATCTTTGTGCAACTGGTAGTTCAGTAATTTCCTGGTGAGCCTTTCTTCTGGGAGTCTGATCAGGTGTCCGTAAAATGCCAGGCGTCTCTTTCTGAATACGTCGATAAGGTGTTCGGTCTCCTTGTACACCAGTGCTCCAAGAAGCAGCCTGTAGTTCCCGTTCACTATGTATTTCTTTTTGATGATCGTTCTTAGTATTCTTCTTTCCACTCTCTGGAGTTCCTCTGTCCTGTTCCGGCTTCTCAGGTTAAAAAGCGTTTCTGCCGCGTACACCACTGCTGGCCTCGTCACTGTGTTGTAATGTCTGATCTTTGAATTTATGATAGCGATTTTTTCTTGTAGGTGTTCCATGTAAATTTTGACTCCGTTATTAGTTTGGCTGTTTTGTTATCTGTTTACTGTTATCTTGCTGCTCTTATTTATTGTTTTCAATTTGCTTAACCAATCACGAGAAACGTCCTCTAGACTCTAGTCCAATAAGGTTTCAACAAGTCTAAAAATTTTAAATTATTTCCCGTTAAGTTGAAACGGAAGGTTATATTTTATGATATGCGCACGTGACCAAATTCCGAGTTTTGTACATTGTAAAATCTATCTGTTTTTCTTTAAAGAAACGACATCTTGTAGTTGTGTTACTATATACTCTGCCGCTCCTCTGTTAATTTTTAACTGACATTCTTCTGATTTCAAATTTTCTAACTGCCAAACTATTTTGCTGCATTCAAGTCATGGTATTGTACATACATTCTTAAACGTCCTAACTAAACGTACAGATTTGCCTCCCCCTCCTATGTAACAATTAAGTGTGTGACAAATAATTACTGATAAAAACCTGTGTAAGGTACATATTGTTTTAGAAATTCACATGCTTTATTAAATTTTTACAAACTTATGTCACAAAACTGAAATTACCGTAGAATATCTACTATGAAAAATAGCATTCACTTAAATCGGGCAATGTTGCAGTCGGACAAGTTTCGATGAACAATGATAATAACGTATCACGTGACAGTGTCGATCACCGCTATCAGCAACGCACTGAGGTTCTCTGCCCTGAGGTCCTTACTTTTCTTGCACATTTCACAGCTTATATTGATTTTAAGTAAGCTAATGTCCAACATTAAAATTAGGTTCTGGCTCTAGTATCTGCTAAATAAAACACTTCTTTGCTGAAAAGAAAAAATGAAATATACCAGGGGCCCGTGCGAAACTTCGCATTTGAAAGTTTTAAGTAAACAGAGCCTTTTGATCAGCCGCCTCGGTGGCCTAGTTGATAGCGTACCCCTAGGACCCGGGTTCGATTCCCGGCCAGGACTTAGCATTTTCATACACTGTAAATCATCCCATCGTCTGCATTAGCCCAAGTGTGCCCAATAGTCGGACGTTAAAAAAAAACAATTTAAAAAAAGCCTTTTGAATAAAAGTAGTTGTTGGGGTGAGGGCGGTAGTTGGAAGGAAGGGAAAACTTGTTTAAAAAATAAATCGAAAAGCGATCGCTTTGAAATAATAATCACGAATTTATGAGTCATTGCAGTATATATATTTCAATGCGGATAATTGTTTTTAACAAAAATTTTTACAGGGTTTTACAATATCTCGTTGTAAACGGTATTTGATGTAAGAATGTAATATTTTTGTACTGTTTGTATTTCATTTTATTTATTGGATACAAACATGTTGGTTGATTTAGTTACCCTTAAAGTAAAGATGGCCTTTAGTAAATAAAATCCTGCTGTTTAAAATTACAATATTTTTTGTTGTAAAAACATGTGTTTCGTATTCGAAATGCTTGACCCGACTTGTACGACGGACAGGGATAGAGGACTGTCAGTAGGGCCACATAACCTATTCATTTTATGAATTTAAGTAAATATTGAAATTGTTCTAAGCACGTTATGCAAAAAAGTTGCATTTGTAATGGGTTTGTCTATTTGTGATTAATAAGCTAGCTTTGTAAAATATACAAAAAATTGTGTGATTTGTAATGCCGCGCATGCGCATCCATGATGCCGTTTTCCCTATGACAGTTAAAAGCGTCTTTTGTATTAAAATTTTCCACAAACAGTAAGTTTTAGCACAAAATAGTTTTGCAACGTCAGAAGCCGGTTAAAAAATCTTTCTACAGATACCTCATTTATGCCTGTACGAATAGTATGTGCTGAGAAAAAGGGATGTTGACTCGAAAAATAGTATATATGATAATTAGAGACAATTATAATGACATATCTGTTTTAATAGAAGTTCATATTTACAAGAAATAATAGGTATTCGTGGTCTTGCCAAGAATTGAGTACAATAATTTTAAAATGCAAGTATTTAATTAAATTATAAAGACTATTGTATTAAAGTAATTAAATATCAGCCATTGGTGTTATTTGAATTATTATTTTATTTACGGAATTCGTGTTTTTTGCGTTCAATTATTCGATTTCATAAAAAAAGTCCTATCTTCTTTCTTTTTCTTCACATACCAACAAGGAAAGTTATGTTTGCAACGTATTTCGTAGATCGTTTCATTTTTTTTTAATTTTTTTTTTATTGGTGTTTAACGTCCGACTATTGTGCACTTGGGCTAATGCAGACGATGGGATGATTTATAGCGTATGAAAATGCCAAGCCCTGGCCGGGAATCGAACCCGGGTCCTCGGGGTGAAAGCCTAGTACGCTATCAACTAGGCCACCGAGGCGGCTTATAGTAGGTCGTTTCATACATTGTTTATAAAGAAATTCTATAAAATATTGTACATTCTTGTGTATTATTCGTTTCTTTTATTACTAGTATTGTTCGTCACATTTATTTTGAGTTTTTATGTATGTATCACTGTTTTGACAAGTTATAAAAAAAAATCGTTATAAATGCTTCAAAAAATCGAAAATTGCTTTCAGCAAAACCATTTTCTTACTGTAAACGAGCTCAAAAAAGTAATCTTATCGAAATCGTTCGTGCGGTCTATACAGTATAAGCGGATCTGGACATAAAGATAAAAGTTTTGTAAACATACTTTAACTTTTATACTATAACAATACTTTCTCTATCATGTGTTACTTGACAGAATACTGCAGGCCTATATTTCAAGAAACTAATGTTCTATAAGTATAGCGTGTACAAGAACATTACTCAGCATTGTCTGGCAGTTACCTTTCCCGTAAAATTAATTTCTGTTAGACGCTGCTTGTTATAATACTACTCTAAGCAGCTTTACTTTTCCGAAATAAGCTCTGCCCCCCCCCCCAATGCAGGGTGAATGCACTGTTTGCAAAAATGTGTTACCATTACATACATAACGGCAGCTTCTTATAACTATTAGTAGATTGTATGGAAACATAAGGAACAATCATTATTTTATTATTGAGTTAACGTGTTCACGACGACGTGCGTCACTAGTGACGCACGCTGCAAATACCGGTAATTATATTTAGGCCTACTGATTTTTTTACTTTACCTCGTTAACTTTTATTGGTAAACTAAAATGAAAACACATTCAAAATAATAACATCTATTTATTGACAGTTATAACATTAATACATGAAAGAAGAAATCATATAACTTATGGAGTCTTTTACTTGAAACTTTACTTGTGTACGGATCAATAACAGTGTGCCACCCGTGACGCACTACGCCTACAAATAGTAATAAACCATAATACAAATAAACCATTTGTGACACAATGGTTTACAAATAGGCGTCGTGTGCCACCAATGACGCACGGACATAAACTATAAAATATATGTAGTACAGTTTTTCATTGTTGAATATCACTTGAAATATTATATAAACAGATATTCTAACAATTTTACGGAAATAAAACTTTTACGCCTACAGTTGAGATTTCATGTTAATTACCGTAACACAAAATGTTATGACGTAAAAACGTCCGTCATTGTGAACGTGTTAATTAGCGATTCTTATGACACTGTATTGAAGCTGTGATTTTGGTAAAAAACATAACTTTGACATAAAATGAGCACCGATTATGTTATCACTCTCAAGGCAACCACTTTTCTCGTTTTAATTTAA
This sequence comes from Callitettix versicolor, assembly GCA_022606455.1. Taxonomy (NCBI): domain Eukaryota; kingdom Metazoa; phylum Arthropoda; class Insecta; order Hemiptera; family Cercopidae; genus Callitettix; species Callitettix versicolor. Next base: position 101,919,235 of record CM040189.1, on the reverse strand, counting down.
ATATGTACAACTATAGAATTTAGTTATACATTTTAATAATTTTCTAACAGTTAAAAAACCTTTAGTTAATCCTTTTAAAAATTGAGGCTATAAACACTTAAGCGTTAATATTTTTTTAAATAAATTACAATTTTTAAATTATAATATTCGGTTGGAATACGTAGCCAACTGCGGTCAAATTTGACAACAGTATTTTCGATGTTCTTAGTGTTAAAGAATTTGCTTCAATCACGTCAGCGAATAAGCCGCGTGCATTGATTATTAGCAAAATTTGCATTAAAAAAATGAACGATTAGAACGGCCATTTTGGTAAGACCTAGACCCGGGAACTTCAAACGAGCGAACATCCCTCTCTTTAGATCACTTTTATAGTTGTACTTAAAATTAAATATAAATCACGATAACGTTCAATTTTAGTCCGATTTGATTCAATTTTGTCACGAAAATCGACTGGACAAGTTCGTTAAACAGCAAAATTCGTTTAACAGTTTCACAATGGCGGCCATTTCAAATCATTAAAATTTCATCGCTTTTTTTGACTTGAAAAAATTTCACCATCGTAAAAAGTAGATCAAATAACATATTGCATTAAAAAAATTCATGAAAATTAGGAATTTAATTTCACGGCTGTCAGGGTTCACTTTTGTGTTTTCATTATAATATTCACATTTTCAACCGAATATTATAATTTAAAATTGTAATTTATTAAAAAAAATATTGTTTATTGTCTCAGTGTAAGCTTTTTCAACACATCCTAATGCTGGTTATAACAGTAAAATCAGAATGCTAAGAAGATGACAAGATAAAATTACTTTTGGAAATTCGCTTCCATCACGTCAGTGAGACAGTGCATTCCGCGATTTTGATAGAGAGTTAGAGTTTTTATTGATGAAGTATGATGGTAAATATCCGTAAAATGTATCGTGTTTTGGATTATGGCCTTGAAATTTACTCACCAAAATAAAATTTACCAAACACATGAAAATAAATTTGACCAGCTTATTTTTCAAAATTTATTTCGAATTGTACATACAGTATTGCGATTTTTGTAAATTGGTTTGAATAGTGAATCTTATTGGTCTAAAGTTAAACTAGGTTTGGTAAACTGGTTTTTGTATTGGGTCAAAAAAGAGAGAATGTCTTCATTTTTCCGGCATTTAGTGTAAAATTGCTGAACGGAAACTATCTGGAAAGTGGACGAATTAGTTTGAGGGAAATGTCACAGAATCCTAGGCTTCTAAATTAAATTAATCCATCTGCATTCAATTCAAATACATTCGAGTATTTAACCTTAAATAATTCTTGACGATGTCTAAACATATTGACAGAGAGAAGCGTGGCCTCTGTTTCAAATCGACCGTTCAGCATTTGGGTTTGTTTGTTTGTTTGTTTGTTACACAGTTTTGGCCAAACCCATCGACCGATTGTTTTGAAATTTCGTACGGAGGTACCTTGCATAAAGCCTAAACGACGTGTGTATAATTTTCCCCAAATTTACTTAAGTTTCAAAATGGCCGCCTTTGATTTAACAATAAGGTGTTTAAGCAAATTTGGCCAAACGCATTGACCGATTATTTCGAAATTTGGTACAGCGGTATCTTATATAAAACCGAAATGACGTATGTATAACATGTTTCCTGTTTACTTCCGTTTCAAGATGGTGGTCTTTGACTTAACGATTGACCGTTTGTTTTGAAATTTGTTACAAAGATACCTTGAATAAAGCCCAAAAGACTTATGTCTAAAATATTCACTTCCGTTACAAGATGGCGCGATTTATGATTCTATGTAGAGAGTGTAGTTGATGGTTATTTTCCATAATACTAGCTAAAAGGCAAAACATATTAAATTTGACTGGAAAATTTTCCATTAAAGTTGGTCAAGTAACATTTTACGTAAATATTACGGTTACCGGTTAAATTGGCGTAAAATTTTCCAGCGCTGTTGTAAACGCTCTGTATATTAATTAAGAACATACTGCGAGGTCTGATGTTCTTTGAACTGCTAGTACAATGTAATTAAAAACATGTTGTTAATTATAAAGCAAAACATGATAAAAAAAACACTTCTTTTCTTTCCTTATTCGTGGTCAAGCTCATAGTTTAATATTAACAATTAATTACAATACAATTTATAAAATTTATATTCCTTTCCTTTCAGTATTATTAAACGTAACTTTATTTTAAATAACACAATCGAACAGCTGTTGCGTGAAATCAGCTGTTTCGTGTAAACAATACCTCCACCACCATTAAACATAACCTTATTTTAAATAACACAATCGAACAGCTGTTGCGTGTGAAATCAGCTGTTTCGTGTAAACAATACATCCACCACCATTAAACATAACCTTATTTTAAATAACACAATCGAACAGCTGTTGTGTGAAATCAGCTGTTTCGTGTAAACATTACCTCCACCACCATTAAACATAACCTTATTTTAAATAACACAATCGAACAGCTGTTGCGTGAAATCAGCTGTTTCGTATAAACAATACCTCCACCACCATTGAACATAACCTTATTTTAAATAACACAATCGAACAGCTGTTGTGTGAAATCAGCTGTTGCGTGAAATCAGCTGTTTCGTGTAAACATTACCTCCACCACCATTAAACATAACCTTATTTTAAATAACACAATCGAACAGCTGTTGCGTGAAATCAGCTGTTTCGTGTAAACAATACTTCCACCACCGCATCAACATAGCGTAACAATATTTCTCTTGCATATTAAATTTACAGAGTAGATTTAACGGAATTTATTCAGGCGTTACTAAAGTTACACCCACCCTGTACAGCGAGAATGTAAAAACAAAGATTTATTATGACGCAATGATACGGACCGTGATTAAGTGTGCCCACGTACGCAGGCGTGACAGCAAAGCTCTGCCCTAAAATTAATTTTTGTGTTTAGAAGCTCGTCGCTCGCACCTGACACCCTGTTGGAGGCTACACTAAGCAGCTTTAGTCTGGAATTAAGCCGTTGTAATACAGGCTCAAGCTCAGGATCTTAAATCATCGGATCCGTCCGTCTCGCTGAAGCTTGCTCAAATATATTTCAGCGTTGACACTCTTCTAGACGTGTTTTCTTTAAATTACCTTACATCTACGTGTACATACATCAAAAACTGAGTTTTGTGTTAAAAAAATTATAAACCGGTTTTGTTAACGTTATTGTTTCAATAACTCAGTATAGTTTTTAATTTAGCCTAAGTAAGTAATTAGTGGTTCAAAGAACAGTCGACCTCGCAGTATGTTTTACATAATACACAGAGCGCTCCACGACAGCGAAAATAATATTTTCTGCCAATGTAACCGGCGACTGTAATATTTACGAAAAGTGTTACTGGAGCGGCTTTATTGGAAATATGCTCTTTCCCACGAAGTGGTCAAAATTTTGATAGGTTTTATCGTACAGCCAGTATTACAGGAAATAATCAGCAACTACATGTTCTACACGTTGAATCAGAGCCCGCCATCTTGAAACGAAAGAGAATGGGAAAATCTTACAACTAAGTCTACTGGGCTTTATACAAGATACCTTCGTACCAAATTTTAAAACAATCGGTCAGTATGTTTGGCTAAAACTGCGTACAATCGTTACAGTGAATCAGATGCCGTCATCTTGAAAAGGAGGTGAGTGGGAAAAAAATCATACAAATACGTCTACTGGGCTTTATACAAAATACCTTCGTACCAAATTTTAAAACAATCGGTCAATATATTTGGCTAAAACTGCGTACAATCGTTACAGTGAATCAGAGGCCACCATCTTGAAACGAAATTGAATGGGAAAAAATCTTACAAATACGTCTAATGGGCTTTATACAAAATACCTTCGTACCAAATTTTAAAACAATCGGTCAATATATTTGGCTAAAACTGCGTACAATCGTTACAGTGAATCAGAGGCCGAATCTTGAAACGAAATTGAATGGGAAAAAAATCTTACAAATACGTCTAATGGGCTTTATACAAAATACCTTCGTACCAAATTTTAAAACAATCGGTCAATATATTTGGCTAAAACTGCGTACAATCGTTACAGTGAATCAGAGGCCGAATCTTGAAACGAAATTGAATGGGAAAAAATCTTACAAATACGTCTAATGGGCTTTATACAAAATACCTTCGTACCAAATTTTAAAACAATCGGTCAATATATTTGGCTAAAACTGCATACAATAGTTACAGTGAATCAGAGGCCGAATCTTGAAACGAAATTGAATGGGAAAAAATCTTACAAATACGTCTAATGGGCTTTATACAAAATACCTTCGTACCAAATTTTAAAACAATCGGTCAATATATTTGGCTAAAACTGCATACAATAGTTACAGTGAATCAGAGGCCGAATCTTGAAACGAAATTGAATGGGAAAAATCTTACAAATACGTCTAATGGGCTTTATACAAAATACCTTCGTACCAAATTTTAAAACAATCGGTCAATATATTTGGCTAAAACTGCATACAATCGTTACAGTGAATCAGAGGCCGAATCTTGAAACGAAATTGAATGGGAAAAAAATCTTACAAATACGTCTAATGGGCTTTATACAAAATACCTTCGTACCAAATTTTAAAACAATCGGTCAATATATTTGGCTAAAACTGCGTACAATCGTTACAGTGAATCAGAAGTCGTCATCTTGAAAAGGAGGTGAATGGGAAAAAATCTTACAAATACGTCTAATGGGCTTTATACAAAATACCTTCGTACCAAATTTTAAAACAATCGGTCAATATATTTGGCTAAAACTGCGTACAATCGTTACATTGAATCAGAGGCCGCCATCTTGAAACGAAATTGAATGGGAAAAAATCTTACAAATACGTCTATTGGTTTTTATACAAGATACCTTCGTACCAAATTTTAAAACAATCGGTCAATATATTTGGCTAAAACTGCATACAATCGTTACAGTGAATCAGAGGCCGAATCTTGAAAAGAAGGTTATTGTTATGGTTAAAGACTGGGGAAAAACCTTACACATTCGTAGTTTGGGCTTTATACAGGGTACCTCAATACCAAATTTAAAAACAATCTATGAATGCGTTTTGTCAAAATTGCGTAACAAACAAACAAACACGCAAACGAAATGCCGATCGGTCGAGTTGAAACAGAGACCCCGCTTCGCTCGGTCAAAAAATAGTTTTTAAAATCTCAAAACTTCCCACAATTTCTTCAGATATCCCCCAAAATTGTTTGGCCGTTTATATGTATTTTCGCGAGGAAATATGAGTTTAATTAATAATTAAATATGTAATTAATTGTGTTTATGAAAAATATGTCTCTAAATTATTAAGGAAGCATCCTTTTTCAGCTTACTGAGACCAAAGATGTGTTATTTTGCTTAAATTTGTGTGTGTATGTACAAATAAAGTGATAGTTTTCAACGGCATATTAGTGTAGCTCTATATATAGCGTTCCATAATTATATTTCAGCTATACTTGTTTAAAAACAGTACAGTTTGTATTAAGTAAATATTTTACTTTCATTTTGGTAATAGTTTTTGAGAAAAATCGGCTTAAAACGGAAGTTTTTCAAAATAAATAGTTTCCAGCAATACAGAGATAAAAACAGGTCTGACCGATTGTAGACGTAGACATTCTGGTAAAACCGAAATGTTAGGTTCAGATGCGTCAAAACTGTTAAATCTACGCTCATAAAAGTCACAAAAGTCATTTCTTCTTAACAATTTTATAAAGTAAGAAAGTAGTATTTTTTTCATAAAATGTAAACATAATTTTTAACCTAGTGTTTCAATGTAAAAACAAACAAAATGTTTTTGAATTCGATTTAAGAATTGTAGTTTAGATCTAAACGAGATAACTGTTGTACAGTTCTTATTATTATGTCTTGCTTAAGGTTTTAGAGAATTGATTTCAAATTTAAATTGTATCAGTTACAAGTAAGTACAGATTATTGGCGAGAGTAGTGTAATGTGTTTCTGATTGTTTTCAGATCCTCCTGAAATTGAAGTGGAGCGAAGCTGGGTACACTCGGGGGAAGGTTACGAAGCTCAGCTTGTCTGCATCGTGCACGGCGAACCAGCGCCTAATGTAAGGGTGCATTATTTACACGTTTTGTGTTTTAGTGGCTCGGTAGTATTACTAATTAACGTTTAGGTTCTGTCGGTTACTACGAGACAAATTGTGACCACATCCGGAACTGTAGTCTGAAACGATAATAATGGGCGCACGCATCTGTCTCGCTGACGTAATGGACGCGAATTTCTTAACAGTAACAAGATCAGATTTTTTTTTATTTCATTATTTTGAAAACCTGATTTTATTAACACAATGGCGGTTAAAACTTGCACGAATTAGTAAATTTACACGGAATTTATTCTGGTCTAACTAGAATACAAAAATCACTGGCACGCAGCTGTCGTGTGGTTGACGTGATTGAAGCAAATTTCCAAATGTATTTCTTTTTCTTACCCTTTTTGAAATTCTGATTTCACCGTGACAATCAGATTGAAAATTCGCAAAGATTATTCTTACTTTTCCTAGCTCCAAACATTTTATATTTGTTGATATAATTCGGAATATTTCAATTTTTAGAACTTTTTACACTTTACTTTACTGCTCCCCAAAATCTAGGATTGTTCATTTATGCCAGGAGTTCTGAACATTTTTCTGCTTCCACACCCTAAATATTTTTTTTATTCCGTAGACCACCATATGTTTACAATGTGTTGGACAAATATCACCGCAAATGAAGCTTTTATTAGGAGTAATTCAGTAATACATTTTTTTAAATAATTTGCATTTTCTGTTATTAAGTATACATTAACGATAAATGTTTATAGAAGCAGAAATTTAAATAAATTATAGATCTCATAAATACATAAAATTTTAATGAGATGGTTGCGTTTGATGTCCGTCGATTATCTTACTTCCAGGAAAATATTTGTTAATATTAATCGTGAATCACCAATTCTGATACCTTGAATCGATTTCTCGTCTTTCGCAATAAATTATTTGCATGGCTAAATCCTGCCCCAATCAAGTAAGAACCAGGAAATGCTAACAGTAATGGTTCGCTGATACTTGTTAAACAGAGGTATTTTGTGCAAATGTCTTTGCAACTCCAACATTCAGCGTATCCACTTGTTTGAAATTTAATTTTGAGTTCTGATTCTTTTTTTTAAGTTCAATCAATTCTTCTTGTAGTGACAATTCAATATCAATATTTGCAAATATAAAAATGATTTTTTTACAGTTTCCATTCTCTATAAAGTGCACGTTAAGGGGTTAAAAATGGAATTTATTTAATCGAGACCCCCGAATTCAATCGACCCCCTTTAAAGTTCAATGGACCTCAAGGGGTCTACCTGGACCCAATTGAGAACCCCTGTATTTTATACTATCGTTACCCCTTCTTTTCCTACTTTATCGTCTATTCTGGTTACTATGTCTTGATTTGCTCGCTAACTTACAAAAACCAATGTAGATTTGGGGAGCAGTACATTAAAAAGTTTTGAAAATGGAATTATTCCGAAACGCGTCAACAGGTATGAAGAGTTTGAAGTTTAGGAAAGCAGAGATATTACTGAACAAAATTACAACATTTCTAGTGGAAAAAAGATGATTACATTTAAAGTGTAGTATATGAAATTTTTTGAAAATTGAAAATGTATAAACGGACTTTGTACAGTATGGGTGGCTTATTTTATGTAAGAACTAAATACTGTATTTTGATTTAATTTCAATCGTGTTTTTTTTTACGAAGACCACTATAACTACTTTAAAGAAATAATTTTCTTAAAATTCCAAGCGAAGATAAAAAGAAGGATATATAACTTTTTTGTCTGAATTATGAATAAAATTATGCAATTAATGGTGTGACTTATTAACTATCGTTTACTTTAATAAACTATTCAGTTTGATGACTAATGATGCAACTAATGCCATTTCACTGATCACGTTATATATTAACAGACCACAGTTTAAAATAAAGTGTTAATAAATAAAATAAGTGTTAAAATAAAAATAAATAAATATAAATACAATGCGATTTTAGATTGTGTCACATTCGAGTTCCCTTAACGTGAGCTATAAATGAACTACAATGATGATCCTTATGAGAGTTATGTAAGCGCTCATTGCTGGTGGCATCTTGCGGCAGCGTATTAAACTACAGTTAAATAGATAAAATTACTGTATCAAACGTCCCCGTGTCCTTGCAGTTTGCAGCGTTCGTAGCGGCAGATAATCTAATTACTTGGATTTTAGCTTCTAATATCGAGCAGGCTTTTACAGCGTGGCATGAGGGCTGTACTTCTAGTCCGTTTACAGTAAGTGGTCTTACCTAAATTGTCTAAGATTTTACCCAAATAAATTACTATGTGCCTAACCAGTAGCTTCAACCGAACCAATTATATACTCAACAGTATGCGACGTCAAAATTTCTAAGAAATTGTAACTTAAACGAATAATTAAAATAACTGTTAGTTATTCAAATAAACAATTAAAAGTATTCCAAGACAACATCCAGGTTTAGAGTAAAAGTTGAAAATCATTTCCTTAAAATATCAGTTAAAATGAAGACAAAGTTATTAAACAATTCTCACAAAAAAAATGTAATGCAGTTCTCAGAATTGTTCTAAGATAGATTTATTTTTTATTTTAGATGGTCTGGTATCAGGACAGTTTCTTACTGGAGCCGACGGAGAAGCGATCCATGGAATCAAGGGGAAACAAGCACACGCTGACTATTAGGAACGTTCAAGGCTCTGATTTTGGAAATTATAGTTGTGTGGCCGAAAATTCTCTTGGAAGAGCCAAAAAATACATGGAGCTATCAGGTAAAATGCGTTTTTAATAAATACTAGTTCCGCAGCTCGACTACAGCGAAGAATTACTACCATACAAAACGTGCTAACTACATATTTATTTCAATCAGCTGTGATTTAGCTGTAAATATAAGTGGAAACAGCTGATCGTAATTAACAAATTGACGAACTTTTAAATTCAACTACTTAGTTAATAATTAAACAACTTTCGAATAATTACACTTTTAAATCGTGTTTAATAAACGCAATTAAGCCGTGTCGCTGAACGCTGCCGCCGGTTACAGTTTAGATTGCTGATTTGCAATCTGCAACACCCCCCCTCCCCTCATCCACCTTGCATGCACGGAGTCACGAAATTTTTGTATTAGCGTTCTTGATGGAAACAAATACTGCACGGTAGTTTATCTATAACAATTTGTTACAAAGTTATGAATGATTAGCGAGCCAACTTTTGCTGTTCCGAGATAAGTAGAAGCCAATAACGCTGTCTCTGCTTGTACGGTGTAATAAAATTCGTAAAATGTTCGTAAACAATTCTATAGAGAACTGTATTACTGTGTACCAAGGTACATTAGATTCGGACAAATGAAAATATGTTTTAAGTCCTGTAATAAACATGGGTAGTTGTGATTGCAAAAATAGTTTTTTTCTATTTACCTACGCAAATTAATATTTTATTTCATGTTTTTTTGTTATTTTTAAACACTGTTTTTAATTTATTAGAGGTAGTTAACAAAAATATATGTTTCTTGTTATATTTGCTTGTTAGATAGTTACTCCGCAGGGAGTGCAGACTAGTCGCACCTATTGAGAGTATTTAGACGTCCCTCGCGGTACCCGAATCTAACACACACTTACGACTTTAACACTTTACACTCACACTTACATTTAGGGAGGCGATAATAGACTCAATGTGCTTTTCGCCTTAAAATAATAAAAAAATGTTAGATTTTTAAATAAAATTGGCAAAAACCAATTTGGAAACACTGTGAAGAAAAGCACAAAGCTTTTAAGAGGCTGAATGAGTTATGCAACGTAAAAAACATATAAGATATATATATATATATATATATATATATATATATATATATATATATATATATATATATAAACGTGTGGAACTCGGAGAGTTACCGTCTGAAGCCAAGCTTTTGTTAATATCTTTGCTGAATGTGTGTGTGTGTGTGTGTGTGTGTGTGTGTGTGTGTGTGTGTGTGTGTGTGTGTGTGTGTGTATATATATATATATATATATATATATATAACAGTTTATTTGGTATAATTTCATGTAATAATATATCTTGAATCGTCACTATCATTTCCTGAATTATACATTGTTTTATTTCACGCCAATTTGTTGAAAATAAGTTATGAATTATATAATTATATTGATTAATTTAGTTTTCTGAACCATTTTTACTTTTGAACGAATGCTTACAAATATCTTGTTCTGTTTAAATAAAAATAAATACGTGAACCTAGCTTAAATATTATTTACTGCGGTTGTAGTGAAGTATCAACTGTTTTAATATTAATTCGTAACGGTCAGCTGATTTAATGGAACAGCTGATACGCTATGATAAATTTCAGTTTATATTGTTAAAACTTGCAATAATAACTACAATTATTATTGACGTTTACTAATATATATTATTTCGCAGGGGTGCAGACTAGCTGCACCTATTGAGAGGATTTAGGCGTCCCTCGCGGTACCCGAGTCTAACACACTTACACTTACAGCACTACACTTACGACTTTAACACTTAACACTCACGCTTACATTTAGGGAGGCGATAATAGCTTTAATGTGCTTTTCGCCTTAAAATAACAAAAAAACAAAACAAATATTAACGTTTATATTAATTTTGATTGTGTTATAAACTGTTAGGACGTGCACTTGTTTTTCCATTAACGAAACCAAAGCAACACAAGTTTTCATATAATACACATACACATGCACTGTTATCATAAAGGAGGAAGAAAACTAAGTAGACAGAAATAGAGACGAAATTCATTTGCTCGTTTTCGTTTCATATTTCCGTTTCATTAAAAAGTTTCGGAACATTTTTTGAAGTGACTATTTCTTATGGCGGGGTATGGATGTATGTTTTGCACGGGAAAAAATTCAGTTTGCCATCACGCATCACGCTCTTGTATATATTTTTGTTTTAAAATGTATTTTTGAAATGAAAACTTGTATGTTCGCGCCATTATATTACTTACCCAGTCCAACTTAATTATTTAGTTTTGTGTCAAGTATTAACTGTGTAACAGTGACGTTTTATAAGTTTATTATATATTGGTAGGTGTGAATAATAAATATTTAAATTATTTTAAACGCCATTATACTATTTACCCAGTCAAACTTTATTTAGTATTTAGTTTATGACAAGTGTTAACTGTGTAACAGTGACGTTTTATACGTTATTATATATTGGTAGGTGTGAATAATAAATATTTAAATGCCATTATACTACTTACCCAGTACAACTGAATTACTTAGTATTCAATTTTGTGATATGTGTTAACTGTAGGCTACAACAGTGACGTTTTAATAATATTTTATACTTCGTAATATAATATTTTAAATTTGAAAGTTTATGTGTGTGTTTTTGTTTGTTATTCAATCACATATTAACTACTGGACCGATTGAGATGAAATTAAAAATGAACATGGTTTAGGTAACTGAGATGGACATAGATGTATTTCCGTTTTAAAAATCTGAATCACTGTTATTATTTATTATAAAATTATTGTTTATAAGCTTTTTTCTATTCATTCCTCCTGCCAAAACTCTAAGCTTCGCTTCAAGAAATTTAATTTCTGTTTAAGAAACACTACAAAACCTGGCAAGTGTCATCAAACTAAGGCAGATTTATGAATTTTCCACGTATTTTAATTTTTTTAAGATTTTATAATTACATCATATAATATTTAGAATTGTTTTAGTGACATTGTCCATCTACATGCGTGTTATCTTTCATGATGGAGGGACACTTGGTCGCTGCTTTGTGTTTTGTGATTCAGTGAATACGCTAAGTTGTATAGACAAGTATTTAAAATCTCATAATATCACGAAACACCGTTTTGCAGATATATGCGCATCATGTCTTGACAATATTGTAAGACTACATAACGGAACAAATTTATTATTGAACTAGCATTACCCGTCGCGGCTTCGCCCACGAAACTTAAACTGTTTCAGTAATGTAATAATTTAGAAACATAAAAAAATATATTAATAAAAGCGTGATCATGTAAACTCGTGATTATTTTACAGCGAATATGAAAAAATATTATAACCTGAATATGTTGTTTTATTGTCTCCAAACGTGTTCCATTCGAAGTTAAGAAAATCTGATCATGAATATTTTTGTCCAATACAAACATTTATACCTATTTTACATTTTTGTCTTTTTAGGGGATGAATTCGGGGGAAAATACTGAATTGCGTGTATCATAATTTGTGTTTTGAAATATTTTGTTTACTTTTAAGAAAATGTGATAAAAAATATTTTTCTCCAATGAAAACATTTTTTTCTCCCATGATAACTCTTTTTCCATTTTTATTCTTTTAGGGGATGAATTCAGAAAAATGTTGAAATATGTGTTTCATAGCATATTTCTAGAATATAAGATAAAAAAATATTTTTTCAATACAAAATTGTACCCCTTTTTTATATTTTATACCTCCTTTCAATCTCTTTAGGGGATGCGTTTTGGGGCAAAGGTGAAAAATATATTTCATTACGTATACTTAAGAGTGACTATGTTACGTTTTAAGAAGGTCAAATGAAAAACATATTTTTTCCAATAAAAATTGTTGTACCTCATGTTTACCTTTTTAGGAGTTGCAAACTGGAAAATCTTTTTTCAGTGAACCCCTTTTTTCAGTGCATCTCGACAATGTTGTAAGAAGTTACCCTGAAAATTTCTAGTCTCTAGGTTTTATAGTTTGGGCTGTACGTTGATCAGTCAGTCAGTCAGTCAGGCAGGCAATTGCCTTTTATATATATAGATAGTGTATTATTTGGTGGATGTATTTTACAGGTCGACCAAGTCCGGCAGAGTTCCGCAGCGTGCCATTCAGTCGGGCGAGGGACAGTTACAATCTGACGTGGATGGTGGAGAGCTACCCCCCGCTGGAAGAAGTGCGTCTCTTGTACAGGAAAATAATGGTAAGCAAACTGCAGTGTGCATGTTGGAAACATTCAGCACGCACACACACGCACGCACACTCACGCGCGCTCGCACACACGTACACGCACACGCGCACACATACTCACACACACACACACACACACACACACACACACACACACACACACATGCACGCGCGCGCACACACACACACACACGCGCACGCGCGCGCGCGCACACACACACACACAAACATTATTATTTTATTAATATAAGGGATTTCTATCAAAAAACAACGGTCTTAAATATAACTAATTTACAATAGGTTCGGTTTTTGATGCGTAGTCGGCTCAGTGCAACTCCACTATTCATTTGTTAGCCTCGAGGCCTAACATTAATTATAATAATGTTACACGATTTTTTTAAAAGTATAATCTAAAATGATGATAATAAATTGTACTATAGTGAATTTGTAAATTGTACGACTTATTGTTGTAATTTTAATATTCAACATCAAAATTATTTTTTATATAATAATCTAATTTGAATGTAATACTTTAAATTCGGTTAATTTTGTAATTTCATTCCCCACGTGCGCAACAGACGGCAGAATTACGCGATTCTGTATTTCATCATAAAACGACGGCACTGGTTGAATAGGCTAGTGGGTCAGTCTGTGCGCCATGTTACTTCACAATCTGAAAATGCTTCAGTGAATCGGTGTAAAATTCAAAGAAGTAACTTTATAAATGGAATGCTGTTAGTGTTGAGGGAGGTTTCTTATTCCGTCCTCCTCACTTTTAAAACCCACTCTTTTTTTCAAAAGTGTAAAGTGTAAGTTTTTAATCAAGACGTAAGAGCGTTTCGCTTGTTCCACAGAGATTGTAAAAGATTATTTTCAAATGGAAATGTTTCTAAAAGCTCCGACTATAGTTCTCCATTACGTAATTATACATTCACTGCTTTATAAATAGTTCCAGAGGCGGATGTATTCAGTATAATTTTTAACGCTTTTAAATAAAGTGGAACCGCGCGCGTAGATTAAATTTGTAATAAATGAACAAAATGAAATGTTAATATTTTCCTTAAAGTATTAAATTAAGCTGAATACATTTTTTGCACGTTGAAATTAGTATTTCAGATTTTTTTTAAAAAACATAATGCTAATGTGTTTAAATTATTCCACATGTGGAAACATGGAAAACGTTTTGTTAAAGTTTTAAATGAAAAATTTACGTTAAAAGTGACGTTACATATTAAAAATAGCAAAAATATAATCGTTCTTTAAAACAACCGGTTCGTGAAATTTTGATGAAACAATTAACGTAAGTGTAGTGTGAGATGCAGAATTCGATTTTTATCGAGTAAATTTAAAAAAAGCTGCTGCGATTGGTGTTTATAATCGCTTCTTTCGATTAACGGCTAATCTGTTTACTTTTTTGAAAAATTTGCAACACTTTCTTTTGATAAAAATATATTTATACCATCCAGATTGAAATGAATTATGATTAATTTATTTTTTTTTAAAAACATATCAGTTTATAAGTTTTTGAAATGAGTTTTTCTAAACAGATAGTTTTTCCTATACACTTTGTCTAGACACGTAAATTGGACACGTACGTGGACAGTAAAGAAACATTTTCATAGTATATTTTAATAAATTACAATTTTTGTTTGGTTTTAACTATTTCTGGACAAAAAATTTGTATTAAAATTTGTTGAAATAAAGAATGGTTTTGACATATAAATAAACTAATCAAACACACAAGACAGATACTTAAGTTCCCCTTTATACAATTTAAATTGTATAAACAATAACAAATAAATGTTATAGTAATATTTAAAAAAAATATTATATAAAAAATACAATACATATAATGATAATTTTTAAGAAAAAAAATACCAAATCTAGAGCAATTTCTTAGTTACAAATTTCTGTTACTGAACAAAAAATAAAAATCGTGTGTCGTGTTTCGAACAAATTATCGCAGTTAAAATAAAAAAGAAGAGAAAACAATGATATATGATTTTTATTTTTGGTTCATTAACAGAAATTATTTTTTTTAGTCAGGCTGTCTGAAAGCGTTCGGTTCAAAAAATGGTTTTTGAAATAATTTTCCAAAAAAATGTTAAAATCAGATCTTTTAAAAATCAGGTTGATGATTGTGCACAAAAATATAATCCATATAATCAGTACTTACTCAAACAAAATGTATGAGTTCTTACAGCCCAAATACCAGGTTCTGGACATTACATGAAAACTTTAAATTCATATATTAATCACGCAAAAACAGAATATCTTGTAAGTTTTTTTTCAAAATCGTTTAATCAAATTTTGTTCAAATCTGGTCTTTTCTAAAGTCAACAATATTGTAAATGGCATTTAAAATTAAAAAAAACACTCTTAGATAATAAGTTTTTCAATAAATAATTCATGTATGTAAGAAAGCAGAGCAAATAAAACAAAAACTGCTTTGTATTGGCTGATGGAACGAAAATCACAGTTGGCCTTGTACCACAAGAGATTATTGTACATCAGTAATTAGGCCTATGTGGACATATGGTGCTGAAGTTTGGGGATGTACAAAACCCTCAAATCAACAGATTATCTAGCGAGTACAAAATCTTAGTATTCGTGCAATGACAAATGCAAGATGGTACCAGAGGAATGATGACCTTCATGCAGACCTAGACTTGAAGTATGTAAAGGAGATGATACAAGACTGCGTCTCTCGGCACGAGAAGAGACTACAACATTCGAACGTCGAAGCCATCCAACTCTTAGATGTAGAATTGGACAACAGACGACTTAAGCGTCATAAGCCGCGTGATTTAGTTCACTAAGTCCAATATATGTTATTGATCAATTATATATATTACTCATTTAATCTGTAAGATTAAGATTGTAATAAATAAATAAATGAAAAAAAAATTAAATGGCGTCCACGGTAATTTTGTTAACTATTGGAATTTTATTATTTTTTTATCACAATTTTTCTACATTTGCATGAGTAATACATATGCATAAGTAGCTCGAATTCAAGTAAATTTTGCGAGTAAATACATCAATTTTGAGAAAATTAGGGACAATTTTAGTGAAAGCTTTGAATATTTCCGAGATATGGATAAACTACACATGCGTGCAAAATTTCATCGAAATCGTTCTGTTCTTTGTCTCCAATGTATGGTCAGACGCGATGTGCACTTCTTATTCGGAATTCTAAGCCACAACTCGTTTGAAATAAAATCTGGTATGTCCATATACATTGCGGATATTTTTTACAACAATAATTTATATATATATATATATATATATATATAATTATTATTATTTGCGTATAGACCCTGTTGGATCACGCAAAGCACTCCGACTCATGTCTTGTTCCTTCTAATCCTCCACACCTCCCTCATCCTGTCCCCATGGATCCTCTTCCGCTCCTCCGTCCATTTTACCCCTGCTCTCTTTGGGATTTCATTCTCTGGGACCTTCCAACCGAGCTTCTTTCTCCTGTGTGCTTTCCTGTCTTCAACGTCTGTTGAGTCTATTTCTGCGTCATGTAGGTCTATTCTGACTTATGCGATCCATGACGTTGTTGATTTGACTCCTTGTATATACTTAAGGATTCTGTTGGCAATTCTCGTTGTTGGGAGTCTAATAATGTGTCCATAGACCCGAAGCCTCCTTCTTCTGTTAATCTCGGGCCAAGGATCTTCCTCAAGATTTTGCGTTCTTCCTTCAAAATATCCTCAATGGTAGCTTTTGTGTGGAGTGCTAGCGTCTCGCTTGCATATAATACCTCCAGTTTTATGACTGTGTTGTAGTGTCTGATTTTTGTGTGCGTCGATATACATCTCTTTTTGTAGATATCACACGTTATACTGAGAGCCGAACCCTTTGCATATATATATATATATATATATATATATATATATATATATATATATATATATATATATGTGTGTGTGTGTGTGTGTGTGTGTGTGTTTGTGTACTTCATATAGTTAGTAAGACAATGAATACGTTTTCAATCAATATTTTTTTTAAAATAAGTTATTCAATGATTCAAAGTAAACTGAGATAGAAAAATTACAGCGAACAAATTCTGATATCAAAACACATTCAACTGCTTGGTTTCGTTTCCACGATAACGTTTTACGTCACATCGCTAACGTTTTTTAGAATTAAGCAGAGTTAATTTTGAATTGGCAGCTTCTAAGAGCTTTTCTACTCCCGTCCGTCAAGATTCCTGAGAGCTTGGAAAGTTGTGACAGCATTATAAAACAACAAAAAACAAATTTTAAAAACACAAAACTCAAGTTGAGTGAAAAGTTTACTGACAAACGTATTTTAAATAAAGTCATACTTTATTTCTTACATTATTTGCTTGTGTTTCTGTACAGTTAATTTGGTAGTTATGTTTGAAAGATTTTCCATTTGTTAGTGATTGAATACAAATATATTGTGCTTTAATCTAACGTTTGTTATAGTTCGTGTATGTAACATTTTGCACGATATTTTGAGTGTGCGAATCGAATCGTGATCTCAAGTGATTAACTGAAAAAATTAAAAACTAGAACATACACCAACATACTAAAACATTAACTAAGTCAGGGAGCAATCGTTTGTAGCTGATATTGGTCAAAATTTAAAAGATAAACTTGCTCGAAATTAGTAAAGTAACAAATTACAAAACATAATAAGCTAAACAATAGCTGGTAAATACCGAACCAAACGGTAAATGTTTGAAGGTCAAAAACAAAATAGCTGGTAAGTACCGAACGAAACGGTAAATGTTTACAGGTCAAAAACAAAATAGCTGGTAAATACCGAACTAAACGGTAAATGTTTACAGGTCAAAAACAAAATAGCTGGTAAATACCGAACGAAACGGTAAATATTTACAGTTCAAAAACAAAACAGCTGGTATATATCGAACGAAACGGTAAAGGTTTACAGGTCAAAAACAAAATAGCTGGTAAATACCGAACTAAACGGTAAAGGTTTACAGGTCAAAAACAAAATAGCTGGTAAATACCGAACTAAACGGTAAATGTTTACAGGTCAAAAACAAAATAGCTGGTAAATACCAGAACAAACGGTAAATGTTTGCAGGTCAAAAACAAAATAGCTAGTAAATACCGAACGAAACGGTAAAGGTTTGCAGGTCAAAAACAAAATAGCTGGTAAATACCGAACGAAACAATAAATATTTGCAGGTCACAAGCAATCAACTACTGACTGCATGCCCAACAACAGATGAGAGGAGACCACATTAGTTGGATTATTCTATTTGTTGTTCTATATAATAAATAAATTAAATAATAATAAATAATAAATTTGTTGTTCTATATAATAAACTCATAATTGTTCATCATTGTTTTTCTCCATTTTAATTTTTGTATTGTGTTTTTGTTTTAGATGAACGAAACCTTTTCACATCCTGGCAAATGGCACGACGTTATCCTGCAGCCCACCAATGGAGAGACCTTCTCTCACCTGATGTCTTACAATATCCGAGGATTGGAACCTGCGTCGGCTTTCGAAGCTATCGTCCAGGCGAAGAACCGTTACGGTTGGAACGAAGTGTCGGACCTGTACCAGTTCTACACAAGAGGATCCGGAGCAGAGATTTACGGTTAGAATCAAATTAACGGATTTTAAGGGAGAAATAACGATTTTTTTGGTACAACCTAAGAAAAATTTTATCAAAATCGTTAAGAAGGATTGTGAAAAAATGGATTTTTTTAGGGTGCGATAGTCTAGACCTGATAATATTAATGTATGTATAGTAATAAACTCATGAAATTATCACTATTAGGAAATACTGTATTATTAATTTAGGTTAGAAACGAATAGTTTATAAGTGGCCTAACCAGATTGATATGTAATAATAAAAAAAATGAAATGATCACTAACTTTTGTTTGTCACATCCAGATTATCCTTCAGAACCCAAGATGGAGGACATGGAACTCGTGGCCTCTACTTCGAACAGCCCAGCCAGCTCGAGTCCTTTCGTTACTTTGCTCATTGCCCTTACAGCGGCTCGGTTTTTCATCTCATAGAAATGTGTAAGTAAACTTTACATATGTAAAACAATACAAAACTATTACGCAAAGTCTCTCGTCCTAAATTTAATTAAACCTTCTAGGTGGTACCTTAAAGGTGAGAGTATCTTTAATGTATAATAACACTTTGGTATATTTCCACAACTTTTTTATTTGAGTCTTGCCAACCTAGGTTTCACTCGTTACAGCATTGTCGAGGCCACGTAACAGATTGAACTTAAAACAGCTAGTACAGCGTTGTATTTTGTTAGGGAAAAACCACTGTACAGGCTTAAGAACTGAGAGGAGGGGATAATGACTTAGCTAATGGTGAAAAGAGGTGAATAATCTAAAAATCTAACTGATCGTTTAAAACTAATATAGATTTACATGAAACGTTATTTTATATTTATTTTTAAATCGTTTAATTTCATGGATTTATTAAATCCATGAAATATTTTATAATCCGTATTTTTATAAAAAATATAAACATTGTAAAACTCTAAAGCAGTTAGCAAAACTTAAGGTCTTCTTGGCCTAACCTTAAGCTCATTTATTTCTTCTACTCTAATTTTAAATTTACCAATAGTTGGGTCTACATAACAAGCTTTACAAATTTTATATGCTACTTTTTTACAAATTAGGTGTTTTTACAGTTATTTAATATTTTACCCATAGAAAGCTGTGTTAAAATCATGTTTATTGTGTAAAAAGTTTATAATTTATTATTTATTTTACCAAAATAACTGATTTTTCACATTTTTTGTTGGATTTGGCGACATGTTCGTTTGTTTTGTGTTTTTTTATCCCAGTACTTAATACTTTGTCTAATAATTTTTCTGTCATAACCATTATGCATACCAATATTTTTATTGCAACTTAATTCAGTAATAAAATCTACATTTGATACTGTAATTTAATGAGACAATATTAACGAGGAAATATTCAGACGTGTTATTACTTCATTAATACAATGGATTTTCGCCGAGTTCCAACGGTCTTCACTGTAAAAAAGTAGCTTTGACAAAACAAGATATTTCTAAACATAACTTAAAACTAGTTATGCTATATTCAGCAAAGATATCATTAACAGCTTCGCTTTTATCGGTAACTCCCTGAGTTCCACATGTTCACTTTTTATTTAAGACTTTTATTTAAATCCATTCATTACCTACCATACTTTAATATTTAATTAACTTAACATCGTTTTTTTGATACCTTTTATGTAATAAACAATATCACCAACAAAACGGTAGCGTATTTTTTTTTTTTTTTTTTTTTAATAAAGTTGGCAAAACTTTGCAGAATGTTTGTTTTAAACCGTTTATAAGTAAATGTTTATGTGTGGAATTAGGTTTCAAAAGATATTTTGCAATTTGTGTAAGAAATTTGCAAATTTTTAAGAAAATGAGCTTTTTATCCATCCTAACAACTGACTAACGAACCACCCTGTATGTAAAATATTTTCACCGTACTGACAATTTGTTTCTATGTTATAGGCCAACAAGGAACGCACAGCTGTGTGAGTGTGATTAAGAAAAGACTGTGTAAAAATATTTTCAAATCCAAGATTTTATTGTGCAAAGTTGTGATAGTTATGTGTAAACTGTGTCACCTAAGGGTAGTTTCAACCCCTGCCCACAACGGTGGCAAAACCCACTGTCGTAGCAAATGATTTTACAGCTGTTCACAGAGCTGCAGTTACCATACTTTTAAATTTCTCTACACCCAAGGAAGCCAAACAGCTGTTAAAACATTTGATAAGCTAACCTGATTTAAAACTTGCTTTATATGCATCAGTTTTTTGTTTTTCTTTTTCCAAAATATTGACAATTCGACTATTATGAGTTAATATGTCATTGTTTTAATAATTTGGGCAGCAAATTTTTACGATATTTTTACATAAACCGCATTCGATTAAAAGGAAAACATTTGGCTACAAGCAAATGTTTATATTGAATATTTTTCAACGTTCTTCTATTAATTCTATTTTATTAATGGTGTAACAAAAGATGTACGATGTTATTTTTGTAAGAAATACGAATGTCCCTTGAAATCTCTAATTGTAAAATTTTGTAAGTTCTATAAATTAGAAATTTGTTTGATGTTGTGGGCTAAAATAAATTTATGTTCATTCATTTACCATATTTTTATGAAAGTTTCTAGTATTTATCAAAATTTTACGGGAATTACTTTTAAATGTATTCGAATTACAATTGCAGTATCAGAAATTACATTAATTTTGATTTTTTTAAAATTGATCAAACATTATTAAAATTGAAAAAATATTACATATAATACGTACGCCTGATGGAACGAAAATTTGATTTTTATATTAAGGAGATAATTCTATCAATAGAATTAATTTTGTGTCACAAGTAATTTTACATGTTCTTGTTGTACTATTCTTTTAATACATATTTATTTAATAATAATAAATATTTTTTATATTTTAAAACAATACTAAACTAGTAGGCTATAAGTTGTATTAAATTTATGACACAATGTCTTTATAATTTTAAGGTATAAACAACCAATCAGCCAATATTTCTTCCAATTATGAAACATTTTGTTTATGTTTTCAAAAAGTTATAAAGATGACAGACTACTTAGAATTAGAACCATACTGTATTTGTTAGAGTGATGCAATACTAAATAAAATTGAAATATGTTTTTTCTAAATGGAAATAAAATGTTATTTACAAACTTTTATCGCTACCATATTATATTAGTTTTTCGAGTTTATCAAATTAGCAGTATGACTTATTGAAAAAGGTAACTAAAACAATAAAGATTTGCAAGGTAAATACAATTTATATATGTGCAGTTATTTCTAAATACCATTACATAAGATATTAAAATATTTTTTCTATACCCTCCTAAACAAAATCTGACACTGGTCTGTAAATTTCAATAGTAGTTAGAAGGTCGGAGTCAAGGTGGATACAAACTTTATAAAATGTATATAATTTATAGCACTTTGTACATGTTACACGCACTTGTAGTCTATAACAGTTTTTTTTCTTTGTAATATTTTCAAATCATGAAAGAGAAAGTGTTTACATTTTGTATTGTTTATTTTAATTCGATTAATTTACACTTCATTGCTAACTTGAAATATTTTGCTAATAACAATATAGATGTACTTTCAAATGTAAATAGAATATGTTGTCCATAACTTGTATTATAATAAATTACTTTTTTTCTATGAAACAGATTTGTCGTTTTCATTGTGTTGTAAAGTTTGGAAAAGTATTGAAATATTTTGTATTTAACGTTGCTGTATTATATTATACTTAGATTTTCAATAAAAATTGCAAACAAAAAGCGCCTGCTATTTTTTTTTCTGTTGGTATAATAAAATCAAACGTTAAATGCATATTCGTTTTAATGTTTTTAAAACATTGATTTCTGTAGTGCACTTTAACCTAGATTGAGCACTTACGGGAAACGATCGGTTTATATGAAGCACTCGAAGTTTTACAGTGTGTTTTACCTACTAATAACTTCTGTGTACTTGATATCGTAAAATGGACGATATAAAATAACGAGTGAAACGCACGGAAAACATTTACGGAACTCTTGACAAATTTTATTCGCTTGATACATCGACCTAACTGTGTTACCTAAGAACTGCAAATAGCTCTTTCCTATCCATTACCTATAAGTTGTAAGGAGGTACGTTGGCGCACTGTGAACTTTGAGTGTTAATACTGTCCTTTTTTTTCCAGTTCATGGTTTATTCTGCCAATAATTGAAACACTTAGTGCTGAAAATGTTTGAAACTAATTATTTTAAATTGACCAACAAGGAAATAAAATGTTTAAATCGAATATTTTGAAATTTCTTTGATAATCTAAGTAACATACAGTGAAAACAATAATATTAAATACTAATTCAAAACATTGTATTTAAGACGCATTTTAACGTTCCTTAACTATCAGTAGTAAGAATTACTAAAATATTTGTTTATGCTGGAGAGTAGGCAAATATGCATACTCTCCAATGAATAATGCATAATGCATTAAAGTATGCAATTACAAATTTTGAAAATTTTAGAAAATTTCAAAACTTTAAAAAAATATAATTTATTTTTATTTATATTTTGTAATCCTGAATAACTAGGTTACATTTTAAATTGTTAAAGTACATTATGCATTAAATATTGAGAAATTTCAGTTTAAACTTTATTTAAATTTTGTATTTGCATAAAAGTTTCAAAAATCTGGGTATTTACCAGTTAAACTTTCAAATTATTTTTAGGCCTAAATATTTCAAATCGCCTGAGTACTTCCTAAAGTGACCAACTGCATCTCATTTTTAAATCCTTGAATTAAAAAATTTATTAAGAGCAAACATGAAATGTAGAAATTCCTTCTTTTTTTTACTAGCAACTCTTACATTCTGTAACACCCTGTACGGTTTAAATAAATCCTGCAGGTAGTTATTACATTGCAGCAGTTAATTGCAACATATCAAAGAAAACGTATCGCTGGCTAATATTTCAACGGAATCAAATCTTGTACAAAAGAAATCTGGTATAAAAGAAAGATGTAAATTAGAAGCTCCCTTTTCTTTACTAAAATTTGGTTCGGTTCGACGCTCGACGTAATTAGCGTTTTTGTTCCCTCATTACACAGAACGCCTGTAAATTTTAACGTCCGACGATGCAACGGAGTTTAGTATTTAATTTGTTATTCAAATTAAGGTGCGCGTCTGCCTCGTTTCGGCCATCGATCTGAGAGAACAACGGAATGTGAGTTGCAAATTTTGCATAATTATTAAACAACTTGAAGAAAGGTTTCATGCAAATAAGTAACAATTTAGGCTTTACGCTTTGTTTAGTGCGTGTACAGTGTGCTTGGGGAAATAAGTGAAGTACGGGGAAATAAGTGAAGTACGAGGAAATAAGGGAAGTACGGGGAATAAGTGAAGTACGGGGGAAATAAGTGAAGTACGGGGAAATAATTAAAGTACAGGTAAATAAGAGAAGTATGGGGAAATACATGAAATACGGGGAAAATGAAATATGAGGAAATAAGTGAAGTATGGGATTAAGTAAAGTATTGAAGAATAAGGGAAGTACGGGGAAATAAGCGAAGTACGGGGAAATAAGTGAAGTACAGAGAAATAAGTGAAGTACCGGGAAATAAGTGAAGTACGGGGAAATAAGTGACGTAGCGGGAAATAAGTGACGTAGCGGGAAATAAGGGAAGTACAAGGAAATAAGTGAAGTACGGGGAAATAAGTGAAATACGTGGAAATAATTTAAGTACAGGGAAATACGTGATGTACGGGGAAATAATTGAAGTACAGGGAAATACGTGAAGTACAGGAAAATAATTAAAGTACAGGTAAATAAGAGAAGTACGGGGAAATACGTGAAATACGGGGAAAATGAAATATGAGGAAATAAGTGAAGTATGGGATTAAGTAAAGTATTGAAAAATAAGGGAAGTACGGGGAAATAAGTGAAGTACCGGGAAATAAGTGAAGTACGGGGGAAATAAGTGAAGTACGGGGAAATAAGTGAAGTACAGGGAAATAAGTGAATTACCGGGAAATAAGTGAAGTACGGGGGAAATAATTGAAATACGTGGAAATAATTTAATTACAGGGAAATACGTGATGTACAGGGAAATAAGGAAGTACGGGGAAATAAGTGAAGAACGGGGAAATAAGTGAAGTACCGGGAAATAAGTAAAGTACGGGGAAATAAATGACGTAGCGGGAAATAAGGGAAGTAGAGGAAAATAAGTGAAGTACGGGAAATAAAAGAAGTACGGGGGAAATAAGTGAAATACGTGGAAATAATTTAAGTACAGGGAAATACGTGATGTACGAGGAAATAATTGAAGTACGGGGAAATAAGTGAAGTACAGGAAAATAATTAAAGTACAGGGAAATAAGAGAAGTACGGGGAAATACGTGAAGTACGGGGAAAATGAAATATGAGGAAATAAGTGAAGTATGGGATTAAGTAAAGTATTGAAAAATAAGGGAAGTACGGGGAAATAAGTGAAGTACCGGGAAATAATTGAAGTACGGGGACATAAATGAAGTACGGGAAAATAAGAGAGGTATTGGAAAATATGTGAAGTACGGGGAAATACAAGAGGCACGAATAAATAAGTGAAGTACAGTGAAATAATTGAAGTACGGTGAAAAAGTAAAGTACAGGGAAATAAATGCAGTATAGGGAAAAATGAAATATGAGGAGATAAGTGAAGTATGAGAAACAAGTGAAGTATGGGGAATAAGAGAGGTATGGAGAAATGTGTGAAGTACGAGGGAATACAAGAGGCATGGGTAAATAAATGAAGTACAGGGAAATAATTAAAGTGCGGGGAAAAGTGAAGTACGGGGGAAAATGAAATATGAGGAAATAAGTGAAGTATGAGAAATATGTGAAGTATGGTGAAATAATTGAAGTACGGAGATATAAGTAAAGTATGGGGAAACAAATAAAGTATGGGGAAATAAGAGAGGTATGGGAAAATACGTGAAGTATGGGGAAATACAAGAGGCACGGGTAAATACGTGAAGTACAGGGATATAATTGAAGTACAGGGGAAAAGTAAAACACAGGAAAATAATTAAAGTACGGGAAAATAGTTGAAATACAGGAAAATAAAGAAGTTACCTATAGTAGCCTCTTGGAACTTGTACACGCGCAAGTTGTTAAAAATATTCTTCATAAATTAA
Organism: Callitettix versicolor; assembly: GCA_022606455.1. Classification (NCBI taxonomy): domain Eukaryota; kingdom Metazoa; phylum Arthropoda; class Insecta; order Hemiptera; family Cercopidae; genus Callitettix; species Callitettix versicolor. The sequence continues at coordinate 101,893,536 of CM040189.1, read as the reverse complement.
ATATAAACAGTTTTTTTTATTCAACATTAAAAAAACATAGAATAAAGCATTGTTTCGTAAGACTGCGTCACCTTGTACTTAAAGTGGTTTCTTTAATAAAATCATTTAATTTTTAATCTCCAAAATTCAAATTTTCTTTACGAACTTTGGTTTCAAGTCTGAATAAAAATTTTTATTTTTAATAGTCTGGTAATTTTCTAATAACTGTGAGTAATTAATTGATTACATATGTTTGGATCAGTAATTAGGAAGCGGTCAAACACAAGAATTGTACGTACAAATTTGTGTACGTGGGCGCCTTGTTCCGACTATAATCAGCAAGAATGGTCTCGGTAAACTATACCGCCATAGGCGTTTTTTAAACGAATTTAATTTAATATAAAAATTACTTAAAATCGAATTTTACAAACTCTTATTTACACTGCTAATGGTCGTGCGGCATAAAAAAACCTTCAGTTGGTTGTGATTTTTCAAAGGGCGTTTTCTTTTTGAAACTTATAGTTACAAAAATATATATAATATCGAGAAATTATACAACCTTATTTTGTTCTGATCCAAACTTGGTTTATATTATAAACTTCTTAATTTTATTCTAATTCAAAACATCGAAATTAGGTGGAAGGGGCATGAGAACTTGTACTTTTGGAGAGATGTTGCTGCTAGCTTTAATTTCAAAACAATCGTTCAATGCTTTTGGCCAAAACTGCGTACACTAGGCATCGTTAAATCAGAGGCTGCCATTTTTAAAAACATAAATTGAAAGAAATTTTTCACGAATGCCGTTTGGACTATATGCAAAGTACCTTAGTACCAAATTTTAAAACAATCGGTCCAATTCGTTTGGCCAAAACTGCGTAGCAAACACACAAACTAAATGCCAAACGGTCAAGTTGAAACAAAGACCTCGCTTCGATTGGTCAATTAAAACAGAAAATATATTCTTTCGAAAAATTAAAATTTTTGCTCATTTTACGATCCGTAACCAAAGCCTTTGTAAATTCTCACGCGTGTCCGTTTTTCTATCTGTTCGTAACGCCCCTGTTATTTGTAAACCACGTGACCTATCTCTACAAAATTTGACGAATTTTCTATAGAGGCCCGAATCCAGAAAAACATAGATAGACAAAAATATTTAAGGTTTGTTGAGCGGTAAAAATATAATTATATTTATTTATCTATGGTGTAGTAACGTTACAAAGTAAAAGTATTATTGATTAACAGCCAAGCAAAAAAAAAAATAATAATAATAATAAAAAATAAAGATGTAAAAATAGAATAAATATTTTTGGAAACTATACAACTAAACGCCTGTAAAGTAAATAAGATTTTTATTTATCGTCAATTATTTTGCAAAACAAACGTATTTCGAAAAATTAATAAATATTTTGCGACAGAAGAAAATAAATCTTTAAAAAAATGCGTTCGTCAAAGATTTTCGTGTCTCCTTTTAAAATTTTAAGAATATTAAATTTATACGTCACAATGGTAATAGTGCATGGTTTGAGGTTATTCTGTATGAACATTAGACTGGTAATTCAAAATGAAAAGGTAGGTGATGTGTTTCAAATATAAATGGCATAAGAACAAGAATGGAACATATTACATTACTACATAATAAGATTATTACATTGACTAGATTTACTACCGTATATTCTGCACTACCGCGAGGCCGCCTGCACCGCTAGGAGGGTGAAATGTAACTGCCATTTTTGAAACGTGACTAACGGCCAAATATAAAAATGAACATTTTTAATTTTCAAACAAAACTGCAAAGAACGAGAGGCGCAAAAAACCTTCTAAAATTTTTGTTGAATTTCTCAAAAGCCTCTTTTTTCAGATTCATAAATACAAAAATATGGAGAATATCTAATTATCCTGAGAACCAGTGTTTTGTTTTAATCCAAACTAGTTTTATAAATACTTCGATATTTTTCTGCTATAACATTTCAAAATTTGATTGGCGGACATTAAAACTTGGAATTTTAATGAGTATGCCTAATATTGAAAAGCTTGTATTACATATTTAACATTTAATGTTTAATATTTGATATTTGATACTTGATATTTGATTCTATATTCAATATTCGATATTAATTATTCGACATTCGATATTCGGTATTTGATATTTGATATTCGATATTCAAGATTCAAGATTCGATATTTGATATATAATATTTGATATTAAATATTAGATATTGATATTAAATATTAAATATTCGATATTTGACATTTAATATTCGATATTTAATATTCGATATTCGATATTCAATTTTTGTTATTCGTTATTTGTTATTCGATATTTGATATTTAATATCCATTATTCAATACTCGATATTCAATATTTAATATTTTTTATATTTAATATTTAAATATTAAATATTTAAAGCTCCTCCTAGAAGGAGAGGTTTGGTGACTCCTTTAAATTATTTACATGCAAAAACAATACAGGCTACTTCTGAATAAGTGTTCTTTCCTATTTTAAATTATTAACAAAATAAGTTAAAAGTATCTTCATACTCGATGAAAAATTACTTTAAAAAATTTCCCTTAATATTGTATCCCATTTTAACTAATTCATTTTCCATATATTTTTCATGAATTCTGCTGCTAAAGAAACATTATTCGTAAATTTTATACTAATGGCTGATTAGTAAGAACTTAGTTACAGAAAGCAGACAGACAAAAAAAAATTAAAACCCTAAAACAATAATAGGAAACATTTATAATTTGTTAATAGCAAATACCAATAACTTTTGTTGTAGTGGTATTTGTTAATATTGTTGATATTAAATATAAAAAATATTAAATATTGAGTATTGAATAATGGATATTAAATATCGAATATCGAATAACAAATAACGAATAACAAAACTTGAATATCGAATATGAAATATCGAATATCGAATATTTAATATCGAATATAAATATCTAATATCGAATATCGAATATAGAATCAAAGTATCAAGTATCAAGTACCAAGTACCAAGTAACAAATACCAATAACTTTCTTCCTGCAAAATGAAAATTGTGTTTTTAATTCATTATATAATATCCACATAGACAACTGACGGATAGGTCAGCAGGGTTTCGAGTGGCCGATAAAAATCTACAAACGATAATATACGCGCGATTCTCTTAATAAAACGTGAAATCACATTCATTTCAATTTTTTTGTCACCCCGAAGATTTATTTACTCACAACTAGTTTGGTTTGCGCTGAAACCTTTCAAGCACCAACCCTTCACGTTAATGGATAACAACTGTTTGTAGGGGAGTAGGGCGGTGTCAACAATGGCACAAGGGGGTAAATACCCTTCTTTACATAACAATTGTTTTCCTAGCGACATATTGTCGGGCTTGTTGGTTTGTAAGACAAATTACAATATGAATGTCGGCATGTTAAAACTAGAATATGATTTATGTAAACAGAAAACGGGAGTACAAGTTTAATTGCGCAATGTAAACGAATACTCAAGTAAAAGTTTTAATTCTAGAATATATTTACTAATATTTTACACGTCTGTACACCGATATACTATGGAAAAAGTAATTATTTGTTATTTACTTTTCTAATTATTTGTTAGTATAATTAATGGTGAACTTCCATTGGAAAGTAAAGCTATTGGAGCAGCCATCATGGTTAGTCTCAGACCCATGACCTTGAAATTAGGAAAATTCTGATCTGTAAACCATTTTTTTAGCATCCGTATTTGTTTTACGGATATATATATATATATATATATATATATATATATATGTGTGTGTGTGTGTGTGTGTGTGTGTGTGTGTGTGTGTTTTAGCACGCTCACATTATGCCGATTTTTGAAAAATTCGTTACTCACACTTTACGAGGGTCAAAGTGAACTCAGCACAAGAAATAACAGTTTCTTAGTTAGAAATAACTTTAATTTTTTTTATTGCACAGCTACTGTAGAAATAGTGCCTTAGCAAAACCGATTAATTAAAATATGAGATATGTTTATAGTGGACACATTTATAACTTAGACCTAATATTGTTTTACTAAACAACTTAAATATTTTGAGACAAGAGAATATTAAAAGTTTGAGACTGTGACAAATATTTTGTAACTAGGTGTGTAAGTTTGAGGCTGTGACTTACTCCAAATAAATATCTTTGGGGTAGATGGTAAGTTTAGGACTATGACAAAGATTCTGAGACCAGTTAGTAATTTTGAGACCAATGCAAGTAGATTTGTATCACAGAACTAGGCGGTGATATTATTAACAAAATGTGTAAATTTATTTTTACAGTTTCAAAAATCAATGCTAATTTAGCCGATTTTAAAGTTGGCTACAACGAAATGAATCAAGTCAAATTAGGAAAATATACAGTATGTCGAGGTTAATACACACAAATTTTGATAAAAGGTTCGTCAAAGATTCGTCAAATTTATTTCATCAAAGAACGTTGATCAAAGATATTTGCCGTTATTTTGACAGTATAATAGATCCTTTACGTTCTGAATCTTTAAATTAGGTCAAAATTTTAGCAAAATCTGAAGCACTATTTTTAGAAATCAATTGCGATAATTCTCGAATTCAATTTTTTTCAGAACCAATGGTATTTTATAGACCACGTATTTTAGACATTTGTTCCGTCTGCGCATTTCTGTTTTTTACCTCATTTACAAATCTTGTGACCATTTAAAAAAAAGAAAGAAAATTGTTATAATTTTTCAGTCCAAAACTATTCAAAAAGAAAAGTCGTGTTTTTTTTAAATTAGCTTCAACGATATTGATCAAATCTTTCACAAATTCTTATCCATAAAGACAAAAAAAAACGTATTTGTAGGCCTATATCCAAAATCTATATCGAAAAAATCGATATTTTTCAGAAACTATTCGAGCTTATTTTCGGCCTAGAAGTAAAGTGAAAAATTAAGAAATATAATTTGACTCTTTTTTTCGTTTTTTTTCGAAGTTTAATTTTTCTATTTTAAATTTTGCACAGTAAATTTAATTATCATTCGTTATAGACTATTTAATTCTGACGCGGTTTCGAGGTATGACGTCAAATTCCCAGTTTTTAATTAGAATTGTGTTTTAAAGAATCGAGTTTAAAAACATTTGTTAACATTTTTGATCATATGTTTATATTTTAATGATCACAAATCATTAACTGCAAGAGCTTACGCTATCTTTAACAAGTTTACCTGATCCAAATATCTTGATAAATATCTGGATCGATAAAAAACACAGCGATTAATCCTTAACAAATCCGGTTGTTACCTTAACCCCCCCCCCCCGGCGTCCTGCTAACTGGCTCAGAACTCATCAGGAAGCTAATTCCCTTCCACTACAAAACACGTATAAATAAATTAAATGATACCGTTGTAAGGAAGCCTTGCGAAATGAGAAAACAGCGTAATAAAATAAACAAGATTTCTTTGCGCTTTACGCCCGTAAGACAATTGGATTTGTTTAGTGGTGTCGTCATTATTTGCTCGCTTATTACATTCTTACTTTTACTCTGGCGCTTACTAAGAAAAAGCTAAAAGTAAGAAAGATGAAAATATATTTTTAACGAATTTCCGTTTTAGTATGTGGTTTTAGAACGGCTACCTTTGGTTCTGCTTAGATTGGAGACCGTAAAATGTAGAGGAGTTCGTTAAAATAATTTATGTACTATTGACATACATGCAGAAACATAACTCTGCCTTAGCCCAGTTAAGAAAGGAGAAAAGTAAACAGCTGTTTTTTTAATTCTTGGTGGGTGTACTGATGTTGTTGGTGCAACCATTAAACAGTGTAGTTGGTGGATTATCTACTTACGTAACCAGCAAATTTAAACCACCAAAGGGAGTTGGCGAGGGTAACTATGGTAACTCCTATTGAAGAGTCCCTGATCCTCCTGGAAGGGGATTTAGCGTAAGGCTAGCAACCCGACCTTAGAAAAGCACGAGCGCTACGAATTATTAGATTTATTGAATCAGATGCAATAACGAATTGGATGTACTATATGATCTTCATAAGGTACATAAAATTGACAAGATTTCATTGGGCAGACCACATTGTCAGAATGGATGAGAAGAACATCGTCAAAAAAATTTGTTCCCTGACACCGGAGAGGAAAAGAACAAGTAATATGAGCCAAAGGAGTGAATCGAGAGAACAGTGGATCGCTTCAGCGGACTCAGATTGCGACAACTTCTGAGGAAGACCAGGACTCGGAAATTAGTTGTAGCGCCGCTCAAGATGATAAGCATGACTACTGACACGTAGGCAGGTTTGAGTTATATTTTATTGTTAAAACTTACTCAATAATGGAATATTTATGTTATTACAATTTAATTGGATGCTTTCCATCATTTAGGTTATAGCCTAAAAAAATACACTACGATTCAAGAGTGTGAATGAACTACCTTTTTCAAGTGCTTAACTTATAATACAAATATGCAACAAATACACAAGCATAGATGTTTAGATCTATGTTAAAATACTTAAAAATTAAAATGCTACACAAAATAGCTGACAAATGTTGTAACAGAAATTTGTCTGCACAATACAAGAGTAAATAACAAACTGAATGCTTTCATTTTGTTTTCTTGGTCCCTGATCTCATGTAAGTCTTGGTCCGAGTGCTTTTTTCTTGGTTTTTAAGTACTTTAGCATTAGATCGGGTGGTCACAAAATGCAGAGAAAAGTTGTGCTGAACTGAACTAACGTTGCATTCAAACCAAACATATTGCCACTGAACGCGTAACGGTGTCAAGCGGCGTCGTTGGGGTTCACTACGCGTAGCTTCGACTCTGTCTAGGTTGGGTTTTAAAGCTGACTTCGCTTCCCCCACCACGCTGACCACGCCTCCAAACTTATTACTTCTCGTTACCGTTGAAATTTTAAACATAACAGTTAATAGAATGAGTTACAGGAGGAATGTTATTTAGATTTAAAAATAACAACGAATTCTTGAAATTAACTCAACTTTGCATAAGGTTATCATTCATTTTCATTCCGCTCCGCTCTGCATAGACTTTTGAGATCGAGAATTGATTCAAAAACTTCTTTATTGTTTTAATAACCGTTTGTTTTTAATGCGATACAGGTGTGCCTAAGTTAGGTATGAGACATTGACAAGTGATCGTAAAATAGGAATGGGATATTTTGGGTTTTCCCCAGATAGAGAGCCTTTGTCGACATGAGCACTGCCAACTGACAAAGTCCCAAATTCAATTAGATGGATTAAGAATTTAACACAGTGTCCTTGCAACCGTAAGTGCAGTTAAGTTTTCAAAGAATTAAAAAGCTAAGTGTTGTTTTGCATTACAAGCTTTTTGCTTATAGTTTGTAACATAATGATAATGTGTCATAAAAGGGAGTGAATCCAAGAATTCGAGTTTTTTTCCTACGTAGTCGACCGGGAGTGGTCGAGTTAGCACCACGTAGTCGACCAGAAAATTTCTTTAGAATTATTAATTTTTTAGTAGGTTTTGTTAGGCTCTATATCAGTCTCGAGTTTTGTTAAAGTTTTTGATAATTAATTAATAATTTCGTATGCCTAACTGTTTCGTCTAATTAGAAATTAACCAAGGTCTGAAGTTTTTTATTCTTTCATTAATTATAGCCACTTAAGTGATTTTTTTTTAATCATCGATAACTTCAGTTGCATCAAAATAAGGATCTACAGCGACATCAATCACATCCAATGTTCAACTTCAAAAAAAAGCATTAGTGTTATCCAAGTAAGATTAATAGATAAAGTAACTACCAGGAAAATTTAAAGAGCTCTAATTATCTTAGCTTGTAATTAAAGACCCTAAGTAATAAATCATTGAAGAAAAATTTAAAATTTAAATAAAATTACAGTTATCATAAAATAAATTATAAATTTTAATAAGTTGCCATTTTAGAAAGTAAATTTATATATAGCATTTATTATTAAAATTGGTATCAATAGGTTGTAGAATTCTCAATAAACTTACAGTACTGTATTACAGTTTTATTTTGTTTGTGTACAAATTTAGTTGTCATCAAAAGCCAATCTTGTTTACTAAGTAAATAATTATTTATAAACATCAAGTTTTATTATAAATTGGTTGAAAGTTTTTTTAAAATATAAAGTTAGTTTAAATTAAACTGATAATTTTTTAACAGAATTAATATTATAAATTTTTATCAAAGTGATTCAGTTAAAAGTGATTAAATTTCAAATCAATTTTTTTTATTTAATTTTTAACATTTCATTTATAAATTGGCACCCAATGTTGTGGCTGCTTAAAACGGTTTTAAAATTAAAATATTAAAATAAATATATATATATATATATATATATATATATATATATATATATATATATATATATATATATATATATAATATATATACACATACACATATATATATATATATATATATATATATATGTATGTGTATATGTGTGTGTGTGTGTGTGTGTGTGTGTGTGTGTGTGTGTGTGTGTGTGTGTGTGTGTGTGTGGTTTAATAGTACACACACTTAAAACTTTAAAGTTCGAAATTGTTGACAGATTTGACAGATTAAGTTTGTTAACTTTTTTTAACAGTTTGTTAACAGCAAGTTTATTTAACAGTTTCCAAAAAGCGGCCATTTAATTTTTTTCAAAATCCACAACTCTTTTGTCCTCATCTTTTTGAAAATATAATTTCACCATCGAATTCAGCATTAAAAGCTTGAAAAAATATTATTTTGTATTTAAAAAATCCGTTGAACTGAAATAAAATATTTTGTTTGTTGTCAGAGTTCATTTCCGTACTTTCAGTTTAATTTGAATGTTTAATTGCTAATATATGTACATTTTAATGCTCATTGTGATGGTGAAATTCAATTTTCTAAATGGTAAGATAAAGAATATTACCTTTGGAAATTTGCTTCTATCACGTCATCAATAGAGCTGCGTGATGCGATTACTTATTGTTGATAGCTTCCGAATTCCATTAATATGGCGAAATAAAGGTTAGAAAGTTAGTATAACATGTTTGTTCCTTTTTGCTGTTTGTACAAGTTTTGAGATTAATTCGCCGCTGTTTATTTGAAGGAATGTGTCACAACAATGGGAATTAGTGTGACAGGGGGTCACGTTACAAACTCGTTTAGAAGTGTGAAACAGAGGGGCTGGGAAGCGTCAGCTTGTGCGGCAAGTCTGTGTAAACTGTTTGTGAACTCCGGCAGTACGTGACCAGAATACGCTCTAACTTTACACCAAAATCAAATTAGATTAAATTTTGGTCTTGTTTACCTTCAATTGAAAGTTTTTGAAATTGGTTTGTGATATATATATATATATATATATATATATATATATATATATTATTTGCGTATAGACCCTGTTGGATCACGCAAAGCACTCCGACTCATGTCTTGTTCCTTCTAATCCTCCACACCTCCCTCATCCTGTCTCTATGGATCCTCTTTCGCTCCTCCGTCCATTTTACCCCTGCTCTCTTTGGGATTTCATTCTCTGGGACCTTCCAAACAAGCATATTTCTCCTGTATGCTTTCCTGTCTTCAACGTCTTTTGAGTCTATTTCTGCGTCATGTAGGTCTATTCTGACTTGTGCGATCCATGACGTTGTTGATTTGACTCCTTGTATATACTTAAGGATTCTGTTGGCAATTCTCGTTGTTGGGAGTCTACTTATGTGTCCATAGACCCGAAGCCTCCTTCTTCTGTTAAACTCGGGCCAAGGATCTTCCTCAAGATTTTGCGTTCTTCCTTCAAAATATCCTCCATGGTAGCATTTGTGTGGAGTGCTAGCGTCTCGCTTGCATATAATACCTCCGGTTTTATGACTGTGTTACAACAGTTATACAACCATACACAGTCATACAGTCATACTGTGTTACTACAGTGTCTGATTTTTGTGTGCGTCGACATACATCTCTTTTTGTAGATATCACGCGTTATACCGAGAGCCCTCTTCATTCTCAGTAGCCGAAGCCTTTGCGCATATATATATATATATATATATATATATATATATATATATATATATATATATATATATATATATATATATATATATATATATATATATATATATATATATATATATATATGTAGTATTTAAATCTAAATAAAAAAATATTATTCATTATTGATAAATAGCCACCGGACCACATATTTAAATAATTAGAATTATGACATATTTTTCCTTCTAGTGGTCTATTTACTCACCTCGTAAAGGCTACCGCGGTTTCGAAACCTTACTGTTTTATCTTCAAGTCGTGATAAAAATCGTCAAATCCCTCTCTAGAGGTCGTCACAAAGTTAAACAAAACGTTGAAAAACCCAAATTGCAAACACTAAACACAATTACACGATTAAAATACACACTATAGAATTTGGTTTGGCCAAACGATACGTGCAACTCGTATGTCGTTACATTCCGGACTCCGTTATGCGTTAGAGTCCATAATGTAACGACATACTAATTGCACTTATCGTTTGGTCAAACCAAATATTATCTTGTGTATTTTAGTCGTGTAATTGTGTTTAATGTTTGTGACGTGTGTTATCACTGTTTTGTTTAACTATGTGACGACCTCGACAGAGGGATTTTGATATTTTAAAGATGAAACAGTAAGGTTTCGAAACCGCAGTAGCCTTACGAGGTGAGTAAATAGACCACTAGACGGTAATATAGGTCATAATTCTAATTGTTTAAAAAATATTACTCGTTTGGTTTTACAATTACCTACTTAGTTTTTATAGTTTAGGGATTTTTATTTTGTTTTATATCAAACTTTTTGTTGCTTATCTCAAGCTTATTTGAAGGTCCTGGTTGAAATAACCATTTTTTTGGTTCGATCTCTCGGGGAGAGCGTGACCCTAAAGGGTACGTCCCAGGTGGGGGGTAGGGAGACAGCTTCAACCGGCATGGCAGCTAGTAGGGGGGAAATGAAATACACCCTGGGACCAACAGGTGGGCTGAAGGTGAGTCCTCGATGTAGAGAAAAAACTCATCTAGAGAAGGATACTCCGAAATAAAACTCTGGTCCTCCAAGTATGGAGATGAGGTAATGCTCGGAAAACTTTATTGTTAAGAAACGTAGTACCTACCCGAGGTCTGTGGAATGACAGAGATAAATGAAAGCTAAGGAACGGAAGGTCATAGAACGTTTTAAGCCGAAAAGAAGTGAAACATTCAATACGTTTTTCTTGAACATACAGATTTAACTAGTAAGTTACATCTGTTGAATGTGTAAGCGCGTTATACGAAAACATGATTAATGAGGCCTTCTGTTCCTACATTAATTTTAATCCTTATTTCAACACCTTAGTTTTGACCTAAAGATTTCGTTGCAATCACCTGGAATCCAAGAATATTATCGTTCACAACAAATTTTAGCGCACACGATTAAAATTCTTTTATATTCTTCTTTTTTTCTGCTAGGATTATTATCACTGTGTTCAATATAATGATCTGCCTTCGTTGACGCGTTTCGGAGAACCTCCATCTTCAAAAACTATATCTATACTCACGAATTAAAAGTTTAAAAATTACCCTATTTTGATAACTGAAAAGATGAATTTCGAGATACATTTTTTCTACCAAATTGCAGGTTTTTAGATCTGGAAACATAGGGATAAAATTTTAAGTTCGTTTTTAGCCTATTTTAACTTTTAAAATTTGAATTTTTAAAATGTTTTCTTAGTGGATATTAAGAACCAAAGACCACCACACTTGTTAAATTTCAACCTTTATTGTTACATAGATTTTGTAGTGATTGTACAATTATACATAAACGGGAAAAAGCCCAAAAAAATAAATATAGCAAAAACATTAAACACACTTTCTCGCACTCAATTGTTTCTCCATAAGTCGGAAAAAAACGGAAATATCGCTAACTTTTCAAAATGGCATTAAATTTTACACAAACTGAAGTCACATATGAAAATTCAACTCAACTCGCATATGGAATTTGTAATAATTAAAATTTAGCTGTTTATTGCAAATAGGAAAAATAGAATATACTCAACGGTGGTCAAGGATTCATATTTTGTCAATTTACTCCCGAGGCAAATATTTCTGTAATTTCAAACTTCCTAACAAAAATTAATTAAGTTTCACATAATTCTATGGTCAAAATTTTGAAAAAAATCTGATAAACCGATTTTTGATTATTTATGTAAATTTTTAAATAGCTCTAAAATACTATCTTTGGTATTTCATATATTTTGTTTGAATACTTATGGATTATTTTTAGAAAAGGTATTCAAAATAGCGCTCGCGATCCGGAATCTAGTTGTTGTTTACAATCTAGTTGTCCGACCTTACAACTGTTGTTTAACACTTAATAACTGTATATTGAATAAATGTTTGGGCTCACATACGTATATTTTAAAAATTATCTTTATAAAAAAAAACTGTGAATCACTTATGAAGATCAACGATTAAAGGATCTCATACGGAGCGTTTATGACTTGTTTTGATGCCTCCCTTGCAATCCTTAACCCTTCAAACCACTTTGTTGAAGTTCTTCCTTAATGGATTACTTCACCAAGAAGACCGCCATTTTGTTTTTAACTAAAAGCTCGCTAATGTACTGTACTTTTAGCTTATAACACTGCTTGTCAACGTAATTGTTTTAAATAATTTACAATGTTTAATAAGTGTATTGTTTAATTATCACGGTATGAATAAGATTATAACGTTGTTTTATAATAATATTTGTAGTGAAAATATATCATCAAGTTAATTTACTATAAAATAGTTCAAATAAAGCAAACAAAACTTACACACAGCTTTTCACGTTTAATATGTTTCTATGGACTATACAATTGTATTTTGTATTCTTGTTAACAAATTTGTATTCTTGTTAACAAATTTCTATTGGATTTCTCATTAGCTATTGGAACAGCCGTCATGGTAAGGCTTAGACCCGAGACTTTGAAATGAACACCTGACCTCTAGATCACATTTTGGGGTATTGTTAAAATTTGTATATATATATATATATATATATATATATATATATATATATATATAATAAATACTAGCATTACCCATTGCGGCTTCGCCCACGAACTTAAAATGTTTCAGTAATGTAATAATTTAGAAACATAAAAAAATATATTAATAAAAACGTAATCACCTAAACTCGTGATTATTTTACAGTGAATATGAAAATGTATTATAACCTGAATATGTTGTTTTATTGTCTTCAAACGTGTTTCATTCAAATTTAAGAAAATCTGATAAAAATATTTTTCACTGATACAAACATTTACGTGTGTCATAATTTGTGCCTTAGAATATTGTGTTTACTTTTAAGAAAATCCGTTAAAAATATTTTTCCCAATTGCAAACACTCTTTTTCTCCAATGATACATCTTTTTTACATTTTTATTCTTTTAGGGTACGAATTCGGAAAATTGTTGAAATATGTGTTTCATCATTTGTGTTTAGTAGCATATTTCTAGAATATACTATTAAAAAAATATTTTTTCAATGCAAAATTGTATACCCCTTTTTTACATTTTCTACCGCTTTCAAACTTTATAGGGGATGAGATTTTGGAAATGGCGAACAATATATTTCATTATTTATATTTAAGATTGACTATGTTACGTTTTAAGAAGGCCAGACAAAAAACATATTTTTTTTCATTAAAAATTGTTGTACCCCATTTTTACCGCTTTATGGGTTGAATACTTTAAAATCATTTTTAGTCCACCCCTACATGTGGTGGTAACCCTGACAATTTCAAACATTTAGGTATAATAGTCTAGGCTATACGTTGATTATTAAAGTAGGACTGGATAAGTAGTTTAATGAGTTAAAATCAAATTTTTGCAAAATCCTTTCTTAGTGAACCTCGACATTTTTGTAAGAAGATACCCTGAAAATTTCAAGTCTCTAGCTATAATAGTCTCTGCTGTACGTTGATTATTAAAGTTGGGCTGGGTAAATAGTTTAATGTCGTCATAATCAAATTTTTGCAAAATCCTTTCTTAGTTCATGCCTATAAGGTAACATAAATATACCCTGAAAATTTTAAGTCGCTAGCTAAAATAGTTTTGGCTCTGCATTGATTATGAATCAGTCAGTCAGTCAGGAGTTAGTATCTGACTCCAACTAATCAGTCAGTCAGGTCTTCTTCTTTTATATTAAGATATACGAGTCTTTACACAAATCTGCCTATATACATCTAGGAACATTATGTAACTTTCAAATATTGAAAAACAATTTGGAAAATCACAAAAGGTAGACAGATATTGTATGGCTTTCCAGACGCTAACCAAGAATTCGAAATTTCTGGTTGTTCAGCAAGAAGGTCGAATGTGAATCTATAAAAAAGAGGGACTGAAATGGACGGTGCTTGTTAACACAAATTTTTCGAGAGCGATTCCAGTAGGACAAAGGAAGATAGTTAACAAGACCGGTTTTTGGAAAGTGTTTTATCAACAATAATTGAAGCAAATTTTTAAATACAGCCAAAATTGCTTCGTCGATAATATTTAAAGTGTTTTCAAGAATCTCCTCGAGAAGTCAAGTGTCACTGAATCGGCGTCTTCTCTGCAACGTTTAGAACTGTATGTGTATCAGGCATACCGGCAATGTAAAGTAATAAATAAATCCAAGTAAGTATAAATAAATTATTAAATTATAAATAAATATAAAAATTCCTTGAAAATTCTAAGAAACCACGTAAGAATATAAAACCTACAAGATAAAAAAAGTATCTGATTCAACAATTAAATAATAGCGATTGTTATACGTTATTGTTACAAAATAAAAAAAATTATCTGATTCAACAATTAAATAATAGCGATTGTTATACGTAATTGTTAGGTATGTAAGTAGATAAGATTGAATTGTGCTTTAAAGTCATGTCTTTTTAGGAAACAATAAAATATTTTAAAAACGAAGTATGTGACTAACCTTCCTTAATATAAATTATCTAAATTTTGTCATTGAAAACCTCCATGCACAATTGTTTGTAGAAGAAAAACAGTTTCGACATTTTTACATCTTATCTAGCATCTTCGAGGACCAATTCTTGAGATCAGCGAGAATTAGCTCGAAGATGCCAGGTAATATTTCACTAAACGTTGGAACAATGTTTCTTCTAGAACCAAATTGTGTCTGCAGGTTTTCAATGTGATTCACATTTTTCCATTCCTGAAGGAATATAT
The DNA here is from genome assembly GCA_022606455.1 of Callitettix versicolor. Classification (NCBI taxonomy): domain Eukaryota; kingdom Metazoa; phylum Arthropoda; class Insecta; order Hemiptera; family Cercopidae; genus Callitettix; species Callitettix versicolor. The sequence continues at coordinate 101,878,397 of CM040189.1, read as the reverse complement.
GTTAATATTAGTATACAATTTTTAACCACAAAAAAAAGACCCACACGTCATGTTGATCAATCCAATAGCTCATTTTCCAGTGACAATTGCTGTTAACACTATAAACTAATATCTCATAACGGAATCGCTAGAGCTAGAATGTGGGTAGTGAAAAAATGAGGCAAATTTCAATCCCTATCATTTACGTTGTATTTTACAATTTTGCAGCAATACTATTTAAAACAAAGATAAGTAGTAGTAATCACGATGCTGTAGGCTTGGTGTATTTTTGCCTGACTAAAAGAAGTAAAGTTTCTGGCAACAAAAGGCGACATAAATCTGAATAACAAATTAAAGACGAAAGTCGTTACGCTCTCGGACATTTAAATTGGCCCAAGTTTGGCGCAGCGAGAAAACAAAAACACAAATTATACCGAGCGTCGAGGCGCGCCAATTTGATTACGTTTTGCAAACCGCAACGACTGTTTCACATTTCCAAAATTAATATTTAAATCGCATTCTGTTTGTATTAATTTGTATTGTTAAACTTGTCCTACACTTATTCGTATAAATAACAGTGCTTTGTAAATATTGTCGGTTTTATTGTGGTAAGTAACTATGACAATTATTTATAATAATTGGTTGATTTCCATTTGAAAACGAGCTACTAGAGCGCCATCATAGTACGACTTAGGCCCAATACCACGAAAAAAGCGCCAAAGATTCTGTCTGATGGCGGATGTAAAAAGGACATAGTCCCCACGAGCCAAAGTTATTATAGGTAGCATTTAATTTTTGAGGATCTCAATCTCCATCTCCATCTCCATCTCTATCTTCATCTCCACCTCCATCTCCATCTCCATCCCCCATTTCAATCTCCATCTCCATCTCCATTCCCATCTCCATCTCCATCTCCATCCCCATCTCAATCTCCATATCCATCCGCATCTCCATCTCCATCTCCATCTCCATTCCCATCTCCATATCCATATCCATCTCCATCTCCATCTCCATTTCCATCTCCATCTCCATCTCCATCTTCATCTCCATCTCCATCTCCATCCCCACCTCAATCTCCATATCCATCCGCATCTCCATCTCCATCTCCATCTCAATCCCCATCTCCATCTCCATATTCATATCCATCTCTATCTCCATTTCCATTTCCATCTCCATCTCCATCTCCATTTCCATCTCCATCTCCATCTCCATCCCGATCGCAATCTCCATATCCATCCGCATCTCCATATCCATATCCATCCCCATATCCATATCCATCTCCATATCCATCTTCATATCCATATCCATTCCCATCTCTATCTCAATGTCCATCTCCATCTCCATCTCCATCCCCATCCCCATCTCCATCTCCATCTCCATCTCCATCTCCATCCCCATCTCCATCTCCATCTCCATCTCCATCTCCATCCCCATCTCCATCTCCATATCCATATCCATATCCATCTCCATCTCCATCTCCATCGCCATCCCCATATCCATATCCACCTCCATATCCATATCCATCCCCATCCCTATCTCAATGTCCATCTCCATCTCCATCTATATCTCCATCCCCATCCCCATCTCCATATCCATATCCATCTCCATATCCATATCCATCTCCATCTCCATTTCCATCTCCATCTCCATCTTTATCTCCATCTACATCTTCATCTCCATCCCCATCTCAATCTCCATATCCATCTTCATCTCCATCTCCATCCCCATCTCAATCTCCATATCCATCCGCATCTCCATCTCCATCTCCATCTCCATCCCCATATCCATATCCATCCCCATATCCATATCCATTTCCATATCCATATCCATCTCCATCTCCATCTCCATCTCCATCCCCATCCCTATCTCAATGTCCATCTCCATCTCCATCTCCATCCCCATCTCCATCTCCACCTTCACCTCCATCTCTATCTCCATCTCCATCTCAATCCTTATCCCCATCTCCACCTCCATCTCCATCCCCACCTCCACCTCCACCTCCTTTCTATCTCCATCTCCATCCCCATCTCCACCTCCATCTCCATCCCCATCTCCACCTCCATCTTCATCTCCATCTCCATCTCCATTATTGCCATTACTGAAATTATTACCACTTTTTTGTTTACATAATTTACGCTTATATGTTATGTTTTCTTTCACCGCATGCAAAGGTTGAAGGGACTTGCAATACTGCCTAGTCCATAACTTAACGAAACATACTAACAAGCGTTAAAGCCTTGCCAACTCTGCCTAACCCTCGAACTCGTTTAAGCTTTAGAAACTGTCGGATCCATTCTATTTAGCATGACGTATCACACGGATGAGTGCTATTAGCTCAGCCAATCGTCCCCGGATCCTCGACCTCGTTTAGTTTTCAGAGGGCATAGGGATGAGCTCGCTAGGTGAGCGTCTTTTCTACTCCGTTTAATATGGGGTATAAAACATAAACTGCAACAAAAACGTTATTTTCGAAAAAGTGGTAATAAAATGTTTTACAATTATCTTAATTTTTTTAACACTGTATATTTTTTATAACCTAATTTCATAACCGTAACTACTTTCTAATATTCAAATTTCGATGAAATTCTAAAAATACTAAGTTTGGTATATTTTAACGCTGACTACGAGAAGTTCTTGTAAAAACGTTACGAATGTTTATTATTTTCGTTCCTTATTCTTTATTATTTTTAAAACACGAATATACTGTTAATCGAACAGTGAAATTTTCATTTACGCAACGTTTTTTAACGTTATTAAGAGTTTGAAAATCCGCTTAAATCATGTCTGTTAGACAGGTGCGCGTAGCCGTTTCGTTATTTATAATACACGTTCAGTTAAAACAGGTTTAGTACTAAGTGCGTAAGTATCAGAAGGGGAGTACTGAAGGCTGTAATGAGCTGCAGCCCTTAGCCTGCCGTAGGGGTGAGTTCCACTGTATTAAGTTATACGGTAGGGCTATGCCCGTATTTCCAACTTTATGCGTCCCAGCACGATGTATGTTACTGCACGCTCGTAAGTTCTTCCGAATACCAACAGCTTCGTATTTATGCACGGGCTCAATTTGGAATATAAACAAGAAGGGTAAAACAGTTTGCGGAAAAATTGTAAGCGTGCGAAACGAGAATAAACTTTGGTTACGGATAAGTTAAAAATTTAAAAGGTATTAGAAATATTTTAAACTGATAAAATTTGTATTTCTCAATTTCTGGAGGACAATTAACGAAGAATCAAAAAAATTAACGGGACAATCCCATTTGCTTTGCTCTTTCTAAATGAATATGACAAAATACTGTAATCAAAATCACATGTTTAAGAACTGAGTTGACAATGACTATTGTTAAATTTTATAGTAACGTCATTAGGTGGTTTCACTGTTACACTAGAGAAACGACAATTTTTATACCTTCGTTTTGGGCTCTCTGAAGAAAATTTTGAAACAAAAATATAATTGCGTAAATTTCTAAACTATATCTTACGTTCTGTTTGATTACAGATAGATTACAGATAGATAATTCTATTTGTACATATAATTACAGATAGATAAATAGATAGATAAAGTAGATAAACAGATAGATATATAAATAAATATATAGGTGGAAACCTACTTATCACTTACAGTCTTGGATATATTTATTTCCAGTTTTCACAATTGTCTTTTTTTGTGCCCTTTTGAAGCTGCAATGTGCTTTCATACCGTATTTCGGCATCCTTTATTTTGAAGAAACGAAAAAAGCTAAATGGTTAGGAAACCACACTCAAACTGTTAATTGCCAAAATATATTTATGCGCAATTTTGAGCTAAGTTCTTATCAAATTTCACCTTTCCATCTTTTAGAGTCACCAAGAAAATATTTTAGTGTATATTTTTTTAAATATACTTTTAATTATGACCACAAGTTAATAAAACAATTTGGATAAATATAGATTCTTTCATTTTTAAACCGGGTGGCCATCACATGTGGTGCGGAGTTTTGCTATGAGCGGAGTACGCATTGTTCTTAATGTAAGTGCGGCAACTGAAAGCGAAGTTGAACTGAGCGGAGTCAAGCGGCGTCGGATGGATTCACTACGTTTTCAGTGGCAGCGCTTATTTTTGAAAAAAATTTGATCGATTTAAAATGTATAGCCCGCTCCGCTCAACGCAAC
>CM040189.1:101834272-101869272 GCA_022606455.1 Callitettix versicolor | reverse complement strand
TCACTGTAAAATTGTTATTTTTGTAGGACGGGAAAAGTAAAAGTGTTTTAGTTTCAAGACTACACAGGACTGAATCGTCCATAAGAGTTTTTACCACACTGAATGTCGGATTTTGTTCAAATTTTGACTCTAGATTCTGCAGTGGAAAATAGAGTAGTTGGTTCCGAATTTCTGAGAGAAGAAGCAATAACGCAGCGAATCAGAAGTTGAAACAGAGATTTTAATTCTTCAAAATCGGATAGTCAGATTTTGCAAAAATGTTTACCAAATATTCATATCTAAATTTAAGTAACAATTTTGAAATAAATAACATATTTACAGCTAGAGAGTAATAAACCAAATTGTAAATTCTTTAAGAGTTGAAAATTTTATCTGCCTTCCCTAGCATCGTCAATTCTACTTTTGTTGACTCGTTTCGGAGAACCTCCATCTTAAAAAACTATATATATACTCAGTTGTTGAAGATGGAGGTTCTTCGAAACGCGTCAACAAAAGAAGAATTGACGAAGATAGGGAAGGCAAATCATTATACTCAACATAGTGACAATAATACTAGCAGAAAAGAAGAATATAAAAAGAAGTTTAAAGTTCTTTTATTTTAATATTGTTAAGCTATCTTCTCTAATAATTAGTCATGTTTGAGCAAAAATTGATAATTTTTCAGAAATATTTCAATTTTTCAGATTTCTTGTGCAGTTTACAAATCGGAATTTATTTGCAAAACAACATTAGGGCCTACTTCTGTTTATTCCGACATCTGTTGAATTAAGTACAACATTTGTTAATTACTCGAAAAGAATTGTACAGTGTTGCCACCCTTCTTATTTAGTTGATAAAAGTAATACGACATTAAAATTGTACCAATTTACTCTTAACTTAGTCTGTAATAAAGTTAGTCTTCAGATCAAATCTTTCAAAGAAATTTCAAACGCTGAAATTAAACTGTATTTAAGCTAAACGTTTATGCACTTAATGAGAGCTAAAGAAATTATATTCTTAAATAAATTAAGAAAGGAAAATCCGAAAGGGAGAGAAAGGAAACACTAAACGAGTTTGCTTAAGGGTTGTTTTGTTGTAACACCTTCTCTTAACCCTTAACCCTCAATCCACTTTGTTGAAGCACGCTATAATGGATTACTTTGCTTGTATTGTACTTCACTGGACCGCCATTTTGTTTTTAACTAAAAGCTTGCTAATGTTATATACTTTAGTGATAAAATCTTGTCATTTGATGTTTTATTTTCTCAATATACGAAGTATAAGGAAAGTATGGTGATAGTGTAAAAATCTATCTTGAGATAATTCTATCTTGATAATATAATTTTATTAGCTGGATATTTTATGCCCCTACACAAATGATCTTGTATGTAGGTCATTTTTAAACGTATAAATTGACCGATTTTGATGAAATTTAACCATAAAAATCGCAAAGTCTTTTTTAAAAACGTAAAATATAAGAATCGTCCATAAATACCATAACTAATGCATTAGTTGCTATATTTCTGATACTAGTTCTACTACGTACCACTAGTTCTAGTTCTGATACCAAAATCTAGTTCTGATACTATCGAAAGTACGTAAACATTTGGCATATTTTCTTAAAATCGATTTATCAAATTTAACTGACATTTTGGTTATGTACGATTGAATCTAACCTTTGTAGCGAAATAAAAGTACATGAAATTTACATTTTGTAAATTAATTGAAAAACACTAAAATTAAAACCTTGACCGTTGTCTGTTTTCTTTAAATTTTTGAAACATTCAAGCATCATAAATTTCTTTTGTTTCAAAAAATGACTTACATTTTGATCTGATAAATTATTTAACATAGAACAAAACGATTTTAAACAAAATTAAATTTTTTCAGTAATATTTGAACTGTTCACAAAGTTTAGTTACATTTTTTGGAGTTTAAACTCACGTTTACGGCCTTCAACAAAGCCAGTTATCATTAGGTGAAGATCAGTGTAACAATGCGTTTATAATGAAAGCGGTCAGGGTTCACGTTGATATTTTTAATTTACGCTCATTTTTATTAACAATTGTAGAGGCTATTTTCATTATTTGAACAAAAACGTGTGTCAGTTTTGTAAATATTAGGCCTTAGCCCATATCCATGTTTTTGGCAATTTTTTTTATAAAATAAATAAAATTTTGATAATTTAAAAATAACAAATATTGTAAATAGTTATGACTTGATAGGTTTTTAAATAATTTTAAAGATATAAAAACAAATATGGTTTTTCTTATTGAAACTCAGATTTAGGTAAACTCCAGCTACATACAAAATTTATCCAAAAAAGTGCAAAAACATTACACAAATACATAGTCACGTCTTCATGAATTAAACGGGGAAAACAAATAAGAACTACAGCTGTTAAGATTTCATTTTTGTGTTTCACGATTTACTTCCGGTTTACTTTTTTTGTTTTAAATTTTTTAGGCGGCTTGAATTTTTATTTTTGACCGAAATTAAAACAAAATGCGGTGCCCTAATTTTCACAAACTAGAACGATTTTCCTGGTATATTTCATAGTTTTAGAAACTAATTTTTAGCGAATTACAATTGGGAAAATAGCTCCTGGAGCGGTCGTCATAGTAAAACACCAGCCCGAGAACTTGAAATTAGCACAGATTGGGATATTTATAGGCCTATAACTAGAAATCAAAGCGTCCGATTTGATTCAAATTTGGCACGAAAAAAGACTTTGGTAAATAGCTAAGACAAGTTCGTTAACCAGCCAAATATGTTCAATTGTTTCAAAATAGCGACTATTTCAAATCTTTAAGAAATCGTTACGTTTTTGTCTTGTTTTTGAAAATTTGATTTCCCTATCGAAATAGAGGAAGACCACGAGTGACATGGATGGACACAATAAAGGATGGGAAGAAGAGGAAAGAATAAGAGGGAAATGAGACGTCTAACAACCGACAGGCGGAGGGCATTTTCCGAGGTCCCGACGCCAATGACATAAGGGAAGGAAGAAGAAGAAGATTTCCCCATCGTAATCAGTGTTAAATTTGCATTTTGAATTTCCAAAATCTGTTGAAATTAAGAAATCTAATTTGATGGCGGACAAGATTAATTTATGTATTTTCAATGCAATTTGAAAGTTTAAAATGCTAATGTTGTGTATAGTTCCGAAAAATAGGAAAGATAAGAGACTTTTGGAAATTTGCTTCGGTCACGTCAGCATGACAGCTGCTTGCCGCAATTAATACATAATGCGAAATGTTTTTACACATGTTATTAGAACCGTTACTTATAAAATAAAATGTTTATCAGTTTTTTCTTTAATCAAAAAAATATGCAAATATTCTTTTAAATTAAAAAAATCCCTGATATGGCAAATCAGATGTATATTACACACACACACACACACACACACACACACACACACACACACACACACACACACACACACACACACACACACACACACACACACACGTAATAAACAGTTTTCTAAAAACGTATAAGGGTTAATCATAGCCTCAATATCTCAAACTCGACATTACTACTCTTGCTTTATTTTTTGCATGATGGGAATTTCAAAAAGCTGCAAAGAATAAATATTAATCAAGATTAAGCCAAACTTAAATATTTTGTACTACTACATTAACCTATTTTTTTTTATATTTTTTTTAATTAAAGGGCTCGGTGGTCGATTTGGCTAAAGCACCGTTCAGTCAGCTGCATCTCTGAACTGCCCACCTCATTGTTCTTAGTTCGAGCCGCAGTTACTCCCGTTGCTTTTCCCTTACCGTTAACGCCGATACCTCGTCCTCATTAGTCTAACTGACATAAAGCGTGGACGTTAAGAAGGAAATAAAATTAAAAATTGCATCCAGACAGTAGTGTAACTGCGGAGGCTTACCTTTACTGCACCCACGCACCGAAACGTACCCTCTCCTTGTTTATGTTTATGCTTAATACTTAGCCTCAACATAAATACGAAGCTATTAGTAGCGTATACGTAGCAAGTTATGATCCGTGCAATAACATAAATAACGTTGAAACGCATAAAGTGGCAAATAAACCTCCCCAACTTACCCCAGTGTAACGTCGGCGAGGGTGCAACCACTATTACTGTATTCTATGCTGTGCACCCCTAATATTTAGGGGTAAACTTTGTATAATTAAAGCGTTAATTTAATGCTTAAAAAGTCTAGTGCATAAGAACGGTTTTAAGGTTTTGATGGATTTTGTAATTTATTTGCAAGTCCTTTGTTTGAGTAATACTTTGACTGATCATCATTAACTCCTGAATAATTCCTACTCCTTGTATATTCACTTTAATACGTATAATGTTTTAGGGATGGTTGTGATGGATTTTGCGGACGCGTGATGCTAAGAACATGTTTATATAACAGTATATTTTGCTCATCGCAAGATTCATATTAAATTAATTACAGTAAAAATTACAGTTTTTCCGCCCGGGATCGAACAGGGGACCTTACAATTGTGAACTGTTTATTTAATTTTGGTAGTTATATTAAGACATTAGTTGTTTTATATCAATTCGTTAATGATCAGCTGATTTTTAATTAAACAGCTGATAAGCAATAACAAGTTTCAGGTTATGTTCTTAAAAACTACCAATGTTAATTTGTCGTGTTTTCGAACAAATTATCGTAATTAAAATAAAAAAATGAAGAGAAAACATGATAAACAATTTTTATTTTTGATTAAATATCAAAAATGTAATCGTTTGTTTGATCATTTTTATATTGAAAATATCCTACTTTATGTAAAATAGGATGTCACGTTGAGAAAAAGAATATTGCACAATATTTGTGACAGTTTATTTAAACGAATGTGTCACAACAATGGGAATTAGTGTGACTGGGGGTCACGTTACAAACTCGTTTAGAAGTGTGAAACAGGAGGGGCTGGGAAGCGTCAGCTTGTGCGGCAAGTCTGTGTAAACTGTTTGTGAACTCCGGCAGTACGTGACCAGAATACTCTCGCAATCCTCTAAATATTACTCAATAGGCTTGTTCAGCTACAAGGACCAACTTTCATTTCAATGTTACACGCGTCTACAATAAATCATAATTTACCGACAATCCCTAAATTATGGAAATCTATATAATTACTGTAAAAACCAACGTAAATAAAGTTTATAATGAAAAGTTTGTTGCTATTACAGTACGGGGTGCTTATACAATGACGGTGGAGTTTTAACGGTTGATAAAAGCTGGTTAGAGTAATTTTGAGAAGCATGGTTGGTAACACTGGATTCCACATGAAGAATTTTTTTTAGATTCATTAAACAATTCGCTGTTTTGATTGTTGATCAATTATATTTTTCACTTGTCAGTTATTAATGATGTATAATGTTCAAGCTCAAAGTGTTTTGTGTTTTGCTGAAATTAAATCTGCAATTTTATAAAAAAAGGTCATTTAGGCTTACATTTAGTAAGGATCCTACACAAGATATAAAGAGTTGGCGTAAACCATTAAATAATAAAAACTGGTACAGTAACTAAAACAGAGTCACTCAGCTAGAACATTTTATTTTATTTTATATAATAAAAGACATGTGTATAAGAATAAAAATTGTCGATATTCAAAATCGATTTGATAGTAAAAATTGTTACTTTTACGGCCACTTCTTAGAATGAATTCTAATAGATTAACGAAACAAGTGTTTGATTTTTTCCATAATCGTAAAACAAAACCGAACTGGTTTAAAGAAATTGAAAAAGACCTAATAGAATTAAAAATTACAGAAAATTCACTGCTTGACCAAACTGCTAAGATAATTACCAAAGACGAAAGAAGAAGATTCCAAGATAAAACCAAAATAAAACCTAAACCTATCATTTCAGAAGAGGAGAGGAAAAGAAGATCAGAAAGAATGAACAGCTACTGGGAACAAAGAAAAGTACAGCGCGCAAGAAATGATTAATTCAGCGTACCCCAAAGAGGGTGAAACGAAAAGAAGAAGAAAAGACATGTGTGTGTGTGTGTGTGTGTGTGTGTGTGTGTGTGTGTGTGTGTGTGTGTGTGTGTGTGTGTGTGTGTGTGTGTGTGTGTGTGTGTGTGTGTTTGTGTTAACACTCTCACGATTTGCTATTTTGATCCGATTTGATTCAAACTTGGCACAAAAATAGTTTATTATTAGTAGATTGAACTAGTTTGCTTGTTAACCGCAAAATTCGTTTAAGAGTTTCGAAATAGTGGCCTTTCCAAACTTTTAAAAATTCGTAACTTTTTTCTTAATTTTTTTAAATCCAATTTTATCTCGTAATCAACTTTAAAACTGCAATGATTTTGAATTTAAATTTTACAACTTGACATTGAAATTAAAATTTTTATGTATTTTTGAAGTAATAATTTTTCATTTAAATTTAAAAGTAAAAATTTTGAAAGTAATTTTCATTGTAATTTAGTTTTTCTTGTATTTTTAGCACAATTGTATTACATTTTTTTGTATCAGTATTGTAAAATTCTTAAAGTAATAGTTTTATTTTATTTATTTTTTAGTTTATTGGTGAATACAAATTATAATTATAAAGAAATTGACTAGTAAATTTTTGCCTATCAAGCTGCACTGAACACTAAAATAAATTAATAATTATGTAAACAAAACTGATTGAGATAAGAAATTAACTTACAAGTTTTATAAGTTGTTAAAACACCAGCATTATAACAATTACCACGTGTTATTGAAAAAAAAAGGAAATACTATGTTTTCTACCGTATTGTATACATAGATACAAAATATTTTATTAATTGTAAGCATTAAATGTTTAAGGCACGAAAGAAAATAAGTTTGATTAAAAAAAAGATAAAGAATAAAATACGGCAAAAAGCTTTTATTATTAATCTTCAAAATCCATCTTTGAAATGAATATTTATCGTGTGTTTTCACACAAACAAGTCATTTTCCAACGGAAATCGGCAAACAAGTGAAATATTTCCCCGCGTAAATTTAAAATAACAATTCTTTTCACCCCAATTAATTTACATTAATCAATAAAACACAATTGCTTTAAGCCCGGGGGGTGACATGGGGGAATCAAAGTAACATTCCCAATTAATTAGCCTTGAATCCCCTTGTTAGGGTTAAGGTTGTAATCCTCATTGTAAAGTGTACTTGAGTGTTATATAGTAATGAGCAATACAATGCAAGTACCTTGTGTACAGTCAGCTTCAAAGATGTCTTGGTACTGTTAACTTTATTTTTATCCAGTTTATTACAATATTCATACTAAAATATTCTTTTAAATATACGAGGTGTGTTCAGAAAGTAACGAGAATTTTTAAAGTTCGCGGGCTTGGAGAGTCAGACTGTCAAACATTTTTTTAATTATGTTAGTACACATGCATTTGAAGTATGATAAAATTTTCAGCTTTTTTCATTATTGACTTTGTCTGTGACAGCCACTAAGGTTAGACGTGTGTTTATGAGTTCGGCGAATTTCGTTTGTTAAAAGAAATTTTTCAAAGAATTTGTATCAAATTTTGCGTAAAAAATGGAATAAAGTGTAACAAAGTGTGTGAAATGTTAACAAAGGCCTATGGTGAGTCTGTTATGAGTTAAGCAAGAGTTTACGAGTGGTATAAGCGTTTCCAAGAAGGCCGTGAAGACGTTGAAGATGACGAACGCCCTGGATGCCCCAGCACATCAACAACCGATGAAAACGTGGAAAAAGTGAAAGAAATTGTTATGAACAATCGCCGAATCACAATTAAAGAGGTCACTGATGATGTTGGCATATCGATTGGATTACGTCATGACATTATTTCCAATGTTTTGTGTATGAAACGCGTGGCAGCAAAATTCGTTCCAAAATTGTTGAATTTTGAACAAAAACTGCGGCGAATTGAAGTTGCTCAGGAGTCACTAAATGAAGTCAACGACGATGCAGAATTACTGAAACGTATCATAACAGGTGACGAAACATGGGTTTACGAATATGACATCGAAACTAAAGCTCAATCATCCCAGTGGAGGCATTCTTTCTCGCCAAGACCGAAAAAGGCTCGACAAAAGCGGTCGAACGTGAAGGTTATGCTCACTGTGTTCTTCGATATTAATGGCATAGTGCATTATGAATTCCTGCCACCAAGTGAAACGGTCAATAAGGAGTACTACTTACAAGTTCAACGCCGTTTGCGTGAAGCAATCCGAAAAAAAACGCCGGATCTGTGGAAAAACAATTCATGGCTTTTGCACCACGATAATGCACCAGCTCACACTTCATTGCTTGTTCGTGACTTTTTGGCCAAAAACAGTACTGTAACGATGCTCCAGCCTCCATATTCGCCAGACATGGCTCCGTGTGACTTTTTCTTATAAAGAGATCCTTAAAGGGCCGTCGTTGTACAGTCGTAGATGGCATTAAAAGCGCATCGCTGAAAGAACTAAAGGTTATCTCAAAGATCTAGTTTGAGAAGTGTTTCGAGGATTGGAAGAAGTGCTGGCACAAGTGCATAATCTCCAATGGGGACTATTTTGAAGGCGACAACATCACTGCAGAAGAATAAATAAATATTTTGTTGTTCAAAAAATTAAAATTCTCGTTACTTTCTGAACACACCTCTTACTATTAAAGTCGCATGGTTAAAATAATATTTGTTATTTTCAATAACCTACTGTTAAAGTATTTGAATTTATATGTTTTAATGCATGAGTAATTCTATATAAAATTTCCTTTGAAACGTATTCTGTACACAATGAACGCTACTACAATTAAGCATTCTGTACTATGAAGTCATCCATTTTCAATTAATTTGAAGTGGCGGACATTTGGAATGCAGTGAAATGGGTCAAAGCAGAAACTAAACGAGAATAATTGACAAACGTGATTACGATTATTTTCAAACTTAATTAAGAAAACAAATTTATGACCATTAATCTAGGTTTTTTTACATAGTCGAAAAAAGTATAAATTATCAAAAAAAACTTCTTTATAAAGCATGTTTTAAGGAAAAACGGAAAACATTTTAGGATGTGTTCTAGTAGTGAAAATAATTTTAAAACATTATATATACATACATCTTGAAATATTATTTTTTCTATTCATATTTAACCGACATTTTATGCCTTTATCAAAACAAAAACATATCTTTTTAAGAGTGAATGGCACGGATTTGAAATTTCGTTTGTTACTTCCTGTTATAAAGACCCAATTTGAGAAAAATTATTCGTCCTATTTCTCTTATTATTTCATAAAAACAGATATTTAAATGTTTTACATAACATATTTAGAAAGTAAAAAAAAATACTTTTTTATTGAAAAAAAGTTTTTTTTATAATTATTACTGAAGCATAAAGAATAAAGTAGTCAATTCATGGACATTGCCTGACAATAACATACTCTACGTTAAATAATAATGGCTTATTTTATGTTTTGTAAATAAAGTAAAGGTTTTTGTCTATAACTCGGCTGTATGTTAGGCTAGAGAAAAACTTAAAAGACAATTTTATTTGTCAATATATATATATATATATATATATATATATATATATATATATATATATATATATGTATATATATACAAGAATAATAAATAATAAAAATAATAACAAATATTTCACCATTTAATATCAATTTTAAAAACAGAAAACTTTTCCATTCAGAAATTAACGTAAGCAATAAGACAGTTATTGATTGATTGAATGTTAATGGAGCATTGGTGGCTCCCGTACTAGTTCAGTAGATTGGTACCTCAATGACTTTAAGCAGTCTTCTGGCTAGATCAGTGGTCGGCAAACCGCGGCTCGCGAACCACATGCGGTTCTTTGACTCCTTGGCTGTGGCTCTTCCACGAAAATTTATTAATTTGCCTTGTAAGAGACGAGACAACTTTTTGAAACGCAAGATTACAGAATTGTTTTCGATGTTAGAAGAAGTAATTTTATTCTAAAACAAATTGCTGCATTTTGCCGAAGATTTTGAAAGAGAAACTCTAATGCCTATTGGAATATTGGGTAGAAAATATGTCCAATATTGACATTTGCTATTTCAGAACAACAATGTTAAATATGAAGGAAGCTTCTCTCATCAGGATTAAAGACTTTAAAAACAGCAACGCGACGTAAGTTTTTGTTAAAATACTTCTGAATGACACGGTAACCGAAATATATTTTTCGCCCTTTAATACTGATATTGATAACTTTAAAATTCAGTTGTTGGATTTAAAAAGTAAGGAATTGTAGAGCTCAAAATTCTAGCGTCTTTTTTACCGATTTAGAGACAACAACATACAAATCTGACACTCTTACTTTCCAAGGAAATGCAAGGATATTGTTCACATTACTGGAGTATTTGTAATTTTTTTGAGGAAACCTTTTATATTATTTAACTTGTTATAAATAAATATTATTTATTTATGTTATAATATATATATTGTAATGTATAATATTATATATACATTATATTATATTTTACATATATTATAATGTTATATATATAATATAATATATATTATTGTTTAAATAAATATTATCTTTATATACATATGGTACCAAATTTTATTTAATGTACCGTTAGTTAAACTAATACATTATATACTGAATATAGCAAAGGCAAGCTCGAGAGTGTACTTTTAATTCTAATTATTTCTATAAAAATGTCTCTACTAAAGCAAAGCATAAGTTTAAAAAAATGGCTCTTTGAATAAACTCAAATTTTCTATTATTTATATTTGGTTCTTTTGGATGACAAGTTTGCCGACCACTGGGCTAGATCGTTCCGAGAAAGGTCTCTGAAACTCGCACCCTTCGCCTCTGCTGTCAAGAAGGTCCCAAACTTAGATTACGAATTACCTGAATTTACTACATCTATACCGCTTAACCTAAAAACAGTTTCTCAAGCGTAAAGCCCTACTCTCTTCAGATGCACTCTGAAACTACAGTTCCTCTACGCTTGGTGTCCCTCAATAAGTTCATCTAGGTTGTGATCCCTGGCAGGTCTTCTGCTTCTAGATTTACTTGGGCTTCCCTTCCTATCTTCTCAGATGAATGTAAATTTGAAAGGTTCAACCTCTTCTCTCATGTCTCCCATTGCAGGTTGGGTGGAACCACTTATCAACTGCTGCCCGTCACAGCTTCTGGTTTCCACAAGTACAGCCGTAGTTTCTCCATATCCCCAAGCTCCCTTTTCCCCTTTTCCGTTTTATGTGATCCGATCGGGCACAAAACACAGTTAAATAAGTCTCAGTGCTGTTTCACTTTATGAGTTAAAGTAAACGCTACTGTAATATAAATTATTACACACTCAGCTGTGTTATATATATATTTATATATATATATATATATATATATATATATATATATATATATATTTATTTATTTATTTATCACTTCTCAAAAATGATCTAAAACATCAGGATTGGCGATCATTTCAAGGTCATTTCTGGTCTCATAACTGATCTAATTTTCCAAAGAAAAGCTTCTGAAAACGGCCTTCGGATGCAAATTTTAAATGCTGATTATTATGGTGAAATCAAATAGTGTAAACTGTAAGATAAAAGAATATTGTGTAAATATTTACTTTCAGAACTTTAGCAAGACAGCTGCGTGCGCAATCATTTCTTTGACAACAATATTTTGGCAAATTAAAACACAGACTTGAGCTTATAATTTTCATATGGAAACCAATACCTGACACACTTGTCACATGTGTCAAATTCAGAGTGACCAGTTTTACAGCAATTTGTAAATAGCTTTCAAATTAAACGTTTTGGTGAATTATAATATAACGTGAACATATCTGTGTAATGTTATATCATTTGACTATACAAAGATTAAAATCTGTTAACATAAATATTGCGACTCCGGAGGAATGCCCTTATTGTTTACTGGTGCGTTAAAGTAAATACATTGACCTACATTGTAAGGAAATCAACTGAAGGATCAAATCCTCGTACACAGATTTCCTTTGTAAATGCTTTCCGCTCAAGTAAACTTATCCGAAGGGAAAACAGCTTTGATAAATGATTATTAGAACTGAAAAAATGTTAACGCATTCCCGTTCGGAAGTTGAGCTTTTAGAGCGGTTATCGTTTTTTGGACGCGAATCCAAAACCATGAAACTGGCCCAATCCTGTAACGTTTTGAAAATTTTGTACAGGCCTACACGAAAATTACTGCCTTACGTAATCTTTAAACAGATTCTAAAGATTTTGAAGATTTAAAAAGATCATAACTTTGATTTTAAATTGGAAAAAATTATTTTTCATTTTCTTAGTTACTTGTGGTTACCTGAACAGGTCATGTGTAAAAGTCTAGTTTATTATTTTTGACAATTCTAGGTATTTGCCTTGAGTGTTCACTCATAGCTTTTAGTTTTAACATACATCCAGACACAAGCACGCCAACACACACACACTACATTTTTTGAACACTATTGTTTGCACCTTTCTCTTTAAAATCATATTACTTTCACTGTACTTTGTTTGCAGCATGTATCCTGCAAATCCTGCAAATCGCAAACGCTAAATATAATTTTAAACGTTAACACAATACAAACTGCGTACATGGAACATGCCATTAGTTTCGTACGTTGCATAGATGACGCCTAATGAATGTTTGAGGCTTGGAGGAGGTGTACATTACATTGCTGCACATCTAGATAGCAATTTATTATCAACATTAAGAAAACACATATTTCATTTTAATGGAAACGCCAAGTCTGCGCGGTCGGGCTAAATTAACCAGCTTTCAGTTAAATTTTCTCTCATTGCAAACTGTGATTGCTTAACTAAAATGCAAACTGTAACAATATAAACTGTATTATTATATTGCTATAAGTAGTTGGAACGGAATTTTAACTAATAACTCTCGCAAGAGAAAAACCGACAACCACTTCTATAATTTTAATTTATCTTGGCACGAAAATTAATCCCTGTCAATTCCGATACCAAACAATACCAGTTTACTAGTAAAATTAAAACACATATAATTTCACAAAACTATTTTTTACTCAGTGACATATATGTTCAGTATAATGATCTGCCTTCCCTAGCTTCGTCAATTCTACTTTCGTTGACGCGTTTCGGAGAACCTCCATCTTCAAAAACTATATCTATACTTTTTTTTTAAGATGGAGGTTCTCCGAAACGCGTCAACGAAAGTAGAATTGACGAAGCTGGGGAAGGCAGAGCATTATACTGAACATAGTGATAATAATCCTAGTAGAAAAGAAAAAGAATATAAAAAGAATTCCAGTGACATATGTTTTGCCGTGTGGCATCTTCAAACAGAGTAAAGCAACAAATTATGAAGTGTGCTTGTGTACTATCAGAGGTGAGGTTAAAACTGAACAGAGAAGGCAAAGAAAGGAAGGCTTGATAATGTAAGAACATTGGTGAGCAAAAAATTGGGGAAATCCCTAAAACAATAAGCTTGAGTAAAGAGATGGGTTGAAGTTTCTGTTTATTAAAATTTTTGCAAATAAACATTTCAAGAATTTCTAATTTTTTTAGTTGTTTTTTGGTGTTTTTTTTATGGACTGTAGTGATATTATTCAATTTAAAAGAATGATTAAATAGTTCTTCCAAATTGCCCTACGTATTCACAAGTGTACAACTTTATATACGAGACACCACTGTCTAGTAAAAGAACTGTTTTATCCTTACTGTTACAAATGTGTTTCTCAAAGTTCTATGTGTTTAACTTCAAGTTTTAACATCTGTTGTTTTAGTATATAAGCACACATTATAACTTTAGCTTCACTATGTGAAACATATGTCTCTGAATAAAAAGAATTTTATAAAACTGTCGAGTGTGATCAAGCACCGACTGTGCGCTCAATAAAATAGACCCCATTTACCATTCAAAATATGAATAACCGCGTAAATGCAGCTGTTTTGCTAATGGTAGCAAATATTCAAAACAATACTATTTACATTAAAATAATTAATTTCCACATCGTAATTAACGTTTTGCATATATTAACATTTGATCTACCAGGTTACATGAACCACGACCTTCGTCAAATCCGAAACTTAATGATGATTACGTTTTGGAAGTCAGTTTTTCAAAAACGTGTACGAAAAATTATAATTTTTAAGATTTTCAATATCCGCCATTTTGAAACTGTTGAACGGATTTCACTGGGTAACGTTTTGTACCTAGGTTTAATTAAATTGGACTAAAATTGGAAACGTGAGCGTTCTAAATGGCAATTTTTTTTTATTATGCATACAATTTTTAACGATTTCTCAATGATTTATTTAGGTATCAATTAAGATCCCGGGCTGGATCTTACAATGATGGCCACTCCAATAGCTCATTTTCCAACAGAAATTAAAAACGATTTGAGAATATTTAAAATCAGATTTATATTGTCGAATCACATTTTGAAAATGAATACCATACTTAGAATATTATTAGTTTTGAAGCCGATAGGGTTCATTTCATATCAAAATGTTTGAGTAATGATTTAGAATTTTGGAAATTAGCTTTCATCGCAGACATTAATTTCGTTACCGATTTTATACAATTAACTGTCATTTAAAAGTAATATAGGTCGGGCTTACATTTAGTTCAAAACATTTTTCAGAATTTATATCTTGATAAATAGTAAATAACTCCGGTTCATATTAATATTTACAGCACTCATAGTGAGAGTAAATTTCCAAAAATAATTGTATTTATCTTTTTAAAAAAATATAACATCACCAACATAATTAACATTAAAATATCCAAAAATAAGCATTACTATTTTTAAATTCATTTAGAATTTTTTTTTTCTTTAACGTCCGACAATTGTGCACACTTAGGCTAATGCAGACGATGGGATGATTTATAGCGTATGAAAATGCCAAGCCCTAGCCGGGAATCGAACCCGGGTCCTCGGGGTGAAAGACCAGTACGCTATCAACTAGGCCACCGAGGCGACTTCATTTAGAAAATCAAGTATGATTGCTTATATATTCATTTTCGTTTTTTAACGCAATTTAAGATGCAGTTGTAACATTCTTTCCGATGGTGAAATCAGACTTTCAAATAGTATAAAACAAAAAAAATGTTTTAATTAACTCTGACGGATTTTGCTAGGTAAGAAACTTGTCAAAACTATTGCCAAAATCAATTTTCGATGCCATGTTTGAATCAAATTTCCATACATTAGCAATTTATATTTCAAAATTAAAAACAATAAATTTCGACCATTTGTACGTCATTTATTATAAAAATTAATTTTTTTTAAAGTAAAATATAAATACACATAATTTTACAAATTAATTTCAGAATGTGACTTAGATGTAACTCAATCCCTCGGTTTGGATAATAAATGTCAAAGCTCCGATAGCTCCAAATACTACAAATACATATCTATTATTTATGTTATATTCCTTCGAAATATTAAAATGAACATATTTAGAAAATATGATTCACCAACATAACCAATGCAGTTGCTCATTTTTCTGCAAAAAAATAATAGCAAAGATAATTTGCTAAAAATATAACTTATTTTACATTTTTTTGTAAAATAAGTCCATATCTAGATGCTAACAATTCTTCAAATCAACGATAGTTTGTAAAAAAAACTGTGAAAATGCTATTAATTAATAATAAGATACCTAAACAATATTCATTCAATATCAGCTGATCAAGAACAGGCAGATTTATTTGAACGTCTCTTACAGTTAGATATTTTAATCATTAAAACAATTAATTTTTTGATTAGCTGATTGTTATTCATCAGCTGATTTTTAGTAAATTTTCGCTACTTTCATTTTAATCGTTTTTTCATCCAAGAACGGCAAATTTGAATCTTCAAGTGTAGGAAATTTTCGGAAAATCTTAAAACAACCTGGGTTTTGTTAAGATTGATTTTATTATACATAATTTTACAATAATTCAATTTTATAACAAATTTTAGTGATATTAAAATTTGTCCGAATAAGTTGTAAACAATGTAAAGACCTGTGCATATGTCGACATCACTCTGGGGAAATTTAAACAAAACAAAGGGAAATGACCCTAACCCTAAAATAAGCACCGGGATACAGCAGAGAGTCACGTTTCTAATATTGAACGGAAAAAAACAATTTCTGAGAGAAAGCTGATGAATGGGTCAATTTCAGTTGGACAGAATGTCACACATTTTAAACTAATTTAATTGAATAATCACAAACTATAGGTGCATTTTTTAAAATTTTGCGTATTATGGCGTTAGGAGAGCTTACTTTATTTTAAAACTAATTAAAAAATTTTTTTCCTCCGTAAATTTCCAACGTGGACAGCGGTTATTGGTGCAACCAATACACACAGTTATATCTATTTAAATATATTCAACAATTTTTTTTGTTTTGGGAGCTGCTGACGAAAACTCCTGGCATAATTATGAATATCGGCTTATTAGATTTTGGTCATATTTGCAGTTTTATGGCACAAGTCAGTGTAGGGAACGTATGTCTTATATACATATGTGTGTATATATATATATATATATATATATATATATATATATATATATATATATAAGACAAATTAACGTCGACGGAGGCAACTGAAATGAACAGCAAATGGGTTTAGCGATCCCATTGTACTGTTAGCTTATATTACTCATTCACCTACTCAGGATACACACATATTGTATAAACATTCACTCTACTCTACCTAACCTGGTTATCTGTAAAGCCTAATGCGACCCTTGCTGAAGAATGACACGGGCCTAATAGCGACCTCTCAGCGTACCTTAGCCTTTCCAAGCATAGGGGACCCTAGCCACTCGTGTTCATATGAGCAAGAATGTAAATAGAACAAGCCGGACCTCACAACATTAACACCAAATTGGCCAATTGGAGCAAAACCTCCTTATAAAGGACAAAAGAAAGGAAATTTAAAGGGAATTAGCGGAGAAATTGTGCTAAAGGTACGAATTCATCCTTCAGTTTCTTTGATAGCGTTATTATCTTGGTTATTAAATGTATATTTTGTAACAAAAACCGATAAGCTGTCAAGATTTTACAAGGATATAACAAGAAAACACAGGCAAGTTTAAAAATAAAACAAGTTTTAAAATGAAATACACAACAAGAACGTGAAAAGTAATTACGGAAGCTGATAATGTCGTTAATTTTGAAATTCGGTAAAACATTCTAATCTACTTATCGACACGATATACGATTTCGAATTAAATGCAGTTAAAAAGCCTTAACATTTTAAGAATTGTCATTTCAATCCTAAAAACGCTAACAGCATTCAATCTGGTAATTTGTTAGATAAATTTAAATAACAATATAAATAATTACCGAGTGATGTATAATAACGTTAACACATTTAAGTTGGTTTGAACACAGAACAATGCCTGACAAAACTTATAATGCTGATCATGCGACCAATCATTCATCAGTGTCAGACTTGCCGCTGTATCATGCATGATAGATCGTTCATTCGCAAAATGTAATTATTTCATTACAATAGGATATGTTCGCATACTATTACACGAACAATGTAATATTACATGAGCAACATTACACGGTACATTGCAATTTAATTTCAGCAATCGTTGTGTACCTTTAGTGATTTTATTAGTGTGCCATCCGTTCACTTTACTTGTGAAATATTAGCAAATATTTATTCTTATTTTTAGTATCTAAGTTAAATAAACTCATCTTATTTACACAATTCTATTATTTAACCAAAATCAAAAAAAATTATCATGTTTTCTCTTCATTTTTGTTTTAATTATTATAACACGACATAACCTAAAACTTATTATAGCCTATCAGCTGTTCAATGAAATCAGCTGATCGTTACGAATTAATGCAAAACAACTTATCTTTTAATGTAACTACAAATATAAAAATTAAAATTAACAATTAAGTTCATATATTTACATCTGCCAAACGTCTTCACAGTTTTTGTATTGTAGAGGTTATCACGTGCGCCTCACACGCGCAAAGTCTCCGCCTCAATCCCGTGCGCTATAAAACCGGAAATTTCAATTATAATTAATTTAATATGAAAATTTCGACGCACAAAATACACTATTATCTATCAATATAAATGTGTGTACTCGCATTACGCAAAATCCATCATCACAACCAGCCCTAAAACATGATGCATGTTAAAAAACAAACATCGGGTTTTTGAGTAACAGTAAATATAAATTTGCAATACAAAAGGGGTTTCATAACACTTGTTTAATTTACGGCCCAGTCTATTTTCTATTGCAGCAATAATACAAGTCTTTGTCTTGGCGTTAAAGCATTTATCACATTTTCTTCTGAAAGTCTTTACACGTAGTACCTCCTTCAATGCACAAAGAAGTGAGACTTTGACGAAGCCAAGTCAGAACTATACGAAGGTAGTGTTTCTTATTGGATGGTTTCTCTATATATCTGAACAGTATTTTCATTTAAATGGAGTCTGTATTCCTTTATGTAGTTCTTTACGTTATTTTTTTTGAGATTCTGATTTCAAAATCGCAATGAGAAATAAAATTTACAAATATTACCATTTTAATTGGTAATATATGCACAAGTAATTGAAATTGTTGTGTTGCTTTCGGTATTTTTTCTCAATTGAAGATCACGTACACGTTGTAACCGTTTATAATACATTCGAAATGAATATAAACCTTAATAATAATTGTTGTTAATATTGCTGGTTTTTAACAACATAACCTGAAATTTATTATAGCCTATCAGCTGGTCAATCAAATCAGCTGATCGTTACGAATTAATGTGAAAAAGCTGATCTTTTACTGTAACTACAGTAAATAATATCTAAGCTTAAGCAGTAAATAATATAAAAACTTCGCTTCTCTCGGTAACTCCCCGAGTTCCACAAGTTTTTTTTTATTTAAGAAACAGTTTTGTGGTAGAAAATTTAATTTATTTTAATTTTTCTAATTTCTGTAAATTACTAAGAACTTATGCTTTGACCGTATTTTAACCTATTTCGACACTTTTTACAAGATTATTATTTTATCATGACATAAAAAGAACCAGATAATTAGATCAATTAATTTGAATTAAACAAATCTGTTTGTGTGCCTTTATAATTTTAAACGTTTCTTTAAATGAGACTTAACGACATTTATATTAGCTGGTTCGTGTTATTTTAAACAGCTTGTACATGTTAGGAATCATTCAACAACAGAAAATATTGAACATATTATCAAACAGGCCTTGGATGAATGATGTTCGATTTCATGCCAGAATAAATCTATGATAATCTATATTGACAAAGCCTACCCCAAACCATTAAACCCAATGGGGAATATATAATTGGAGAGGGAATTTGAGCAATACTCTATTCGAGTTAGCATTTCTGAGTTGTGGGTTCAGTGTTGTACATAAACTTTTATTTCAAAAATTGATATTATGAAAAAAACATGCACAAACTGTCTTATGTGTTACTACTTCTTCAGAACTAAAGCTATCAAAAAAAAGGAATATGAACATTTTGCTCATAAATGTGAGCATTTTATTTCATGTTATTAAACAAAATTTGAAATTAAGAAATTACTCTACGAGAGAAAGTCGGACGAAAAGATTAATTCGATTCTACCATTTACTTCCAAATCGTAAATTTTCTTTCTTGTATATTATTTAAATTTATTAAATTCATTTTAAGTCAGTTTTCCGAAATCTCTTCGATTGCTCTAAGCTAAGTTGCGGGCTCATTTTGTCGAAATTTTTAATGCGGATTATGATAAAATTTTAATTTAAGTTTTAAGGGTTTTTTGACTAGGAATTATTTGAATAGATGTTCTAAATTTTTGAAAAGTCAATAAATGAAGTCTTGAAGATATATGGAAAACTACAACTATATTAATAATTTCGTAGATATTCAATAATTACATAATGTAGTCACACAAACACCAACACCAACACACATACCAACACACACAAATGGACAACACTACAAGTAAAAATACTTCTTTAATCTCAGTGGACACAAAAATGCATTAATAAACCGGTCTATAAAGATCTGAAGTTCCATTATTTTCACAAACATTATAATTTTTATAAACTTCATGTAAATAGAAAACCACATTTTTTTAAAAATTGTGAAAAATATGAAATAATCCATAAAGATGAATTCCTTAGAGATGAATTTTATTACAAGGATAATGGGTGTTGCACGCAATTTTCACATTCTTGTGGATCTTTTAAAACACGGGAATGTAAATATTTCAGCTTATTTAACAAATATTTCAGTTATATTTAACAATTTAGACGATTTAGTTGACATTGTAATACCACAAGGATAACATAGGTCCTTGTGAATATTCTAAATATTCACGTTATTAGGTTTTAAAAACAGTTTTTCTTTTCTGACGATTAATAAGTTGACAAACTGAAAGATTGTTTGTTATGAATAATAACATAAACTGTTTGTATTGTTTGTTGTTTAATAAACCATATGGCTAACGGCTAACTGCACTAACTTTCTTTGAATTCCAAAACCATGTGGCTAATTACAAAACCGTAAGTTTTTGCGAAAATAACACTGCAATAAAAAAAGGAAAACGACTCTTCAAAATTGGTTCAACTGATTTTGCTCTTACATAGTCTATTATTACAACGAAGCTTAAATGGAGAATGAAGCCCGTTGCTCTATAGCAATATTGTTGCTTTGTTACTTTGAGGCGATGGATTGAAAATATTCTGTGTGAATTATTGCGATATCCACTTGAATTTGTAGACGTTGATGGTGTTTCCTTGCATTCTTTCTTATCTCTTCCTCCACTGTCTTCATTTAAGCTCACTATGTAGGACGTCTTTCCTGATGTATAATTAATGCTTGTAATTACCTTGTTCTGTAAGGTTTGTATAATGTTGGTGTATGTTTTTTTGTTTTTAAGCAGTTTTAAAAATAAATGCTATCAGTTTTAGTACTTGCAGATATAGAGTATTTTAATGTTAGGTATGCTCAACTTGTCGACCAAGTAACCAATAAATTAGTCCAGAGATGGGCGGAACAGTTCACTTAATCGTTTCTGGCTCGTTCACCTAATCGAACTAGTTCAAAAAATAGTTTAATGAACGAACTAGTTCAGTTTTTCTAACCAAATTTATTATTGACTAGTACATTTACTATTGCAGCCTAATATATTACATGATTTATAGTAGGCTTAATTACAAAATTTAAAATTTAATATTACACTATAATTTAGAAAAGGTGACTCAAGAAAAGTCAATAAGTCTCCGGCGGAGGAAAAAATATTGATGTAAGTCAGTGTTAAATCATTCGTTCTCGAACTATTGTAGAGTTAAACTAGTGAATGAAATGAATCACTGAAATAATTGAACTAAACATTAGTAGAATAAACTGAGTCATTCGTTCGTGAACAATTGACGAGTTGAACTAGTGAACGAAATGAACTACTGAACTAATCGATCTAAACCCTGGTAGAATAAAGTGGGTACAAACGTTCGCAAACTATTGTAGAATAGAACCAGTGAACGAAATGAACTAATCATATTAAACTCTAGATAAATAAACTGAATCATTTGTTCAAGACCTTTTGTAAAATTGAAATAGTGAACGAAATGAATTACTGAACTAATCGTTCTAAACACTAGTAGAATAAACTAAATCATTTGTTTGCGAAATATTGTGGAATTGAACTAGTGATCGAAAAAAACCACTGACTAATCGATCTAAACACTAGTAGAATAAACTAAATCATTTGTTTGCGAAATATTGTGGAATTGAACTAGTGATCGAAAAAAACCACTGACTAATCGATCTAAACACTAGTAGAATAAACTAAATGATTTGTTTGCGAAATATTGTGGAATTGAACTAGTGATCGAAAAAACCACTGATAATCGATCTAAACACTAGTAGAATAAACTAAATCATTTGTTTGCGAAATATTGTGGAATTGAACTAGTGATCGAAAAAACCACTGACTAATCGATCTAAACACTAGTAGAATAAACTAAATCATTTGTTTGCGAAATATTGTGGAATTGAACTAGTGATCGAAAAAACCACTGACTAATCGATCTAAACACTAGTAGAATAAACTAAATGATTTGTTTGCGAAATATTGTGGAATTGAACTAGTGATCGAAAAAACCACTGACTAATCGATCTAAACACTAGTAGAATAAACTAAATCATTTGTTTGCGAAATATTGTGGAATTGAACTAGTGATCGAAAAAAACCACTGACTAATCGATCTAAACACTAGTAGAATAAACTAAATGATTTGTTTGCGAACTATTGCATAGTTAGACTAGTGAACGAAATGAACTACTGAATTAATCCAACTAAAGATTAATAAACTGAGTCATTCGTCCGTGAACTACTAAAGAGTTGGACTAGTGAACGAAATGAACTAATCGACGTAAACACTAGAAGAACAAACAAATTATAGGCAATAATTTGTAGGCATAGTCTGTATTGTACTCGAAGGTTCATGTTTGTCAAATCAAGAACGAAATGAACCAATCGAACTAAACATTAGTTGAATAAACAAATTGTAGGCGTCAATTTGTAGGCACAGTTTGTATTTTACTCGAAGGTTCCATATTTGCCAAATCAAGAACGAAATGAACTAATCGAAATAAGCATTAGTAGAATAAACACACTGTAGGCTACAATTTGCAGGCACAGTCTGTATTGTACTCGAAGGTTCCATGTTTGCCAAATCAAGAACGAAATGAACTAATCGAAATAAACATTAGTAGAATAAACACACTGTAGGCTACAATTTGCAGGCACAGTCTGTATTGTACTCGAAGGTTCCATGTTTGCCAAATCAAGAACGAAATGAACTAATCGAAATAAACATTAGTAGAATAAACACACTGTAGGCTACAATTTGCAGGCACAGTCTGTATTGTACTCGAAGATTCCATGTTTGCCAAATCAAGAACGAAATGAACCAATCGAACTAAACATTAGTAGAATAAACAAATTGTAGGCGACAATTTGTAGACATGGTATGTATTGTACTCGAAGATTCCATATTTGCCAAATCAAGAACGAAATGAACCAATCGAACTAAACATTAGTAGAATAAACACACTGTAGGCTACAATTTGTAGGCACAGTCTGTATTGTACTCGAAGGCTCCATATTTGCCAAATCAAGAACGAAATGAACTAATCGAACTAAACATTAGTAGAATAAACACACTGTAGGCTACAATTTGTAGGCATAGTCTGTATTGTACTCGAAGGTTCCATATTTGCTAAATCAAGAACGAAATGAACTAATCGAACTAAACATTAGTAGAATAAACACACTGTAGGCTACAATTTGTAGGCATAGTCTGTATTGTACTCGAAGGCTCCATATTTGCCAAATCAAGAACGAAATGAACTAATTGAACTAAACATTAGTAGAATAAACACACTGTAGGCTACAATTTGTAGGCATAGTCTGTATTGTACTCGAAGGTTCCATATTTGCTAAATCAAGAACGAAATGAACTAATCGAACTAAACATTAGTAGAATAAACACACTGTAGGCTACAATTTGTAGGCACAGTCTGTATTGTACTCGAAGGTTCCATATTTGCTAAATCAAGAACGAAATGAACTAATCGAACTAAACATTAGTAGAATAAACACACTGTAGGCTACAATTTGTAGGCATAGTCTGTATTGTACTCGAAGGTTCCATATTTGCCAAATCAAGAACGAAATGAACTAATCGAACTAAACATTAGTAGAATAAACACACTGTAGGCTACAATTTGTAGGCATAGTCTGTATTGTACTCGAAGGTTCCATATTTGCCAAATCAAGAACGAAATGAACTAATCGAACTAAACATTAGTAGAATAAACACACTGTAGGCTACAATTTGTAGGCAAAGTCTGTATTGTCCTCGAAGGTTCAATATTTGCCAAATCAAGAACGAAATGAACTAATCAAACTAAACATTAGTAGAATAAACAAAATGTAGGTTACAATTTTTAGGCATAGTCTGTATTGTACTCGAAGGTTCCATATTTGCCAAATCAAGAACGAAATGAACTAATCAAACTAAACATTAGTAGAATAAACAAAATGTAGGTTACAATTTTTAGGCATAGTCTGTATTGTACTCGAAGGTTCCATATTTGCCAAATCAAGAACTAAATGAACTAATCAAACTAAACATTAGTAGAATAAACAAAATGTAGGTTACAATTTTTAGGCATAATCTGTATTGTACTCGAATGTTCTATATTTGCCAAATCAAGAACGAAATGAACTAATCAAACTAAACATTAGTAGAATAAACAAAATGTAGGTTACAATTTTTAGGCATAGTCTGTATTGTCCTCGAAGGCTCCATGTTTGCCGAATCAACATGACTTACGGATAACAGTTTTTTTTTCTTATTCTGCAAACTGTTACACTTGATATACGGTAGTTTCATAAGAAGCCGTTAGGAGCGCTAATTGCAAGGACGAATTAACTAACTACATATTCAATCACGAACTAGTTCGCAGAGTAGTTCAGTTAAAATATTAGTTCATTTTGACCCGTTCGTTGGCGAACGACTCACCTCTACATTTGCCTGAATTTGAGATTAATGTTCTCCTTCTTTTTATTTACATGTGCTGCTCAACAAAGATTAGAGACTTACGTCACTGCTAAGTACTTGCAGTGTTGTTACGTGGAGCCTGTTTTATGTTATCGGTTACTGCAAGGTATTGGATCTTTTTGGTGGTGAAGTTGACATGAAGTGTTTTTGTCGTCTCCAGCACTCAGTCCAGTGACTCATTGTAATGACAGTCAGACAACAATGTCGTTCAAAGCACATTATTATTTGGTAGTTCATTCTTTAGTGATTTTCATAATTTTTCACAAGTTAACACAAAAAAAGTAACTTCAAATAATTTTAAAATTGCGGTTTATCCAAATTCCAATTCTAAATGTACTTAATAATTTATTAAAAATAAAAAAGAACCTGAAGGAAATCAGGATATACGGATTTTATGATATTATTAGCTGAAGTTGGGGAAACAAGATTTACAAAAAGTATAAGATGAATACGTTCAGAAATTGGTACTTTTTAAATTTGCGTCCATAAGGTTTTGCGAGACAGCTGCGTGCAAAGATTATATAGAAATAGTATGGAACAATATAACAGAAAGTTTGCAAGTACTAATGTATTGTATTTAGAGAGAAAGCCAAACATGAAGTACCGGGAGACAAGACACGCCCGAGATGTGCTTAGCTAAATAATAATAACAGTTCACGAAGTTCCCTGCTTCATCTAATGCATTGTTGGGTAAAGCATTGTTACAACCCAATTGTTGTCAGTGAAATCGGTCAACAGACGTTAAATCCTAACTAACACTGTACACAGTCTACAATTATGGTTTGGTTCAATTAATTATATTAACACATTAGTACACAGTGCACTAATATTACTTATAAAGAATTATATTATGGTTACTAGTACATTTATCCAAGCTATTACCAAAACAGTTTTACCTCTAGTTTTAATTTAATTTTATTTTTCAAATTAACAAATTCCATATATATATATATATATATATATATATATATATATATATATATATATATATATATATATATATAAATTTTAATTTAAAAAAAATTGAAAATGTTAATATATGCAGTGTTAACGTTAATTACGATGGTAAAATCAGATTTTCAAAAAACATTCAAGATACAAAAGTTACAAATTAAAAAAAAAATAAATAGTCGCCATTTCAACATATTTTGCTGCTTAATAAACTTGCCCAAGCTGTTACAAAAATAAATTTTTGTATCTTATTGGAATCAAATCGGACTAAAATTGTGAACGTGATACACACACACACACACACACACACACACACACACACACACAAACAACATCCGAACCAAAAAGTTCTTCTATTTTAAATTTTGATACCATAGGCTAAGTAAAATTTGAGACAAAGCGATATAAACATTAACCGATTTTGATAAATAAGGATTTTTTGACGTAAGTACTTCTTTACGCACTGTTTGACAATTTTTGTAGTGCAATGAAATTGAGTTGAGAGAAATTAAAGGAAACAGCCTAGAATTCATACAACAGCTGATTGTTGAAACAGCTGATTGTAAAAGAAGCGCCAGTCAGTGAGTAACAATAATATGTATTATAAAAACGAGCGATTTTATCTTAGACTACTTAGTTAGAATACTGAGGGTGAAAATAGAATAAATATTAAATAAAATGAAGGTTATTATTTGAAATTTAAAATGTTAAAATGAATAAATATAGGTAAAATATTATTATTTATACATTTTGCTAGTAATAATAGAAAATATAAATAAACAAAAGTGTTGATTTACAGTGTTACGTAAGCATAATAACAGATGTATAATCTGACTTTGTAATTTGTAGGTTATAAAAGGCAATTTCACGTTGTGCTGAGGGTATGTATCGATTCTAGAAAATTAAAAATTAATACATTTTCAAAAAAAGACCGAACGAAAATTTAAGCGTAGAAGGGAATCGTTCAAAAAACCAAACTAATGAGAAACAGTAAAAAAATGTTACATTTTTCTGAAATATGTACAGATTATCAAGAAAGGCAAGAACTGTGAGATGAATTGAATAAAAGTTTAGAAAAAAATAGCGATTGGACGGATTCTCAGAGTGTTATTAGACATGACAAACAATGTTTACATGAAAAAAAAAAAAAAAAAAAAAAAAAATAATACCCAGCGACAAAAAAAAAACTAATACACAACTACAAACAGAATTACAAGATAGGTAAAAATCTTTGAAAGAAAATTTATTAAAACATGATTTACAGAATTTGCAAATGCTGACCGGAAGAAGGTATAAGAAATGTTTTAGGAAATTCTTGTAAATATTAATGCAGATCAGCCGTTAACAAATTTGTGGGCAAATACAAGTCATCAACCTAATTCCGCAAATATATATGAAGTAAGTAATCGAAAAATACCAACAATATAATGCTCAAGGACAAAAAAGAAATCAGAGACAGGCAAAAAAAGCTTTGAAATATAATTTATTAGGATATGATTCACACGATCCTGCAAGAGGCAGTTTACACCGGATTCCAGAAGAATTGGAAATACATTGGTAACATACCCATAAAATTTCTGTTATTGAATCAAAAATAAAAATCACGTAATATGTTTTCACTTCCTTTTTTCTCTCTCTTTATTTGTTTCACCCAACTTTGGGGTACACTAAATCAATCACTTTTTAATGTTCTGTGCCTTCCTCGTAGCCCAGTATTGCTTCATTCGTTGTGATCTTGCTTTTCTTTCTTCGTCAGAGATTTGGATCGTTCGCTTGGATTTGACTTTGCCTTGGAACCGTTGCTTCTTGTCCTTGGTTATTGTTTTGGCTGTTCTGTCCATGAGCATAGTGTCAGTGATTTGCAGTTCTGTTATGTCTTTCTCTGTTTCTCTAAACCAAAGTGGTTTGGCTCTTTTATTGCGAAAGTAGTCAAATATTTTTTTGGTTAGTCTATTTTTGTCCATTCGGAGGATGTGCCCATAAAAATAAATTATCTTTTTTCTATTGTGTCTGATAGTGTTTCAGTTTTTTGGTAAAGAGTTTCAATATTTTTTAAAGACTTCCCTAATATTTTGGTAAAGACTTGCTTTTTTATTTTAATTATGATATTTTTTTCGAAAACGTGACAAAATAACATAGCTAGTTTTTGACAACATAACCAGAAACGTATTATAGCCTATCAGCTGTTCAATAAAACCAGCTGATCTTTACGAATAAAACAACTGATTATTAATATAACTGCCAAAATTAAATTAACGATTCATTTCATATGCTTAAATCGTCTTAGTAGTTTCTGTATTGTAGTGGTTACACGCGAGCATGACACGTGTAAAGTCCGCGGTTCGATCCTGGACGGAAACATAGTAATTTTTAATAATAATTAATTTAATATGAGACGCGACGCGAAAAATATACGGTTACATATGTGAATATAACCGCATAGTTCCTCGCATCACGCGTCCCGTAAAATCCAACATCACAACCAACTATTACATTATAACTAAAACATTATATTAGTATAGTTATAGTGTAACTGTATTTAAAGGTAGCTGTGTAAAAAGGGTCAAAAGTAACAAGTATTCACTTCTTACGCGAGTAGTATTTATACACCAGATTCTTTTTAACTCTGTATGAATGTCTTTATAGACATAACGGATATAAAGAGTCGGAAATGGTGACTCGTAAGTTATGTTCAGGTATTGACTCATTTCTAGATTCCGAGTCGTGGTCCTAACATATTGACCATAACAATAATCATTTCCAAGTTAAATTCGCTAAAAAAAATAAAAAAGTTAATATTTTATATACCTACCGTAACAAACACAATTAATTACTTATGTTTCAGTGCTGACAAATTAAAACTTTTAAGCACGAACTGAACAAAACAGTAATTAGTTTTATATTTGTCTGGATTAGATTAGATAAAGATAATTCAATTATACTTTATGGTTGTAATAAATTAGTTGTGTTATCATTGAATGCTGCACACTGTTGGAAATTAATTTCGTCATTACGTTTGCATCTATCGGAGCTTTTGTAATTATATTCATAATTGTAATAAGGGGAGGGGAGGGGTAATTATTTCACAATGGATTCCGTTATCCAATCAAACAATTTATGCTCTGCACTTCTAGTCATATTTGTTTGATTATTTATAAAATAATTCATTTTTAGAGTAGTTCTGTGGGGAAATAAGTAAATGTAGCGGCCGTCATAGTAAGACTCCCAAATTGAGACATTGAAAAAGAGCAGAACTTTTTGATAGATCGTTATTAATTTTATATACCTACTTATAGCCTTCGGATACTATATCCTTTCTCTGCTGCAATGTTAATTGATGAATAAGCTTACTGGCGTAACAGCGTGATTATCAAACGTTTTATTAATTAAAACGCATTTCATTATAATAATGAATTTATTTGTTTGTACGTTTTATAGCAAACAAACATTTGAATACAATTAATTAATAATTACATACTTCTTACTGTCTGTATTCCTCGGAACTGGCAATGCAGGTAACTTCAAATTGAAATATTAAAATTTAAAACTTGCAAAATAGTTCCTTTTGTCTTAGATCTGGCTGCTTTTCCTAACATAACCTAAACATAACCATAACCTAACCTAAGCTCATCTAACCTAACCTAAACTAACATAACCTAACCTGACGTAATGTAACATAATATAACCTAACCTAATCTATTGTAATCTAACGATAACTACTTGACCATAACCCTATCAATCTAATCAAATTATCAAAGGAACAGCAGTAGTTCTAAATCAGCTGTTTAGATGGACATTGCTTACATTACCTCTCGCGTCAGTACCCGTTGCTAATACATAAAGTACGTTGCATATTACACTTTATGTTAGTATATTTTTAGAGTATAGTATAGTAGAATAATATTGTTTATAAAAACGTGCGCGCGCATGTTTAAGTGTTATGTTTTGTGTGGGTGTGTAATGACTGTGGTGGTCCCAAATCTTAAACAAACAAATCATGACTATTTTATTTTAAACTTACATGTTTTTGAAAATCTGAATTCACCGACTTGATCAATGTTGAGATGTGCACACAATTAGCACTTTAAATTTTCAAGTTCCACTGAAAATACACAAATGAACTTAGCGATGGTCAAACTACATTTTCATGTTTTCAATGTAATTTCCATATGAAAATGATAATTTATGCTGATTTTTAAAGTTAATTTATGACAATGAAATTACATTTTCAATAAAGGTCAAGATTTAAAAAAATGTTACATGATATGATTTTATTACTTTTTGGAAATTCGGAGCAACTCAGAGCAGGTAACGAATCAGGCTACGTTTTAAATTCATTGATCAAACCGTTCTGGAGATTTAAACTATTTTGATAAAAAACAAAATGGCGGCTGGTACACAAACTAAGTTTTTCCGGACATATACTTAAATGAATTTTGTTCGTGTTTTTAGGTATAGAATCAGCTAATACACACACACACACACACACACACACACACACACACACACACACACACACACACAAACACACACGAGGTGCTACCAAAAAGTTTAGGGAATTTAAATTCTGTGCGCGAAACGTTTGTGATATGACTTGCTGCCGGTAAAGTAGGGGAACATTCCTCTTTATGAATTAGTGTGCCAACAGCTGTGACGGTGATAGGCCGCGTTCTTGAGTTTAGTGCGTTTGTGTAACATTAGTAATGCAGCGATTTTTTTAAAACTTGTGTAAATAGCAGACTTTAAATAACAAAGAACCGGCATCAAATTTCACTTCCAGCTTAAATAACTGCTGCGGAAACCTATTACGTGCTTGTGAAAGCATTTGATGCCAATGCTACGAGTAAAAGAGAAACGTTTTTGTGGTAAATGCACTTCAAGGATGGACAAACGTTTGCTGACGACGAAGAACGGTTACGACAGCCATCGACAAGCACAATACCAAAGTGCGAAAGGCTATTTATTGTTGCAGATCG
This sequence comes from Callitettix versicolor, assembly GCA_022606455.1. Classification (NCBI taxonomy): domain Eukaryota; kingdom Metazoa; phylum Arthropoda; class Insecta; order Hemiptera; family Cercopidae; genus Callitettix; species Callitettix versicolor. The sequence continues at coordinate 101,838,865 of CM040189.1, read as the reverse complement.
TAGATGAACAATCCATTATTTTTGAGCTACCGTAGGAGTGTCATATAAGTCCGTGCAACGCATCTTGTAAGTTAATTTGGCAATGGGACGCACTGCTGCATGATCTGTACCGAGACAGCTGAGCAGCGACCAAAAAAATCATCTCGTAGCTGTCTGCGCTGAATTGAAAGTTCAACTCAAACTTCATTTCCAATGTCGTAATCGGTGATGACACGAGTTAAGTGTTATGGCCCTAAAAGTAAGCAGCAACGTCGCAGCGAAAGTCGCCATCTCAATCGCGGCCATTGCAGACTTCCTGGAGTTATGGAAAATCGCTGAGATTGCTTATCCATTTCCAAGAGGACTATTATGAAGGAGATGTTAGGAAGTAAGATAAGTAAGGTAAACATAAGTAAAATTCCCAGAATGTTTTAAATATCACGTTTTAGTATATATATTTTAAACCACCCTTCAAAAAGTGATCTAGATTACAGGATCTGTACTCATTTGAAGGTTTTGGGTCTGGATCTTACCATGATGAGCTTCAAAAGCTCATTTTCTAATGGAAATACGCTAAACACCATTAAATATTTAAAGAGTTACTAAAATTTGGAAGACCTGTTACATACACTGCGTGCAACTGCTGTCCTATACATGTACTACAGTATTACATTCAATAATTACACCCCAACACATAGATTATGTAATAAAGCTAATTACTAATGTAACGCTCATTGGTGCAATATTGTAGTCTGATATAATACACGGCCTACATAATAGTTACAATGCTGATGGTTGCCTATAATGCATATTTGTTATAAACACTAATCTATTATAATTGCATACATGTAACTGACGCACACAATACATTGATTAACTAATCAGTATGCACATCTGCATATTAAATATAAAACAGTAAACTTGAAATTTGCATAGTTATGGTTTTGAGGGGAATAGTGCTGAGGTTATAATATTTTCTCATAATAAAAAAAAACCTTGTCGCCTAATGTCTCTAAATCACTGAAACAGATTTTGCTCAAAATGAAGCGTTTTTAAAAAAATATACTAAAATCTGTGTGTCAGATTCATGGGCGGATCCAGGCAGTTTAAATGGGTGTTCTGATGCAAAGACAAATCATAAAATATTATTTACTTCCAATAATTTCAACCACATATGCAATAATTTCAAATGAACCTAAGTAGATTTGTTCCTTCAACTAGATTTACTTTAGGGTAATAACGTAAATCCGTATGATAAAATATACACACAAATATTATTTATTGTAGTACACATACGAGATGTGTTCAGAAAGTAACGAGAATTTTAATTTTTTGAACAAAATATTTATTTATTCTTCTACATTGATGTTGTCGCTTTCAAAATAGTCCTCATTGGAGATCATGCACTTGTGCCAGCGCTTCTTCCAACCTTCGAAACACTTCTCAAACTCGATCATTGAGATAGCCTTTAGTTCTTTCAGAGATGCGCTTTTAATGTCATCTACGGCTGTAAAACGACGGCCCTTTAAGGTTCTCTTTATTTTTGGAAATAGGAAAAAGTCACACGGAGCCATGTCTGGCGAATATGGAGGCAGGGGCATCGTTACAGTACTGTTTTTGGCCAAAAATTCACGAACAAGCAATTACGTGTGAGCTGGTGCATTATCGTGGTGAAAAATCCATGAATCCACAGATCCGGGCCATTGCTTCACGCAAATGGCGTTGAACTTGTAAGTAGTACTCCTTATTGATGGTTTTACCTGGTGGCAGGAATTCAAGATGCACTATGCCATTAATATCGAAGAACACAGTGAGCATAACCTTCACGTTCGACCGCACTTGTCGAGCCTTTTTCGGTCTTGGCAAGCCAGAATGTCTCCACTGGGATGATTCAGCCTTAGTTTCGACGTCATATCCGTAAACCCATGTTTCGTCACCTGTTATGATACGTTTCAGTAATTCCGCATCGTCGTTGACTTCATTTAGTGACTCCTGAGCAACTTTCATTCGCCGCTGTTTTTGTTCAAAATTCAACTATTTTGGAACAAATTTTGCTGCCACGCGTTTCGTACACAAAACATTGGAAAAAATGTCATAACATGATCCAATCGATATGCCAACATCATCAGCGACCTCTCTAATTGTGATTCGGGGATTGTTCATAACCATTTCTTTCACTTTTTCCATGTTTTCATCGGCTGTTGATGTGCTGGGGCGTCCAGGGCGTTCGTCATCTTGAACGTCTTCACGGCATTCGTGGAATGCTTATAACACTCGTAAACTCTTGCTTTACTCATAGCAGACTCACCATAGGCCTTTGTTAATGGCCTAAAAATTTGATACAAATTCTTTGATCCATTTCTTTTAACAAACGAAAATCGCCAAGCTCATAAAAACACGTCTAACTTTAGTGGCTGTCACAGACAAAGTCAACAATGAAAACAGCTGAAAGTTTTATCATACTTCATGGGCATGTATGCCAACATAATAAAAAAAAAATTGACAATATGACTCTCCAAGTCCGCGAAATTTAAAAATTCTTGTTCCTTTCTGAACACATCTCGTAGGTTTATTTTCAACAGTCTCTGTCGCATGGAATATATAAAATTAAAGAAATGTTTATAAACAAAAAATTATAAAATAATTAAATACAAATACGTTTTATAAACATTTTTACTAACTGCATGGTTTTTATTCTAGTTTGGTGGTTGATTCTTCAGTGATTTCCTTAATTACTAAAAAGTTAACCCACAAAAATCACTTCAAAAATTGCGGCTAATCCAAATTCTAAAACTACTTCAATATTCATTGTAAATAAAAAAAGAGCCTGACGGAAATTAGGATTTACAGATTTTATGTTTTATTGAAAATTACTATTCGCTGATGTTGGGGATATCCGGTTTTTAAAAAACGTTTAAGATGAAAATGTTCAGAAATTGGTACATCTTGAATTTGCGTCAATAACGTTTTGCGAGACAGTTGCGTGCATCGATTATATAGATATAGTAGGGAACGTTATAACAGAAAGTTTGTAAGTACTAATGCATTGTATTTAGAGAGAAAGCCAAACATGAAGTACCAGGAGACAAGACACGCCCGAGATGTGCTTAGCTAAGTAATAATAACAGTTCACGAAGTTCCCTGCTTCATCTAATGCATTGTTGGGTAAAGCATTGTTACAACCCAATTGTTGCCAGTGAAATCGGTCAACCGACGTTAAATCCTAACTAACACTGTACACAGTCTACAATTATGGTTTGGTTCAATTAATTATATTTAACACATTAGTACACAGTGCACTAATATTACTTGTAAAGTATTATATTATGGTTACTAGTACATTTATCCAAGCTATTACCAAAACAGTTTTATCCCTAGTTTTAATTTTATTATACATACTTATATATATATATATATATATATATATATATATATATATGAAATTTTTAATTAAAAAAAATGGAAATGTTAATATATGCAGTTTTAACATTGATTACTGTGGTAAAAGCAGATTTTCAAAAACATTTAAGACACAAAAGTTACGAATTAAACAACAAAAAAAAAAAAAAAATAGTCGCCATTTCAACATATTTTGCTGCTTAATAAACTTGCCCAAGCTCTTACAAAAATTGATTTTTGTATCTTTTGAATCAAATCGGGCTAAAATTGAGAACGTGATATATATAATTTTTTTGTTATTTTAAGGCGAAAAACACATTGAGGGTATTATAGCCTTCCTAAATGTAGGTGTGAGTGTAAAGTGTTGAAGTCGTAAAAGTAGTGTTGTAAGTGTAAGTGTGTATTAGACTCGGGTATCGCGAGGGACGTCTAAATCCTCTCAATAGGTGCAGCTAGTCTGCACCCCTGCGGGGTATATATATTGTACCCCAAGGTACATTATATATAAACTATGCAAAGTATAGTATTTATTATTATTGTATATATATATATATATATATATATATCTTTTATATTATATATAACTTTACCTTTTATATTATATAAGCTTTTACCTTAACTTATATATGGACCATTTCAATTTCCAAGCTATAGGCCATGTTATCTATTTTAATAGCTCATTTTCGAATTAAAATTTGCTAGAAAAATATCGTGGTGTTTTAATTCAGTAAATACATATATTCTTTGCTTCAGTAAAAATAAATTCTTCGCTTTCAGAGATGAGATGAGCATATTTGAACGTAACAGTGGACCGATCAGAAAGAAGAAGCTTAGTTTTAAATTCAATGTGTTCATGGGACACGGGTCGCGGAATTGAGAATTGATCTTTCTCTACACTTACCCAAGCTTTGTACATATCGGACAACGGATACTGCTTGCACTGGATATAGGTTACGGTAGAGTGCGCTGAGATCGTGCACACGGAAAAACATTTCCTTTGTAACACGTTTTGTTTAAAAATAGTCATGTTTTGTTTTTGTAGCAACTCCGTCGTATTTCAGAATACCTGAGTTTGCAATAGGTGATAAGAAATTTATTTCCATTTAATGATTTTTGTTTAAGATTTTCAGTTTGTTTTCCTTATAATGAAATATTTAAAATAATTACGCCTGGAACTCGGGGAGTTACCGACAGAAGCGAAGCTTTTGTTAATGA
>CM040189.1:101806772-101829272 GCA_022606455.1 Callitettix versicolor | reverse complement strand
ATGGATTAACGCGGTAACTCGTAAAATATTATTATAATTTCCAATAATTGCATGAAAATATACAATAATTCTATATGGACCTAAGTACAAATTAGGGTATAAATTAAATCTTTATTATAAAACATATGAGAAAGTATTATTTATTGCAGCACACAGGTGTATTTTGTAAATTATGTATCACATAAAACTAAATATAAAAATTAACATAAAATAAAAATTATGAAATAAATAAATGAAAATACGTTTTATAAACATTTTTACTAAGTTCACGACTTTATTTGATAACGAAGTTTTACTTACTTTGTTTTAACTTCGAGAATTCATCAACAATTTTGTTTGGGTCGATTTTAATGATATTCTCTGTTCACACTCACGTCCACGCATCCTCTCCTGACTAACAAATGTGTGCGCGTATTTATTCCTTCTTCAGCTCTTTCTCTTCAAGGATAAATTAAAACTTGAACCTGTCTCTCTGTACCTGTGTACGCAGGTACAGGATTCAAAGAACCCCCGTTGTTATTTGAATGTATAAAAGTTATTAGCCCAAGTACGTAATAAAATCCGTTATGAAAATAATTGTTGTAAGAAAAACAGCTGATTCTACTACTTAAATTCCAACCCTCTATATAGAGGTGGTACAGACATTATTTTTAACCAGTCAATAACATAATAGACCTACATGGCAATAAGTGCTTGATGTCATCCATTTTTTGTAATATTATAAAAAATAATATCTTTAGCGTAATCAGTTATTATCACAAGTAAAACATGGAGTCGTAGCTTTGAACTTATAAATAGTGGTTATCTGAATAAGATAAAATGGATAATATAATAATATAATATTATTATTATTATAATATATTATATAATAATTCAATAATAATATAAAATGGATTGGTTGATCGTCTTTCCTTCTCATGAACAGGAAAGGCAAATTTGTGTAGTGTGTAGTGAAGGTAATCAGTCAAGGTTAGGCCTATTTACCACCCCAAATAGTACACGGGTTAAAAGTAAATAAACATTTACTGAAATTCAGTACATGCTAACATTCGCGGTCCGATGGAAAATATATACATTTGTGGCTCTAAATATTTCCTTATTTTTAAAGATTATTTCACATGACATTGGGCACATTATATTTCTTATGTGCAAAAAATAAAGCTGTTTTTTAAAGTTTTTATTGAAAAAAAATTTTTTAGTAATGAATTGCGATACAAGCGCATTATAACCACTACACTACGGAAACTTTGAAGAAGTTTGACCGATTTAAGTATACGGAATAAATCGTTAATTTAATTTTGGTAGTTATATTAAAAGATCAGTTGCTTTATATTAATTCGTAAAGATCATCTTATTTCATTGAACAGCTGATAGGCTATAATAATTTTTAGGTTATGTTGTTAAAAATTATCTATGTTTATATATACATCAAAAAACAATCTAGAGTTCAGAATCGGTACTCTTTAAAAATCCTAGGTCTGTGTTATAACATGATGGCTTTTAAATGTAGTCTAATTATACTATGGAAAATTTGAACGTGTGGGAATGTATTTGTAATACAATTCGTTGTTTTGGTTTTAAAATAAAGTTATACATACAGGAATACAAGATCAAAGAGTCGATGTGGAAACACAATTTAATATTCAGCACGAATAATATATTGCAAACAGAAGCGAGAAGTGGCAAATAAAAAATAAGCAAAGAAAAGATTTAAAATGCTAAAAATATTTTAAAATAGTTTCGTGTGTGAGCGCTTAATTAAAAAACAAGATTTGAATTATGTTTTATTTAAATTTTTCTACGTATTTCATGTTTGCAAGCGTTTTAATTTATCTTAACTTTAATAAAACTCTTTCTTTTTTCTCGCTATAAAAATTGTTTTAATTACATTGAAATGTACGTTAATCAGTGTAATTGCAGTTTTGTTCTAATAATGTCCGACGTGTTTTCATTTTTGGTCGTGTGTTCTGTTTGTTTAAATCGTTCTGCACGAATAATTTTAAGGAGGTGTTGTTTGATAATTGGCAGTCAGGGGACTAGCCAAGAAGCTTATGCATACACTAATTGTTATAGAAAGTAGCTTGTATGCTCATAACATTGTAGAGTTATTGATATATAAATATAATTAAATTTTAATATCTAATAATGATTCCGGACTAAGAATTACCTTTGAAAGATGAGTCGACTGCAGAGATAAACTGTTACACTTCACTTATTCAGTATTCTTACTGAACCAAATAATTTAAATAGTAAAAAATTACAGAAATCCATGTTAGCAACTTGTACCACTGAATCAGACGAAACATTTGTGTAATTTACAAACACTATAAACACAACTCTTAGTTCTATTTGATGAATTAATATAAAATACAAAATAAAAACTTTATTGAAATAATTAGCAATTAGATTCAACTTAATATTTTAATAATTAAAAAAACTAGCTCGGTTATACTGCTTGATACTGATCTGTGACTATAGCTTATTATAATACAAGGAAGATAGGTCGTGGATCGACCTAAGTTATATGCTGACAAAAACTGTAAGGACTTCCTTCTACGGTCCTTATTCTTAGTTTTATATAAACTCCCTTTCACAGTTCCTCAATTTCCTCAACCAATAACGGAAAGCGTGAGCAGTGTCTAACTCAATTAGATTGAAAAATCAATTTAAATTTATACTTCTTTTGCCGTTAAGTTCATGCTGTTTTTTCGCACATTTTTGGAGTCCTATTCTGCTTACAATAGATTGTAAAGTCTATATTTTCTTTTCTTAAAATAACGGCATCTTGCAGTTAATTTTTATTGGAGTTTGCCGCTTCTAGTTCCCTTCTAACTGACAAATTCTGTAAGTTTTTAAAATTGCTATCAGTTAAACTATTATGCTAGTCATGCTACAGTGTATATAAAATAAAGAAAATCCAACCCCTAGGACTATTAATAACGAACCCGCACACAATTGAATAGTTTCAATTTAATTAATTCACTTTGTTATTACCTGCCTGCTACCTCTGGCTTTTAATTATACCTTCGGTGCAATTGTTGGATGACAATCACACATAAACCTGGTATTAGCATGTATGGAACTTATATATCTTCAGACTTACTTAACTGTTTACTTTGTAATTTTAATTTCATTTTATTATCATTGTATTTATTTTTATTTTCATTTTATTTATTTAATTTTTCATGGGATTCAATTGCAGAGAGGTATTGATTGTCCTCCTTAACTCCTTAAATAGAGACATTTATATCTATATACTTTACCTTAACAAATTAATCAATAAAATTCATCTATATCTGTAGTACCCCTACATTTATTCCGTCTGCCTCTAGTGCCTGTATCTGTATTCCCTCTATCTCTAGTCCCTCTACCTCTAGTCGCTCTACCTCTAGTCGCTCTACCTCTAGTCCCTGTACCTCTATTACCTCTACCTTTAGTCCTTCTACCTCTAACCTGTCTATCTCTAGTCCCTATGCCTCTACTCCCTCTACCTCTAGTCCCCCTAACTCTAATCCCTCTGCTTTTAGTCCCTCCATCTCTAATCCATCTACCTCTAGTCCCTCTATCTCTAGTCTCTCTACCTCTATTCCCTCTACCTCTAGTCTCTCTACCTCTAGTCCCTCTACCTCTATTACCTCTACCTTTAGTCCTTCTACCTCTAGTCCATCTATCTTTAGTCCCTATGCCTCTAGTCCCTCTACCTCTATTACCTCTATCTTTAGTCCTTCTACCTCTAGTCCATCCATCTCTAGTCCCTATGCCTCTACTCCCTCTACCTCTAGTCCATTTATATCTAGTCCCTATGCCTCTAGTCTCTCTGCCTCTATTCCCTCTACCTCTATTACCTTTACCTTTAGTCCTTCTACCTCTAGTCCATCTATCTCTAGTCCCTATGCCTCTAGTCCCTCTATCTCTAGTCTCTCTACCTCTAGTCCCTCTACCTCTATTACCTCTACCTTTAGTTCTTCTACCTCTAGTCCATCTATCTCTAGTCCCTATACCTCTAGTCCCTCTACCTCTATTACCTCTATCTTTAGTCCTTCTACCTCTAGTCCATCCATCTCTAGTCCCTATGCCTCTACTCCCTCTACCTCTAGTCCATCTATATCTAGTCCCTATGCCTCTAGTCCCTCTGCCTCTATTACCTCTATCTTTAGTCCTTTTACCTCTAGTCGATCTATCTCTAGTCCCTCTACCTCTAGTCCATTTATATCTAGTCCCTATGCCTCTAGTCTCTCTGCCTCTATTCCCTCTACCTCTATTACCTCTACCTTTAGTCCTTCTACCTCTAGTCCATCTATCTCTAGTCCCTCTGCCTCTAGTCCCTCTACCTCTATTACCTTTATCTTTAGTCCTTCTACCTCTAGTCCATCCATCTCTAGTCCCTATGCCTCTACTCCCTCTACTTCTAGTCCATCTATATCTAGTCCCTATGCCTCTAGTCCCTCTGCCTCTATTACCTCTATCTTTAGTCCTTTTAACTCTAGTCGATCTATCTCTAGTCCCTATGTCTCTAGTCCTTCTACCTCTAGTCCATCTATCTCTATTCCCTATGCCTCTAGTCCCTCTACCTCTATTACCTCTACCTTTAGTCCTTTTACCTCTAGTCGATCTATCTCTAGTCCCTATGTCTCTAGTCCTTCTACCTCTAGTCCATCTATCTCTATTCCCTATGCCTCTAGTCCCTCTACCTCTATTACCTCTACCTTTAGTCCTTCTACCTCTAGTCCATCTCTATTCCCTATGCCTCTACTCCCTCTACCTCTAGTCCCCCTAACTCTAGTCCCTCTGTCTCTAGTCCCTCTGTATCTAGTACTTCTACCTCTAGTTCCTCTACCTCTAGTCCCTCCATCTCTAGTACCTCCACATCTACTACCTCTACCTGTATTTCCTCTACCTCTAGTCTCTCTACCTCTAGTCCCTCTGTCTCTAGTACCTTTACCTGTATCCTCTATACCTCTAGTACCTCTGTCTCTGGTACCTCTACCTCTATTTCATTTACTTCTGGTCCCACTACCTCTAGTATCTCTACCTGCATTCCCTCTACCTCCTCTCTCTACCTCTAGTCCTGTTACCTCCAGTAACTCTACTTTTGTCTCCTCTACCTGTAGTCCGTCTATCTTTAGACCCATGATCAACTCGTGTTTATGCTCATCTTTTTTCTTCGCTTTAGGATTATTAATAGTAATTCCCAAATTTATCAATATTTTTTTTAAGGCGAAAAGCACATTGAGGCTATTATCGCCTCCCTAAATGTAAGTGTTAATGTAAAATGTTAAAGTGGTAAGTGTAGTGTTGCAAGAGTAAATAAGTGTTAGACTCGGGTACAGCGAGGAACATCTAAATCCTCTCAATAGCTAGTCTGCACCCTCTGCGGGGAATTTATCAATAAGATGTGTGGTATCACGAGCTCTCATAAGTTCTTGCCTTCCAGGACCGAGTTTTCCTGAATGTTCGAGACAAGTTCAGCTCCGCCGTCAGTGTCAGTATTAGCATCTGTGCGCAGACTCCAAATTAAAGTTGTCAAACTCTATTGAACTTAGAGTTTAATAGGTTGGCTAACCTGTTTCAGAATTGTTTATCAATAATTCTGCAGTAGATGTTCGAGTAGGAGTAGTGTAAGCTAGAGGCACGGTGGGATTGCGGTGTCAATCAGCTGTTCACCCTAGCAGCCTCTGCCCTTACCTAGTTATAAATATAGAAATATTTTCATTGATAAAAAAAGCATTAGCGAATTTCAATTCAGAAATAATCTATTAAAACGGACATTATGGTAAGACCCAGACCCGTTACCTTGAAAATAGCGCCTATATCACCACTGTGGGCGCAAATTTGAATAACAATAAGAACTGCCAACTTTAGGTTTAGAACAATTTGTTTTAGAATTCTAAATGTTGAAATTTATCATAAATTCTACGATTAATGTGGAATTTGTTAAACTATCGATTCTAGTAACATCTTTGCTTTTTACTCAGCGAAATCTATTCAAACGTTTAAAAAATATCAACAATTTAAAATTTGGAGTTGTAAAGTTTGGTGAATCTAATGAAAATCTTATTTCACCATCGCACATCGCATTCGACATTTTCAAATTTCTTTTGTTTATATGAAAACGATTCTAAATATCGATAAGAGGTAACTTTCCCTTTCGATTCGGTAATGAAGTTAACGGTGATTTCTCAGATGAAATAAGATTTTTCTTAAGTTTGGAATGAAAATGTTATGACTTATACATGACAGGAATTTTTGAAACTAATTTATTTCATAACGAACTCACTTAAGTTATAACCAGAAAAAAATTGTGTGCCAAGTTTGATTTTAACAAATCTAAATCAACTTTAGTTATTTTAAATACATTTCTATATCGTTAATAACTTAGCCGCGAGATGGGATTGTAAAAAATAGAGGGGGGGGGGTTAAACGAAAATTAACTGTTACTTATCGGAAAAATCCGATAAGTAAAAATTTGGTTGTTTTTATACAATCTTCATACGTAGAAACCAAAAGTTTGAAAAAAATTAGCTGTAGGCTTATGTAATGTGTGGATCACTCATCTGCACATTCTCACATCAGGAAGTAAGGAAACAGACCAGAGCATTTCACTGAAGGATTGTTTGCTCCTTCATTAAGCCGGGCACTAATTTATTGGCGACAGTTGGTGCAGTTCCCGGCAAAGTTTTAACAAAAGTAAGAACATCTCTCGTTGAAGGACTACTACAGAAGTTCCAGTTACAAATGTAACCGAGTATCCCGTCGGTGCTTTGCCAGTAAAAACAAGTTACCGACAGTTGTACTTTAGTTAAATGTGTTTGATGACGTCACAGCACGCAGCTGTCTTCTTTTACGCGATGGGAAAAGCGAATGGACAAAAAATAAATTTGTTACAATATTTATTTACCTTTTTTTTAATTTTTCCATTTTAATCAGCGCTGAAATAAGCATACACAAGTTTTTCAAATAACACTGAAAATGAGAAAGTGAATCCTGAATTTTCAAGATTCGGAATTAAAGGAAGCCATTTTGTAATTGTCGGAACAGATTTAGCGGTGTAACGAAACTGTCCTGGTTATTGCCAAGATCGATGGGATCAAAATTTTGATCGGTAGGATACTAAAAGACACGCTGGCACATGCGTTAAAACCACACACAAACACACACACACACACATGCGCGCGCACTCACGCACTACACACACACACAAAGCACGAGCACGCACGTACATACCACATAATCGCGCGCACACGCATGAACAAACACACACACACACACACACACACACACACACACACACACACACACACACACACACACACACACACACATACACACACACACAAAACCAAACACGTGCGCGTAGATACATATACAGTTTTTTAAAACTCCCCTCACAAAATGGTTTTAAAAAACAGCGTTCATCGACTTTGGTGTTCATTCTAAATGGTATATTCTTTTGTAAATGGTAGCCTAAACAAATTTCAAAATTTCAAATTCTTACTACATATTTTTCTACAAAAAATATTAATTTTATAATAATTTCTTGAGTTTTGTGAAGGAAAAACTCACCTTTACGTCTAATATTACTTTATTTAATGTTACTACACTACATTTTATTACTGTTTTTTAGCAATTCCTTTTTTCTTCAAGAAGACAAGCTATGTGTTGCGATTTGCTACCAAATAGACGGTATTTTTGTTCTACTGATAGATTTAGATTTAATTTAAAGATAGCGAATACCGCGGCTGGAGTTGGGAACAGGATATTTAACCGGGAAGACGTTACGGGAGAAAGGGATTTATGGGAGGCATTAAGAAAGTCCGTATTTCATTTTAATGAAGGCTGAGTCAATGCAGAGAACGCATTTCCGATTAAAGGCGTGACTGGATTTACTTCCCTCGGTGCAAATTGTTACGGTGAAATAACCATTCTGTTCAACATTTTATCTGTTACGGCGCCCAGCTTTGTCCTTTGTCCTTTGTAATTGTGCTGGATCCCGTCTATACTGGACAGTTTCCTCAAAGTAGTTGTTTTTCTATAGGGCCTACAACTTATTATTAGAGTTAATGATTAACAAATTTTTATAGGCAAGAATGTTTTAAAATGCTTGACAACAGATAGAGCCACTTAGCCGAGACACATAATTTAAATTTGAACACACTATTAAATTTTAAATGCGTAAAAATTCAGTGTTTAAATTTTGTTATTGAAAAATTTGACAAGATTTTATAAATTATAGACAAAATTATAGAAATTCAACGAGAAAACAATAATTTTACAAAAATGTTTAACTGAGAAATACGCTATAAGATTTTTGAACACGTCATATCTTTTATTCACGATGACAAAATTTCACTTATATTGTACATTAAGCGCGTATTAGGTTAGACATGCTCACAAACCAGCAAAATTTGTTTAATAGTTTTCAAATGGCTGTTCAAATCTTTAACAATTCATAACGTGAATTTCTTTTTGAAAATCTGATTTCACAGCTATGAAAACTTCATACGTAGCATTTTGAGTTTTCGAAATCCTTTTAAATTAAGAAATTTAATTTCAACAGCGGTCAGGGTTCATTTTCTTATGTTCAAAGTAATTTAAAAGTTTTAAACTCTACTATATATGAAGATTTAGTGATGATTATAACGGTGAAATTAGGATTAAAAAAAAATTAAATTGGAAAAATTACTTGAAATTAGCTTTTATTACGTCAGCGAGACAGCTGTGTGGCGAAATTTTTTTTTACTTCAAATGACAAGGTTAGAAAAAAACAATTTTTTGCTTCCAATGGTAATGAAAAGCAAAAAGATTCAGAATGATTGTAAGTATATGGTTGAAACGTGGTGGGTTGGATTGTCTCCTATTACATTTTTGTCTAAACTGTAATCACTCAGCTAAAACTTTTATTAAGATATTTCTGCCATGACGTGCATCATTTTAACACCTGTTATATTTTACATTATTTTCTACCATAACAATTCAATGTGTAATTTCGTTTCCTTTCAAACTTATATATTCAGTATTCCCTTTAGACCATTGGTTTTAATATAAATAACTTGTTCTGGTTTGTATAACAAATTTTTATTTCAATTTAGAGGTTCCTTGCATATGTCCTTTCTCTATTAAGTATAAGTCTCAATGTGTTATCATTTTCTGACCATATCAAAACGCAAATGTCCTCTTTCATCAATTTTTATCTCAATAGTCAATAGACTAGCTGCACCTATTGAGAGGATTTAGACGTCCTCTCAACATTTTTTCCAGGCTGTTTGCATTCGATAGATATGAAAACAAAACCCTAAAACTGATTTCTTTAATGATCACCACTAAGTTTTATTGCTTTGTACAATGAGATATTAAAATTTGAGGTATTCTCATAACATTAAACCATAAGAAACATATATTTTTAAGAAATTTCCCTTGAAAAATAAAATTTTATTATCACCAATAAGTTTTATTGCTTTGTACAATGAGATATTAAAATTTGAGGTATTCTCATAACATTAAACCATAAGAAACATATATTTTTACGAAATTTCCCTTGAAAAATAAAATTTTCATTCGAAATTAAAGCTGCCATCGTAGTAAGACTCAAACGTGAAACCGACACACACACACACACACACACACACACACACACACACACACACATATTAGTGTAGGGCCTATATATATAGTATAATAATACTATATAATAATAATATAATAATAGTACAATATATATATATATATATATATATATATATATATATATATATTATTTCTCGAGTCAACATTCCCTTTTCCACAGCACAGCACATACTATTCGTACAGGCACAAATAATGTATCTTTAAAAAGATTTTTTTTTAACTGGCTTCTGACACTGCAAAACGATTTAACGCTAAAACTTACTGTTTGTGAAAAATTTTAACAAAAAGACTATTTTTTACTTAATGTCATAGGCAAAGCTGCAAAGTAAATCAGACAATATTTTGTATATTTTTTTCGTAAAGTAAATTAGCTACCTTATAATCACGAATAGACAATCCTATTACAAATGCCACTTTTTTGCATTTCTAATGTGCTTAGAACAATATCAATATTTACTTAAATGTCGTTAAACTTAGCCTATAGATTGTGCCCTACTGACAGTCCCTAACTGTCAGTGTTCTATGGTCATAACTAAACTCAATTAATTGACAATTAATGCTCAGTTGAATAACACCGGGAAAACTGCAGTAATACCGCGAATAAACTTAACACCATCTGATCCAAGTAAGCCTTTTCAATTGACTAGAAGACCTATTAAAATTGCGTTTTTGCTTTCACTATAAACAAGTCTCAGGAACAAACACTTCAAAAATCAGGATTGTATTTACCCAAATGCCGTCTTCACTCACGGACAATTGAGGTAGCCTTTTCAAGGGTAATTAAACCAACAAATATGTTTGTATCTATTGAGAAAAATGAAATACAAAAAGTACAAGAAGATTACGTTATTACATCAAATATCGTTTACAACGAGGTAGTGAAATGCCCTGTAAAAATTTCTATTAAAAAACCAATTATCTGTATTGAAATGTATATACTACAATTACTCATGAATTTGTGATTATTTCAAACCAATCGCTTGTCGATTTATTTTTTAAAATATATTTTTCTTTCCTAACCCCAACGACTACACTTATTCAAAAAGCTGTGTTTACTTAAAACTTTCATTGGGCGAAATTTCGCACGGATCTCCGGTATATATATATATATATATATATATATATATATGGAATAGAAAAATTAGTATACTAATTTGTATGTGTGTGTGTTTGCACGTGGGTGCGTGCGCGTGTGTTAGTGCGTGCGCGTGCTCGCCCGTGTGTGTAGTTATATATAAGTTAGCACTCGCATATTCCCAATTGTAGTCCAATTGGATTATTTTTTTGCTTAACAATCGATTAGTAATAACGTGAACTTGTTTTTTTTTTACCCAATAACACCAGTACAGTATACATTTTGTTCTACAGTTTCACAATGATGGTCATATCAAAATATTTTGAAAATTGATTACTTTATGTTCACGTTTTTCTTAAATGTTATTTCGTCATCGAATCCTACTTTAAAAGTATAAAGTGATAAATCAGTTTCAAAAAAAGGATAAGATCTTTAGGTTCTTTATTTGTAAAACTTTACTTCTGAGATTCGTTTCAGTGATGTCAGCGAGACAGCTGCGTGCAGTGAATATTGCATTATTTTACAAAACATTTAACTAATTGTCAGCTGTTTTATAAAAAATCGTGTTTGCATTACGCAGAACAGCTGTCTTCGCATTGTTTATTAACAGTGAACACACAGGTTAGGTTCATCTGTCTGCTCATTATTCAGTGTGGGTTCAACTGGGTTTAATTAATAAAGTTTATAATTACTACCGTTGCATTATTGATCTGTCAGGCTTCCCGCTTGGTTGTTAATTTCCAAAAAAGTTTTAATTTTTGGTTTCTCTCTACACACAATCCAACAAAATATTTTCTAAATGATATTATATTGTTGTACTCATAAATATTAATATTATCAATAGACCTGTTGTAAAAACTATATATTATTCTGTGATATATGTAACAGAAAACGTAAAGACGTGTATTATTATTATTTTTTTTTTTAAACGTCCGACTATTGTGCACATTTGGGCTAATGCAGACAATGGGATGATTTATAGCATATGGCGGTAACAGATTGGATAAGTTAGTTAACTAGTAAAATCCGTTCAGTATTTTAAAAATGTTGAATTTAAATCTGTACAGATGCATTTTAGAAAATATTTGTTTACGTGAAGTAGCTAAAACTTGTTGCTTCTGGAAAATGGGCTTTTAAATCACGCCGTCGAATTTATTTTTTCAAAAAGTGTAATTTAACATGCACTAAAGTGCAAAAAAGTAGTTCTGCTAATTATTTTTTAAGTGGATATTATAATATTACATTTATAAGTATATTTTTAGTGAAAAATTTTAATAATTGTGAAAAATGTTGAACATATGTACATAGGATATATAGGCCTATATTAAACGAATCAAATTAAATGAAATTTGGCTTGGGTTTGGGAAATACTAGATGATTATTTAAAAAAAATTAAAAATCGATCAACAGAAAATAGTAAATCTATTTTGCTTCACTTAAAAAAATCAAAAGTGAAGGTGAAAATTGCGTGAGGGTAAATTATTTTATAAAACATAGTAATTGTATATATATATAAATATAAATATATATATATATATATATATATATATATATATATATATATATATAGTTATTTTAAGGCAGAAAAGAACATTGAGGCTATTATCGCCTCCCTAAATGTAAGTGTGAGAGTAAAGTGTTAAAGTCATAAGTGTAGTGTTGCAAGTGTAAGTATATATATATATATATATATATATATATATATATATATATATATATATATATATATATATCACTAAATGGAACAAAAATTTCCAAGTTCTCTAAAATGTTCATACGTCTTTTCTTTTAGAGAATTTTAGAGAACTTGGAAATTTTTTAATCTAAATTAAAAGGAGTTCATAATAAATGAACAAATATCGTCGCAAGCATATATTACGTTTAAAAATCTAAAAAGTTAAAAAATTAACAGGAAGGACGACCGTTGAAGAGAAAGTTTGAAAGGAGCCAATCATAAGCGAGCGAAAACGTATGATTTTGAAGAGACAATCAGAAGCGAGCACGTCAGGTTTAATGTACACGTGTTGAATAGAGGCGGGGTACGAGATAGAAAATTATAAATAGGACGGGCCATAATATTGGTGACCAGTATAGATATAGATTTTGAAGATGGAGGTTTTCCGAAACGCACAACGAAAGTAGAATTGACGAAGCCAGGGAAGGCAGATCATTATACCAAAATAGTGATAATAATCCAGCAGAAAAAAAGAAGAATATAAAAAGAGTATATATATTTACTTATTTATATTTATATATAATGTAAATGTAAATTCCACGGACATATCAATATGTGAATTTTAGGAAAGCACTGTTACACAGTTAGCCTATTACAAAGTACAAAGTACAAATATTACAAAAGTACAAAATATAAACTACATATGTATCATACCTATAATATTTATTAATATATTTTATATTAAACTATAAATACAATATATAAACTAAGCCAAACACAAAGAAGAAGAGTTCGGCTTTCAGTAAATTCATTTAGTTTACAAGAAGTAATAATCTCAGGTTTATCTAGCTCAGTGTTCTTCACAAGAACAAAGCCGGGGGGGGGATTGTAAATTAGGTAAACCTGTTCAGAGTAAATATCAATTTATGCAACGTGATAGAGAAGGCATTGTTTTTGTTAATATTACACAACAACAAGAAAACGGCAATGATAACATTATTGTATCCTGTTTACTAATAATTTAGAAACGGAAAAACATACGTCTATTAGAAATATATAATATTGTGTTTAGATTGGGATATGTATGATAATTTGTAAGAAATACAAGTCAAATTGACAAGTCATGATACATACAAATATCACACAAATTGTGAGGATTTCCAAGATGTCCTCACACATTTTGTATGAACAAATAATTTGATATACTTTGACATTTGTGAGTTTATTTTCGTGTGTTTTTAGATTAAGGCAATTCTTTTTATTTATTAGATTTAATTAGCTGTTTACTCATCTGATTGAGGTTTTGATTTTATGACAACTTCAGTTGTATTTAATAAGCTAGTGTGTTTTATAATTTTGTTTCGTCGTTTTATTGATTACGTATTCATTTGTACAGTTTTAAAAGTGAGTTGATTAACCAACATGGTATTAAGCAATGCACCATGAGTTTTTCTTTTATTAAAAATTCTCGTTGCCTCCATCTAAAAGTGTTTCAGATTGTATTCACAACAGTGCACGTGTTGATAAATTTAAATATTTCTCATTACTGAACACGGTTTCATTGAACAAATTTAGAATATTTCCGCTTAAAGGTGCTAATAAGTACTAACAGAAATTACAATTTAAAAAAAGAAAAGATGTGTATAAGTCTAAATACAGGGTATATTTTACGAAGACTTTGACATGTATGAGATCCTGCATGAACATAAAAACTGTATGTTATCATATATGTATCTCTACACGTAATCATACAGGTATTCCAACGCAAAACGCACTATGATAAAAGATATTTCAGAAGCGTTTCAAAAAAACTCACTATATAAAGGTATTTATTACGTTCAATAATTACGTTAAATAATAGGCTCAGTGGCCTAGTTGATAGCGTATTAGGCTTTCATCCCGAGGACCCGGGTTCGATTCCCGGCAAGGGCTTGGCATACGCTATAAACAATCCCATCGACTCCATTAGCCCAAGTGTGCACAATAGTCAAACGTTAAACACAAAAAAAAAATCAATAATTTCCAAGACTTTGTGGTTATAAGTTAGAAACGAAAAAACCGACAAATCATTAAAATCTGCAATTTTTTATAAAAAGACTATTTTAATTTTTTTTCTCAAAATTTACTTTTTGTCACGAATGATTATAACTCATTAAGTTTAAAAGAGTGAAATAAAAAAATATCCCCAAGGTTTTTTTTTTTTTTTTTTTTTTTTTTTTTTTTTTTTGAACGAGAATGATTTTGCTAATTTCACCCCTCAATAGGTCGTTACAAATTACAAAGTTGTATGTCTCAGGGTTCTAGTTTTTGCAATTTTGTTCAGATTTGATTAAAATGGTTTTACAATGTTGTAGAGAAGTAGGTTACATGGCAAAATCTCTTAAACAGTTTCGAAATGAACACTTCTAAAATTTTTCAAAGAATCGTAACTTTTTAATTTTAATTTTTTTGAAAATCTGATTTCACTCTCTCAATCAGCGTTAAAATCTACGTAAATTAGCATTTTAAACTTTCATCTTCAAATAAAATACAAGACAAATCTGGCTGCCAACATAGTTTATTTTTCTATTTTAAATGTAATTTAATATTTTAATCAAATCGGTTTAATCTTTTTTGAGAAAAAAGATTACTTTCAGTAGTCAGTACTACTGACTACTGTTACAGTTAACAGCACTACTAATATTTAATCCTAAATATGCTTTACAGATTGATATTTTCCCCTTCTGCGAATTTGTTTTCTAAATCAGGCCTCTACTGAAACATTTATAATTTTTGTTACAATTCATTAATTAATTAAGCAGTTCATTAATTTGTCGACATTTTATTTCTTAATTTTAGAATATAATATATTTTGTATTGATTAAAATTACTTTTCTTTTTTCTCGAAGAAACTTCAGGATTTAGAATGTTATACCGAAAAGTTTCGGGAGAAACTTTACAAATATTTTCAGTTACAGAAACGGGCCTACTTTTGCAACTTCCTACTGTACCAGGAAAGACTTAATGTCTTCAGAAATTCTTTCATTCTGTGACACGAGTGCGCAGTTAAACCAAAAGATCGTTAAACGATACTTTACTTCGTCGGATAAAATACAGATTCTCGATTGTCTGAAAGTGCAAAATAATTTATGTCTTTAATCAGTTAGTTACCACATCCTGAAAATAATCACGACACGCAGATTGTCTGACAAATATTTCTGGATTTTTTAAGGGCATTGAAAACAATAATACAATTAAAAAATGGTAAAACTACACCAATATGTCAACTTGTCATCCTATGGAAAAAGAGCTATTGGAGCTGCTTTCGTGGTTATATTCTGGGTGTTTATCACATACCTCACACACGGGCGGAAACAAAGGAAATGTTAATTATAATTAATTTAATTTGAGACGCACAAAATATGCTATTATAAATGTGTGCACTCGCAACACGCAAAATCTAACATCACAACTATCCCTGAAACATTATACATGTCAATAAAAAATTTAACGTTTTTTTTAATTTCCGCGTTTTTTAAATTAATTTTTATCATCGTTAAAACTGCTACTTAAAAAATGAATTGAAGATTAAAAACGCTATTTTTAATGAACGGTGACTTTTGATATTCAAAGAAGTGTTTATAAAAATAATTTGTGCGACTAGTGAGCAAAGTGAACGAGAAAAAAAAAATGTTTAAGCACGCGTTAACCGCGGAAGTGCTTTCGAGTTGAAAACATACATTTTGCACAAGAATAACATTTTTTCCTACAGTATATTTAAAAGTACTAATTCCACAATACACGCAGTGTGTGATTGTTATGTAAACTTCTTAAAATAACTAGGAACAGAAGTACAGAGACATAGAGCTTATACGGTAACATAAAATAAACAAAATATTGCCAACTGAAATTATGAAAACAAAAAATTACACTTCAGTTCCAATAATAATGCACGTAAGTTGAATTATTGTTACAATATTTATTTAAACCTATTGTTCAAGTGTGTTTTAAATACACATTATGCAATTTACTGGGAAATTTATTTAACAAGAAAATACTATTTATTTAAGTTACAATAAACTTGTACAAGTGACTAGTATTGATAAAATTTAATTTTTATTTTGTAGCCTTTGAGGAGAGCAGAAAAGTAAGACCAGTGAACAAAATCAAGTTTTCATAATTACTTTTTTATGTTATATTGATATATTGGAAAATTTTACTGCAATCACGAGACAGTTGCGTGCCTCGAGTATTAGTCTGTATCGACGTGCACAAACTTGTAATCAGACAAAATATCGAAGTGAAAACTTTATGGATCTTTTTTTTGTACCCGAAAAAAGATGCATCTTAAATTCAAGTTTGACTTTTTATTGTCACCATGCTACAGACTTTCTTATAGGACGTTTAATAATTAAGTAAATTCGGAAGTTTTTTATAGACAATTTTTTTTGGACAATTTTTATAGACCGTTTGTTATAAAAGTAGATGCTATAAATTAATGTAGCCCTAATAATAATATCACTTACCTCTTGTTACGTTCTAATTACCTGATAAATAATCAATTCCGATTAAGAAACAGAACCGTTTGTAGGTAAAATAATTAAATTACTGTATTAACATAATGAACGAACACTGGAAATATTGACATACTGAATAATCAGACGGGGCTGCTTGCCTTACCACAGAGTAGTGCATAATGGGTAACCTTAAAAACCAATCAATTTGGAGTGGAGACACGTACGTTTGTTGCCATCGGGCCCAGACTTTAGGAAGGTTGTTGAACAGACTTTAGGTGCTATTTAAAAGACATTTTTATATTCGCGCATCAAAGAGGTTCCAAAACGAGCAGCAAATTGTAAGCTAAGCGGTACAGTCCGAATCGCAACATTGAAGACGGCACGGAAGTCACCCTATCCATTGTTTTGTAATTTTGATGTGTATATTTGAAACAAGGCGGTTACAGACATTCATTACTGCTTTCAAATCGTGCATTTGATCATTCATTAAAATTATTATATTAATTTACAACTTCTCATTTAAGTACCAAAACGTATTATTAATGAGGCAGAAAGTACGAAATAATTTGTATCATCAGTCATTCAGTTACGACGTCCAACTGCATAAATAAAAGACACAGCCATTCATTTATTCCTGGAAAATATATTTTATATTTAGTTTTTATGATTTAAAATTAAAATTTTATTTCATATCGCAGATTATTCCATTATCAAAGAGAATACGCTACAAGTTTTAAATAATTATTCAGTTATTTAAAAGTAAACTCCACTTTAGTATAGCTTTATCTCTGTGTTAATTTATTAAATGTTTATATAATAACACAGAAATAGAATTTTTAATGTTAGGTTTATAATATATTGAATGCCAGCAGGAAATGTGTGTTATATTTTTATTTATTTATTGAAAGTCTGACTCTATCAGTGTTAAAATTTGTGATACTTGTTATTATGTCGTGCAAATTTTACAGCATTCAAATTTAAGTTTTGTATGTTTTACATAATACACATGTACAGAAATGTTTGTTTATACAAAGCATAGAGTGCATAGAGTGTTTGTTTATTGTGGTGGTGCACAAAGAATATTTTGAGATTTTAATGTAAACATAACCTATGTTTTTTTAGAACACCCGTCATTGTACTTGCATATGCATATGGCGAAATTTGACAAGTAGATGAAATTAATTTGTAATTTTTTTTGAAAAACTGGAAACTCCTTTCAAACAACCCTAACAAAAACATCAGTTTCGTTAAAAACAAAAAACAAATGTAAAAAAATGCATGTATTTTTTTCATTATTGGCAACACTAAATTTCTTTTACTTTTCAAATTTAACTTCTGTTTATTTTACTTTAACACAATGAATTGAGAGTTATCCAACAGATCAAAATGAATTTTTTATAAAACAGAAAACACAACTTAATCTGCTTTTTAAATCATTTATAGTTTCTTAAAAATATTTGAAAAAAATTACCGAAACAAAAATGTAAACTGTTTGGAAAGTCTTATCAAAATTGATCGTCTAGTTCAACTCCAACGTTGTGTCAATAATTTGTTCCATACGGCAGAACGTAATACGGATTTAGATCTATTAAAATTTGAAAACCTTTTAGTTGTGATCTAAATATTTTCTAATCTATTTTATTTAGTGAAAACTTAATAATCATGAAACACAAATCCATCGCTGAAACGCAAAATGTAATAATATTTTTATCTTACCGCCATCTTGAAACGAAAATGAATTGGAAAAATATTACACATACGTCTTTCGGGTCTTATACAAGTATCAAATTTCAAAACAATCGGCCAATGCGTTTAATTAAAATTGTGTGCACTTGTCAACTTTAAATCATAGGCTGCCATCTTGAAACGGAAGTGAGTAGAATCAATTGTGCTTCGTAGAAAATAATTTCGTACCAAATTTCAAAACCGTTGGCTAAAATTTCCAAAATCGTTGTCGTAAATCAGAGGCCGTCATTTTGAAACGGAAGTGAATGGGAAAAAGTCTTATATAGCCTATTCATCTTTTGGACTTCGTACAGGATACCTTCGTACTAAATTTGAAAACAATTGGGCAATGCGTTTGATTAAAACTGCTTCTACTCGTCATCGTTAAATCAGAGCCTACCATCTGGAAACGGAAGTGAATAAGAAACAATCGTACATACATCGTTCGTGCCTTATACTGAATTTCGTTCAATTAGTTTAGTAGCAAATTTCAAAACAATCGGTCAATGCGTTTGCCAAAAACTGCTTTACAAACAAACACACAAAACAATACCGAACGTTTGAGTTGAAACTGAGAACTCGCTTCGCTCCGTCAGTTAGCATTGAGGTTTTCAAATTATTAACAAGCTCTAGATAGGCGCTAATGTCAAGGTGTTTTGTGTGGGTCGGCTCATGAAAATCGTTTAAGTGACTCATTTTCTAAAAAAACAACACTACAAATTCATTTCAAACCGTTATACTATTTTATCTAGGCCCGATACTTCAAAACTGCCATGTTTCAGTATCCGACTTAGCGTTTAGTCATTACAGGTGTGTCACTGACAAACAGATCTTGTCTTGAATTGACAAATGGCCGCCCTGGAAGTGCGTAGGGTAACATAACACAGATAAAAATCCGGTTGTACTGAATTATTGTGATTTATTGGTTTAGCTCGAGACTCAAAACGATCCCCGAATTTTATTGGTCCCAAAGGATTTGAGGGGGGGACATAACAAACGATGATTTAAAGTTGTTTCCAATTTATGATGGAAAAGAGTGATTGAGATATGTACTTTAAAATCAGTAGAATAAATCACTGCAGTCTTACATTTTTGTTTTTTTGTTATAATTTATACTTTGCATCACATTCCTTTAGGAATTACTGGTATGTTGGGGGTTCATAAAGGACCTTCAACCTACGGGAGACACTATAACAGTAGAAAGCCTGTAGGTAAGTTCTTACTCGTGAAGGACGAGGATCGCGAAAAAAATCCACGCGCTTTCAAAACCATTGACCCTCCTTTATCCTTTATCCTTTATGCATAAAATTCCGTTTAACGTAACAAAATCCTACTAAAGTGACCTACCTTATTAAGGGAATTATTTCATTCTTTATGGCTTTTAATTTTGCCTTTTGAAAGCCATTCTTATTATTACCAGCAGTTCAAAGAACAGTAGACCTCGCAGTAATTAATATAAAAAGCACTCCACGACATCGTTCCTAACGTTTCCCGCCAATTTTCCGCGAAAACCGTAATATTTACGAAAACCGTTACTGGACCAACTTTATTGGAACCGCTCTTCCTTTATGAAGAGGTCAAAATTTTGATAGGTTTTGCCGTTCAGCCATTATTACAGGAAATAGCCAGCAATTACACTCTTAACGTTAAATCAGAACACGCCAATATTGAGATGAATGTTAATAGGAAAATATGTTGCACATACGTCATTTTGGTTTTATATAAGGTACCTTCGTATCAAATTTCAAAAAATCAGTCAATGCTTTCGGCTAAAAGTGCGAACATTATTTATTATAAATCAAAGGCTGCCATTTTGAAATTGTTGAACGATTTTTTTTCTGGTTAACGAAAGAATCAAATCAAATTAAATTTGGATGCTACAACACGTATATTTAACAAATATTTAACGAAACCCTGAAAGAATGCTCTAGATTTCAAGATCGGCTCAAGAACCAAGGTATTACCATTATAGCGGCTTTAATAGCTTATTTTCCAATGGGAATTCGTCAAAACTAAAACCATTTAAGACATCTTCTTTGTGATTATAAATTAAAGATTGGAGCACTCAAAAATTTTAATGAAAAGTAAGTTTATATTCGTTTTGAGCGGCCTATGCTTCTAAATAAAAGCTTAGGCCTATATAAAATATTGTATTTATTTTTCGAAAATCATTTTATTCACGTCAGCGAGACATCTGCGTGACTCGATTAATTTATATATTGACTTGACAAAACCACGTTATACTACTTTAAAAAGTTTTTTAAGCCTCTGTTTTTATTCTAAAGAACTCTTCCTTGTCTACAATGTCGTTTACGACGCTTTTTGGATGAAAAAAAAATAAAAATCGGGTTAACCACAAACGGTTTTAGATTTTGTTCAAATTTCGCTTAAGTATTAACTCCGTAAGAACATTTAAGAAAGTATAAAATGTTGCTAAAACTTCTCCGAGTTATAAAAGTTATGGGCTAGTAAACCTTATCCAGACATGTTAGGGGGAGCAAGTCACAGTAAGGTAATGGTTTGTTATGTCTTTGTATATTACCTTGGCACAACGTCGTGTCTGTGTGTTTATTAAGTTATTTGTCATGTCTTGTCTAAAAGTGTATACAGTATACATTCACATGGTGTCATGCCTAGATTTACTGTCGTTTAAAATGATGTGTGTTTTTTGCTAAAAAGCGATTTTATTTTGTATGCCATTTTATATTGTTAGCACATGGAAAACTAATTTCTGTTATTGAACAAAAAATAAAAATCATGTTTCATGTTTTCTCTTCCTTTTTATTTTAATTAAAATATCTTGTTCGAAAACACTACAAATTAAAATAGCTAAAACTTATTATAGCCTAATAGCTGTTAAATGAAATCACCTGATCGTTACGAATTAATATAAAACAACTGACCATTTACTATAATATAGCTACTTTTTTAACAAAATAACCTAAAACGTGTTGTAGCTATCAGCTGTTCAATAAAATCAGCTGATCTTTACGAATTAACATGAAACAACTGATCTTTTACTGCAATTACCAATATAAATTTGTGTACTTGCATCACGCGATGCGCAATATCCAGCAACACAACCAGCCCTAAAACATGATACATGTTAAAATTAACTGTTAAAGATACGCAGGTCCGAAACCTTGAAATGAGCACCAGTCCAGACTCGTAAATTGCTTTTTGACATGATATAAAAATGTAGGCCCTATATATTATACTGAGAACTAATAGCATTTAAAAAAACGATTTCATCATCATAATGAACGTGAACATACGTTTTTTTATTAAAATGAAAACTTATAAAATAATAACAAATAAAGATATATATATATATATATATATATTTAGTGTTTAACGTCCGACTATTGTGCACGCTTGGGCTAATGCATACTATGGGATGATTTATAGCGTATGAAAATGCCAAGCCCTGGCCGGGAATCGAACCCAGGTCCTCGGGGTGAAAGCCTAGTACTCTACTAACTAGGCCACCGAGGCGGCTGAATAATAAAGATATTAACAATAATTACGATAGTGAATTCAAATTTCCAAAAGTGTGTTCGATAAATGTCTACATAATTGATTTATGATTTTATGTAGATATTGTAGATTTTATTTTGTATTTTGTATTTAGTCAACGTAATACTCTTTCATGAATATTTTCGAAAATAGATTTGAAATGTGTAACTGGTGTGGAATACCCTTTCGGTAAAATGAAGCCCCCTCTGCAAGTTTAGGCCTAAGTGGGAACAACTGCAACTGTTGTGCACAACGTAATGCCTGGAGCCTTCTGTGCTGCGGTACTGGGCTTTTTCTGACAATAGGCCTACACTAAATATGGGTTTAATCCAACCATTGGAAACGAAGTTTCAAATAGTGATATTATATTACTTAAATCTAATAAATAA
>CM040189.1:101771772-101801772 GCA_022606455.1 Callitettix versicolor | reverse complement strand
ATTACTCACGACGTTATAGGCTCCCTGGAGTTTGTTTGTTACTTCTTCAATTTTTTTTTGACCTATCACAAGTATTTCTGTGTCATCCGCAAAAGTAGCCACCGTTGCACCTTCTATTATAGGGAGGTCTCTTGTATATAGTAAGTACACTTCCCTGTGGGACACCGTTATTTTCTTTAACCCAGAGTACTCCCGTTTCACCCAAAAATATCAATCAGCCATCGATATTTAAAATATTAATCGAAATATTAAAAATATATGATTTTAATATTTCATAGAACTGCTTTGGCAGGTCTCTTTGCAACTTCCACTCAATAGCCCGTGCCACACTTTATCAAAAGCTTGCACGACGTCTAGAAAAACACTTGCGCAAATCGGATAGTCTACAGCGTCCCCGAACTGCGCACCACAAAGTCGTAGACTTTTACTGCGTCAACCTTACCCCCTCCGTTATCGCCATTACCTCGTCCTTATTAGCCCAAATAGTATACAGTATGACATTAAGTAAAATTAAAATATCTAAATTTAAAAAAAATCGACTTTTTCGTTATTTATGAAAACTTAAAATTTAAAACTTAAAATTTTTTCAAGGCATGAAAAACAGGTAAACATATTATATGCTTGTTTAAGGGTAGTTTTATTGCAACACATATTTTTGTACGTTAACCCAGAATTGACTTTGTTGAGACACGCTATAATGGATTACTCTGCTTGTATTGTACTCTACAAGACCGCCATTTTGTTTTTAACTAAAAGCTTGCTAATGTTATATACTTTAGCTAAACAGTCTTGTCACCTGACGGTCTTAAAATGTTTTCCATTATTTAAATTTCATTTCGTTTATCAAGTATAACGACAACAATACGAGAGTGTATCAAATTGTATACCTGTACTTATTAATGGTATAGTTTAGATGTAAATCGATTTTCTTTTAAATGGATATGAACTTTTAAAGATATATATTTTACAATTTAAAAGCATTGCTTTATCGTCGCTGGCACTCAGCTGTTTATAAAACAGGACGGAAGTGACATTCGACATTATTTGTTTCTTTACATTTTTTAGAAATCCTGTTTCATCATCGTAATAGCCAGCAGTAATATTTGCAAATGTAAGAATTTTAAGTTATATCACACTAGATTTACTATCAGGCTTTACTCAAGGGGGGGGAGTTAAAAAATGTTTTACTTTACACATTAATATACCCTAAACATTTTAGTTTCTTAACTTGCGCTTTGAAAAAGTCAGTATATAAATAAATGCAGTTGACAAAACAATAGCGCTACCTATTGCATTTAATTGAAACCAGTCTCTAAGTACAATAGTCGGTGAAAATAATTTTTACGTTTTCAGTAGCGGTGTTTTTCTGTTTAAGGGCAAGTTTTTGTATTAAGAAAACGTAACAGTCAGGGGGTCTAGACGACGGAAGCTTTGCTACACTAATTGTTACACAAAGTAACATATATGCTCATAACATTGAAGAATTATTGATGTATAAATATAATTCGTTTTTAGTAAATAATTATGAGTTTAAATACATTAATAGTCCAATATTACTTTTGAGTCGACTATAGATATTTCATTTTACAATCTGTGAGAAAAAAGCAAAATAACAAAATAAAGACATTTTAAATAATTTTAAAATGTTAAAATTAGAAAATATGAGCTTGTATTCATCAACTCGGCAATAAACAGTACGTGCATTTGAGAAGTTTAGTTTCAAAACGTCCTTTGTCCACCGGATGTTTATATCGAGATTTGTATTTGTACGTATTCTTTACACATAACCTATAGAAAATATAAGCGTATTTTTAACGAATACGTCCTATAAATAATTAATATTTGAGTTTAAATATGTGGTTTGAAATCAAAATGCCTAGTGGATAGCGTACTACGCTTTCACCCCGAGGACCCGGGTTCGATTCCCGGAGAGGGCTTGGCATTTTCATACGCTATAAATCATCTCATCGTCTGCATTAGCCCAAGTGTGCACAATAGTCGAACGTTAAACACAAAAAAAAGAAAAGAAAAAAAACCTTTTGTCCAACCAACATGGCCGACTGAAGGATTCAGTTTTTGTTTTCAAAATGGCCTTCAATACTTTAGTACGTGAATGATGTTTGTTGACTTTAGTTTCAAACTGCCATTTGTCCACTGACATATCAACATTACAACCTTTGGAAAAAAAATAAAAACTAATATTAATTCTGTTTGTATGTCTTTGTTTCATGTGTATTTTAAATAGTGGTTACCCTGCTTGTAAGCAGGAAATTGTTTATTTGTGATTCTCACGTTAGGTTATGTTCAAGTGTTGTTTAGAAGTTACGCGTTTAAGGCATCCGAATTTTGTATGTTTTTTGGTCGTGATTTTGTGTCATATATTAAGTATTTTTATTATTTTCGTAGTACCGTTTATTGTTTTTTATATTTTAGTAATTTTACCACTGAAAAGGCTTTTTTCAATTTATTATGACTTTTTATATATATATATATATATATATATATATATATATATATATAATATTGATTTTCTTAAACAATGATATAAATTTTGACAATAATTAAATATTTTTGCTGTCTCATTTCACTTAATTAATTTTGTTTATTTTAATTTATATTTTTGTTTTTTATTAGTGTTTCAATAATATTTGTTTAACTAAATGAGATATTACTATGGTTTTTGCTGTACAATGCCAAATGCTAAAATTTTTTATCAAAACCTGTCCTTTGTACATTATTTTTATGTTCAAAACGTCTCTTGACCACTCTTCACATTAAAGTGTCCCTTGTCCATAGATATTTATTTATTTATTAATAAACTAAAAGTGTAAAAGCCTTTTCTTTCGGTTTAAAATTACCTAGAGACATAAAGTATAATTTAAATACTTATATAACGTTATATTAAAAAAATATTCCACCTGAAAGTGTTTTTTTGATTTCCTGAAAATTTTCAACAACGGACGTATAATGTTTTGAAATTGAGTCCTAATTTAGTTTTTGTATTTGACTATCAAATTAATTGTAGTATCAAAAATAAAAAAATGATAATTTGTACATTAAAATCAATAACATTAGCCTAGTCTTAGTATCTTTTGGTACTTGTAATCCCCCAAAATGGTTGTTATAGTAAAGTTAAATTGCCAAATTCAAGATGATTCTCTTATAATATTATAATATCTACTGCAATCTACACGTTTATATATATTTATTTATAAGTTTTTCATTTATCAAAACACATGATGAGGTGTGAAGGCCTAATACAAATGAATGCAAATTACAGATAAATACAATTACAACTAATTATAATTAATTACATATATACATAGTACTTCCACGTATTTCACCTAACTTAATTTTACACTTTATTTCATTATTAACATTGCCATTAGTATCAATTTCAATAATACGAGAGTTATTTATTTTATGAATATCATTAATTTCACCAAGCTGTGTTGATGGATGTAGTAGGTATATATATATATATATATATATATATATATATATATATATATATATATATATATTATTATTTTTATTTGCGTATAGACCCTGTTGATCACGCAAAGCACTCCGACTCATGTCTTGTTCCATCTAATCCTCCATACCTGTCCCCATGGATCCTCCTCCGCTTCTCCGTCTATTTTATCCCTGCTCTCTTTGGGATTTCGTTCTCTGGGATTTTCCACCCGAGCTTCTTTCTCCTGTATGCGTTCCTGTCTTCAATGTCTCCTGAGTCTATTTCTGCGTCATGTAGGTCTATTCTGACTTGTGTGATCTACGACGTTGTTCATTTGACTCTTGTACATACTTAAGGATTCTGTTGGCAATCTGTTGGATCTGTTGGATTCTCTTTGTTGGGAGTCTACTGATGTGTCCGTAGAATTCAAGCCTCCTTCTTCTAATATCTGCTGCCAGGTTCGATATCTTCTCTGTGGTCTTCCGGGAGTGCAACCTGTATCCGTCTTCTGTTAATCTTGGGCCAAGGATCTTCCTCAAGATTTTGCGTTATTCCTTCAAAATGTCTTCCATGGTCCCTTTTGTGTGGAGTGCCAGCGTCTCGCTTGCATATAATACCTCCGGTTGTAGTGTCTGATTTTTGTGTGCCTCGACATACATTTCTTATTGTAGATATCACGCGTTATACCAAGAGCGCTCTTCGTTCTCAGTAGCCGAACCCTTTGCGCAGCCTTCTCGCCACCTGTGGGTTCAAGAATTTCTCCCAGATATTTGAAGTGCTTGACTCTGTTTATCTTACCATATTTTGTGTTAGTTCTTGAATATTTAATTTTGAACAGAAGAATTCGGTTTTTTGAAATGAGTTCTGTAAACCGACCCTCTCTGCACATTCCTTTAGGACTTCTATCTGTTTAATCGCTGTTGTTTCATTATCTGTGAGTATGGCTAGGTCATCTGCAAAAGCTAGGCACGCAATTTCTGTGTTGTCCTTAAGTCTTCCAAGTCAAACTGTGATATATATATATATATATATATATACATCAATCAAAATCAATACATATTTTTGAAGTTGTGTTTCTTTAGGCGCGTTATAGCACTTTTATATATATATATATATATATATATATATATATATATATATATATATCACGCATAAACTATGCACGATGACTCATCATACAAAGCTCGATCGTTCCGAGAAACCAATGCATTTCACTCATACAAAGGGTGCTATAACGCGCTTAAAGAAACACAGCTTCAAAAATATGTATTGATTTCAACATACTTTTGGTGTTAACAGTTGTTGGGGAAATTATGTTCCTTGCTTTAACTTTATAAGAGTCTCTCTAGCTTTTATATTACTATGGTTTTGCTGTACCAAATGTTAACATTTTTTTAACAAACTGTCCTTTGTCCATTATTTATATTTTCAAAACGTCTCTTCACCACTCTTCAGATTCAAAATGTCCCTTGTCCATAGAGATGTATTTATTTATTAATAAACTAAAAGTGTAAAAGCGTAAAAAGTGTAAAAATATACACTAGTAAATACATTCAATTGTCAAAACAACTACAATTTTTCCGATTTAATTGAAACCACTCTCCAAACATAACGTTTCGTGGAAAATAACTTTTTACGAAAATACATACATCGGTGAAATCACTCTCTAAACACTCGTGATAATAATTAGAGCCAACTATTATTTACAAACAATTGGACGGGCGATATTTTCCTACCAGGCGCGCAAGAAATACAAGCGTGTTAGTACGCGAAGACGTTTTGGAAACATTAATATCATTCCGCTGGCAAGACGGTGTGTTTTAAGGGATTTTTATTTTCGCAATAAAGAGTGGGGTTGATCCTAAGGGCATAAATCAACCTCCCTACACTATCACCCTTGTAATCTTGTGTAATAAATGCGTTTCATTTCAAATAATAATGTGTTTGCTATTGACAATATGTTGCTAAGGGGGAGCGGAAGTGGGGCACTACATCGTGACATGTAATAGTTCTTTTTTAATTAGCATTCCTACAGATAGCCAAAGTGATAAAGTAAAAAACTAATAACGTTTTGTATGTGGTTAGTATAGTACAATAATCACAGATTGCAGCTGTATTGATGATGTGGAAGAATTACGTTTCCTAAGATATTCAATATCACATCATCATAAACCAATTTACTTTAAACGTTTTTGAACCTCTATAATATAGAATTTAAATTTTTTCAAAATACTGTACATATAAAATGGACCCTGACCGCCGATAAAATAGGGTGTGATAAAAAACAATAAACGGTGCTTAGAGACTAAACAAATTCAAAGTGAATATTTGCTTTTTTCATTTATTTAGAACCAAAATAAAAAGGTTCAATTGAGCCACGCTTAATTAGATTTCAGTGCACCATAAAATTGCAGTACCGGGCATGAAGTGTAGTTCTCACGCGGGTGTAAAGTTCACTTCAAAAAAGTAGTTTCGCGTCGGTTGTGACGTCAGCATCGGCAACTTCTTTTTATATTTTTATTACCGTATACAACATTTGTCTATAATTAAAATTTCTATTATTATTACCAAAGCTTATAAATAATAATATTTCTCTTATTTATTTTAACATTTTAAGCATCTAATTCTGTCATTATTTTATTTAATATTTATTCCATTCTCGCCTTTCAGTATTCGAACAAAGTAGTTTATCTATGATCAAATCGCTTGATTTTGTAACTATTTAACGCACTAACTGGAATCTCTGTGATTACCAGCTGATTCAACCATCAGCTGTTTACTCTATTCTTGAATTTTCATCACGTTATTCTCAATTCGATTTCACTGCACTATAAAATTTGCAGTATCGAGTGTAATGCACTGTAAAAATATTTGATTTTTAAGAAATTTTAATAAACGCTATTTTGAAATCAATAAACGGGTTTTTAAGGGTAAAGAAATTGTCAAAAATATTATTAAAAATATATTTTTTCGCGCCACCTTTCAAGACAAAACACAAAAACTCAGAAATTGTTCTAGAATTTAGTATCGGTTATTATTTCAAGGTCTCAGGTCCAGTCTGTACTAGCTATAATATAAGAATAACTATAGGCTGATTTCTATGTGGTAAGCTATTTCTTTACGATTTTATGGTCCTCACCATGCACAGATAACCTTTCATTGTTGTTCACTAAGATGAAATAACCTCGTTTTTTGTTGGTAAAACAAACAAAAATAAAAAAAAAAAATTTAAATACTAAATTACGTGGTGGTTTCTCTTCTTTGTTATTCAATAGAAAGTATGGCAGTTATTCACATTTCGTGACACATTGATATCAAAACACTCACTCAGATAATATTTACGTACGTTTGTACCCCAATTTGTATCACATTTTGATCATTACTCCTAAAATATTCTCTCAAGTTTTTATTTCAATAATTTTATTCAAAACAGAGTAGATTCCAAGAAACATATAGGTTTTTTCATAATTCATAAAATAATTTAAATGGAAAAATCCCTTTATTGATCGTAATTCGCCCAAATATTACGAAAGAGAAGTTTAAAAAAATTCTTAGGGGCAGTACCTGGTATACTGAGCTCCATCCTCAGAAAAGCCTTTATAGATTTTTGTAAAACTGCAACCATTCATCAAAGTCAATTTATATCTCAAATAATAACGAGAATAACAGAAACAAGGGAAATAATAGGATGCTTGAACGGCGTATTATGGAGTAAGAATATAACAAGATCACAAAAGTTCAATATATATATATATATATATAAACATATATATAATATATATAATTATATATATATATATATATAATATATATATATATATATATATATATATATATATATATATATATATATGTTAATATATATAATATATATTAAGGGGTTTTTTTAATATATGGAGCGGAGACGTGGAGAATTAAAAAAAAACTACGAAAAGGATAGAGGCTGTATAAATGGATGCGTTGAGAAGATCTGCTAGGATATCGAGACTCCGAAGAATAAGAAATGAGGTAATTCGTTAACAGATGGGAATAGAAGACACGATTATAAGGGATATTGAGAGGAGTCAGTTAATTTGTACGGTCATGTCCGACGGATTAGCCAAGCGCGACTGCCGAAACAAGCAATGGAGTGGGTGTCGACATTAAAAAGTGCAAGAGGAAGAGCTGGATGGAAGGAATTCGTAAAGCTATGAGTGATCGAAATTTACAAATAAGACAATGGGAAGATCGGAAAGAGTGGAATCTAAGCATCGAGCAACGTCGCTGTACGTTTTAACCGATATTATTATTATTATAAGTTCAATATTTTATTATTGAATGTAAAATATAAGTAACAGTTTACACAAATTTCGGGACAGACAAAAGGGTCCTCGCAGACAAAATGGAAAAGTATTACAAATATTAATAATAAGATAATATTTTAAATTAAAAAATCTGGTTTTACCATGATAATGAAAAACTAATTAATTAAACTTAAATAAAACAAATCTACATTGGACGCCAAACTTTACTATGCACGTGGAAGTTAATGTGTTTATAATTTTAATGCAGTAAAGACACTTTATGGCGACAAGAAGGGAATCATCTGCATGAGGGAGTATCGTTTATCACACAAAAGCACTCGAGGCGGAGAGGTTCCCACTCTATCTCCCCAATAATTTCCTTCTCAGTTCCAACCCGTAAACTTAGTGTTTTGATGTCTCTTACCTGAAAATGTCCAACAATTGCTGACATTTCAGAATTGTAAAAATAATAAAATTACAATGATAATAAATAAATAATCATAAATAAAACAAATCATAATAAAAATACAACAATTCGATTAAGTTATTACTCAGAAAAATCCGTCAACAGTTTCAAAATAGGGTGAATTTAAAATTGCAAAATTGAATAACTTTTAAGGGCCATAGGTAAATTCAAAGCAACATCTAATACACTCTGTGCTTTGCAGATGGCCAAATAGTTATAAAGCAAGATTATGCTGATTTAAAACACATGAGTAGGAAATTAATACAGGATTATGATATTTATGGACTTGTGGTAAACCTAAACAAAACGCAATACGTGCGCATTGGAGGGCAGAACAGGAATCTTCAATTGGAACACAATACAAAAATTAAGGGGTGTACAGTTTATAAGTATTTGTGAATTACATTTTTTTTTTTGGTGTTTAACGTCCGACTATTGTGCACATTTGGGCTAATGCAGACGATGGGATGATTTATAGCGTATGAAAATGCCAAGTCCTCGCCGGGAATCGAACCCGGGTCCTCGGGGTGAAAGCCTAGTACGCTATCCACTAGGCCACCGAGGCGGCTTTTGGGAATTACAATTACTAGCGATGGACACAGAGATAAAAGAACAAAACGCCTTGGGGAAAAGAGCAATAAGGATACTGAACAGCATCATATGGGGATCAACAGATATCAAAAACAAATAAACATAGTACATATAATACAATTATAAAAAGTATAATCTTTTATGGAAGAGTAGTATGACCACTGAAACAAACAAATTATGTCTTGAAACAACAGAAATGGGCTATTGGCGAAGAGCCGCAGGTCGGTCCAAACACGAAAATGTAAAAAAATATAAGAATCAGTGAAATAGTGGATGTGAAGTACACCATTTTAGACGACATCAAGACAAAAGACAAATTCGATGGTCATGTTCAAAGGATGGACGAAAATCGACTTTCCAAACAGATATTACAATGGAAACCATATGGTCGCAGAAAAAGGCTGAAAATTAGTTAAAGAGAAGGAAGTGTGTGTGTGTGTGAGAGAGAGAGAGAGAGAGAGAGAGAGACAGAAAGAGAGAGAGAAAGGAGAGAGGGAGGGAGAGAGAGAAAGGGAGACGTAGAGGGAGAGAGAGAGAAAGGGAGAGGTAGACATAAAGACAACAGAAGAGAGAGTAATAAATAATATTATTTACTAATATTATTAGAGAGAGGGAGAGTGGGAGAGAGAGAGAGGGAGGGAGAAAGGGGAGAGAGGAAGAGAGAGAGCGGAGATTGGATTAAGATATGTGAAATGACAAAGAATAATGGAAGATAGGAATCGGAAGGCGCCAGAGATTGTTTTAAGCCGGAAAGAAGAGGAGTAAAAATCAAGGATCGTTATTAATTCACGTGTCCGCTTGTCTGTATTCCTTCCTACACCTCTTACTCACAAAATATCACTGTATGTAATATAGCACTATTATAAAATTGTAGCGAAAATAGTAGCACGAACTCAGACAAAATATAGTAGTTGAAGACAAAAAAAATGTATGGATAGTTTAAAAGTAAAATTATAAAGTAATTTTTTTGTATTTATTTAGAGTGGGGATATTACTTTCTATTACATTTTGAAACAGAAAGTAGTATTTTTCAGAATATATATATATATATATATATATATATATATATATATATATATATATAAAATGAAGGGTGTGACAGTAATAGAAAAACGAGTTCAGAGCTCTCTAATGTCGGGTTTTGGTACTATTTGCTTTTTACTTTTCATATTTTAACATTGGGTGGGAGCTTTATGTATTATAGACTCAAGGATTCAATAGACCTTTGTCAGCTATTTATTGAGTTAAAGGTGAATCATTCAATTTGATCAACTTATCGAATTGTTAATGAACAAAACAAGGCGTGCATAGTCCCCTATACTCTACGTACCATTACATTGTGAGATTCAACTAATTTTGATTAAACCAAACCGTACGTAGTGTAATTTAAATCCGACCAAGGTCATATTAATGTGGTGAGGAAGTTTATTGTAAGGGCAGTGCATTGGGGTAGTGCGGTACCACCCCCATACGTAGCGAACTAGGAATTTTATTGTAACAAGGGTTAGTATTAGGGTAGCAATGAAGAGTGATGTCTTTAATAAAGTTGACATTTATTATGCAGGCTGTGGTTGGAATGAGTTGAAGTCCACTGCAGACTTAAATCTTAAATGCGGTTACTGATTTTCTGCACACACTAAATTTACGTAAGAAGGCATTATATTTAAACTTTATGTAAGAGAGTAAATTGTTGAAATTAAAAACAACGTGAAAATTATTTTTTTTACATATTTTGTTTTCTTACTAAGGTGGGAATAGTCAAAAACCGATCTTGTATTTTTGTTAAATATTTAAAACTACTTTAATTCGAAAAAAAAAATTTTAATTTATTTTTCAATTTATAGAATTATTGCATATCAGTTAATAAATTGTATTAAATCAAAATAAACATGTCACACAGCTGTCTCGCTTATGTGATTGAAGCGGTTTTCAAGAAGTATTTTTTATTTCATCCGTTTTTTAAATTCAAAGTTCACTATCATAATCAGCATTAAATTGTATGAAAATTGAATGTAAAACCTGACCACCAATATATATATATATATATATATATATATATATATATATATATGTGTGTGTGTGTGTGTGTGTGTGTGTGTGTGTGTGTGTGTGTGTATGTGTGTGTATGTATAAAACCACCTGTCAAATAGTGATACAGAGGTCAATATGGGCACTCATTTCAAGGTTTAGGTCTTATCATGATGGCTGCTCCAATAGCTCATTTTTACAAAGGAAATTGCTGAAAAACATACTAAAATTAGACAATGAATCTTCTTCGGGAAATGTCTTTCGTGAATCTTCTTCGGTCGCGTTTTCCAAACAAAAAAAAGACTATTACTCCGAGTTTACAAAAGACAACTCTTACCAATTACTCCCTTGTACCAATAAAAAAATATTTTACAAGAAATTTTACTCAGCAGTTTAGCCTAATTATTGCTTTCTTTATTGCATTGTGCTATAGGTGCTAAATCACTGGTCAGTTTGCTGCATCTTTCAGGCGTAATTTAAGTTCGCAGGTTCGAGACTATGTGTACGGGAGTAGTCTAAGTTTTACCCTTTTCTTCAACGCTTATTGTTGTCCTTATCAATATGAGTTGAAGTTTGACCTCACTATGCAGAAATGTTGAGTCCACTGGATATATAAAATCATAACTGTGGTTACTAATTTCTTCTTTGATATTATACTTACACTCTAAATGTGAACAGGTAAATTTGAAAGAACGGTCAAACTGATTAATTTCTTTTATTGCTTTACTATACGGCGTATAAAAATAGGATGAATACGGCAAAAATGGATCTGGAGATTTCGATGAATCTTTACATTTATAATAAAACTTATAACAATAATAAGTTTTATGTTAAATCAAAATAAACCAAAACCTTGGCATTGAACGTTCTTCTATAAAACGTAGAAAACAGCTGATCAACTAAATATGATTGCGCCTAATATTATCGAGTTTAAAAAAATATTCTATCTGTTATTTTCCCACGTTCAGTAGAGTTTTCCATTCTTCAGTGGCCTAGGGTGTCCAAAATGGCTAAGTCTTTGACTTACGCAACTCAAGATAGTAGGTGTGGGACTGCAGTTACTGCCGTAAGTTTCATCCAATATATTAACGCCGATCATTCGTCCTCATTAGCCTAAGAGACTTAAAGTAAAAAAAATAGTCGTTGGAAAAATATATTGTTACATGCATATTTACGTATGTAATAAAAACAACGTGGTATAACCTAAAAATACCACAGTTTAAATATTCCATAAGCCTCTTTTTCCCGTCTGCCCTTTTTATTTAGAAGTTCCGTTCTACTGACGGACACTGTACAGCCCCAGGTCGCAAGGGGCGGAGACCCCAACATGCACTGCTTCCGTGTAAATTAGTAGGTAGTTAAAAGCAAACTCATGTATTACTTTACAGGAAAAGTAAATGTGGTTGCCATAAGGCTTATCGGAAGACTTTGCCTTGTTTGGCGCGAGTTTATCCTTACTGTAATCCTCAGGATATTAGTATCGCATATTGTATCCTGCAGATTAATATGGCGCTCAGGATGAAGTTCACTTTCAACATTTGGTCGAGATTAAAATAAAACATTGGCTTAAGTAACAAAGCAGTTTTGTGTTTATTGATGAAAAAGCAGTTTCACAAATAATCAATTATCTTTCATATGTTATTATATTAAGTATTTCGTTCGGTTTTTGTACCAAAAATAAGTACCTGCGTTATTGAAACTAGATATATGTGGTACCTGCAGGTTAATCATAACACCAGCTCCTCATTATTTTCCATTTTAAGGCTGTGAAACAAAATAAAACAAACTTAATAATATTTTTTACTTTATGATAAAATATTCGTAAGTATGCCTAATATATGCTGATAATATTATTATTATTACATATAATATATAACCTCTCAATAGGGATATTGTTATTTAATGTATTTGGGAATTACATAAATAAACAGAGCAACTAAATTAATTTTATGTATATATTTATACGTATATACATATGTCTATATTTCTTAAAATTTACTTAAGTTATTTAATATGATATTTAACACGTTAATAAGTTATTTAACTTATTATGACCTTAATTAAACCCAACCGCCACTAAGTCTCGAAAAATATATTTTTATAGTAATTTTTTATTAGAACTACATTACTGTACTTAACGAAATCTCAAAGCTTTACATTTATTTAACTTAACGTTTAGTTGCTACTGTATTAACGAAATACATAAAATAGGCAAGATTATGCGAATATGTTTCATTTAAAAAAAATATTTTTTAGATTTATTTAAGTAAAATAATTTACAATGCAATTATTGTGTTTACCTAATGCTGTGTATTAGGTCTATACACAAAATTCTAGGTGTAATTTAAAGTGTTCCCGTGAGAGTGCAACAATGCAGGTATAGGTGACAGAAATAATTGTGTGTACCAAAACAGCTGATTGCCAAAAGGAACATTTCATTTATTTATAACTGTATCCAAGACGTAAATAATTATTGAGCGA
The DNA here is from genome assembly GCA_022606455.1 of Callitettix versicolor. Lineage (NCBI taxonomy): Eukaryota > Metazoa > Arthropoda > Insecta > Hemiptera > Cercopidae > Callitettix > Callitettix versicolor. The sequence goes on along the minus strand of CM040189.1, from coordinate 101,788,466 downwards.
ATCAGTTTTGAAATTAGTTTTAGGCATAGGTGACAGAAATAATTGTGTGTACCAAAACAGCTGATTGCCAAAATGAACATTTCATATTTTTATATTATAACTGTATCCAAGACGTAAATAATTATTGAGCGAATCAGTTTTGAAATTGATTCCAGCAAGATAATTTAGGCCAGTCATAATACGTGAATGTTATTATATAAAAGACTCTGCTTTTAGTAAAGAATAAATACTGTAGTCTAGTTTAGGTGTGTAATGAAAAATCCGGTTATTATAGGTTTCATTTGTAAATATTTCAATAAGGTACAACGTAAACATTCAGTTGTTAATTTTATACGTTATAGTTTTAACTACGAAAGTACATTAAAGTGAAGCCTGTTGTGTTAAATAACCTAAATATAATTAATGATATGCTTTAAAATAACAAACTTCTTCCTGTACATTGTCGTATATCTTTTCTTATTAAGTGCTAATGCTTAGCATGACCCTACACTATCTACAAATAAAATTTTAGATATTGTAAAATTTATATTATTGAACGAGCCTCAATAATTTTATTACTGAATTTTAATATTGTTTACGATTTATAAATTCTAAAAAAAGCGTGTACACCTATTTTTAAGTGTGTACAGTTTTGATTTTAGAGCAAAACACTTTTACTTGGTTCAAATTTAAAATAAATAAATGACTGAAAACTCCACTAAAAAGTATATGGGTGTACGATTTACATGCTTACTGATAACCTAAAATTCTAAAAAATGGTGTATATTTTTAATTGCATTAAGTAGATTTGAAGTGACAAAGCTATGGAGACGCAATTAGTAATATTAAGACAATAACGTATATCTGTTCGTGAATTAAAATCCGACATATTAACTCGTTGGATTTCTGGATCTTTGCTTTGTTATAAGCCGTATCTCACATAGTTTCATGTGTGTGTGTGTGTGTGTGTGTGTGTGTGTGTGTGTGTGTGTGTGTGTGTGTGTGTGTGTGTGTGTGTGTGTGTGTGTGTGTGTGTGTGTGTGTGTTGTGTGTGTGTGTGTGTGTGTGTGTGTGTGTGTGTGTGTGTGTGTGTGTGTGTGTGTGTGTGTGTGTGTGTGTGTGTGTGTGTGTGTGTGTGTGTGTGTGGTGTTTCCAAACCTTTTAAACCTTACACTTGTTTTAGAATTTAATTTTGCCAGTAAAATCAACGTTAAAAATCTACATTTATAAGCTCTTTGCAAAATTCTATGTAATTTTAAGTTAAGTGTTAATTTATGGAAATTCTAATTCTAATTAGGCCGGTTTCAGATTAGGCCTGATTAATAATCAGGTTTTCAGATGTTCAAAAGCGACTGGAATATGGAGACTACTGCATACCACTATAATTTCTTACCTTATGAATTTGCTAATACGATAATGCATTTCATTATTATCATTTGGTCCAAGTAATATTGAGATGAATTACAAATGGTGATTGAATTCAGAGAGTTGAATTTTGGAGAGCACAAATCGAAATTATAACGCATCTCTGTGCAGCAGGCGTAAGTCCTATCTCTCAATGTTATGAAGCAATCCGGGATTAGTACTTTAGGGCTATAACATAAGTCATCACTTCAGTTAATTAATTTCATCTGTGTTACATTAAATAAATAATTAATTAATGCAACTATGATTTCTAAATATTTACTTGAGTTATTTAATAAGTTAAAAGTCATTTAACTTATTATGATGGGAATTTTACATTCACATTAAAAATGAAAATCATTTACATTATTGCGTTCCGATGCAAACGTTATAAGAAATTGTGTTCGTGAAATAACATTTGAAAAGATTTATTTCCAACATGGCGAGCAAAAATTTAATCTTCGAAAAAAATAATATTGACTATCATAAAAATGAACGATTTTGTTTAGAAGCAATGTCAAAAAATGTAGGAAAAACTTGGTAGAGGTAATTTGAAACTCTCCCTCTATAGGTAATAGACTAAAAACATGACGCTTTTATTTAAGGATTGGAAGGTCTCGGAAGTATATTAGGCTTTGGCTGGCACGTGGAGAACCGGGGTTCGATCACACCGGAAGTATTTTCAAGCGATGACAGTCAATACACGCGTTTCACCTCACAAAGAGGAAAATATCAACGAGAAAAAACAAACAGCTGTTTTATTGTAACAAATGATCTATAACTATTCTAATTTTTAAGTTATTCTGTTTTCAATATTGTTACTTAAAAGAGAAAGAAAATTAGAAAGAAAAATTCAGATCGAAATTAGGCCATATTTTTCAAACGCCATTTATCGTTTCATTGTACAGAAATAATAGTAAATGTACAAAAAGCAATCAATTTTTAAATTTTCAAACAAAAGCCAAAAGCATTCACTTTTTAAACAATGTTTAAAAACACTTCTACGTAAATTAAAAGTAGGAAATTTGATTTCATAGTATTCACTGAATATTGTTCTTAGAATGACATTAGGTGCAGGTTAAGCAGATAATAAAAATGTAAAATAATTGTTAAACCCTATATTGCCGCTTAAGTCTCGCTTTTAAATATGTTTTTATAGTAATTTTGTATTAGAACTACATTGTATTAGAACTACTACTTAACGAAATCTCAAAGCTTTACATTTATTTAACTTAAGGTTTAGTTGTTACTGTATTAACGAAATACATAAAATAGGTAAGATTATGAGATATGTGTTTCATTTTTTAAAATATTTTTTAGATTAATTTAAGTAAAATAATTTCGTAATAGTACAATTATATATTGCACGTGACCTTAAAGCACAAAATCACCGTCAAAGTGATTAACTTGCTTTATGTGAACCAATGAGTAGGCGTTTTCGTAATAAACATAACCTCAAAATTATTCTTATTTTTTTCGTACATATTATTATTATTTATGTGCAATGAAACGATACATGACGTTTCAACATGTGTTAAATCTTATCCTCAAGTTTTCTTTTTTCTTTTTCTTTACCTTTAAGTAACAATTTTGAAAACAGAATAACTTAAAAATCATATATAGGCTACTATTTCTTGAGTCAACATCCCATTTTTTAAATATTTTTTATCAGCAACATCCCAGTCAATTCCCATCAACAGTCAACATCCCATTTATTTTTTCTCAGCACATACACAGCACGTACAGGCATAAATGTATAAGGGTATGTTTAGAAAGATTTTCTTTTTACCGGCTTCTGACACTGCAAAATGATTTTGCGCTAAAACTTACTGTTTGTGGAAAATTTTAACATAAAAGACACTTTAACTGCCATAGAGAAAACATCATGGATGCGCATACGCGGCATCACAAATCAGGCAATATTTTGTATAAAGCTAACTTATTAATCACGAATAGACATTCCCATACAAAAGTCTCTTTTTTGTATAACATACTTAGAACAAGTTCAATATTTATTTAAAAGTAATTAAACTTAAAGGTTAAGTGACCCTACTAACAGTCCCCTGTCCCTGACCGACGTATAAGCCGGGACAAGCATTGCGAATATCAAACACATGTTTTGGACATTGTTTTTACTCAAATATATTTGTGATTTCTCCGTCTATCGTGCAATTATCCATTGGTAATACGGACATCATAAAATACGAAGTACGATTAAAATGTCAAAATACAGTTAGAGGTTAACAAGCATGCCTTTTAAATTAATTAAACGACTCTTACATATTAAAATTACGTTTGCTATCACTATAAACAAGTCGCAAGGACAAACACTTCAAAGAGCAGGATTGTATTTAACAAATGCCGTCTTCGCTCACGGGCAACTGTATGTAGCTTTTTCAAAGGTAACTAATTCAACTAACATGTTTGTATCCATTAAAGAAAGTGCAATACAAAAAGTACAAGATTGCATTCTTACATCGTTTGCAACGAGTTATTGTAATGCCTTGTAAAAATTGCTATTAAAAAGACACTTATCTGTATTGAAATATGTATACTAAAATGACTCATAAATGTTCGATTATTTTTTTCAAATCGATTACTTTTCGTTTTATTTTTTAAACATGTTTTCCCTTCCTTCCAACCACCGCCATCACCCCCAACGACTGCTCTTATTGAAAACGCTTTGTTTACTTAAAACTTTCATTGTACGAAATTTCGCACGGGCCCCCTGGATAGCATAATTGTGGATCAGCTGTTACATAATAACAGCTGTTTGTTATTTCCAATTTCTTAGCCGAAATGTATATTGACTATCACCGCTGTTTCGGAGGTTCTCCACGTGCCAACCAAAGTCCAATATTCTTGCGGTAATCCTTAAAGTCCTCCACTCCTTAAATAAAAGCGTTATATTACCTATAGAGGGAGAGTTTCAAATTATCATCATCAAGTTTTTCATATATTTTTTGGCATTCTAAACCGAACGCCTTTCATTTTTAGGTTAGTCAGTATTAGTGTTTCGTAGTTTAAGTTTTCGTTAGCCATGTTGTATTTTAATCCTTTTAAAATGTTACCTAACATCACACAATTTCTCACACATTTTCGTCTCGGAACGTAATATCGTAAAATGATTTTCGAAATGTATTCTTGAAACCATTTTTGTAACGGGTGAATATTACAATAACTACCGAAACCTTGAAAACAAAAACGTTTTAAGTTGTTTTTAACGATTTGTAGCGTTGTGTTCAGCGTAAACAATTGGTTCATAATTAGGTGTCATTATAAGAATAACCACCATATCCGGCGGAAAAATATATTTGCCAAAACAAAAATATTCAGTATCCAATGCATATTTAAAAGCAATGGGTGATATCCCAAGGTGATTTAAAAGCGATATCACTAGGATAGTAGAGAATATATTTAGGAATATTTAAAATCACCGCGTATATATTTTAATCAAATAAAACAAAAATTATAAAATAATCGAATGCATAGATTTTAAAAACCGGTTACTATATAGAATTCAAGCTTTAAAAATGGTTTACTAAATGTAATGATTTTTAAGCAATGATTTCGTACTAAGAAACGGTTTTCGTTATTTAAAAAATAATATAAATTAAAAGTGATTTTTTCGTGAAATTTGACCGTAATTGCCAAGCTATTTTGTTAAAACAAGAAAACAAAACATAAAATAATTTATGGTTATAAAATTTATACTTTTCTTAAATCGTGTTCTAGTGATTGTTTATTGGTCTCGGATATGGGTTTTTTATAATAATGACAACATAATTTGCTAATAACAATTAATTGTCAAACTAACTACAAAGTGCTTTTGAAACACGATATTTAAACACTACACAGTGCAATTATTTTTACTAGGTTACATTACATTTAACTGTTTGTTTTTTATTATTATTTTATTTAGTCTCAAGTTGAATTGGAACTGTTTTAATTAAGAGACATTTACCCTGACCAGTGGACAATTTATTTAACTTTTAATTATCTTATTTACAGGGACATTTGAAAGCTATACCAAACGAAAAACTCAATACACATTACAGACATTAGGGGGCAAAGCTCAGGGGACGCATAACGGCTCGGGGCTATATATATAGTTTGTTTAGGGGTGGGTAATAACAAGGAGTCCTGGATAAAACATTTCATGACTCAACAGTGACAATTTAATTTATGTTGTTCTACCTCAAGCCATATGTTACAAATTTTTTATGAAATTACGTTTCTGTAAATTTCGACACGCATCTGTCTCGCGCAAAGTAACGGACTTTAATGAAATAAAACGAACGGAGATTTATATATACGAACATTTTTGTATTTTACAAACAAAATACATTTATAAATTGTTACTACCGTGGTAAGCATTACTTTTTTGTTTTAATCTTTCTAAACGTTCTCTTTGTATGATCATAAATTGTGTTTGAATTTCAATGATTATTTCAACGTTTCAAATTTTTTAAATTAATTTGAATTACGCAAACTAACCATGACCACCGTCAGAATTATTTTGCAATTTAAATATATTTTGAAAAGCCTAAAATGGTAACTTATGCAAATTGTAACGCTGGTTGCGTGAGTTCAACATTTTAAAAAACTTATAATTTTGAAATTATAATATCAAGGGTTTTAAATTGTTGTCATTTGAAATCGCTGAACGAATTTTGCTGTGAAAAAACTAATCAGTTTTTGTGCCAACTTTGTATTCAGACAATATTTATAGGTATAATCATAAGTTTAACGATCCCAAAATATTTTATAAAGATTAACTATATTAAAAATAGTTTCTCTGAAATGCCGCACTATTATGGCTGATAAAAAGTATAATTTCTCAATGAAAATTAGCAAACAATTTATTAAGTAATCACTGCACGCAGCTGTCTCGCAATGTGGAATGATTTTTCAAAAGTAAATTTATCGTCATACTTTCTCTTTTTTAAACCTTAGATTTCTCCATCACAAACAGCATTAAAGTCTCCATAAATTATCGTTTTTAACTGTCATTATGTCATTGAAAATACGAAAATTAAAACCGGTCAAATTAAATTGTTTAATATCATCAGATTTTTGAAATTCAAAATGGTCATTATTGCGTTTTCAAAGTTGATTATTTTGGTGAAATCAGGTTTTAAAAAATATTTAAGACAAAAATTAGGCATTTTAAAGACACAAAATCACCGTCTTAAAAACGAATTTGCTGGTTAACGAATTTGTTCAAGTTAATAATAAAAAAACAGAATATTTTGCCGTGTTTGAATAAAATAAGACCAAAAATTCAAACTTGATCGGACTAAAACACACACACATACACGCACATGTTTAAATTCGTGCATTTATGGAATGTATTTTAACAATGGTCAAACACGTTATAAACAATTACAATAACAATTATGGTAAAATTTAACAATATAATGTGCAAAATGTGAACACATGCACATGTTTAAATGGATAGTTATAAATACAGCTTTGGATTATATTGTTATTATGAAATTACATTAAACAAATTTTTAGTGTCAATAAGGTAGCTTTAAAAAGTTCTTTACCCAGCAATATTCCATATAAAAATTTTATATTATTTAAAAAAATAATTATTTTAAACATTTCTAAATAAATATGTAGAAAGCAAGAATTTATTTTCAATTTTGTGACTAAAACTTGTAATTATTTTATATTTTATGTGAATTATATTTATGTGAAATATAATATGAATATAAAATATGAAATTTAGACTAATTTATGTAATTTTTAACCCGCAATACGTCGGTTAAATAAGATTATTGAACAATAAAGAGAAAAAGTTGTTAATATTAGATAGTGTTATTTATAATATTTTATTATAAAATATCCAAATATTCAGTCGGCCTCGGATATAACGCGGTTGAAGGGACGAAACGTATATGAGCGCTGTAAACGAGATAGCGTTGTAACCGAGTTTACAGTAAACGAATTTGTAAACGGCGGAAATCTTGTATTTAGTGAAAGAAAAGCATACTTTGTACTGTGTACATAATTAATGGCTATTTTATTACAATCTATTACATAATTTTGAAATATATTTTAGTTAAAACTAATAGAAAATAAGTACTGTGCTGTCTAGTATGTATACATGCAACACAGTGCGTACACTGTTGAGGGTTTGTGAGATTGAAGTTTCCCCCCCACTTAGGCGAACAGAGAGAGAGAGAGAGAGAGAGAGAGAGAGAGAGAGAGAGAGAGAGAGAGAGAGAGAGAGAGAGAGAGAGAGAGAACGCTCTTACGGGAACGACACAATTTACATTGTTTGTTTAGCCTGTAACAAAATTCTAAGAAAGGGTCCGTTTCTATTCTCAACCTTTATTCTAAAAATGGAACACAAATTGTATATCAAGTAAGAGTGACTTAGAAAGGTCAGCAGCTTAGAAAACTGCTAAGAGCACCAGTGGGACAGAGAGAAAAAATGTGCGAGTGAGAGGTCATGTCCTCACTCTGTCACTATAGCTCCTCTCTTGTCCTTCACTATCGCTGAATAGTAGAAGTTTCTAGACTCACATTGGCAGACTCTGTGTCACTGAACTGTTGGAGGGAGCTGGAGGGGAATTCTCCTACATGCGTCAGAAATTCTCCTGCAGGCCTATAACTAAGTGGCTTGACTATAACAGCAGCGTGACAGCATTGTAACCGAGTCTAAAATACACGTACACTTGATATAGAATATTGGGGACATTATGAAAATAGCGCTATAACCGAGTTAGCGTTCTAACCGAGGGCGTTCTAACCAAGGTCGACTGTATTTGCGTTTCGAAATGTATATTTGTTTAATGTTACCACTTCAGCTTCTAACAAGTCTGCGAAACAGCTGTGTGCCTTAATATTTATTTATTGATAGTTATTTATCTATTTCCAATTAAGATCAGTATATTGCACAAAAAAATGTAGTTTAGTTTTATAATCTTATACAGCAGATAGACTGTTTATAAAATTGTCACTTAGTGATTGATCATTTATATTTTTATTACTGTTAATTTACTTAACACATATTTTAGGCCTATATACAACATTATTTATATAAAAACACACGCTAGGTTTCAACGTAGAATCCCTAAGTTGTAAAACAGAAATAATACTAAGATTTACATGTGATCAGGAAACCAGAAGTCGCAAAAAAACGAAACGAAAACCTAAATATAGCCTACTAATACCGTATTAAGATTGAGTTCAAGCCAATAATAAACAACTTACTTATGTCCTTTCATGCCAACACGGGGTTAAAATTGTAGCCTACCTGTTAAAAATTAATAATACCTCCTGTTCCCCTTCTTTCAAATGTCTAGTATGGGATCAAGTAAAATACTCTTCTTTTTAAACGTTAAAGCTTCATCATATAAAATTTAAAAACTATGTTTATTTTTATTTTTAGTTCATTTTTAATGAGGTACGTATTTCTGCACGCTTTTGCTGGGTTATCCGCTGAAAATGTCTCAATTTAATTTATGTTTAACCATTCAGGAAATCTGCCCTAAGTGTTTGTTGTTAGTTTTTAAGTAGTATCTTAACATAGGCCTAGACGTACAAGATTATGTTCTAGATCCATTTATCGGTTTTAAGTTAGGCACTTGAGAACGCGAGTTGGTAAATTTTTTCTATACACAAATAATGGCAGATGTCAGAATAAACAGAATAACATAGACAGACTTAAACACAGTATATTACAGCTATAAAACTGATTCTTCTTAAAATATTGGTTCTTAAACTGACTGTACGTTATTTGGCTCTCTTTATAGTTGATTTGCGTTGCTATGGTAACACCCAGATCACACTTCCCGTCTTTGATCTCACTGAAATTGAAAACAAAGCATTCGAAACAAAGAATAATTTGAAAATTTAAGTTTACATTTTTTAAATTATTCTAAATTATGTTTCATTGATATTTCAGTGCTGTAAATGAAAAATTATTCATAAATTATAAAACCGTTAATATATTTATTTCTTTACATTGTAAAATCCGGTTAATCACTATTTAGAATTAATAAATAATATCTAAAAATAACGAGATTGCTCTTATTAAAGTTAATCATAACTATTATTTTTATACCTCTTAAGTAAAAATGCAATTTAACAATCAATTGTTTGCATAAACACTACGATATTTTTCAAACCCGTATATTTTTATCAGTATATAAGCAAAATAAATTCAGTATTGCTGTGAATAAATTAAAAATATATTTATCTTTTATAACAACAACTTTTACGAAAAATCAACGTACACTTAAAATTGTAAGCGTTTTTAAATGTCAAAATATTTGCGGCAAACAGATGTCCAGCTTAAGTGATAGACGTAAATTTCCGAAAGGTAACAATATTTTTTAAAAAATAGCTTAATTGAAAATTTAATTTCACCATTTTAAATCAGCGATAAAATCTGTATAAATTAGTGTTTTAAATTACATTACGAGTTTAAAAAGTAAACCTTAAATCGAAAATAAACGCCATTGTGTCACGAATTTTTTATTAGTCTTACACACACACACACACACACACACACACACACACACACACACACACACACACACACACACACACACACACACACACACACACACACAGTGAAATATTACGAGACAAATTATTAAAACCTGAATGCAATCGATAAAAACTTTTTAAAATAGGATTATTTAAATGGTTCTATTAAAATTTATTCCTTGCGCTCGTCTATTCTCAAACTTTAATTCATTTACGTAAATAATGTAATTTCACGTAATAATATCAGCTTTGTAAAATAATATGTTTTATAAATTAGGCTGACGTTTCTAACGTTTTCGCAAATAATTTCTAAAATAATTGTATCACACAACCGAACTATACTTTTGGTTTTGACACTTCTAAACCAAAATTTGAACACGTGTTAATACCGTTAAAACATATCTTGAGAAAATTGAGATTTCGATGTTTTGTTACCATTAAAAAAGCATGGCAATATAAGGTACAATGTTCCAACTCTTAAATTTTATTGAGATAAATCAATTTGTTTTACTTCAAGCGATGTGCCCCCCCCCATCCAGACATGTCGACATTATTATCGAAGTAAACAACATTGCATATACATCTTACAGTGATGAAATAAATAAATATCTTAGTTTAAATTTGAATAGATGCTATTTAAAATTTAACAACTACTTAGTACAATTATTAAAATAAAATGAAAAAATATATCTAATTTGAAATAAAATCTGTTTGTTGTTGTTGTATATCTATATAAAAATTCGTCACTATATTTCATATGTTGAGATATACACCAGTGTTATCGCCATGACAACGTAAATCAACCGTACGATAAAGCCAAACGTAAAATGTACAGTCACAGACAGTTTCGCCTTATTCATATGTAGTAGCCTAAATGATTACGAGTGTACAGGCAGTACAAGAATTCTCTCCATAAATTATCCCGTCCTCGTTTGGAATTTCGGTGTCATTTCAAGCGCAATTATTTTATTACAATGGCAAAAATGATTTTAAAAAAACATTTATTAACGAATTTTTATAGGAAAACGTGCTAATAGAGCAATGTTCATTACTTCTAGATCATTTTTTGAGATCACGTTTGTGTGTGTTTATGTGTGTGTGTGTGTGTGTGTGTGTGTGTGTGTGTGTGTGTGTGTGTGTGTGTGTGTGTGTGTGTGTGTGTGTGTGTGTGTGTGTGTGTGTGTGTGTGTGTGTGTGTGTGTGTGTGTGTGTGTGTGTGTGTGTGTGTGTGTGTGTGTGTGTGTGTATGTGTGTATGTGTGTGTGTGTGTGTGTGTGTGTGTGTGTGTGTGTGTGTGTGTGTGTGTGTGTGTGTGTGTGTGTGTGTGTGTGTGTGTGTGTGTGTGTGTGTGTGTGTGTGTGTGTGTGTGTGTGTGTGTGTGTGTGTGTGTGTGTGTGTGTGTGTGTGTGTGTGTGTGTGTGTGTGTGTGTGTGTGTGTGTGTGTGTGTGTGTGCGCGCGTGTGCGTGTGTGTGTATGCGCGCGTGTGTAATATACACATGCATTTTCCTACTGATGTATCCTTCACTTTTTCGTTACGTTACTCCCAATTTGATTTCAATGCACCACAAGAATAGGCGCACCAACACACACACACACACACACACACAGACACACACATATCCTGTATAGCCTTTCCTAGCCATGCAAATCCCTCTCATAATATTCTCCTGCTCATGTTTTCTTCAATTTTCGTTACGACATTTTCAGTTCGATTCCACTGCACCACAAAAGTTTCCGTGACAGGATGAAGCCTTCACTTTCATCTGGGGAAGTGATTCTTACACATACGCCGTTTAGGATTTATACACGGTACATCCGTAACAAATTTCAAAACAATCGGTAAATTCGTTTAGCTAAAACTGTAACAAACAAACAAATAAAAAGCCGAACAATCGAATTGAAACATATACCTCGCTTCGCTCTGGCGAATATATTTTTATTCTAAAATGATTATTTTTTACCTGAAATTGCACTATTTTGAAAACCTCAACACAGAAATATCCCAACCACAATACCTACGAGGTGTAATTGGATAGTAGGCTAAATATACAAAAAAATTGTTTGTGTTATAATTTTTACAATAATTGTATTTGTTATAATAATTGTATTTTTTATTGATCGTAGCTCAAAACAGTGCACAAATATATATTTTAAAATTAAAAATAAATTTTATTCTCTAAAATATCTTGAAATATATTTTTAAAAGCCAAGACTAAAATAATTCAGCTAATGAGTTAAAACATGGATATATCTTAAATAATAAACTCATTGTGCTAAAAGATCAAATTTCAAAAAGACGGACAGAAATTTTTTCTATTTTTTCGCTACTAATTTCAATTAAAATCTCAAAATGAGTCTCTATTTTAAAAAATCCAACACGAAAATATCTCAACTAAGAAAAGTTTATAAAGCTAAAATTGAACATACAGGTAGATTGAAACTCAAAGGCTTTTTTTGAAAAAATATGGTTCTTTGAAGGCTATTACATAAAATTATATTAAAATAAATTAATTCCAATCCTATTTAAAAATACTTTCTTCAGGAGGTTTATTTTTCTCTATAAACAAAGTAAATATCTTACAATTGTGTTACGTTCAGGTTGAACCTTAAACCCAAAAGATCTAAAGGAAGAATCCAACAATAGATTCCTTCTGAACTTTTTATCCCGTCAATACTTGTGTGCTTACCTTCATGAGGGGAAGATGAGAAGGGGCTCAAAGAAGGGGACAAACGTCTTCTACTCTAAATAATTGTTTACAAACTCCGCAGTCGTTTCATACATTAGTCATATCGAACAAGTACTCTGAACACAAAGTAATTTCTAAATGACTGTTCCACTGAATCCCGTCCAATTTTGTTAAAATATTTGATTACCTAATCAATTATTATAGTTTAACATATTATATTGTTATTGTTCTTATATTGGAACACAACACAAAAATCAAGGAATCTAAAATTGACAAGTATTTGGGAATGGTAATTACTAGTGATTGAGCCGAGGCGGTGGCATAGTTGATATCGTACTAGGCTTTCACCCCGAGGACCCTGGTTCGATTCCCGGCCAGGTCTTGGCATTTTCATACGCTATAAATCATCCCATCGTCTGCATTAGCTCAAGTGTGCACAATAGTCAGACGTTAAACACAAAAAACAAAAAAACTAGTGATTGAGTTTTGGGCTCAGCCATAAAAGAACGTAACAACTTGGAAAGAAGAGCAATAAGTACACTGAACAATATCATATGGGATCAACAGATATCAAAAATAAATAAACATAGAATATATAATGCAATTATAAAAAGTATAATATATCGAAGCGAAATATGGCCACTGAAGCAAAAAACAGAAAACTGTCTTGAAGCTACAGAAATGGAATATTGTCGAAGAGCCACAGGTCGGTCCAAAGGGGAAAAGATAAAAATGTAAGAATCTGTGAAATCATGGATGCGAAGAACACCATTGTAGACGACATCAAGACAAAACATCTTCGATGGTTTAATGGTCATGTCCAAAGAATACTCCATCTCATGTTTAAAAACTTCCTAAACAGATTTTAAACTACATGGCAGAAAAAGAGGAAGACCAAGAAAGTTGGAGAGAATGAATTCATAAGAAAGTAAGAGAGGGGGATTGGATCAAGATTTATGGAATGATAGAGAAAATAGAACCTAGAAATCAGAGAACGTTTTAAACCGAAAAGAAGAGAGATATTGTTACAAAGAATAAATAGAGGTAACGCTTGATTAATGTTTCGGCAATAATTAAAAATAAGAAATAATTATTAAAAATTTTCCAACTTCTGACGGAATCAGTTTTATGTTAGCTAACATATTTTCACAGAAAGAAAACATTTTGTATAACTCGTTATGAAGGTTAATCAACATTTTAAAGTTATTACAATATATTTAAATATTTTTTAAAAGTTATTGTTATGTTTTTTTAAGTTTTTGATTCATTAATACATTTACAGCACGAAGTGAAAATGGTGATTAGTGAATTAGTGGTTTTCCTCATTCAAATAACTTTTTTTTACTTCTCGCATGACGAAGTATGACTAATTGGTGATCGTGAAAAATTGAGTTTCATATTTTGTTGGGTCTTGTGAATAAAAGTGTGATTTTTATTTGAATTCATTTCGTCTGCTGTGTCGGTGAAAATTACTGTAGTTAAAACGATTTTGATGAAAGTTGGCGTTGAGTTTTGTTAGAACATTTCAGAGAATCAATTTGTAATATTTCAAATAAATTTTCAATGCTCTTTTTTTTGAAAAAAAGAATAGTCTTCAAAAATCGGCTTTAACCGTAAACAAAACGTATGTGTATCGGTAGTTATTCATCAATCGGGTGATTTTTTGAAACTCGATTTATCTGATTGTATCAGAATTTTTAGTGATTCATTAAATCGTCATACCATGGCGAAAAATCGAATTTATTTAATAAAGTACTATTTTTCAGGCAAACCATAAAACGGTTTTAAGGTTTGTTCAAAATAATCGTAAAAAATATTTGTTTTTTTGTTGTTTTAAATATATTAATGTTTTAACATTCTAATATCTGATATTGTATTTTGTCGACAAAAAACAACTAAAATTCATTAAAAACGCAGATTCCCTTCTTCTCCGTTAGTACAACGATAAATGACGCTTCATAACTCAAATCTTTGCAGCAAATTTGAAATAAAAGAAATTCATTGCTTGAATGTAAATAAAACAAACAGCCTCAATTCGTAAACAACTCTCTGGTTTACCTCAAATTACTTTTCAACTGTATATTTCTTTGCTGTTAAATTTCTCAAACTATTTTGAATTATAAATCTTCACATATAATCAACTTTTGGAAAAATATATGTGAAGAAATAGCGTTTGTGTAAATTGTTAGCAACATTTCTTCTTTACGCTTATAACTGCAAACAAACAAACGGTCTGTATAATTTTATTTAAAAAAATGACCGTGAAAAAGACACTTTTATAAGGGCTGTTCAGAGTGTCAGCCTATAAGCTATAGAATGGAATTCATCTGGTGAGCATAAATCAAGTCTTTGCCATTTCTCCTGCCTTCCCAGGCAAGGATAGAGGTAATAAATGTGATTCATTTCAAATAATGATGCGTTTCCTATTGACAATATGTTAGGTTACTCTGAAATACGACCTACTGAAAATAACAGAGGAACAAAACCTGTCATGTATAAAGTTTGCAGACCCCTAGCATCTGTATTTGTCAGGCCTAGTACAATTTGTATTGCACTACCGATGTTTGAGACCTTTTCACTAAAACATATAAGAGTTTGTTTTAATAGTAATATTTTTCAAGTGAAAGTTATTATTAATACTTCAGGTTCCTTACAAACCTACCATACTAAAAGTCCCTTTGCCTGCCTCTTGTTTGTCGTTTCATAGCTTTCTTGACAAATACTGATGCTATGTAAAAGATAGGTTTTAATGGTCCCAACAACGTTTAAATATGTTTTTTCCTGAAAGTTAATACTTAATGCCAGTTAAACTAATGAGGAAGAGAGATCAGCATTACAACAAGGGAAAAGCTAACAGCACTAAATTCAATACCCATATTACGGCCTTGAGAGGCTCAAATTCTGAGTGGAAGCAGACTGACAAGTGCTGTTCTGGTGTCTTTAATCAATAAATTAAGGAAAAAATCAGAAAACATTCTCTCTCTCTCTCTCCCTCCCCTCTCTCTGCATGTACGTATGTAAGTAAGTAAGTAAGTAAGTAGTATGTATGTATGTATGTATGTATGTATGTATGTATGTATGTATGTATGTATGTATGTATGTATGTATGTATGTATGTATGTATGTATGTATTAATGTATGTATGTATGTATGTATGTGTGTGTTGTGTTTTGCGATGCCAAAAAAGGTGGAAAAAACCTTTTATAGTCTACCTGGGATAGGATACGCACTAGCCCAGAGTGTGGGACTCAAATTGTTCAAACTCAAACTCAAATTCAAGTTAAGATATATTGTTACCCACTAAAAAAACTACCAAAAGCATTCCTCTTCTGTAAACCCCCCCAAGGAAGGCATGACTTCGTGGGAAGGTGGACTGGCTGACCGCCTACTCTTCTACAGCGTTGGCTCTCCTTTCTCGATCTTCAGCCCTCAACCTCTTCATGACCTTTGCAACGAATCCCGCAATGGCCCTCCTCTGAAGCCATCATTGTTGCAACCAGACTTTCCGGTACAATGCTGCCTTGCAGTTATGTTTGCAGCCTCATCCTTTCCTCCTCGAATCTCCGACACCGGAAAAACACATGCTCGGCATCTTCCTCCACTGCTGGAAGACAGAGGGAAAAAGCCGAGTCTGTTTCCAGCCTGCAACGAAACATGTAAGCCCGGAAGCAACCGTGCCCAGTGAGAATCGGTGTGAGATAGAAATCCCCCTCCCCATGATCCCTGTTGCACCAATCCTGGATGTTACCTATGAGTTGGTATGCCCATCGTCCATTTGTTGATTTATCCCACTGTCGCTGCCATGTCTCCAGGGTCCGATTTCGCTTCTCTATAATTGCCACTATATGACTATACCGCGGTTCAGCACTTCGCTTGCGCCAGTAGAGCCTCGCTCTTTCATCAGCCATCAGCTCCATTGGGAGTTCGCCCGCCACTACGCATGCAGTGTTGTAGGGAACTGTTCGGTAACCATTCACGACACGCAGCAACGCACATCGGTGCACCGCATTAACCTTGCACGCATAGCTCGCGACCATCATAGCCTGGTTCCAAATCGGCGCTCCGTAAAGATTACTGAGCTTACTACCTCAGCCAGTCTTGGACCTCCCAGATTC
>CM040189.1:101691772-101766772 GCA_022606455.1 Callitettix versicolor | reverse complement strand
CAAAATAAGCAACATTGAATAAACACTACATATTTGACAAGTTTGGTACGCGAGTGGGCAAAAATGAAACTGACCACTTTTGTGTCTTGATTTTTTAATAATGTTTTCCATTTCGATAATATTTAACGGATATTTTAACGTTAATTACGATTATCAGGACAAATATTTATTTGAAAATGAACTTATAGCTACCATCATGGTAAGATGCAAGCCCGGGACCTTGAAATGTTAGCAATTTTTGTTTAATTTTTGAAGCTTTGCGCACAAATCGATTTCGGTAATGACTTGGACAATTTCGATAACCAGTAGAACTTGCTCAAGAACTTTAAAATTACAAATTTTTAAAAATTCGTAATTCATCCTGAAACGTTTTTTTATCAGCTTTAAAATCAGCATAAATTAACATTTTGTAATTTACAGAAATGTAATTTAACGACAGTCAAGTTTCATTTTCGTTTTCGCAATGCAGTTTGAAAGGTTAAAATTATATTATATGACAATGTTAATGTTGATTTTAATGGCGAAATTATGCCATTATTATTAGCCTAAATTTCTTTTCTAAACGAGTGTGAAAACATGTGTTGTTTAAATGTTTTCAATGATTTTTCTTAATGGAGTAACTGGTTTTATTGGTCAACGAACTTTCGTAAACATTTATAACACAACTTTTTGGTGCCCTATTTGATAAACATTGTTCTTCCAAAGTTTACGAATATTTAAATAATTTTATAAATTAATGTATAAAATGGTATGGAATTCTCCAAATGCATTGATACACATTTCAAGGTTAAATTGTACTGTAATTACTACTGTTAATGTATTCAATGTAACAATGGAATATCCCTTTAAGGGAATAACTGTAGACAAAAATCGTTTTGGGGTTTTTATTCTAAGATACAGTAGAGAATACGCCCTTTAAAACTGTATGTTTAATGTATATATGGTAACCGGAAGCTATAAAAAAATATTTCTATTTATTTCTCAGTTCTACAGCACATTCAGGTGCAAGGGAACTATAGTTTTTTCATAGTAATTACAATCATCTGATTAGTTTCATATGTTGGAAAACTTTGAACTAGAACTTTGTAAAGTTGAATTGTAACTATAACAGACAGCTGTAATTGTTTTATTTTCTTCTGAATTCAATCAAAAAAATGAGTTTAAGTACAGTAAGTGAAATGAAATTTATTTTATAAAATAATTCACTTTTATACTTACATTTAAAAAGTGCTGGAAAATTGTAAGGTCAATAACAATATTGTGTAATTGATTAGGTGAATATTAAAAGTGGATATTTTGAAGGTAAAAATGTAATTTAAAAAGAGTTGTATTTATAAATTGTGTTCTACTTTTACATCTTTGATGTTTTTCAAAAATTTGGTTTGTCGGAGCTATCGTAGTTTTTTCCCCAAGGGAGGAATAAGAAATTGCTTTGCCATCTCTATAAGAGAAAATAATATTTTTTTATAAAACTACCATCTTTTAAATTTAAAAAATCACTTTTTATTTAACAAATATATATAGTATATTTTTTTCAAATTTACTATAAATTCAAAAGTTGTTAGGAAAGTACGTACCTTGCTAACAAGCTTTGTATACACGTAAACACTTCATTGTCCGTCCCTCATTTCATGAACGAACTTGTCTTACCCAAATAATAAACTGTTAACGCTTATATAATAAACACAATTCAGTGCTTTTTTCATTTATTTATTTATTATAATCTTAATCTAACAGATTAAATGAGTAATACATATAATTGATCTAACATGTATTGGACTTAGCGAACTAAATCATGCGGCTTATGACGCTTAAGTCGTCTGTTGTCCAATTCCACATCTAAGAGTTGGATGGCTTCAACGTTCGAATGTTGTAGTCTCTTCTCGTGTCTTGTATTATCTCCTTTACATACTTCAAGTCTAGGTCTGCATGAAGGTCATCATTCCTCTGGTACCATCTTGCATTTGTCATTGCACGAATAATGTGATTTACAATTCAGTAAGCTAACAATTTTTGAGAAAAAGATACACGTGTTAACATTATGGAGGACAGGGTGAAGTGAAAAAATACATGTGTAATACATATTTGTACGCGTACAACATAATATTAAAAAAGTTTCAGGTGAATCGGTAAAGTAGTTTTTGCTTCATATAATTTTAAAAACATTCAAAACTCATTAAGTTAAGTTGTCCTTCAAAAGTCAGCTCCATTCTAAGAAGAGAAAGCTCACACTAAATAGCTGTCCGCGAATGGCGGTTGGCGCATGCGTACTTGTTCCGCCGCAGCGTCAGTCTCGTTATTTAATAGCCACACCTCGTATTATAAACGACAGTTACAACACTAATTAACTAATTAATTACTAGCTTGAATTACCAGTAACTGTTTAATAGCCGTTTTTTATTGGAGTTTATTTTG
The DNA here is from genome assembly GCA_022606455.1 of Callitettix versicolor. Lineage (NCBI taxonomy): Eukaryota > Metazoa > Arthropoda > Insecta > Hemiptera > Cercopidae > Callitettix > Callitettix versicolor. Next base: position 101,764,357 of record CM040189.1, on the reverse strand, counting down.
CGTGCAATGCTAAATAAATTTCGACAATTGTTAATCGTTAATGATTTAAAGAAAAACGCGTACCTAGCACGTCAGAATAGAAGTAAAAGTGGATTTTCGCACATTTAAATAAATTATAAAACGTGGTTTCAATGAAAAGCAATCAGTTCTTAACAGAAAACCGTGTCAGTTTAATTTCTACAAAATGATTTAGAAATTTTCGTTCAAACTTTGTTCGTAAATGAATATTAATACATGAGTCGAATTAGGGTGCCGAATTGGAAATAAAAGTAATTTAAGTTTGATTAGTGAACCGGAAAAAAATACAAAATATTGTTATAAAATAAACTATTTTAATGTTTTCCTGTTTACTCCCGCGTAAAATTCACCAGTGTTCTGTGGCTTACAAAATCGTGTACGTACTTTCATTTATTTATAGATTTTTTTAAAATAAAATCACGTTACGTTTCTATACTTTTCTATACGTTTTATAGTTGGAACAGATTTTTTTAAAATACGATAAAACAGATTTTAGTTACATTACCAAAACTCTTCAAAAATAGACATGTCTACGTGAGTCGAATATTCTGGGATAATTAGAGACATTGGGATACCAAACTTGCTAAATATTAAATCATTTCATAAAGCAGCTGTCTTGCTGACGTGATGAAAACGAATTTCCTATAAATATTTTTTTATCTTAATATTTTTAATATATCTTTTCAAAATAACAATCAATATACACAATCAATATAGTTTAAATTGTAAAGTTACATGCAGTGAAATTAACTAAACTACACAGCAAAAAATACTGAAAGCAAGAACTACTTTTAATATTTTTATTACAACTAATTTGTTAAATGTTTTACAATTAATATTAACGAACCAAAATACGCTTCACTAAACAAAATTCTTGATTTTTTCCCTTAAATAATATTAAAGCAATCCAACCCTTGGCGTATTGAGATTTTCCCCGAAAGAAAAATTATGCCTAACTTTATTGCCTAAGTAAATATACAAATAATGACAAAGTGAAGTGGGACGGGTTAAGAAGCAACCCTAGGAATCAACCCCTCGGGCTAAATCCAACCCTTAGTTTGAATACGAATTGCCTAATAATGTTTTGTACTTTGAAATGCAAATACAGATTGGTTTTGTTTAAAGTGATTTTTGCTTTGCGTGAAACTTCATTAGCTTTATCTTGTAATCATTCTTAATTGAACTAATTAATTCTGTTATCAGATAAGAGTCATTGATAGTATTTCAACTTAATGTTGTTGAACTTCCAAAACTGGTCTTTGTAACAATATTTCACTAAACTGATTTTAAAGTAATCGCATAGTAAATGCTCAGAGATCTGATTGACGTACTTGAAAAAATGTAAAAATGTCCGTATGTTACTGTTTGTAAATATAATTTTGTAATATCTGCATAAATGTGTTTTAAATTTTCAAATTTCAATACATATAAGAAAATGTAACCATGACCACCGTCATACCCAATTATTTTTAATGTTTTTTTAAAAATTTTTAATACTACAAGAATATTCTAAGACATATGAAAATCGAAAAGGCAAGCTTGTACAAGTACAAAAAAGGAAATAGCTTTGCCACAATACAAGAAAGCACTTTGATATGAACGATTAAATACAAGTTACTACCTTCTGAAATGTTACCGAAATGTACATCACAGTAATGTAAATTTTCTAGATTGATATTTATTCTGTCCATATCAAACTACTTTTTTTTATTTTATGGCAAGAAAGTTTCATGTCTGTATTTTCTGGTTACAATGGTGAAACCAATTTTCTGAACGAGTGTAAAATTAAAAAGTTATATCCCTTAAAAACTTGGCATAGCTGCCCTGTCAAATCGGTTAACAATATTTTGACAATGATTGGCTACAAACTTTGACCAAAATTGCAAACACTCATATATATATATATATATATATATATATCTTACTCCCTCTCTCTCTCTCCCTCCCTCCCTCTCTCACTCCCCCTATATATATATATATATATATATATATATATATATATACTATATAAAGTGTGCCTCACGAAGAGGTTTACACATTTGATCCTCCATTATTTTCTCATCCCCCCATTGATCATTCTGAAAATATTTGTAAAGAAAATACCAGAAATAATATGTGAAAATTTCATCGGGCTGATGTTTGTAGAAAAAAATGGGGGTCAAAATAAAGTTTAAATAGTGTATAGAACTAATTTTATTTTTTTAAAACAAAATTAAAATTTTTAAATTATTATTTTTTACATTGAATTAGATACAAACAAATTAAACGAAAACTAAATAGTTATGAACATTTCATAAATCAGACATATTCAAACTGGAAACCATCGACAGCTATACACTGATAACAAATAAATCGTACTTTCTTGAAAATAACTCCTGAGGTATCCAAATTATAATACCTCTTCGATAACACGTTTCAAATCGTCATCGTTGTTGAAACTGTGGGTGTACACTTGTTCCTTTAAGTATTTCATAAGACAAAGCCACACACAGTTAAATCAGATCTGGGTGGCCAATCTAAAAAATTACTTTCACGACCAATCCAACGCCCTTGAAGGTTGTCATTTAGTAACTGCTTCACTGTGTTTGCATATTGAGGTTGGAAAATGCTTGCCCAATTTCAGATACCGAAAAATGGGACAATACATGTGCATTTAAAACTCGTTCATACCTATTCCCATTCATGGTATTGTCTCAAATGTTATAAGACAATATTCCATTAGCATTGACAGCGACCCTTTCTATTGCAAATTTTTTTTGGTTCAAAAACGTGAGGTTCTGTCGAGTTGTAATATTTACAATTAACTACATCATTTCAAGAAAAAGTGGATTCGATTGAGAAAATAATACGAAAATGCCAATAACGATTAAGCTCATGAAACCCTCTGATGCGGAACAGAATTCCACACTTCTGTCCTGATCGTCTTCAAGAATATTATGGACTAGATGACTTTTGAAAAATTTAATTTTGTTTCTATTAATAATTTTCTGTACAGAAGATTTGGGAACTCAAGTTTCAAGTTATTTAGGAACCTTTTTAAATTATTTTGGTCTACCTGGTGAGCAGAGTATTGAAGTGCATACAAGTTCTACTTTTTTCTGATCTGGAGTTCGAGAGTACTTTTTAACTACACTTCCAGTTTCAAACAGCAAATTCTTCTTTATTGGAATTTTGACTTCCGGAAAAGCTACCTGAAATCTTCCAATTGATTCTGAAATATTATCAAAAGCAATGGCCCACGCAGAAGACTTTGCTTTTTCCTCAAATGTAAAAACCATTTTGTATATAACTAATCCCGTAAAATGGCACACAAAAATTAGGTTATGTTTTTGTTCTATTAAAAAAGTAATTTAACAGCTGTTAAAGAATTAATTAATCTGGTTTAATGTTGCAGTACATTGTGATTTTTAAGGTGAATAGAATGTATTTATTTTGGCCGCCATTTTGTTTCTACAAAAATTAGCCAAATGAAATTTTCACATACTATTTCTAGTACCTTCTTTATCTAAAAACCTCTTTGCGTGGATATATATAATATATATATATATGTATAGAGAGAGAGAGAGAGAGAGAGAGAGAGAGAGAGAGAGAGAGACAGACAGACAGACAGACAGACAGAAAGTCAAAAAGACCACCTCCGCAAAAAAAAACTAAAGATGAGTATCGGCTCTAACGTTATGATTCCGGGTTTAGTTCTTACCATGAAGACTTCTCCCGTTGCTCATTTTTTGATGGAAATTTGCTATAAACCGTTTCGTTACAAGATATACGAATGAACATTTTTAAAACCGTATGATTAAAATTTCAAGTTAGTTAAGTCTTTGTAAGTATGATGAATTATGCAAATCTCACCTAAAGATACTTGTAAGTTACAACATCTCTGCCCGGATTATGCAAATTTTAATAATTAACAAAGTCTTCAAAACTGTTTTAAGTTATTCATTATATTTTGGGTAATAAATCCGTGCTTTAAAGGTCTGGAATACCTTGGCATAATTTTCGTCAAGATATCTTAGGTGTGATATAATACCGGTGTATACAATGACAAAATTTTGAATTATTGTTAGCAACTTGGTCAGTCTTGGCATAGAAATAGATTGTTTTGTGACTTGAACATAATAACCTAATTATATAAAACCGTATCGAAGTAACATGATTTATAATCTTATTTCTTAAATTTCAACACATTTTTGAAAATCTAATATCACAAACATTTCTGAAGACTGAAATACCAATTCCAAGTACTTTGTTATGATTTAACAATTGAAAACGCTTAAAATGAAGTTTATTTAAAACGTTTAAAATTTGAAATCATCAATACCCACACAAAATACTCTATAATGATTTACCCCTTGAAAACATTTTTAAATGAAGTTTGTATACTTATTTTGACATTTGAAGTCTGCATTACTCATAATCTGATATAATTTAGCCTTGAAAATGAAGTTTTTAAACTTATTTCGATATTTCAATCTGCAATAACCCCCTGGTTATGACAATCTTAAAAACTCTTAAAATGAAGATCGCCGTACTTATTTCGATATTTTAAATCTGCAATAACCCCCTGGTTATGACAATCTTAAAAACTCTTAAAATGAAGATCGCCGTACTTATTTCGATATTTTGAATCTGCAAACCCCTGGTTATGACAATCTTAAAAACTCTTAAAATGAAGATCGCCGTACTTATTTCGATATTTTAAATCTGCAATAACCCCCTGGTTATGACAATCTTAAAAACTCTTAAAATGAAGATCGCCGTACTTATTTCGATATTTTGAATCTGCAATAACCCCCTGGTTATGACAATCTTAAAAACTCTTAAAATGAAGATCGCCGTACTTATTTCGATATTTTAAATCTGCAATAACCCCCTGGTTATGACAATCTTAAAAACTCTTAAAATGAAGATCGCCGTACTTATTTCGATATTTTAAATCTGCAATAACCCCCTGGTTATGACAATCTTAAAAACTCTTAAAATGAAGATCGCCGTACTTATTTCGATATTTTAAATCTGCAACCCCCTGGTTATGACAATCTTAAAAACTCTTAAAATGAAGATCGCTGTACTTATTTCGATATTTTAAATCTGCAATAACCCCCTGGTTATGACAATCTTAAAAACTCTTAAAATGAAGATCGCCGTACTTATTTCGATATTTTAAATCTGCAATAACCCCCTGGTTATGACAATCTTAAAAACTCTTAAAATGAAGATCGCCGTACTTATTTCGATATTTTAAATCTGCAATAACCCCCTGGTTATGACAATCTTAAAAACTCTTAAAATGAAGATCCCTGTACTTAATTTGATAATTGAAATCTACAATACCTATTCGAAATACTCTGTTATGATTTAGCCTTTAAAAACGAAGTTCTTATACTTATTTTGACATTTTAAAATCTACAATACCTATTCAAAATACTCTGTTATGATTTAGCCTTAAAAACGAAGTTCTTATACTTTGACATTTTCAAATCTGCAATACCCATTCAAAATACTGTGTTATAATTTACCTTTTAAAAACACTTAAAATGGAGTTTGCTATAATTATTTGAACATTTTATGTTGTCCCTTGATCCTTACTGAAATATTACAAAAAACATTTTTTCCCTGAATACTACCATTTGGGAAATATAACTCTGCGAATAAAAACTTATTTAAATATAAAAGAAATTAGACTTTTGTTTATTCAAAATTTCTAGTAGTTACAACACATTTGTGTAACATTTAAAAGAAAAATTTCCCCACGAATTCTGAGTTTCGTACTTTTAAATTGTTTACGTTTTCTTTAATTTCTGATTTTCTAACTGAACAATTTAATTACAATTTAACTACAATTTAATTAAAGAAATTGTAGTTCTATATTTTTGAGACAGTCAACAATCAAGCTGTCAAAAACAGGTAATTTTATTAGAAAAAATGTTTCTCAATATTATTCAAAAGCGTTTTATTCTTACAGATAACAAATCATTTACACAATACAGTAGTTATGATTTTTTAAATTTTGTCTTACATTACATCCAAGTAAATTACCTACCAAAAGTTGTTGAGAGTTAGTGCATATACCATTCATTTAATTCGAATTATGATCTTCATAATAGTTTGCTTTATTGTGTAACTGAAATTAAAAAAAAAAATTTAATATAATTCAATATAAATAAATAATATAATATATAATAATAATAATAATAAATAATATAATAATATAAATAAAATATAAACTATTAATTTATAATTTTAAAAGTAGATGGGCTTACATTAAAAAAAATAATTGGTAACAACAACGGATTTACGTAGTAAAAAATAGAAAAGGATTTATTTTTAATTGATTAGAATAAAGGCTGTAAAAATTTCTATAAAAACGATTAAACACTTACCTTTTTATTTTTCTTCAGTACAAACTGGAGCCCTAATTATCTCTGGAGAGCCTTCATATGGGAAACGGACAACAAAGCTGCATATCAGCTAAAAAAAAATCAAAACGTTATTAAATAAAATTATGTTTATAATACACACGCGCGCGCGCGCACGCACGCACACACACACACACACACACACACACACACACACACACACACACACACACACACACACACACACACACATACACACACACACACATATATATAATGCACCCCATCGTAAGATTTATCAGCGATTTTTATGTAGGCCTATAAGGTTTCTGCTAATCATAGAAATTTAAAGAGTTTAAATTCTAAATTTCCAACTTCGGTTACAAACGTAAACTGATTTTATTGTTACACATACTTAAGCTAACTAATTCTTTACATAATAAATTTAACATGTAAGAAAGTGTGCCAAAAATAGTGCTCAGAATTCCTACAGGCCTAATCGAACAAAAAGTAGTTCGTAAAAGCGTTTGGTGTGACACTTTGAACGTCACTGAAAACAACCCAAGCTTATCAAGAGTGATAAGTAATTATTATTGGGTTTTCACTTACAATCCAGAAACTGAGGATCTATGGATCAGAAAACCCAAAATCATCGTGAGCTGAAGAAAAACTCGAATGAGCGAATCAAAATTCAAAGCGATGTTTGTTTCTGCAATATTATCGGAACTGTGTACCTGTACTACGTTCCTGAAGGTCAAACTATTAATGAACTTTGAGTCTTTGTTCAACTCTATCAAAAAATTGAAAAAAATACTTGAATAGTGGAAAACAAGTCTGCAGTACTTAATCAGGACAACGCACCGGCGCACACTGTATTATTTGTTAAGAGGTTTCTAGGCAAGAATAACATCCCCGTCCTAAACTGTGACTTTTATCTGTTCGCTAAGTTCAAACATGCGTTAAAATGAACAATATGTCAGACCGTTGAAACTGTGGAAGATAAAATGTCACGAGTCTATAAATAGCTCGCAGAAGAAGTCTTCCAGCGCTGCTTCGAATAATCGAAAATTTACACGAAGCGTTGTAAGTATATGAGATAAAAACTTAATATGTATAAATTTAAAATAAAATATTTTACAGAATTATATCGGTATTTAACAAAACACAATTGGTAATAGACAGCTGTATCAATAACATACTAATTAAACACGCAATGGGTAATTAAGGCACCATACATTTTTGCCGGCCTGCCTACATACATTCTGTATTGTAATTACTAAGCTAAAATTAAACAATTATTTCTTTGATTTGATGACTGAAATTGTAAAAAACCCAGAATATTAACACTAAATATCCCTTATTCTATTCTGGACAAATGCACATGTTTTGGATGTTATAGATATTAATCAAGACTCACCTTATGGGTCTTCGAACCCACAATGACAATTTCGAAAACGTTCATTCCTGCAGTCTCCTACAAAGTAACGAATTTTGATTGGTTAGTTAGAACAAAACACATTTTTAAATTATATTATTTATTTATTGTGTTTAACGTCCGACTATTGTGCACACTTGGGGTAATGCAGACGATGGGATGATTTATAGCGTATGAAAATGCCAAGCCCTCGCCAGGAATCGAACCCGGGTCCTCGGGGTACGCTATCCACTAGGCCACCGAGGCGGCTCATTTTTAAATTTAGCGTAAAGTAGCGCCAAAACTAACTCTGTTGGACAGCAGACAGTTTGTTAACTCTTTGACTTGTATTAAGTTTACTTATTACAGTTAGCACATGATGCAAAGAGTAAATATATATGTTCATCTCGCCGATATTACAAAGTTAACTAGTTTTATAGTTCAGGTTTATTTAGAACTTAAGATGTCACAGTGTACCACAATGCCGATTTGTTGGCACTTAGTGGATTTCCTCCGGAAACACTCTACTCTTAAAGTCTGTGGTGCAGTCTGTCGATTGACATGAAAAACTTCGCCAATATGACATATACTTTTGACGTCCAAGAGGTGTGTTCAGAAAGTAACGAGAATTTTAATTTTTTGAACAAAGTATTTATTTATTCTTCTACATTGATATTGTCGCCTTCAAAATAGTCCCCATTGGAGATTATGCACTTGTGCCAGCGCTTCTTCCAATCCTAAAAACACTTCTCAAACTCGATCTTTGAGATAGCCTTTAGTTCTTTCAGAGATGCGTTTTTAATGTTATTTACGGCTGTAAAACGACGGCCCTTTAAGGTTCTCTTTATTTTTGGAAATAGGAAAAAGTCACACGGAGCCATGTCTGGCGAATATGGAGGCTGGGGTATCGTTACAGTACTGTTTTTGGCCAAACATTCACGAACAAGCGATGAAGTGTTAGCTGGTACATCATCGTGGTGCAAATGACATGAATTGTTTTTCCACAGATCCGAGCGTTTTTTTCGGATTGCTTCGCGCAAACGGCGCTGAACTTGTAGGTAGAACTCCTTATTGACCGTTTCACCTGGTGGCAGGAATTCATGATGCCATTAATATCGAAGAACACAGTGAGCATAAGATTTACATTCGACCGCACTTGTCGAGCCTTTTTCGGTCTTGGCGAGCCAGAATGCATCCACTGGGATGATTGAGCCTTAGTTTCGACGTCTTATCCGTAAACCCATGTTTCGTCACCTGTTATAATACGTTTCAGTAATTCTGCATCGTCGTTGACTTCATTTAGTGACTTCTGAGCAACTTCCATTTGCCGCTGTTTTTGTTCAAAATTCAACAATTTTGGAACGAATTTTGCTGTCACGCGTTTCATACACAAAACATTGGAAACAATGTCATGACATGATCAATCGATATGCTAACATCATAAGCGACCTTTCTAATTGTGATTCGGCGATTGTTCATAACCATTTCTTTCAATTTTTCCACGTTTTCATCGGTTGTTGATGTGCTGGGGCGTCCAGGGCGTTCGTCATCTTCAACGTTTTCACGGCCTTCTTGGAAACGCTTATACCACTCGTAAATTCTTGCTTTACTCATAGCAGACTCACCATAGGCCCCTTTGTTAACATTTCACACACTTTGTTACACTTTATTCCATTTTTTACACAAAATTTGATACAAATTCTTTGATCCATTTCTTTTAACAAACGAAAATTGCCAAGCTCATAAAGTACGTCTAACCTTAGTGGCTGTCACATACAAATTCAACAATGAAAACAGCTGAAAATTTTATCATACTTCAAGATTATGTATACCAACATAAAAAAAATGTTTGACAATCGGACTCTCCAAGCCCGCGAAATTAATAAATTTTCGTTACTTTCTGAAAACACCTCGTATATTCATTCTATGCTTAAGACTATCGGAAGATTATAGGCGGTGATCTTTATAAGTCTAATTGACTTTAATAAAGATGTTAAAACACATATAAAATTTTCATTACCAATAAGAAATATAACGAACTTTAAAAATAAGACTTTGTTGAAGTTTATCATAATTATTTAAATGTTATTTTACTGTGATAAGGTGTAATTCTCTCTGTTTTGGAACGAAAATATTAGCGTTTCGTTCTACGTCACTGTTTAATATATTTACCATTTGTTCAGCCAAAGATATCATCTTAGTTGTGAGATGTCCGAAATAAGAACTGTACACATCGTTGATTGATTTCAATGCAACCCTCGCCGCTTCTCTGGCAAGGTTAGTATTTGTGTCCAGCCAGCTCCACCTTAAGCGATCTTCTACCTTCTATAAAATGAAAACTCTGTTAATTATGTGAAATTTAAGCACATCTGTATTTCTGGTACAAATGTTTATATCTGCAGGCGTAGCGAGCAAGAGTGTATGTGTCCTTGACTTTATAGAATGTAACAGTAATTTTTTAGAAAGCTTTGCTTCTTTGGGAGCTTTCGCGTCACGCTCAAACTGTATACGTTACGTTATAGTATATAATGCATTACACATATAACCGAATAAACTTATAAAAATGTGTATAAATTAAAAAAGTACACTTCTTAAATGATCTAGGGATTATAAGAGAAAGATCTTGCATAAGAGAATTTATGTTAACTTCAATAATCATTTTCGGGGTTTACGAGTGCCGATAGGTATTAAAACTAGGCTAATGTTGATTGATTTAATTTACAAATTATCAAATTTTTATTTTTGTTACTACATTAATTTGATAGTCAAATAAAAAACCAAATTCACATACTGTTTATTGCAGAGTTAATGTTTACAAGCTCATATTTTCTAACATTTTAAAATTAATAAAAAGGTCTTTATTTTGTTATTTTGGTTTTCATTTGCAGATTATAAAATGAAAAATCTACAGTGGAGTCCATATAGTATTATATATTGAACTATTAATGTCTGTAAACTCATAACTAGGTAATACAAATGAATTATATTTATATATCAATAATTCTACAATGTTATGAGCATATGTGTTGCTTTCTGTAACAATTAGTGTATGCAAAGCTTCTGTCGGTTAGGCCCCTGACTAACACGTTTTTCTTTAGTATTTTCCCATCATAGTATGAAATAATGTCAATATAAAAAAATATATAAAATGAAAATTACAATTAATATATATATACATCTATCTTATCTTGAGTGTAATAAATCATGGCTTATACAGGTCAAGTGGTCTTATCGGAAAATTCTATCAGAACTGTAAGTTACGGAGATAACACATACTTGTCTGAAATTTGCCATTGCTTACAAATTTAAAGAAATAATAATCATATCATGCTTTAGTAGAGCTTAAAACATCGTTTACGACAAGCCAAATTGAACGAGACGTGATTTGAAAAATTATAAAAATTCTGTAATAAGATACGAAGGTTCATAACAATAAAAGTCACTTGGGAAGTCATGTGAATTGGTTTTTCACCGCATTAATGGTGTTTTTTCCTACAGCTGACTGTAATCACACGATTAGTTCAGCTACAGATGATTATAAACATATGTTTAAATCATTACTTTTATAAAAGCTGTTATGAGTTTTCCGTATTTTCAATGAGGTTATTGTAATGATTTCAAATATATTTTTTTTTAAATTTCCTTCAAAATATCAATACATTTATTGTTTTGAAAGATTCTAATAGCAAATAAATGGAAGACCAGGTAATAGCCAAGAGGCATGACCTCATAATACTGTATAATGTGAATTAACAGTTATTAATAAGTGAGCAAAACTTACTAATTTTTGAAAATAATTTTGAAAAAAAACATGGATTGTTTTTATTCTATAAATGATAAAGTAAAAATACATTTGTAAGCTTAAATAGTTAATTTTATTACCCCGCAGGGGGTGCAGACTAGCTGCACCTATTGAGAGGATTTAGATTTCCTTGGCGGTACCCGAGTCTAACACACATAATTACACGTACAACACTACACTTACAACTTTAACACTTTACACTCACACTTACATTTAGGGAGGCGATAATAGCCTCAATGTGCTTTTCGCCTTAAAAATAAAAAAAAACAACTTTAATAATAAGTTTTTAATTTTGTTTAATTCTTTGTCCATATTTAATAAATTTGTAATACGATCTACAGTCTGCAGCGGTGTAGAACGTTTTAAAACTTGTTCGGTACAAAACAAATCAAAATATTTTCCTCGATTTAAATTATTATGTTTTAATAACATTAAATTTATTGTCTTAATCATAACCTTTAAAATGTTTACATTTTTTATTTCCTGCAATTATTTGTTTTAAATATTAAAAACTGAATATACGATTTTTTTTTAGATATTGGTTGTTTTTAATTTTTTTGTAAGCTTTGTTTATAAGCAAACGATTTTTAATCAATTTAATTTAGCAAAACCGCAACAAATTGCATCATATTGAACAACTATTTTAAATATAATATAAAAAAATTCCCGTAGTTTTAAGAAAATATATAAATTCCGTTGATTCATAATAGGTTATATTCGACGCACTTTGTAGATAAAGAAAATGACATTTTTTGTTTTAAATAATTTTCATTTTGTAAATTATAAGACCAGAAAATACACCATAATAAGATAATAATTTCGGCACGCATCGGTTTTGCTGACGTGATAGAAGCGAATTTATAAAAAAAATATTTTTCTTGAAATTATAATTTTACCATAATAATCAGCATACGAGTCGGTATATAATAGCATTTTAAACTTTCAATTGAATTTCAATTTCAAATTGTTGATTTACGGCTGTGGAAGATATTTTCTAAAAATTTTTAATCAAAAAATGTTTTTTTTTAAATTTGAAATCTCCACCATTTTGAAACTTTTAAAAGGAGACTGGTTTTTCTGAAAAACAAAACTGTCCAATCTGTAGACGAAACCGATTTTATTGAAAAATTTTAAGTAAATAAACAAAAACTTGCTTTAAAAATGAAGTATATGAACGCATATATATATATATATATATATATATATATATATATATATATATATATATATATATATATATATATATATATATATATATATATATATATATATATATATATATATATATATATATACAATATGAGTTTTGACTTCACTCTTGGAACGAAAATAACCTCAAATATACGACTTTGGTGAAATGTCGAATAAATGTTCATTTTAGAAAATTTTGCGTAACGGATTTGCAAAAGTTTTAATTTAGTTTTTATTTTTCTAACCATGAACAAACACGAATTTAACGATCCCGCAAAAGTTTTCTAGAAATCACCTGAAGTTTTGCTAAAAACAGATTAATTATTTTTTATTCTAAACGATCTGTATATGTCATTTAATTTCTGTCACATCCTGTAAGTATATGATAAACATAATTTATCTGAGTACAATCAATGCACATTACCTCAGAAAATACGGACGCAGAGGTCGCTACAAGCAACAGAAGGCAGAAGTACTTCATAATAAAAGTTAGGACTCACACAGGAAATGGTAAAATTAGTTAAACTACTGCACTTTATATACTGATAAAGTATAACATACAACGAGAACGATTAACTATAAAATTCTAGGCAATTATATTAACAATAGTTAATTATGTTATAAATGGAGTAGCGCCATTAAATAAGCACATAAAATTAAAATTAATTTTTACACTTTATGTACTGTAACGGTTGCGAAATAATTAATGCATTATGTACTCAGGGAATACGTGCTTGATTTTAGGGCAAAGATATAATATTTATCTAAATAATCAAAAAAAATGTATTTATTTGAAAAAATGTTTGTCGAATGTTGTAATTTTGAATTTTTCATAAAGTAATAATATATTAGAAGAGATAGAAGCGATTCCAATACACGCATATCTTTCGATAAGTGCAGACAATTAATGATAAATTATAAATATAAATTATTTGGTAAATATCTGATAAAATAGTAATTACGATAATCATAATCATAATTACGATAATTACATATATGAGTCGAACCTAAATAAGTGCGACCCTAATATGGCGGACTTTTATGTAATAAAGTCATCATTTTTTAGTTACATAAACCTTAATAACAAGGAATACAAATTTTAATAGTTTATTTATTAGAAAAACCATCTCTCTGACGTGATAGAAGCATATTACCATAAAACATATTTCACTTCATTCCACAATTTCTCGAAATTCTAATTCTAATCAAACATATTTTTCCAATGGAAGTATAATATTCACCTCGTAAGACGATGAATTTGGAAAATACTTCATCACTTTTTAGGGGATGAGTTAAAGAAAATTTGAAATACGTGTTTCATAATTCGTGTTTTAGATAATTTTTGTAAAATTTGATGGGAACCCGTCAAAAATATTTTTCTTCATTGCATACATATTATATTTGAATTATTAACATTTTACACCTTTAGGGGATGATTTTGGAAAAACACTGTTTTCATTATTTATGTTTTAGAGTATATATGTTTAAATTAAAAAAAATTTTCTTAACCAGTGTAAACTTTTATATTCCTTTTTTACACTTTTAGGGGATGAATTAGTGAAAATGAGGAAATACGAGTTTCATAAATTGTGTTCTAAAATATTTTTGTTAAGAAAATGCAATAAAAAATTTTTTTTCTCAAATGAAAACATTTGTACTTTTTTAAATATTTTTATTCTTTTAGAGAATGAATTTGAATAAAAAATCTAAACTAAGTGTTTCGACAAATATATTTTAGAATATTTATATTTAGTTTTTAGAAAATCCGATAGAAATATTTTTCTTCAACTCAAACATATATACCTCGTCTCTCATTTTTGTTCTTTTAGGGGGGGATTCGGAAAATGTCAAATTACATGTTTCACAATATTTATTAAAATTTTTTGTTTGTTTAATTTTAAGAAAATCAGTTAAAAGTTATTTTTCTGCTATACAAACATGTTTCCTGTTTTTTACATTTTTGTTGTTTTAGAGGATGAATTCGAAAAAATACGTGTTTTATTACTTGTGTTTCCCAGTATCTATGTAGAATGTAATATAAAAAAACATCTTTTCTCCAATCTAAAATTTTATATCCCTTTTTTACATCTTTCTAGGGAATGAATTTTGGAAAATTGTGAAATATATTTCATTACTTGTGTTTTAGGGTAATTATTATTAAGTGCCAAGAAAAACTGATCAAAAACACATTTTTCTAATAGAAACAGTTTTGCATCATTTTTACCACATTAGGGATTGAATTTTGGAAAATCGTTTCTTAACGCACGCCATACATTGCAGTATTAAGATACCCTTAAAACGTCAAGTTTATGGCTATTATTGTTTTGGTTGTGCGTTGATCAGACTGGACAATGGTTTTTATATACAAAAATGTCTATATAAGTATTGTAAACAGCTATGAAGTACGTTTTTTTCAACTATGAATAATATAAACTTATTGTTAATTTTTATTTTTGTATAAAATTATAATTTTTAATATTGAAATTTATTTATGGAAAACTAATATCCTTGATGTACTTATTACTAAAATATCTTCTGACACAGGCAATTCAGGTCACAAAAGTTTTATCGTTATTAAATTGATATCAATTAATTTTTAAACTATTTTAGATCATTTATCGATCGAAACGTTTATAATTTAAGGCAGGACTCGCTTATTCCTAACAGCCAGACAATCTCCGAATTACATATACTGCAGATGTAGGGTTCGAACCCGCTTACGCCTAACACACTATACTGGCCAGGTAAAGCTGGCCACTCAGCTGTTTGACCACTCTGATATTGTTTCTTTTAACAGTTTTCATAAGTTGTTGTTTATTGTATTATTATTTCAAACAACTCATTGTTTCGCGCTTGACATTTGTTTTAATTTTGCAAAATTGTCAGGCCTAAATAATGCCAGGATTATATTTATATAAAACAGACGTCCGGTAAAATTTGGACATTGGCACTGAAAGCGTTAAAGTGTATTTAATATTTATCCGACTTTCATTTAATTATTGCGTAGGAAGTTGTACAGTAAAATCATTTAAAATATTAAACGTTTCACTTTGAATCGATACCAATTTAAAACATAGCGTATCGAAATACTTTCGTTTTAATCACCGATCGGTATTTCTCTAGACCAATTAGTTTTTAAATTAGTTATTGTTTTTAACAGTAATAAAACAAAACAATCGCAATTAAAACTGGTATATAACATGCGTATTGTTACGTCGGATTTTATTGTAACTGCTTGTGTAACAGACTGAAGGCGATGAAGTATTTAAGCCTGTTGCTTATTGTTTGCTGCGCAAGCGCGTTCCAATTGCCGCTTCAGGTAAATTTAATCTTTATTTCTTCAAAAACACGCGAAAAATAATCCGAATAATATAAAGCTAGCGTAGTTTGTTAAATGAAAGGTAACAAGAAAAATAGTTTTTTTTAATGAACCAATAAATAGGTGATAAATTAAAAAAAATATGTTTATGACAGATTCTTAATTGAAATATCATCAATATAAATTTCTTTGACAGATTTTACTAACAAATTGTTAAATATATTAACACTTTTAAACAATAAAGTTACAATGAAGGTAAGAAACATGAACCCTTTCTGTTGTCAGATAAAGTATATTAAATTCAATGAATTATATTAATTTTAAATATCGTTTTACATAGATTAAATAGTGGAAAAAATTTATGATAATAAAAATAGCACGTTATTTTAAGATCTTTACGATCGAAAAATCTAAAATTAAGATTTTTTTTAAGAATTTCATTTCAAAATCACAATTCTGAGTAATTAGCCAAAATTTTGTAATGGATTTTGATCAGCTGTTGTAAAAGTTTTAAAAAAGCGGATTCATCAAATTTATTAACACAGGTTTAAACAAAACGTTTTTTTTAAATTTGAAAATTTACAACCTAAGTTATTGTTTCAAGTTTTATAAGTAATTAAAAGTACACTTTAACAAAACATGCATCTTGCGGACGTGATAGAAGCACATTTGTATCTTTAAAAAAAATTCAGATTTCACGTTGATAATCAGCGTTAAGTTCTGCATACATTAGCACTATAAACTTTCAAATTACATTGAAAATGACAAATGGAAACCAGACCGTCGTCGAAAAGTTTCCTAAGTTTTAATGGTTATAATTTATGCTGTTTTTAAAAGTGATTTTTTTTGTTAAGTTCATATTTTAAAAAATTTAGAAAAATAGTTATTTTTTAAATATTTGGAATGGCCGCACATTTTAAAACTGTTTAACGGACTCCTTGTTAAAGAACTTGTCCAAGCTGGTGCAAAAAATATTCATTTTTTGTGCTAAGATCGAATCAAATCGGACTAAAATTTTGAACGTGGCTTATAACCTATTCACCCACAACCTAGTCCCTCCAGGCATTATTAGTTGCAGATGCCCTTGACTAAAAATCTGACCATTAACTTTATATTTATTTACATTTTATAAATATCTTTATATATATATATATATATATATAATATATTTTAAAAATATATTTATATTTTTAAATTCGGACCCTTGAAGCAGGGTTTCTAGGAGCCAAGATCTTAAAATGAGCACCGACTTAGGCCTTTTAGATCAATTTTTTAGGGGTTGTAAATATATATATATATATATATATATATATATATATATATATATTTATATATTTATATATTTATATATAATATATATATATATATATATGCCTATATATATATGTATGTGTGTGTGTGTGTGTGTGTGTGTGTGTGTGTGTGTCTGTCTGTGTTTTTTAAGGAAGGCTGAAAATTTTCAAAGAGGATATGTAGGCCCTACATTGTAATTGAAGAACGTCGATATTTAAACACTTAAAGGGCACGAAACATTAATTTTTGGAATTTTTATTTTGGCATGAATAGAATCATATAACACCTTAAGTGGAAGATGTCACTTAAGGTATCAAATATAATGAAAATTTTATGCTGAATTCTAATATATCGAACTGTACATTTTTTTTAAAAAATAGTTTTTCTGAAAGTGTTAAAACCCTTAATTCTTGAAGTTTTTGGTTTTATTCTGAATAGGTCGTAAGAGTAGCAAATAAATATTATATTCTCCCTTTAATTCGAATATGTCATTGATATTATATATTTTTTAACTTCGAGGCTTTCGAAAGTCTTATAGTACTTTTACGAACAGCAAAATTAAAGATGTAAATATATTTCATAAAATTTCATGTTTTCATAAATGAAATCTTGTCCACAAAAATCAGTATAAAAATTTCAATTACAAACAGGATATCCGGTTTTTACGTAAAAATGTTTAAGAAAAACCATTTAATTAAAAAAAAATAATACGATGAAAATTAAATTTATTTTAATTTTAGATTTATGTGTTTAAGGTAAAATTTTAATAACAAATTTGTTTGAATGTTGCATATCTATACCTATATATATGTATATATATATATATATATATATATATATATATATATATATATATACATTTGTATTTCGTAAATTTTCTGTTACGTTTAATCTTTTTTTTAATTATTTTCCTGCTAAACATATTTTCCATTTAATGTGGTTTAATTAAGTGGTTTTGTTACCTCTTTCACTGTAAATATTGTGCATCTTTGGATAGCTACAAGGGTTGTGTTAGAACAATGTAACTTGAGTATTCATTCAATGATTGTATATTTTGTTTTTAAATCTATTACAAATCTACAGAACTCTATCAAAGTAGTTGCCTAGGCTGCGTTTAGAAGATTTAACTTGAGTACTCATTTAATGATTGTATTTACTGTTTGTTGATTCAGAGTCCATCTGCGAGCTTCGAGCTGCCAGAATGGACCTATATGGACACTTCAGATCCCCTCGCCAGAGAAGCAGCTAGGGTTGCGCTAGACTCGATCAACCATCATTACAGCAAAGAAAACGGATTTCAAACAATCACCAGAATCTCTATAGCCGCCACACAGGTACTCCTAGTGTTGGACACACACATTCGCTGCAATTTATAAAAACTATGCTCAAGGGGAATGTCCTGAGGGTTCAAAAAAAAACTAAATAATGTCGTTATGGGCTTACGCCTAAAAATGATTTCATTCAATTGGCTTATAAATTTATCAGCCTAAATGAAAATTATGAACATAGTGTTGGTAAAATTAGAATTTTTTCAGTAAAACTAAAAAACGGATACTTTCGGAAAAGAAATAAGCTACACATTTACATGAAAAAATAATTTACCTGAAATCATTAGAAAAATGTTAAACAATACCATATTATTCTCTCTTTATTTGTTTCACCCAACTTTGGGGTACACTAAATTAATAACTTTTTAATGTTCTGTGCCTTTCTCGTAGCTCAGTATTGCTTCATTCGTTGTGATCTTGCTTTTCTTTCTTCGTCAGAGATTTGGATCGTTCGCTTGGATTTGACTTTGCCTTGGAACCGTTGCTTCTTGTCCTTGGTTATTGTTTTGGCTGTTCTGTCCATGAGCATAGTGTCAGTAATATGCAGTTCTATTATGTCTTTCTCCGTTTCTCTAAACCAAAGTGGTTTGGCTCTTCTACTGCGAAAGTAGTCAAATATTTTTTTGGTTAGTCTATTTTTGTCCATTCGGAGGATGTGTCCATAAAAATCAATTCTCCTTTTTCTTATTGTGTCTGATAGTGTTTCAGTTTTTTGTTAAAGAGTTTCATTACTGATGTGGAGTAATTGGTTGTTACGGAATTTGGGGCCTAAGATTTTTCGTATTATCTTTCTTTCTTTGATCTCCAGCCTTTCAAGTGGGTCCTGGGTTGTAGAAAAGGTATTTTCTTGTAGAAAAGGTATTATGTTATGTACATTTTATTACTAAAATCATTTAACAAAGACATATTCAATAGGAATATAACTATTTTAAAGAATATCCTTTATGAACATACAGTCTATAATATCATGTACGACCAGTTATATTTTATGGATAGCATTTATGAAAACGATATTATGTTGGAGCAATATTGTATTTAAATTATTTTGTAAGATATAATAATTTTTGCAATATCTTATGTGGTACTTAAATTAACGTGTTAAGAATTGCAGAAAGAACAAATAAATTTAAAGGTGAATTTTATTTTATTTTATTTCTACGTTATTTTAAGGCGAAAAGCACATTGAGGCTATTATCGCCTCCCTAAATGTAAGTGTTAGTGTAAAGTGTTAAAGTCGTAAATGTAGTGTTGTAAGTGTAAGTGAGTGTTAGAATCGGGTACCGCGAGGGACGTCTCAATCCTCGCAATAGGTGCAGCTAGTCTGCACCCCTACGGGGGAATTTTATTTTAAATATCCTATATGTTAAAAGAAATATAGGTAACTTTCCCGTAAGTACAATAATGTAAGTAGAAAAAAAATGGAAAATTATGTATCAATTGTGTTTATTTAAAACATTAATATTTTTAATGTTGCAGGAAGATGTTGGAAACATAGTGTTTGAGATAATTCGTACAAGGGGAAGTGGAAACGATGTAAGTTCTTTTAATACTTTAAAGTAAGATTGAAGGAAGTAACGGCGTATAAAACTTGATATAGTAAGAAATACAGTCTATAATTATAACTTAAAACAAATATATTATCATTAACACCGTATTTGTTTGTTTAGCTCACTTGCAGTTTTGTAGTTTTCTTTCCTCCAGAAGGTGGCCCTGCTCTTAAATCAATACCTGACTGCATACCAGTTTAACGAAATGGTAAGGACTTATTTATTTTGTATTTTAAATTTGTTTCGATATCTTATTTTCTAAATAATAACTAACAACTAAAGCGAAAATAGTAATGTTTTAACTATAAAACACTATATTATAAATTGAACGGAAAAACTAGTTACAATTAATATAACTTTAGTTGCAGATATATTTAGATAACAAACATAAACACTTTTAATAAGAATGTTAGAAATAATGTTATTGTAAATTAAAAATATTCAATACAGCAAATTTAACACAAGTTTGACCTAGAATTTTGTTTTCGTTGTTGAATTATCAGATAATTATATTATTACCTTCAGTAAGGTGTTACGAGCAACGTGAATAACTAAATAATTTTAAAACAACAATTAATTATAGCAAGTGTTTTATCCGTTATTAAAACACAACTCTTAGAGATACGTTTAGTATTTTCCATCCTGTTTATATTTAATTAAACTTGTTAATATTGGATTGTTAGGTTTCACACCATACAGCCTATTTATTATTAAACAATGTTCTTGTTTTCCGCAATATTTTGAAGTATGGATAAATATGTTCACTATATATAAGATTTTATTTTATATTTCAACAAATAAACATATTACTGATATAAAAGAAATACATTAACGCTTAATAGTCTTGCTAACGTGATAGAAACAAGTTTATAAAATGTATTATTTTTAAGTTGATTATATTAAACAATTTTTAAATCTTATTTCACTATCGAAATCAGTTTTAAAATCGACATAAGGATTAAAATAAATTGAAAAATTATATTTCAAATTTACGTGAATTTTAATTTAAGTTACTATAGTGAAATCGTATTTTAAAAAACCTGTAATATATATTTGTTTAACAATGGTCGATATCATAAAGTGGTGTTTATTTGATAAAGGATTATTTGACCTATTTTACAAAACTGTGGAACACACACAAACAGAATCAATAATTACACATTCATTAACAAGAATTTGCACATAGTCAATCCAATTACTAAAACACATTCTTCCGGTCATGATCGGTGCTCATATAACGGTATAAATCTAAATATGGCGGCTTTTTCAATAAAAAAAATCCTCAAACGCAATTTAAAAAGAGATCAGTTACATAAAATTAATTACAGTTGAAAAACCTCAAATTTGGAACAATAATAACAAATTTGGATTTATGTATTTATTTTAATGTGTTTATAAAATATGAAAAATAATCTTTGCTTATCTGTGCTTCGCTCAAATATAACATGATTTACGCAAAAGTCCATTTTTTATATTTCTAAAGTCAAACAAAAAGTTTAAAGTAATTTTTTATTTTCAATACTTAACAAAGTACAGCAATAATGTATTTTCAATATACACATTTTCGATCGCCATTTTGGTTGCCATCCAGTAAGTAAAAATAATAAAATTATTTTGATTTCAGTGACAGGTGATATACAACGCAAAGTCTGTAAGCAACATGACTTAACCTACAAGATCTACGGTAAAGCTTAATTTCTATATTTTGTAAATCCTTTTTGAAATAATATGCCATGTAAAAATTCATATTTTCAATTACAGTGACAATAAATTTTATTGTATTTATTCGAAAATATTTTGTTCTTTATTCAATTCTCATTATTTCGTGTTTCATTCCAACTACAACTGACAATAAACAAGTTGATTTCAAATTATTTTCACAAAAAACAATATTTTTTTCGTCTGTTAGTGTGTAGTCTTCTTGATTTTGAGGTTATGTTTACTTTTAATGTACGAATTTTATTTTATAAACTGATCGGCTTACAAAAAAAATCGGTTTTAAAAAAATATTTTTGTCACTGAAACGTTTTATTTGAATAGTATTAGTAGTAGCAGTAGTACTTACCCAGCCTTTTAATGACTACTATGATATAGGCCTAAACATTTCCAATCACTTTTTCGCAAATAAATTCAGACAATTGTAGCCTTTAAATTGCGTTTCTTATTCGAACAAGAATTAAACGTTTCACATATTAAAATCAGTGTACATTTAAATTTAGATATATCAAATTTAGATTATGAAATATTACCTTTTTAAATTACAAATTACATTCAAAATACAAAAAAGAACTAACAAAAAAGATTAAATTTAGGTTCATTCTGTTCTCTTCAACAACGTTTAAAAATTTGAATACTAATTTTATTAAACTGTTAAATAGATTATTCTGTAAAACGAACTTGTTCATTTACTTTCCAAAATACGTTTGAATCAAATCAGCATAAATTGATATTTTTTAAATTTCAATTTGTATTAGAATTTCGAAAATTAACCCTTATAGCTATTTGGAAGTGTAAAACCAAATTTTCTGGATAAAAAAACATTTCCATGCTATTTTTGCCAATTCAAACAGTTAAGAAAAAGGTGGCAATTAAAAATCTTTACAAAATAATAACCTAACTTTCTTAAACTCACACTGTTTCGAAAATCTAATTTCATCAATACAATCAGGGATAAAATTTGCGTCAACTATCACTTTTAAATTTTACTGGTAAATAAGAAATATCGTTTGACGATGTAAACTTTCATTCCGTATTTTCTACGTACCGTTAGCTTTAAAGTTTTAACTTAGATAACGATGATGAAATCGTAGTTTCTAAACTTTCCCGCAAGACGGCGTAACAGCTGTGTTCCAATATTATTTTCTTCTGTATCATTTTAACTAAATGCTTCTCAGATAAACACATCTACTAATGAAGAGCCACTGAAAGCTTTAATGGACTTGGAACACTAACAATTTATGTAGGCTACTTCTTTCTGTACGCATTCGGACTTTTAACCAAATTAAAAAAATTAATATGTTTTAAGGAAGGGTTACTTTTGTGGAATTAGGCGTTACGACGGACAGACCGAGGACAGGCATTACCGCAAAACTAGAGACGTATTATTAAATTGCGTTAAGTAATTATGAAATTTGCGTAGAAAACTTTACAAAGTTGTTTATAGAATAACAAACTATGCGTGCGCGCGCGCGCGCGCTAGTGTGTGTATTGTGCAAAGGATTTGTTATCAATAAAAATAAAATGAATTGGTAATTATTAAAAACGCTACAATATTTTTTTTAACAAAATTAATTAGAGTAACCCGTTTGTAAGCTTGCTTCTATGCGACAAAGCTTTAATTAGTTCGATGGAAATAAAATAAAATTTACTCTGTTCATTATTCGCTTCACCTATTTACCAATTATAAAAAATAATGAATTGAAATTCAAATTGTTGTGGAAAATTTGTTTTAAATATTCCTACTTAGGGCAGAAATGAAACAATTGTTTTAACAATTTTTAAAAGTGAAATTATTTAAAGTAAAACAACACTTTATATCAAACCATTACTTGAACTTTAGACTTGGATAATATTACAACTGCTGCTGATATAACTATTTTCCAGTGAAAATACGTTAAGATTAATAATAATAATAGTTACTTTGTCACGTTATAATGATCGTACTGACGTGATGGGAGCAAATGTTAAAAAATATTTACCGTACCTTTTTAACATTCTGATTTCGCCATAATGACCAGCATTGAAATAACTATTTACTAGCACTTTTTTACACTTTTAAATTACTTTTAAAATACGAAAATGAACCTGACTACCGTCAAAAAAAATTTTGTTATTGAAAATTTAAAATGGTAATTATTGCATTATTTTTAACGATGATTACAATGATAAAAACATTTTAAAACAGAAAATTTAATTATTAATTTTTAAAGCATTTAGGTTAAAAAGATTCATTATGCAGGTTAATACGAGCCTGTTTGTCAGATTTCCGCTCTTTAAATGTTTTAAATATCTAGATACAGAGATAAAATGCTATGTTTGTTTTTGTACCTTCTGTACACTAGAGACATACCAGTTACTGGGAACTCCACAGTAGCAACTTTTGCAGATGACACAGCAATTTTAACAGTTGGGGACAATATTTTAGAAGTCACAGAGAAATTACAGAATGCCACCAACGCAGTAAGTCAATGGACAAAAAAATGGAGAGTAAATCTTAATGAAGCAAAAACTGTACACATTAATTTTACGAATAGAAAATATGAACCATTACCAATAATATTAAACGAAAGGAGTATAACATATGCAAACAGTGCTAAATATCTAGGAATGACACTCGATGCACAGCTCCGATGGAAGGTGCATGTAAAAAAGAAAAAAGAGGAGCTACAGCTCAAATTCAATAAAATGTTTTGGCTTATTGGAAGAAATTCAGAACTTTCGATAAACAACAAGATACTGCTATACAAGCAAGTTCTAAGACCAATATGGACCTATGGTGCACCACTCTGGGGATGTACAAGAAAAAGCAATAGTAAAATTATTCAAGTTTTTCAAAATAAAGTATTGAGAAC
Organism: Callitettix versicolor; assembly: GCA_022606455.1. Taxonomy (NCBI): domain Eukaryota; kingdom Metazoa; phylum Arthropoda; class Insecta; order Hemiptera; family Cercopidae; genus Callitettix; species Callitettix versicolor. The sequence goes on along the minus strand of CM040189.1, from coordinate 101,739,515 downwards.
GATTGTCAACGCCCCTTGGTATGTGAGGAATGAAAACATACATAGGGACCCAGGTGTTGAATCTGTTCAGGAAGTCATTAAAAAGCTCTCGGTTAAGCATTATTGCAGGTTAGAACAGCATAATAATACAGAGATTGTCCAACTACTATGCCGCAGTGACAACATCACAAGAAGGCTGAAGAGGACCAAGCCAATTGACCTCTCCAGGCCGTAAACACATTGGGACCAGCCGTCGGACTGCACCCCAGCACACAGTGAACACAATGATAAAGAAAAATTACTAGATGGGGCACGCCTCAGTTGTAATTAATATAAAATAAAAAAATAAAAAAATGTTTGTTTTTACCTAATTTTAACTCTTAAGGAAGAATTTTTTTGAAAACGGTTTCCTGCAAGTTTTTTTTGACCTCTATACTTTATTACTTAATGTTACACTACAACGGACGAAAAATCAGAGCTAACGGTAAGGAAAAAGTAAAGGGAGCAACTGCGGCTCGAACTAGATGCGCAGTTCACAGACGCAACAGACTGAGCGATGTTTAGCCACATCGACCACAGAAGGACCGCCGAGAATCATCGCAGGAATGTTTGTACCACGTTTACAGGCCTTGCAGTTTAAAAAACTTCACGATGAGTGAATGAGTGATTGTATTTTGCTTTAGGTAGATTACACAAGCTGATAGTTCAGTATAAATTATAGTTTACAAATTTTAAATTCCATTTAAACGCTTAAAGGGTAACTTAAGTGGATTTTCTTGCTGACAATGGTGGAAAAAATGATTTTCACGAAAGGAAAGAAAAACAAATTGTAAAAAATTTCACTATAATTACTTCAGAGCTCGATATCAGCGGCCTAAGTCCAAGTAACTGGTGTATCTGCTGATACGAATAGTGCAAGCCGCAAGAACAAAGCTTAATGACATTTGAGAAAATATACAGTATTATTATGTATTCTTTAAAAAAATATAAAAGTTTTTTTACACATCACCGTGTTAAGCCTAATAACCGTGTCAGTTAATATAGGCTACTTAGTATTCTTTTTAAAAATTTAAAGGTTTTTTCACACATCACCGTGATAGGCCTAACAACCGTGTCAGTTAGGATATGCAGTATTCTTTAAAAAAAATAAAGGGTTTTTTTACGCATCACCGTGTTTGGCCTAACAACCGTGACAGTTAGGATATGTAGCCAAATAATCTTTAAAAAATATAAAGGTTTTCTCACGCATCACCCTGTTAGGCCTAACAACCGTGTCACTTATGTTATGCACTATTCTTTTAAAAAATGGGTTTCTATCACCTAAACCCGTGTTAGACGTATTTTTATTATTTTACTGATCTGTAGATCAGTAAAACAATAAAATACGTCCAAAATCAGTACAACACGGTACCGATTTTCGCCGGTAGCAATTTTGAGGTTATGTTGGTCACTTTTATTTTCGATTTCTATTTAACTGCAGTTGTACACTCTGCCGCAAGATTCCATCAGCAGCGAGCTCTCGCAAACCTCTCATAAAGGTTATCATTTTATCAATGCGACAGAAATATGCGTGTCATTTTGTTAGCCCATAATATTAAGTACTAGTGATATAGTAAAAATGACGTTGTTGTAAATGTTTTAAATAGTTTAACTTCTTGTTTGTTTTATTAGCTGCGTTAAATTGTCTCTGTGTTTACGTAAAGTTATTATTGTTTAACTTGTGTATATTGGTAGGGGCGATAACGTATAAAACAGTTAACCTTCGGCTTACAAACAGAGCTTAAAACTTGTTACATTAAAGACGTTTGCCAACCGCTTTATTGCTCAATACAGACTCTCCAATAATCCTTTGCATATTGAGATCAGCCGTTCACGTTTCTCAGTTACTTCCAATCTATTGTTCTCTTGGACAAGTATTATAACTTCTTCTCCCTTGCGACCAATATTCGTGATATTAAATTTTAATTTTATTTGTTGTAGTAGAGGCCGGGATGTAAACAACATTTTATGTAAAACTTTCAAATTAATATTCATTAATGGTAACTCCCAATAAGTATTAAAAAATAACCTTGCAACTGCTTTGCTAATATGATAAAAGCTATTTTCAAAAAGTATTTTTTTACTTTTCCTTTTTAAAATTGTTATTTCATCAATGTAATTACGATTGGAATCTGCTTATATTATTATTTTGCTTCCGAATTACACTGAAAATACCGAAATGAACCTTGTAAAATTAAATTTATATATTTCTATAGGTTATGAAAATTCAAAATTTTACTTTGTGCAGTTTTTAACGCTGATAATAAGGTGAAATTGGATTTTCAAAAATATTTAAGACGGAAAAGTTACGATTTTTTTGATGTTTTAAAACGGCTGCCATTTTGAAAGTGTAGGACGAATTTTCTAGTTAAATAATTTGTAAAAGCTATTAACATAATCGATTTTTGTGCCATGTTTTAATCAATAAATCCGATCAGATCCCTTCACAAACACACACACACACACAAATACACATATATACACACACGCATACACAAACACACAAACACATACATACACAAAAACACACATATACACACACGAACACACACACACACACACACACACACACACACATACACATTACATACACATTCTTTTTTTTTAACGTCCGACTATTGTGCACACTTGGGCTAATGCAGACGATGGGATTATTTATAGCGTATGAAAATGCCAAACCCTGGCCGGGAATCGAACCCGGGTCCTCGGAGTGAAAGCTCAGTACGCTATCAACTAGGAAACCGAGGCGGCCTCACACACACACACACACACACACACACACACACACACACACACACACACACACACACACACACACACACACATACATATATATATATATATATATATATATATATATATATATATATATATGATTTAACGACCACTTAAAAAGTGATCTAGAAATCAGAATGGGTTCTCACTTCAAAATCCCGGGTCTGGGTTTTACCATGATAGCTGCTCCAATAGCCTTGAGATATCCCACTAATCTCAACACACGTTTTCCACACTGGAAGCAAGTGTATTTTAACAAAGTAATTACCCGTGTTACATCAATTCTAAGACCACATTGTTTTCCTCCTTTGATAATAAAAAAAGAGGTAAGTTTAAGAACCGATGGCGTCTTATATGGAATTTTGAAAGTGTACAAGGTGTATATATAGTATATATTTATAGTATATATAGTATATATATAGTATTATATATAGTATATATATATATATATATATATATATATATATATATATATATATATATATATATATATAGTACAAAGGTGAAAGTGTATATATTTTCGAAAAGTGAAACCTTATTTGAAACGCACAAATTCGTCTCTGTAGAAGCTAGGTCATTGACAATGTTCCCCCATATTTTACCATATATAATCCTTAACAGGAATATTATTTAAAAAACCCCAAATCTTCCCGAAAAATCTAATCACGGGCTCATAAATAATGGAAGGATGACAGCAGTGATGATTAAAGACTAGAACATTTGGAATAGGTAGTGTGAATATCAACAACACAATAGCATAGCCTACATGCGTGAAAATTAAAAACAATAGCAACTCTATAAAATGTGATTCGGTATTGATTCCAAGTCGAATCAACCATTTGACGTTTCAATAAATAAACCTTTCAAAACTGTGTACGAATATTTTACCAGTCACTCCACCTGGAAAGATTAATCCACCTGCATCGACAGTTGCAGAATAATTTTAACAAAGATATGTGTAATTTAACCAATATATATATATATATATATATATATATATATATATATATATATATATATAAAACCAATATATATATGAGGTGTGTTCAGAAAGTAACGAGAACTTTTAAATTTCGCGGGCTTGGAGAGTCCGATTGTCAAATTTTTTTATTATTATGTTGGTATAAATGCCCTTGAAATATAATAAAATTTTCAGCTGTTTTCATTGTTGACTTTGTCTGTAACAGCTACTAAGGTTAGACGTGTTTTTATGAGCTCGGCGATTTTCGTTTGTTAAAAGAAATGAATCAAAGAATTTGTATCAAATTTTGCATAAAAAATGGAATAAAGTGTAACAAAGTGTGTGCAATGTTAACAAAGGCCTATGGTGAGTGTGCTATGAGTAAAGCAAGAGTTTATGAGTGGTACAAGCGTGTCCAACAAGGCCGTGAAGACGTTGAAGATTACAAACACCCTGGATGCCCCAGCACATCAACAACAGATGAAAACGTGGAAAAAGTGAAAGAAATTGTTATGAACAATCGCCGAATTACAATTAGAGTGGTCGCTGATATGTTGGAATATCGATTGGATCATGTCATGACATTGTTCCAATGTTTTGTGTATGAAACACGTGCAGCAAAATTCGTTCCAAATATTTGAATTTTGACAAAACAGTTGCTCAGGAGTCACTAAATGATGTCAACGACGATGCAGAATTACTGAAACGTATTATAACAGGCGACGAAACATGGATTTACGTCGAAACTAAGGCTCAATCATCCCAGTGGAGGCATTCTGGCTAGTTAAGAGCGAAAAAGCTCTACAAGTGCGTTCGAACGTGAAGGTTATGCTCACTGTGTTCTTCGATATTAATGGCATAGTGCATCATGTGCCACCATTCCTGCCACCAGGTGAAACGGTCAATACGGAGTACTACCTACAAGTTCAACGCCGTTTGCGTGAAGCAATCCGAACAAAATGCCCGGATCTGTGGAAAAATAATTCATAGCTTTTGCACCACGATAATGTACCAGCTCACACTTCACTGCTTGTTCGTAAATTTTTGGCCCAAAACAGTACTGAAACGATGTCCCAGCCTCCATATTCGCCAGACATGACGTTTTCCTATTTCCAAAAATAAAGAGAACCTTAAAGGGCCGTCGTTTTACAGTCGTAGATGACATTAAAAGCGCATCGCTGAAAGAACTAAAGGCTATCTCAAAGATCGAGTTTGAGAAGTGTTTCGAGGATTGGAAGAAGTGCTGGCACAAGTGCATAATCTCCAATGGGGACTATTTTGAAGGTGACAACATCAATGTAGAAGAATAAATAAATATTTTGTTTAAAACAATTAAAATTCTCGTTACTTTCTGAACACACCTCTTTTATATTTATATATATATATATATATATATATATATATATATATATATATGTGTGTGTGTGTGTGTGTGTGTGTGTGTGTGTGTGTAAAGCATGCGCGCGCGCGCGCGCGCGTGTGTGTGTGTGTATAAAACGTTACTAGAGATTTGTGTAATGTAACTAGTTATATATTTAATTTTACCAGCCATATAATTTTATCTTGAAATAGATGGAAAACTTTATTTTAAATTTTTAAATAAAAATGGTCCTTTGTAATTTTTGTTTTTTAATTGGAATTTTAAAATGCATTAATTCAGACAGATCGAAACACTTACTGTTGATGTGGAGTCGTAGTTATATAAGTGTAAAATAAAAAAAAAACATTCTGTTTATGAAAAACGGGTTTTATTTGTACATTAACTGTGATATAAGTGGAGCCGGCTCGGTGGCCTAGTTGATAGTTTACTGGGCTTTCACCCCGAGGATCCGGGTTCGATTCCCGGCCAGGGCTTGGCATTTTCATACTCTATAAATCATCTCATCGTCTGCATTAGCCCAAGTGTGCATACTAGTTGGACGTTAAACACAAAAAAAAAAATAATAAATAAATAAATAAAAAGTGATATAAGTAGGCGTAAAGAAAAGTTTGTTTTTATTGCATTATTTAGTAACTAGAAAACCTCCTCCAAATAGTATTATTACAAACAGATATAATTCAGTGATAATTGTTAGGCTATTGGAAAAGAATTAGGCCTCCTATAAAAAGTAAACAGAACTTAAATAAAAGTGGAAAACCGAGTGAGGCCGCCGTAAATCAGAGCTGAAGTATTTGACACAGGTTCAGGAAGCGACGCAGGATGTGACACAATACAAGTCAAGGACATTTGGTTCTTCCTTCCTTTAATAAGACGAATGTGCCTTTATATTACACTACATTTGTGCTGCTCCCAACAATGAACTGTATATCGGCATTGTTTTATTTTACCTTAGCAGTTCGTTATGTTTTGCATCGAAGGATATACATAATCGCGACTGATTTTGAAATTTTGATGGATTGAAGTAGAGATATTCATCCGTTGAACTACATATTTTGATATTGTTTATCTAGATATTTTATTCTTTTGAACTGGATATATTTGTCGATTTATGAAAACATTTTGGTTGACTGATATTTTGGTCAATTTAACTAGACATTTTGATTGATTTTTCTAGAGATTTTATTCGATTGAACTGGATATTTTTGTCGATTTATCAAGACATTTTGGTTGACTGAACTAGAGATTTTGGTCAATTTAACTAGACATCTTGATCGATTTTTCTAGAGATTTTATTCGATTGAACTGGATATTTTTGTCGATTTATCAAGACATTTTGGTTGACTGAACTAGATATTTTGGTCAATTTAACATTTTGATCGATTTTTCTAGAGATTTTATTCGATTGAACTGGATATTTTTGTCGATTTATCAAGACATTTTGGTTGACTGAACTAGAGTTTTGGTCAATTTAACTAGACATCTTGATCTATTTTTCAAGAGATTTTATTCGATTGAACTGGATATTTTTGTCGATTTATCAAGACATTTTGGTTGACTGAACTAGATATTTTGGTCAATTTAACTAGACATCTTGATCGATTTTTCTAGAGATTTTATTCGATTGAACTGGATATTTTTGTCGATTTATCAAGACATTTTGGTTGACTGAACTAGATATTTTGGTCAATTTAACTAGACATCTTGATCGATTTTTCTAGAGATTTTATTCGATTGAACTGGATATTTTTGTCGATTTATCAAGACATTTTGGTTGACTGAACTAGATATTTTGGTCAATTTAACATTTTGATCGATTTTTCTAGAGATTTTATTCGATTGAACTGGATATTTTTGTCGATTTATCAAGACATTTTGGTTGACTGAACTAGAGATTTTGGTCAATTTAACTAGACATCTTGATCGATTTTTCTAGAGATTTTATTCGAATGAAATGGATATTTTTGTCGATTTCTCAAGACATTTTGGTTGACTGAACTAGTGATTTTGGTCAATTTAACTAGACGTCTTGATCGATTTTTCTAGAGATTTTATTCGATTGTACTGGATATTTTTGTCGATTTCTCAAGACATTTTGGTTGACTGAACTAGTGATTTTGGTCAATTTAACTAGACGTCTTGGTCTATTTTTCTAGAGATTTTATTCGATTGTACTGGATATTTTTGTCGATTTATCAAGAGATTTTGGTTGACTGAACTAGAGATTTTGGTCAATTTAACTAGACGTCTTGATGTATTTATCTAGATATTTTATTCGATTGAACTAGATATTTTTGTCGATTTATCAAGACATTTTGGTTGACTGAACTAGATATTTTGGTCAATTTAACTAGACGTCTTGACGATTTTTCTAGATATTTTATTCGATTGAACTGGATATTTTTGTCGATTTATCAAGACATTTTGGTTGACTGAACTAGAGATTTTGGTCAATTTAACTAGACGTCTTGATCGATTTTTCTAGAGATTTTATTCGATTGAACTGGATATTTTTGTCGATTTATCAAGACATTTTGGTTAACTGAACTAGAAATTTTGGTCAATTTAACTAGACATTTTGATCGATTTTTCTAGATATTTTATTTGATTGAACTGGATATTTTTGTTGATTTATCAAGACATTTTCGTTGACTGAACTAGAGATTTTGGTCAATTTAACTAGACATTTTGATCGATTTTTCTAGAGATTTTATTCGATTGAACTAGATATTTTTGTAGATTTATCAAGACATTTTGGTTAACTGAACTAGAGATTTTGGTCAATTTAACTAGACGTCTTGACCGATTTTTCTAGATATTTTATTCGATTGAACTGGATATTTTTGTCGATTTATCAAGAGATTTTGGTTGACTGAACTAGAGATTTTGGTCAATTTAACTAGACGTCTTGATCTATTTATCTAGATATTTTATTCGATTGAACTAGATATTTTTGTCGATTTATCAAGACATTTTGGTTGACTGAACTAGAGATTTTTGGTCAATTTAACTAGACGTCTTGATCAATTTTTCTAGATTTTATTCGATTGAACTGGATATTTTTGTCGATTTATCAAGACATTTTGGTTGACCGAACTAGAGATTTTGGTCAATTTAACTAGACGTCTTGATCGATTTTTCTATAGATTTTACTCGATTGAACTGGATATTTTTGTCAATTTATCAAGATATTTTGGTTGACTGAACTAGTGATTTTGGTCAATTTAACTAGACATCTTGATCGATTTTTCTAGAGATTTTACTCGATTGAACTGGATATTTTTGTCGATTTATCAAGACATTTTGGTTGACTGAACTAGATATTTTGGTCAATTTAACTAGACGTCTTGATCGATTTTTCTATAGATTTTACTCGATTGAACTGGATATTTTTGTCAATTTATCAAGATATTTTGGTTGACTGAACTAGTGATTTTGGTCAATTTAACTAGACATCTTGATCGATTTTTCTAGAGATTTTACTCGATTGAACTGGATATTTTTGTCGATTTATCAAGACATTTTGGTTGACTGAACTAGTGATTTTGGTCAATTAAACTAGACATCTTGATCGATTTTTCTAGAGATTTTATTCGATTGAACTGGATATTTTTGTCGATTTATGAAGACATTTTGGTTAACTGAACTAGAGATTTTGGTCAATTTAACTAGACATATTGATCGATTTTTCAAGAGATTTTATTCGATTGAACTGGATATTTTTGTCGATTTATCAAGACATTTTGGTTGACTGAACTAGAGATTTTGATCAATTTAACTAGACATATTGATCGATTTTTCTAGTGATTTTATTCGATTGAACTGGATTTTTTTGTCGATTTTTCAAGATATTTTGGTTGACTGAACTAGAGATTTTGGTCAATTTAACTAGACGTCTTGATCGATTTTTCTAGAGATTTTATTCGATTGAACTGGATATTTTTGTCGATTTATCAAAACATTTTGGTTGACTGAACTAGATATTTTGGTCAATTTAACTAGACATATTGATCGATTTTTCTAGAGATTTTATTCGATTGAACTGGATATTTTTGTCGATTTATCAAGACATTTTGGTTGACTGAACTAGAGATTTTGATCAATTTAACTAGACATCTTGATCGATTTTTCTAGAGATTTTATTCGATTGAACTGGATTTTTTGTCGATTTTTCAAGATATTTTGGTTGACTGAACTAGAGATTTTGGTCAATTTAACTAGACGTCTTGATCGATTTTTCTAGAGATTTTATTCGATTGAACTGGATATTTTTGTCGATTTATCAAAACATTTTGGTTGACTGAACTAGATATTTTGGTCAATTTAACTAGACATATTGATCGATTTTTCTAGAGATTTTATTCGATTGAACTGGATATTTTTGTCGATTTATCAAGACATTTTGGTTGACTGAACTAGAGATTTTGATCAATTTAACTAGACATCTTGATCGATTTTTCTAGAGATTTTATTCGATTGAACTGGATTTTTGTCGATTTTTCAAGATATTTTGGTTGACTGAACTAGAGATTTTGGTCAATTTAACTAGACGTCTTGATCGATTTTTCTAGAGATTTTATTCGATTGAACTGGATATTTTTGTCGATTTATCAAAACATTTTGGTTGACTGAACTAGATATTTTGGTCAATTTAACTAGACATATTGATCGATTTTTCTAGAGATTTTATTCGATTGAACTGGATATTTTTGTCGATTTATCAAGACATTTTGGTTGACTGAACTAGTGATTTTGGTCAATTTAACATTTTGATCGATTTTTCTAGAGATTTTATTCGATTGAACTGGATATTTTTGTCGATTTATTAAGACATTTTGGTTGACTGAACTAGTGATTTTGGTCAATTTAACTAGACGTCTTGATCTATTTATTTAGAGATTTTATTCGATTGAACTAAATATTTTGTCGGACTGATTTAAAGACTTTGGTCGATTGAAGTAGCAATGTTTGTTGATTTCATCCATTGAACTACAAATTTTGATCGGTTTATGTCGAGATTTTCGTCGATTTGTCTGGAGATTTTGACTGATCTAGAGATTGATTAATCTATTAACATAAAGATTTCGATCAATTTGTTTAAACATTTCGTTCGTTTGGTCCAGAGATTTTGGTTGATTTTGTAAACGTTTTGATCGAAATATGTTTTCAGTTCTTCTTATTTCATTATAGTGGTATTTACATGGTGTCTATCCGTCTAAACAGTATATCAGTGTGTACAGCTAAACATTCAAATGATTTACCTATTTATATGATTTTTAAATGCAGTAAAGTTTGTACACTTGCAGTACGCGATGCTAAAGGAAGATTATTAAATAATAAAAACATTAATTAGTAAAAAAATATTGTTTAATTTTCAGTGGCCGTCATTTTGAAAAGTACGAACGGATTTTGTTTCTTTAAAATGAAAATCGTTTGTAAAATAAATTTTCGTGAAGTTTTCACGTATCGACAAATTTATTTACATTATTTACCAAATATTCTTTTCTGTTTTTTTTTTTTAAATTGATAAATTAAAGCAAAATGAACAATCTGATTTTATTTTTATTCTAAAGTTTCAAATTAATTCACTACCTCCGTGACACAAACCTGTCTAGTCCAAGCCCTCTGCTGACAATTTGTTTACACTACATTAGTCACCTACCCCATTACAGCTTTCTTGTGTATCTTAAAGACCAGTTTTACTGGCGATAAATCTTTTTATTACTTTTATATTTTATTACACCTAATGGCAGTAACATTAACGTACTTTGGAACACGAATTACGTGTCATAAAAATTCTGAAAATATATAAATCTTGTAAACTCAATGATTTTTTTTATTGTTTGCGAAACGACGAGACCAATTTTAAAGTTGGGTTACAAATAACTTTTTTAGAAAATGTAGTTCTATATGCAGCACTATGCAATGTGGGTGATGGAAGAGGAAACATTTCAACATGATCCTAGAGCAAATATGTCTGTCACAACACAACTGTAGATTCAGAATAAAAGTGGTCTTCAATAAACGGTCAGTAACTTTCAATAGCAGAAACTACCTCGAGGTCATCAGACCGTAAGTTTTGCTTGGCGATGAATAAAGAACATACGTTAAAGGATATTGAGACCACAGAAATATCCTGAACAAAACGTCAGGAAAATCAATACCATTTTATTAGACCCAATACATTTCACAAAGTAATGCATTGAAAATATTAAAAACAACTATATATATCTTACGAAAAAAAGTTCAAATGCAAAAATAAAATAAACTCATATTTCAAGAAGAAAAGCACTGTTTTTCAAGATATGGACGATTAAAAGCCAATTAAAAACGAATAAAATATGAAAAAGAGAGTCTGCTGGGTATAGATTCTTCCATCGCCAGTTTCGTGGGGGGGTACTATATTACGTGCTTAATTGCGCAGTGAACAGAACCCTGACCGCTGTCAAAGTAATTTCTTAGTTTTTTAAATAATTTCATAATTTTAAACGCAGATATATGAAATTGTCAACGCTGATTATGATTGTTAGATCAGATTTTTTAAAACGGTGAAAGAATATTGTTATTTTTGTTAACCCGTATCCATTATGTAGGCCTACGCCATACAAATGCATGTCTTGTTTATTGGATTTGATTTATATAATAACTCGCTGCTACTTTAAGTTTTAATATTGACTTGTTCATCCCTGTTATATTTCCACTATTGACTAGTTTGAAACGTTGAAATACAGAAATATTTTTCGATTTAATGAATTTTTTTAAGGTAGAACAATTTTAACGAAATTTGTTAAAACTATTTTTTTTTTTTTTAGGAAAGACCGGACGACGTATTAAAATATAAATACAGAATATTTTATTGCTTATTGCTTATTCCTTCTGTAAAAAGCAAAACAATAATATGTAATAAACTATTTACATGCTTTTTAAAATAATTTCATATCTAAACTACAAAATTATTGTAGACTAATTATAATAGCAACGTTATTGATTGTTATAAGGCAAGTTGCGTTTGATCAATTAAAATTGTAAAAGTAAAAATACAGTTAATAAATAATACCAGGTCAAAAATAAATTGTTAGCTAAAAAACCATAAATTTTAATATGTTAAGATTGTAAGGTGTCCTTACTTTATTTCAAAATGATTTTTTTTTCTAAACGTGAGTTCCAGAATAATTTTACATTATTGCTGACTATCCGCCATTTTGTTTTGTTGCCAAACTTGCAGATATAATTTCCTTAAATTTAAAACTTTTCTCGCAAAGTGAGAACAGTCGCCAGTGTACGCGTTGGAAGTTTACAAAAAAACAAACTTTATAAATTGATGTTGCGAATACGTTCTTGCTCGTTTTTCTACAATCAAATTTATTGATTTTAGGTTTTAAATTGAAATCGTTTGATTTAGGTTCACAAAACAAAACTATCGTGTGTTTCGTACGTCATTTATAATTTTCATTTTTTTAAAACAATATACACATTATCTGAAATTTAATTATTCTTTCAAAAAACATACATGTATCTGTGTTGAGTATAATGATCTGCCTTCACTAGCTTCGTCAATTCTACTTTGTTGACGCGTTTCGGAGAACCTCCATCTTCAAAAACTATATCTATACTGGTCACCAATATTATGGCCGGTCCTATTTATAATTTTCTATCTTCACCTCGTCCTCCTCTATTCAACACGTGTACATTAAAACTGACGTGCTCGCTTCTGATTGGCTCTTCAAAATCATACGTTTTCGCTCGCTTCTGATTGGCTCCTTTAAAACTTTCTCTTCAATGGTCGTCCCTCCTGTTAATTTTTGTATAGAAGAAGAATATAAAAAGAACACACACACACACACACACACACACACACACACACACACACACACACACACACACACACACACACACACACACATATATATATATATATATATATATATATATATATATATATGTTTTATATTTGTAGTGTAATTAACTTGCAAGAAATAAGAAGAAATTATGCTCAGAAAAATCTAATATTTGTAGAAAAGTTAATTTATTGTTTTAATGTAATTACAAAATGAAAGGTTTTTTTATTATAATTTAAAGAATCCCAACTGAATTTCGAGCCATAATCAGTGGTATTTAATTAGTATTTAATGACAATTTGTATTATTTTATTGTAAACAGTAAATTCTCTTGTGCGTTCAACCAAACAGTTCCATGAAAACATTGAAGCTCGCAAACGAAACGTTACATCGACTGTGCAGCATTAAATGAGACGTCACTGTTTGTAAAGTATTAATTATTAATCGTTAAAGTTTATGCATACGGTTAATTAATCGTTCGCATTATCGAATCATCCGTCACTCGAAAAATTCGAGCCGTAAAAATGAATTCACTGACGTAGTGATAATTTAATTTGAATTGTTTGAATGTACACAGCTCAGTGAAGACTCACTGAAATACTACGTGCAGCTAGAACAGTAAATTAAAAATATATTGTCTCTTTGCATCACGTGATCGTTACAGAACAAAATTATTTACAATTTTAATAAATTGCAGGGATTCATTTTCGTGTTTTCAATGTAAATTGAAATTTTTAAAATTCTAATACATGTAGATATAAATGCTGATTATGGATGGTGAGATATGAATTTCAAAAAGGTTAAAATTAAGAAAAATATTTTTTTTTAAATTCGCTTCTATTACGCTTCGTGCCATGATTATGTTTAATCAAATTGCATCTTTAGATTATAGGTAGCAATCAAAACTTCATATTTATATTATTTACAGTTAAAAATAATTGATTTTTTTATTTTAAAATAGCTGCTAGATAGAAATCTAAAGTTATTCACATATTTTTAATTTAATTTTTATTGAAGAACCGTCTAAAGAAATAACTGGTTCTAAAGACATCTATAAGCTATGTTTAGGTACAAATAAAGTGTTGTATTTTTTAAATTTATTTATTTCTTAAAAATACTTTAAAAGTAAATTTAGTTTTACTAATAGGACAATTTTGAAAACCATAAAATGTCTCCTCTCGAGCTGCGTGCTCCAACTTCAGAGAATTTCTACGCTGATACAGTTTTGTAGAGTATAGATTTAATGAGACCAATGAGCTACTTTAATAATATAAATTGTGTGTACGGATCTCCTTCGGAATGAGTACTCTTAGCATATTAACTCTTGACTTAATATTCACAATAATCAGAACTGCTTTAATATTTGAAGAGTGAAAACGAAGATTTAATTTGAAAAATTTTCTTGAAAATTAGAAGTAAAGGCAATTTACAATTTACGATATACAAAAAAATATAAATGTTGTTTTCAAGTTTAAACGCCTCAATGAAGATTGTAAATGAGATATTTTTAATGGATTAATTTGTTTGTTGTCTTTCCAAATAAAATTGCAATTATAACTATTAATTAAGTGATTAACTGAAAAAAAAGTAGGGGGCAGGTGTGATTTTTGTAGTTAATGGGAAACAACTATGTACAGTAAAATGTTCGTAGTTATTTTAAAGCAATATCATTCATTATGTTTAGGTTATTTAATACAACCGGCTAAGTTGTATTGTCGGCTTTGTTCTATTTTCGTTATTAAATTTATAACCTATAAAATTAATGACTGAATTTTAACATTGTATCTTACTGAAGTATTTAAAAATGAAACCTACTATAACCGTATTTTACATTCCAAACGTAAATTAAGCTACAGTATTTACTGTTTACTAAAAGCAAAAAGTCTTTTATTTAATAACATTTACATATTAGAACTGGCCTGGATGGTTTTACGGATTCTGCTTCCAAAACTAATTCGGACAATAATGTTTTAAGCCTTGGTTACAGTAATATTTAAATATTAAACTTTCAACAAAGTTTTTTTCTTTAGCAATTAGCTGTTTTGGTACACACACGATTATTTCTGTCACCTATTGTGCTGCACTCTCACGGTCACACTTAAATTTTGTTTACAGAACTTTTTGGGTTTTTTTTTGTGAAGCCTTAAAATGTAAAAGTATAAGGCGTGCAAGTTCACTTGTATTTTGACAAAACTGTAGGTACGCCATATATGTAGGCTAATAATGCAGGTCTTTATTTTTTAGTGCAAAACTGATCGTAATGCTTAGCGTAAAAATACATGAAAGATGTATTTTCAGAATCTTGGATTGTGCCCTAACGTAAACAAGTATATAGAGTTTCTGGAAAATCTAAACACAATGAAGCGGCACGTAATTTGATTTTAAATATTTCGACAAACATTAATAAATTTTATGTGGAGAAAAGCGGTGGGGAAAACAAATTTATATAATATTATTGGGTAATTTCATTTAAAGTGACACGCCTTCAAAAGTGATCAAAATTTAAAGAATAGTCACCAAATGGTAAACGTTTACTGCTATATCAAAAAAATTTAAAAATATGTAATTACTTTAAAATTCCGACAAGAATCAATCACAGTTTCCTGAAGAATAACAATCTTGGCGACGGCGTGTCTTCCATGATTTCCTTGGCAGAAATATTAGTGCAGATGTAAAACTAGCAGATTATTAATCTTGAACTAATTTGGCTTCAACCATACAAATTGTATTGTTACATTGTATCTGAATTCAAAATTGTATCTTATTGAAGTTTTTAAAATGAAACCTACTATAACCGTATTTTACATTACAAGCTTGAATTAGGCTACAGCATTTACTGTTTACTAAAAGCAAAAAGTCTTATATTTAATTTTTTTTTTTATTTATATTAATTACAACTGAGGCGTGCCCCATCTAGTAATTTTTCTTTATCATTGTGTTCACTGTGTGCTGGGGTGCAGTCCGAAGGCTGGTCCCAATGTGTTTACGGCCTGGAGAGGTCAATTGGCTTGGTCCTCTTCAGCCTTCTTGTGATGTTGTCACTGCGGCATAGTAGTTGGACAATCTCTGTATTATTATGCTGTTCTAACCTGCAATAATGCTTAACCGAGAGCTTTTTAATGACTTCCTGAACCGATTCAACACCTAGGTCCCTATGTATGTTTTCATTTCTCACATACCAAGGGGCGTTGACAATCGTTCTCAATACTTTATTTTGAAAAACTTGAATAATTTTACTATTGCTTTTTCTTGTACATCCCCAGAGTGGTGCACCATAGGTCCATATTGGTCTTAGAACTTGCTTGTATAGCAGTATCTTGTTGTCTATCGAAAGTTCTGAATTTCTTCCAATAAGCCAAAACATTTTATTGAATTTGAGCTGTAGCTCCTCTTTTTTCTTTTTTACATGCACCTTCCATCGGAGCTTTGCATCGAGTGTCATTCCTAGATATTTAGCACTGTTTGTATATGTTATACTCCTTTCGTTTAATATTATTGGTAATGGTTCATATTTTCTATTCGTAAAATTAATGTGTACAGTTTTTGCTTCATTAAGCTTTACTCTCCATTTTTTTGTCCATTGACTTACTGCGTTTTATATTTAATAAAATTTACATATTAGAACTGACTTAAATGGTTTTACAGATTATACTTCCAAAACTAATTCGGACAATAATTTTGAAACTTTGATCACTAAAATATGTTTAAATTTTTCTGAAACTCTATATATTTGCTTACGTTAGGCACAATTAAATATTCTGTAACTACATCTTTCATGTGTTATTACGCTAAGTGAACTTTGAAACTAAATACATATTGTTTAAGGAGGCAACTTGCACTGTGATGATCTATCCGTTCCTTAGTGATTCAAGTAAAACAAATTCTATATATTCACATAAAAACTTTGCACTAAGGGTGTACAAGCAAATTTAAATATTTTACAGGCCTATTTAATAAATGTATCGAAGAATAAATCAAATAGTTATTTTAACGAAGAAAGTCACACCGCTGCCACTTGGAGGAAATGAAAGGTGATTCAACAACTTCTTTAATTGAGGGTTAGTTTTTTAACTACTGATTGGTTCTTGTTTAGATATTTACTTTACTGTTCAGCTGTCATGGAGTAATTCCAATAATCCAGTAAGCTAAAATGTAGGACAAACACTGTGAGCAATGAATTTATTCAACTATTCCTGCAGCCGGAAGTCAAACAATCAAACAGAAAGTCAATCTTCTGTAAGAATCACAAAATGATATCATCTGTTACACACGATGTATTAATCCGCTCTTAAAACTATTATTTTCTATTGAAAGAGAAGATTGCACTTAAAAAAGTAAAACCGACAATTATTGTTTGATGTAAGATATTAATGTATTAGTGTAATATTAATGTATTAGTTGGGCTACAAGGTTGAAGTTGCTTCTTATTGGCTTTGTAACTAACTGAATTTCTTCCATACAAAAAAAAGGTGGCAGTGGCATGACTGCCGACAGAAGTGACTACTTATCACGGGTTATGGCTATATATTTTACACCACAAAATAAAATTTATAGTCGATTTTCAAAATCATGAGTACGTTCATTTCAGTGTAATATATTTCTAAATACAATATTATATGATTTTATGGTTTTTTGCCAAGACATAGATTTTTGCTACTCGACACTAGAATAGGCTATAACTGACCATAGGAGAAGCACGGTGTCCCAAATGTATTTCTGATACTCTTAATATCTGACCCTGTGACTTATTAATTGTCATTGTAAATGCCAACTTCAATGGATACTGAAATATTTTAATTTGGAAAGGCAGGTTGTTTGAAATTTTAAGATTGTTTCAATTAAAATCATTGCCAATGTAAGCTTATAAACAATAATTTTATCATAAATAATAACAGGGATTCAGATTTTTAAAAAGGAAATACATGTATGTCCATCTCAAGTACCTAAACCATGTTCATTTTAAATTTCATCTCAATCTGTCCAATAGTTAATGTGTGATTGAATAGCAAACAAAAACACACATAAACTTTTGAATTTAAAATATTATATTAAGAAGTATAAAATATTATTAAAACGTCACTGTTGTAGCCTACATTTAACAAATATCATAAAACTGAATACTAAATAATTCAATTGCACTGGGTAAGTAGTATAATGGCATTTAAATAATTATTATTCACACCTACCAATATTTAATAACTTACAAAACGTCACTGTTACACAGTTAACACTTGTCATAAAACTAAATACTAAATAAAGTTGGACTGGGTAAGTAGTATAATGGCGTTTAAAATAATTTAAATATTTATTATTCACACTTACCAATATATAATAAACGTATAAAACGTCACTGTTATTCAGTGAACACTTGACACAAAACTAAGTAATTAATTTGAACTGGGTAAGTAATATAATGGCACGAACATGCAAGTTTTCTCTTAAAATATATATAAGAGCGTGATGCGTGGCGGCAAACTGAATTTTTTCCCGTGCAAAATATACATACATACGCCGCGATAAGAAGTAGTCACTTCAATAAGAGCGTGATGCGTGGCGGCAAACTGAATTTTTTCCCGTGCAAAATATACATACATACCCCGCGATAAGAAGTAGTCACTTCAATAAGAGCGTGATGCGTGGCGGCAAACTGAATTTTTCCCGTGCAAAATATACATACATACCCCGCGATAAGAAGTAGTCACTTCAATAAGA
Organism: Callitettix versicolor; assembly: GCA_022606455.1. Taxonomy (NCBI): domain Eukaryota; kingdom Metazoa; phylum Arthropoda; class Insecta; order Hemiptera; family Cercopidae; genus Callitettix; species Callitettix versicolor. The sequence goes on along the minus strand of CM040189.1, from coordinate 101,720,833 downwards.
GCGTGATGCGTGGCGGCAAACTGAATTTTTTCCCGTGCAAAATATACATACATACCCCGCGATAAGAAGTAGTCACTTCAATAAGAGCGTGATGCGTGGCGGCAAACTGAATTTTTTCCCGTGCAAAATATACATACATACCCCGCGATAAGAAGTAGTCACTTCAATAAGAGCGTGATGCGTGGCGGCAAACTGAATTTTTCCCGTGCAAAATATACATACGTACATACCCCGCGATAAGAAGTAGTCACTTCAATAAGAGCGTGATGCGTGGCGGCAAACTGAATTTTTTTCCCGTGCAAAATATACATACGTACATACCCCGCGATAAGAAGTAGTCACTTCAATAAGAGCGTGATGCGTGGCGGCAAACTGATTTTTTTCCCGTGCAAAATATACATACATACCCCGCGATAAGAAGTAGTCACTTCAATAAGAGCGTGATGCGTGGCGGCAAACTGAATTTTTTTCCCGTGCAAAATATACATACTTACATACCCCGCGATAAGAAGTAGTCACTTCAATAAGAGCGTAATGCGTGGCGGCAAACTGAATTTTTTCCCGTGCAAAATATACATACATACCCCGCGATAAGAAGTAGTCACTTCAATAAGAGCGTGATGCGTGGCGGCAAACTGAATTTTTTTCCCGTGCAAAATATACATACGTACATACCCCGCGATAAGAAGTAGTCACTTCAATAAGAGCGTGATGCGTGGTGGCAAACTGAATTTTTTCCCGTGCAAAATATACATACATACCCCGCGATAAGTAGTCACTTCAATAAGAGCGTGATGCGTGGCGGCAAACTGAATTTTTTCCCGTGCAAAAAATACATACATACCCCGCCATAAGAAGTATTCACTTCAATAATACAATTTTATTTTTGTCAAAGTTATTTAAAAATGAGGTATTAAACCTGCAGAAGCCATATTCAGAAACCTTGAAATTACTTCTGATAATGATAACTAGTTTTTTTTTTTTTTGTTTTTTTTTTTTTTTTGTTTGAGTGACGTATACAGAGGTATACGTTTATAGTTACGAAATGGAAACAATCAAAAATACGTTAACGTTTGTACGACGCTAGCATGTTTTTGTGACATGCTTTTGAAGTTTTAATTTGTTTGAATTCAAAGAAAAACAAAATTTATTGCCTATACAAGCATTTATGATAAAAACTTTAGCAAAACCGATGAACCATTTTATTAAAATCAATCTAAATTTTCTTGTTTTCATATCGATAACTTCATATATTGTTTACTTGGATAAATACTAAAACAACAAAAAGTGTTTTCAATTCTTTTGAATCGTTTTTTTTTCACTTAAAACTCTAAGTGAACAATAATGTCAGGCGTGTGAAAACTCCAAATCAGAAATATCTAAATTAACTTGTCACTGCAGCTCTGAAACACCTCAAATACTGGTTTTTCTTTACGTCACTAAAAGTTACCGAAAGTTGTAACAGTTGCAAATAGTAAATATCTCATTTCCATAGATTACACGTTATAACAAGCAAACTAATTTTGGATTCAACAGTGCTGAACAACAACAAAACAACAAACACACAAGCTTGATAATACACATGTGACATAAACATCGTAAAAGAGAAGTACAATATTAATTAGGCGATACAAAAGACATGCGAAGACACTGGCTTCATTCTTCTGTAGGTCTGTCGGTACTGCTCACATTGGTCAACCGTACGGTAAGCCGTTGATAAACCCTCCCTACGTAAACTATGCATTTTAACAAGTTTCAAAAAAAACCAAAACTTTTATAATAGAATGTAGTTTAAGTGAAAATTTTCAAATAATAAATGAAAACATATATTATTTTCATAAATCGTAATGAAAGACTTTTTTAAGTATTTAAATAAATATTTAAGCATAAGTTAAATATATCAAAATTTTGATATATTAAGTAAAATAATTCTTTTTATAGTGATAGTGATATTGATATTATATAGTGATAATACGAGAGTGATAATATAGTGATAGTAATAAAATAATTATTTAATGTTATTTAATTAAATAATAATCTATTACAAGAATATTGTTGAAAACAACAGAACGTACAAATTGAGATTTTATATAATGAAACATTTTTAAATGTTAAAGGCATTAAAGGAAACATTATTTATTAAAGGAATTCAGGAAAAACAAACTTGAATTGGTCTTCCAATTGACGAAAGAAACATACAATAAGAAATCCCTTTCATGGGGGTCCAAAATTAAACATTATAAAACAGTGATCAAGCCGGAAGCACTGTACGCAGCAGAAACATTAACCATGAATCGCATAGGCCAGATAGAAAAGCTTGAAATAACGGAAAGGAAAATCTTAAGAAAAATTATAGGAACAGAATTTCAGGATAATAAGGTAGTATATATAAGAAATGAAGCTCTCTATAAGAAAATTGAAAAACTGTCAGATACTATGAGAAAAAGGAGAATAAATTTTTACGGCCATCTTCTTAGAATGAACTCCAATAGATTGACGAAACAGGTGTTTGATTTTTTCTATAATCGTAAAACAAAACCGAACTGGTTTAAAGAAATTGAAAAAGACCTAATAGAATTAAAAATTACAGAAAATTCACTGCTTGACCAAACTGCTAAGATAAGTACCAAGGACGAAAGAATAAGATTCCAAGATAAAACCAAAATAAGACCTAAACCTGTCATTTCGGAAGATGAGAGGAAAAGAAGATCGGAAAGAATGAAGAGCTACTGGGAACAAAGAAAAGTACAGCGCGCAAGAAATGATTGATTCAGCGTACCCCAAAGAGGGTGAAACGAAAAGAAGAAGAAGAAGAAATATTATTATTAGAAGTCTATTAAAGTTTTGAGTTGTTTCTGTTATTATTAAGTGGCATCATCTCTTTGTCTAATATTCTAGAACGGTTTTTATATTGAACAATTTTAATCACTTTCAAATTTTAGAATCAACTGAATAATTTAGAAAAAATGTATTAAAGAATATATATTTATGTCCTAAATTAAGCACGTATTCAAAGTTTCTGGAAAATTTACCGCGAGAAATTTAATTCGAAACGTCCTAAACAGACAAACGGACTTTATTATTGAAGATAAGCGTCAATAAAAAAGTTCAGTAATTGCTAAATTTTGTTTGAATTCTTATTTGTCCAATTCAAGTGTTCAAACGGTATAATTTAATTTTCAAAAATACGTTGGAATACGTAATATCTGTAGTCATATTTTTACTTTTAAATTGTAATGACAAAATTAGTAGAAAATATTTTTTTATAATTTTTGTGATGTACAAAATATTATGACCTATTCTTCTCGTCAGTGGTCTATCCACTCACCTCGTAAAGGCTACCGCGGTTTCGAAACTCTATCGTTTCATCTTCAGGCCACGATACAAAACGTTACAATCTGTCGAGGTCGTTACAAAGTCAAACAAAACATTAAAAACATACATCACAAACACTGAGCACAATTACATTAAAATATGTACGATTAAATTCGGCTTGGACAAGCGACACGCGCGACTCGTACGTCGTTACATTCCGGACTTTTTAATCGTGTAATTGTGCTCAGTGTTTGTGATGTATGTTTTTAATGTTTTGTTTGAATTTGTTACTACCTCGATAAAGGGATTTAACGTTTTGTATCACGGCCTGAAGATGAAACGATAGAATTTCGAAACCGCGATGCCTTTACGAGGTGAGTGGATAGACCACTGACGGGAAGAATAGATCATAACCCTAATTACGTAAATATGTGGTCCGGTGGCTATGTTACAATAATGAAATACAAAATATTGTCGCGTAATATTTCAAAAAGTTCGTATATACTAAAAAAATGTATTTATTTCATAAAAATTTCTGAGCGTGTACATTTTATTTACTGTAAAAATTAATCATTTTTTAAATTTTTAAATGTAGAAATAATCAAGATTTATTTAAGAAATAATTAGATTATCTTCTTACAGTTATTGCACAGGTACGTAAAATATTTTAGCTTGTACTTACTACTTTCTCACTTTATCCATTGATGTATCAGTTTTTAAATCTTCTAATTTAATTAAATAAAGTGTACAGTGAATTTTTTCCCGCAGATTTAGCTGAGATTTCAAACTATTTAAAAATTTTTTTAAAGTTCTTCAAAACAATATAAACGGATTTCTTCAAATGACTAACTCTTTTGATAACGAAAATATAATTTTAAGTACAAAACAAAATATGGGACGATTTCAGTATAAAAATTTCGATATTGGATATATGAACACGAGTTTACTTACAAATGATCATAAAATAAAATACATTTTTTGGGACGCTAACAAGGCTTGCATAAATATACGATAAACGCATATATAAATAAATGCCAAAACCTGGTACACAAACTTTTCACAAAAAAGGCAGTCTGTCATGCCTACATTTTCGATGTTAAATTTACATTGTTTTTATAACTTTTTCTCAAGAACTACTCAAAATAAACATATTAAATTTTCACTCTAGTTTGTTAGTAATATTATCAATGTCACACTATCAATGTAGAAAAATAATTTTTACTTTATATTTTGAATATTTGTTTAAAAAAATTCAAAACCTTTTATAAAAATGCCACAATTTATTTTTTACATTTATTTTACTAAACAAAATGCAAAGTTATAGAATTGTGTATATAGGCAAGTTACACTTAAAAACGTTGTAGATTTTGTATATCCACAGAAAAGGTGCACAAATATTGTAAAACCAAATTTGCGAAAAACGCAGTTAAAATTTGTACATTTTTATATCCCTTGCGTATTATATGAGGTAAAACAATGTCCAAATAAATCCACTGTAGATATTGTGATTTGAAAAAAAAATCAAGATGTCACACAGAAAATCTTAACTTTCAAATTAAGTGTAAAATTGAAGTTTATTTCTTAATTTAGATGGTGAAGCCTAGGCTAGGTAGGCCTAAACACAAAACTGGAAATTGCATAACTAATCTCTAAACTAACTAAGCCTAAGTTTACAATAGTTTTAAACGGAACTAAAGTCACTTCCCTTCAATATTTGCACCGTTTTATTTAAATGTAATCTTCCAATTACATCAAACAATAACAAAATGATAAACTTCAAAAACCGAAATCATCCAAATACTTCTACACATTTAAAGTAAAAAAAAAAACAACAGATTACAATTATAAGAGGTGGCTACAAACATAATACGAACAAATGATTTCTTTAAAGTTGTCAATAAACTTAAAACTGTTTTCACTCTCCATGAGTATAGTACTTACTATGACAGAACTCTACAATGTTAGCTGTAGATTTTACTACGTTAATTTTATTTACACTAAATTAGTTTTTAATTGATTAATTATAAACTTTAAAACATACTATTTTAAATCGATGTTTTTCACCAAATTTGATGTCTGACTTCCCTTAAATTATTTCAAAAAATGTTCTGAAATCACAAAAAGAAACTAATAAGTCAAAATAATTAGCACTCATGTGCTCAAATACAAAGATCATATTTATAATTAGTGAAATAAATTTTAAATTTAAATTACTGTTTGTGAACAAACCGGAAAAATTTTTACGGCGGTGAAGGTAACTTTTTTTGTTTTAAATTTTATTTCCTTCCGTATAACACATATTGTAAAATTTGCTAAATTAAACTGAGTCCAATATTGATGATTATTTCGGCTAATACCTTTTTTCTTGTTTTTTTCGTATATTTTTAATTTTCCAAAAAGTTTAAAATATTAACCAATTAATTATGGAAAAATATGAATTGCGTGCAAATTAACCGAATAAGTTCAACTATCTATTCTTCAATACACACGCGCGCGCGCGCACGTAGAGAGAGAGAGAGAGAGAGAGAGAGAGAGAGAGAGAGAGAGAGAGAGAGAGAGAGAGAAGATTGGACTGATATTTAAGTAAACATTACTTGTTTTGGAGACAGGCGTTTAAGAAAAACTGATTTACATATACAATTGTTGAAACATACTTTTTCCCAGATCTCCAAACTTTCTGTTTACCTTTCTATATTCAGAAAGAAAAATAACATATTTTAACTAAAAACATACCAAATATTTATTTACTAGAGTTCATAACAATGTATAAAACTTTATATATTCTGTTTAAATTTATGGTTTATATTTTCAGTACAAACTTCCATCAATGAAACAAAACATTAGAGACATGAAGACGCTCAGCGCTTCCATGCTGAAAGGGTTCCAAACATTTGCGGAAGACAAACTAACCAACTTTCCAAACGCCAAAGTCAGTCTGAAGATACTTATTATTTTAATTTACTACGTGGTAATGTCTGTGTTCACCACGACCGGCATAATGCAAAGCACTAACAGCGACTACGCCATAGACGCTTTTTTTGATTTTATCTGTGTAACTAGCGTCAGCGTAGCTATTTTCATAATGGGCGCCTGGAAGAAGAACAACGTCTACAAGTTATTCGACATTTTGTCTAAAGATTTGTTTGTCTACTCCCCGCCGTTATCGGAACAACAACAAACGATCATTAAAAACGCTACCAAACAGGCGAACCTTTGCTACTTCTTGCTTTCCATTGTGGCGACTGCAGGATGCGCTACGAAAGTAGTGCCGCCGTTTTTCACCTTTCTGCATTCAGCGTCTAAAGGTTTACAGTACACAAAGATAGGCCTACCAGTGCACTGCTGGTTCCCGTTTACAACCGACTCCGCATTTAACTTCCTGTTTGCTTACTGTCTCACTGGAATATTCATAATTATTGTATCCTTTGTTTACATTTCGGTGGCTTCGTTATTTTTTGTCATAATTATTTACATACGTAAGGAAATGAAAGTTTTAGCAGTGACAATCGCAGAACTGGACTCAAGGTGTGAATATATGCAGACAGAAGTGAAGACCGATTACTTCAAGAGAAAAACTCGAGTTAATTTAACGTTGCCTTTAGAATACTACCTGCATACATGCATGAAGGACGTTATACAACACCATATTGAGATAATACGGTAAGTGAACTAATAAATACATAGAGTGTTTCATATCATATTATATATATATATATATATATATATATATATATATATATATATATATATATAAACACAAACTTAAATAAAAATAGAGCACAAATGTTAGATAGGCCTTAGAGGTACTTTCCCACTTTCACACTTATCCAAGACTAGTAATAGCAGTTTTAGGTATTGTGGGGATATCACCGGCGTAAATGTAAACATCCTCATAAAAATTACTCTATGAAAAAATCGGCTTTCTATAACTAAGCAGTTTACACAACTGTCATACCAGGGCAGTGTGGGATAAAACTAAAGCTAGATTGCCTAATCCTTTTTTTCCACTTGCCTGTTCTTACGCTATGAAAACTATTTTCTTCGCTATATTGATCTTAAGCAAAAATTAATAATAAATTAAATATTTATAACAAACAGTTTCCTTACGCTACACCATGCCATGTGTAATCATTACTCCATAATGAATTCATATTTCATGGTTACGGGATATGAAATTTTAATTTTAAAAGGTAAAACGTCTTCTTTTACCTTACATTGTAAAAGGCCTTTTTTTTACAATACATGACGCGTAAGTTAAAAGAAATATATGAAGAGTGGAACAACAATATATATGAATACAGGAAAACAAAATATTTATGTATAGGTGACAAAATAAGTAGTCTAGACATTGACTCTACGGAGGACATACAACCACGTGAAGAGTGTAGATATTTGGGCGTAAAGTTCGACAAAAGCGGTACGGATGAAAGCGAAATAAGATCGAGAATAACAGAAACAAGGAAAATAATAGGATAGAACCGTGTATTATGGAGTAAGAACATAATAAGATCACAAAAGCTCAAGTATATATAGTGCGATTATAAAGATTTTTTTAATATATGGAGCTGAGAAGTGGAGAATTAAAAAACAACAAGAAAAGGATAGAGGCTGTAGAAATGGATGCTTTGAGAAGATCTGACAGGATATCGAAAGTCCAAAGAATAAAAAATTAGGTAATTCTACAACAGATGGGAATCGAGGACGCGATTATAAAGGATATTGGGAGAAGTCAGTTAATTTGGTACGGTCATGTCCAACGGATGAGCCAAGCTCGACTGCCGAAACAAGCAATGGAGTGGGTGCCACCCTTTAAAAGGGCAAGAGGAAGACCAAGAAAGAGCTGGATGGAAGGAATCCGTAAAGCTATGAGTGATCGAAATTTACAAATCGAACAATGGGAAGATCGGGAAGAGTGGAATCTAGGCATCGGACAACGTCACTGCACGTTTTTAAGGATATTATTATTATTAAAAGGTCTTCGAGTCAATTGAAAAGGCATGTTTGATAACCTCTAATTGCATTTTGACATTATTGTACTTCGGACATCATTGTACTTCGTATTTTATGATGTCCGTATTAACAATAGACAGATGCACAGTAGAAGGAGATATCACACATATATTTGTGTAAAAATAGTGTCAAAAACAAAAAGTGGCATTTGTAATGTGACTGCCTATTCGTGATTAATATGTTAGCTTCTTAAAATTTACAAAATATTGTGTGATTTGTGATGCCGCGCATGCGCATCCATGATGCCGTTTTGCCTATGGCAGTTAAAAGTGTCTTTTATGTTAAAATTTTCCACAAACAGTAAGTTTTCGTGTGAAAATCGTTTTACAATGTCAGAAGCAGGTTACAATTTTGTCCTAAAGATACCTCATTTATGCTTGTACGAATAGTATGTGCTGAGAAAAAGAGATGTTGGTTCGAGAAATAATATATATGATTAATGATTAATTGTTATATATCATTTTTTCTGTTTAGGTTGGTAAACCTGCTGAACGATAGTTTTGGGTTAATTTTCTTCGGCATTGCCCAAGTAGTCTGCATTATAATCAGTGTAGCAGCTCACAGACTAAGCCATGTAAGTTTGCATGCAATGCACTAAACTGTGCTACATTACTGTACACTGCACTGTAGAACACTAAGCTACACTATTGCTGCGCTATCTACAATGAACTACACTACACTATGTAATATTACACTACGCTTAACTACAGAACACTGCACTGTATTGCCCTGAAGTTTATTTCCCTGTACTACACTGCATCACAACACTACAGTACACTCTACAACACTATACGGCACTTCGCTGCACTGCACTACATTACACTACTACACTGATCACATTTTAGCGCAATATAACTTTCTTGTCTTAGTAATAAAATCAAAGTAATTATATTTGAAATTTTCTTTTAACCTAGGATTCGTTAATTAAATTCTAAAAATAAGGTTAAATATTTTACATTTTTAGGCTTCGCTAAACGAAGATTTCTTCAACTACTTGGGATTAAGCTTGGCCGATCTGTTCACTTTTGGAATGACATCGTGGTTCGGTCAGTCGGTAATTGATGAGGTAATTTGTTGTTTTCGAAGATACATGAATAAAAAAAAAAAGATATATATATTTTTTTTTTGCTTAATAGAATGGTTTAATTTGCTAGGATTACGTATTTTGTAATTACGTATTAAGTAATTATATTAGTATATTTAATATAGTCAATGTGATAAACTGTTCTTTTTAACCAACGTAACATTAATGGTACTTTTATACAGAATACCTTAAATTTAAAATTGTCTTTGTGAATATTAAGGTAATTTGTTCACAATACGTAAACAAAATAATTTATGCGTAAAGTAATAGGGGAAAATTATTACTTTGCGCCGTAAATGTAGTAAGTATGGGGATTAATATATTAGTGGACAGTTAAAATATGTATTATTTCAAAATTTGGATGACAAAACAATTTAATATACCAGGTGTGTTCAGAAAGTAACTATAATTTTAATTTTTTGAAAAAAGTATTTATTTATTCTTCTACATTGATGTTGTCGCCTTCAAAATAGTCCCCATTTGGAGATTATGCACTTGTGCCAGCGCTTCTTCCAATCCTAGAAACACTTCTCAAACTCGATCTTTAAGATATCCTTTAGTTCTTTCATCGATATCCCTTTAAAACGACGGTCCTTTATGGTTCTCTTTATTTTTGGAAATAGGAAAAAGTCACACGGAGGCATGACGGGTGAATACGGAGGCAGGGGCATCGTTACAGAACTGTTTTGGGCCAAAAATTCACGAACAAGCGATGAAGTGTGAGCTGGTGCTTTATCGTGGTGCAAAAGATTTTTTTTCGGATTTCTTCACGCAAACGGCGTTGAACTTGTAGGTAGTAACCCTTATTGACCGTTTCACCTGGTGGCAGGAATTCATGATGTACTATGCCATTAATATCGAAGAACACAGTGAGCAGCACTTGTCAAGCCTTTTTCGGTCTTGGCGAGCAAGAATGCCTCCACTGGGGTGATTGAGCTTTAGTTTCGACGTCATATCCGTAAACCCATGTTTCGTCACCTATTATAATACGTTTCAGTAATTCTGCATCGTCATTGACGTCATTTAGTGACTCCTGAGCAACTTCCATTCGCCACTGTTTTTGTTCAAAATTCAACGATTTTGGAACGAATTTTGCTGCCACGCGTTTCATACATAAAACATTGGAAACAATGTCATAACATGATCCAATCGATATGTCAACATCATCAGCGACCTCTCTAATTGTGATTCGGCGTTTATTCATAACAATTTCTCTAACTTTTTCCCCGCTTTCATCGGTTGTTGATGTGCTGGGGCGTCCAGGGCGTTCATCATCTTCAACGTCTTCACGGCCTTCTTGGAAACCCTTATACCACTCGTTAACTCTTGTTTTACTCATAGCAGACTCACCATAGGCCTTTGTTAACATTTCACACACTTTGTTACACTTTATTCCATTTTTTACGCAAAATTTGATACATATTCTTTGATCCATTTCTTTTAACAAACGAAAATCGCCAAATTCATAAAAACACGTCTAACCTTAGTGACTGTCACAGACAAATTCAACAATGAAAACAGCTGAAAGTTTTATCATACTTCAAGGGCATGTATGCCAACATAAAATAAATGGTTGACAATCAGACTCTCCAAGCCCGCGAAATTTAAAAATTCTCGTTACTTTCTGAACACACCTCGTATATGAAGAATTTATAAATACGTTATGGTATTCTGTTTGCCTAGGACGGAAGGCTCAGAGAGGCGCTGTACAGTTGTAATTGGACCAACAAATCCTTAAAGTTCAGGAAAACTTTAATGGTAATGTTGGAGGTGACGAAATGCCCTCTGTGTGTGCGCCTTGGCTGGATATACGTCCTGAACTTTAAAACTTTCAGCAAAGTAAGTGATTAATATTTAGAATAAGCTTTGTTGTATTTAGAAACTTCTAATGAATTAAATAGGATAATCAGTTATGCAATGGAAAAATAACTGAATCTATCTAGAGCGTAGAGGGTAAACTTTCTCCACCCTCTAGGGTACGTCCATTATAACTACAGCAAAAACTACAGTTTTATTTATATAAAGCCTTGAATTATAACGCCAAATATTATAACACTAAACTTAATTGACCATAACGCTCACAACTATAACGTCAATAAATGGAAATATGGAAAAAACTTTAACATCAATTAATTAATTTAATACAAAAAACTAAACGTAATGGACTATAACGTCCACAACTATAGCGTCAAGTAATATAATGGAAAGTACAACTATAAAGCCAAGAATTATAATGACAAGAAATATAATACCTAAAATTATTACGTCAAGAAAAATAAAGATAAGAATTATATGGCAAGAACTTCAGTTTTTGTATAAATTTACAGATATTTTTCAGTTACAGTTTTTTTTTCACGTTACACATTTCTTTAATGTTACATTTCCATGTTACAGATTTTGAACGCTGCTTATTCCTACTTCAACTTACTTCGTACAGTCAGATACAAAAAGTAACCGTAAATGTTTTCTGCACGTGAGAACTATCAGATAGAATGCGTACAAGCAACTTAATTACCAAGTTGCACTTATGGCTTTTAACCTCATTGAAGACTATTAAATTTGAATGACACCATTGTTTTCAATTTAAATAAAGCAACTAATTTAATTTACCCCCCCCCCGAATTTAATTAATTAATCACCCGAAGTGTACTGCAGTAAAATCAACAAATAAACTTTTACCTAAAGTAGCTATCAATTTTATTTATTATTTGTCAACAATGATAATTTAAATTTAATGTTGCTCGAACATTGTACGACGTTTACAGATGTGGTTATTTCTTTAGAAAATCTAAAGAAAAATGAATTTTTGACAAAAAATATATATAGCCTACCGAATTTGAAATTAAAATTTAATATTCAAAACAAAGTTCTGGTATAGTACAAATATATATTCTATCAAAATATTGTCCTAAATGTATAGTTTGGATGTATAAAAAAATATAACAAAATTTGTTTGTGAGACTATTTTGATAAAATTGATTTATAAGAGTTTCGACAAAGGGTTTGGAAAATTGATTCCGAAATATAAACGAAATGTTGATGATATTTTTCAAAAAACTGTAATAATAGCATATTTCTTATTTAAATTACGGTAAAAATCGCACATAACTTTTTAAAATTTTTGAAATGATAAAAATACAAAAACAAAATGTAAGCAACGAGTTTACATTCAATAAAGAAACACTCAGTATTTAATAAATTCACTGTCTGTAAAAAATTAAATAGGATTTTTCAGATTTTCGTAAGAAAATCAATTTGTTATCTAGTATTAAAAAAAATCCTTACAAAACAAAAAAAATATTATTTTTTATAAATGAATATATTTTTTTTAAACGAATACCAATTTTTATATATGAATACCAAGGCGGCTTCAGACCTGACAGAAGTGGACCGGAACAGATAATAGCTCTGAAATGGTTAATCGACCCCCACAAGCGGAGGAACAAGAATCTCATCATAACTTTCGTGGACTTTGAGAAGGCTTACGATTGTATTCACAGAGAGTTCATACTGAATACTCTAAAGGAATTCGGTTTTAACGATAAACTAATCTACCTCATAAATATCACACTACAAGACACGATGTCCAAAGTAAAATTCCGAGGAGATTCGTCGGAACCTTTTGAAATAAGAACGGGTCTGAGACAATGAGACGGCTTTCTCCCCCCTTTTATTTAACTGCGTACTAGAAAAAATTATCAGAGAGTGGAACAAAGTCAACGGGCAAGTAAAAATAGGAAGAAGACTCAAGCTAAATTGTCTGGCATTTGCGGACGACTAGCGTTGCTCTCGAACAGTTGGGAGGACTCGGAACAACAGATCGAGTCACTGAAAAACATCGCAGGAAAAGTTGGCCTCCGAATATCCTTCGAAAAAACGGAAGTGATGCCGACAAGGAGGACAGCTCAGAAGTATATGAAGATCGGAAGCGAACGGATAAAAATTGTCGACAAGTTCACGTATCTGGGAGAAACCAACACCAGAAATAATAGGGAGGAAACGGCAATAGGTAACAGAACAGCCAAACTAAGGACGGCGTCAAAATAACATGGAACACCTACAAAAAAAATCGCTATCCATAAAGTCAAAGATCAGACATTACAACACAATGACGAGGCCAGCAGTAGTGTACGCGGCAGAAACCCATTTTAACCTGAGAAGCCGGAACAGGACAGAGGAACTCCAGAGAGTGGAAAGAAGAATACTAAGAACGATCATCAACAAGAAGCACATAGTGAAAGGGAACCACAGGCTGCTTCCTGGAGCACTGGTGTACAAGGAGACCTAACACCTTATATACGTATTCAGAAAGAGACGGCTGGCATTTTACAGACACCTGATCAGACTCCCAGAAGAAAGGCTCACCAAGAAATTACTGAACTATCAGTTGAGCACAAAGATAAAAAATAATTGGCTCAAGGAGATAGAACAAGACCTTTGAGACCTAGGGATAACCGAGGAACAGTTGAGGAATGGGGAGGAGAAAGCCTTACTCAAGAACAAGGAAATGAAACTCAACTTTAGAAAAACAAGCGCACGAAAGGGCATGACGATCTCAGAAGAACTTAGGAAAAGGAAATCACAAAAGCTGAAGAGGTATTAAGAGGAACAATGTGCCAAGAAGATGAAACCTCACTAATGACTGAATGTGCTCCAGTGTGGGCCTAACAAAACACAAAATTTAATTACAAAAAAATAATAGATTACATTGAAATGTTTCGTATATTAAGAATTTATCAAAGTTTTCATAAATATTTATCACGAGTAAGTTCCTTAAAAATTGATTTTAAATTTTGATATAATACACAGACATTATTTGTGAAAAATCTGGGAGAAAAATAAATTTACTGTAATGTAAATGTACTAAATTACTTGTTAGTATTCAGTATTTACAATAAACTAGTAAGCCAATAAATAACACAAAGTTTAAAATTAATGTAGGACAAACACTGTGAACAATGAATAATAGGCCAGCGGTATTTCATAACCAATTCTGCAGCTGAAAGTCAAACAATCAAACAGAAAAGCATTCTTCTGTAAGAATCACAAAGTAATGTCAGCCGTAACGGAGGATGTATTTATCCGTCACTTTGAAATATTATTTTCTATTACAAGAGAAAATTGCCAGTTAAAAAGTATAACCTGTAATATTATTGTTTGATGTAAGGTGAAATTGTGTATTGGTTCTTATTGGCAGTGTAACTAATGGTTCTTCATGAGAAACTCATTTTGCAATACAAATCATAAAATTTTAATTTTTTTATCATTTTTATTAAAAATTCAGCTATTAAACCTGCTATTACAGTCTGAATCGAACCTATGAAATTAGCTCTAAAATCAGCAAAATGGAACACGCTGAACGATATTGTAGTTTTCATGGCACGTGCGTTTTTTGTAACACTGTAGCGGTTTTTACAACACTACAGATTTTTGTGCCAATAACTCTAGCAGTATTAATTCGATTAAATTCATAATTTAAACAGAAATTTATCTTTCTAATGACTTTTGAAAAGCAATCGATTAAATCATCATAAAAATCTGTTCTACCATTTTTTGTGAAATTAATTTACATTTTTTTTCGTGGCCTTAGTTCCTTAGGACGAAAGTAAATAATTAAATGGGAGAAAGTGTTCATTTTTTTTTTGTTTAACGTCTGACTATTGTGCACACTTGGGCTAATGCAGACGATAGGATGATTTATAGCGTTTGAAAATGCCAAGCCCTTAGCCGGGAATCGAACCCGGGTCCTCTGGGTGAAAGCCTAGTACGCTATCAACTAGGCCAACGAGGCGGCTCAAAAAAAGTGTTTATAATGCTGTTTAACTCATTTTCTCAGTGCGTATCTTCGTAGCTTAGTTAAACCAAAACTAAATAATGGTTTAAACTTCAACTAGTTTAATAGTTTATACTAGGAAAGTTCTTAATCATCAGGAATATAGCAATTAACTTGTGTTTAGAGATTTTGTAGCACCCCAAAATTTTTTTCTGTCACTAAGAGTTACCAAGTAGTTGCAAATATTCTGAGTAGTAAATATATTATATGCCTACATGTAGACTATCCGCTAGAAGAAGCAAAGTAATCTAACATTCAACAAAACTAAACAAACAAAAGTAGATGCCAATGTCAAAGTATCTGTGTAAACATTAGTTTGTGACGAAAACAAACAAAAACATTATAAAAGAAAAATACGGTATCAATTAAATATTACATTGGGACATTGAAATCATTGGTTACCTACTTTTGCAGTATTATTACTGAACATACGTACTTCACGGTAAGAAGGCACTTCGTATAATACTTATGTAATTTACAAGTCTTAGTATAATATGGTCACAAAAATCTAACGCTTTTCTAGTATATTATATTAATAAAAATTGTTAAATCAAACAAAAAATACGAAATTTAAAAAACCTAATTACAGCATATTTCTTTTTACACTGATAAAACATGTAAAATTAGTATTGTAACGTATTTTTTTTAATTAGATAATTATTCACTTTAGAAAAGTATTACTTTCAATTATGAAATATTAAACTTTGAGTTTGTAGATAATAAAATGTATGATGTTAGGGTATAGTTAAAACTTAGAAAATTTGGCATATGTTTTCTAGTATTCAAGAATATTCTTCAAATCTGAAATTTAATATGATTAATGTATTATGTGATTAATTGAAAAATGTATTAAAGTATATTGAATTTTGTCCTACAATAAGCATGCCTGCATAGTATTAGGAAAATTTATAACGAAAACGTCATCCAATAGTTTATTATTAAATTTGACATAAACAAACAGTTACAAAAATTGTGCAATATTTGCTAATTTTTTTTTAAATTTTATTTTCCCATTCCGAATGATTTTAAAGTTAAATAAAATAATTTAATTTTTAAACAAAACTTTAGAATGTATAAATATATTTTTATTTTTAATTTGAGCTGGCGAAAATAAGTTAGCCTTTAATACGTACTTGATGGCTTTGTGAATTACATAATTCTATGGCTAGTTATTCCTAAACGACGGAATGAAAGCAGAGTTACGAATTCTTTTTTTTAAAAAAGACACTAAGTGAAGTGGAAGTGAACCCATTAGGAGATTTAACTTATAAATATAGTTTTTTTGTTACATATTTTAGTTAAGTCTGTAGATATTATACTCACATTTAATTTTAAATTATTGTTATAATTTAAGAATAAACAATAATAATATACTATAATTTAGTATATAACCTACAAATAACCTTCCACATATTAGCCTAAATCAGTTCTGATTAAATTTATTAAACAGATATGTACTTTTGTATCCTCAAATCATTAAAAAAAACATACAATGTAATCAAGAATTATGACTAAACAATTGCAGACATATATATAGGTACTTTAATAGTAATAAAACATTTTTAGTAGGCCTAAAACATATCACTATACTGTTAAATGAACAATGTATTTTGTAAGCAACGCACAAGAAATGTTAACTATAAATATAGCCGCAAGATGGCACTGGATTTAGGCAAATATTTCAGGATTTGTGTATTTATTTCAGAAATTCTTTTTCATGCTTAAATTAACTGCTAGAATCGCTTGTACTTATTCGTAAATCATTGCCTTGTATCGTAATATCTTCGAGTTATATATATATATATATATATATATATATATGTGTGTGTGTGTGTGTGTGTGTGTGTGTTTTATTTTGATTAACAAAACAAACATACGCAAGCCATCTATTGCATGATTCAAGACTGCATTTGAATATAATCCGATCAATTAATTCATTTTTTTTAACGTGCGACTATGGGCTAATGCACACTTGGGCTAATGCAGACGATGGGATGATTTATAGCGTATGAAAATGCCAAGCCCTGGCCGGGAATCGAACTCGGGAAAAGTCCTCGGGGTGAAAGCCTAGTACGCTATCAACTAGGCCACCAAGGCGGACTTCAATTAATTCAAGCCGAATTTGAGAAACCTTCAGTGAAACAGATTTCTAAAGAAAAAAGGCTATGGAAATTTAAAAAATTCCTCGATTATAGGAAAATGTTTCCCTGCATACTCAAAACTCTTCAATATATGTAATTATGTCATCCGGTTTAGCTTTTAGCAATGAGCATACCCACACACAAGGATGGGCAGACAATATTGAAAAAAAAGTGTAATAAAGAGATCTGATTTTAAAACATCTAGCAATACGTTCTTCTGTCACCAAAATATCATTTTATCTTCTTATTGTAAAAAAATTGCGTAAATATTTTCATCCTAAATAATACTTTTTATCATTATAATATATGGTAGTGAGGTATGGCCCATTAAGAGCAGAACAGAAAGAATGCTGTTGGCTACTGAGATAGACTTTTGGAGAAGAGCGGCAGGAAGATCAAGAAAAGAGAGAGTGAGAAATGAAAGTATACGGAGGATAATGGACGTAAGGCATACAATTGTAGAAGATATAAGAACAAAACAACTGGTTTGGTACGGGCATGTACAAAGAATGCCGGATGAGCGAATTCCCAAAAAAATCTTGCAATGGCGAACACCTGGAAGATGAAAACGAGGAAGGCCGAGACTGAGCTTGAGAGAGGGAGTCGAAAAGGAAATAAAAAAAAGGGATCTACCAGAAGACCTGTGGTGGGACCGCGATCGGTGGAGGTTGGAAATAGGAAGACGGCGTAGAACGTTGTAGACCGAATTATAGATAGATAGATAATACTTCTTATTTATTAAGTAAACTGTATAAGTAGAAAAAAACAAAGGTTTATATATTTTATGTAAATCTATAGTTTATGTTTTCAGTGTACGAGTAAAAGACATAAAGAAATGAAGAAACTCAGCGCTTTCATGCTGAAAGGGTTTCAAATTCTGGCCGAAAACAAGTTAACCAGCTGCCCAAACGATAAAGTCAGTCTGAAGATACTGGTTTGCCTTGCGTACTACTTAATCATTGCTCTGTTCACAATGACAGTCATAATCCGAAATACTGACAGCGATTACGTGATAGACGCGTTCTTCGACTTCATTTCTATAACTTGTGTCAGTTCAGCTATTTTCATAATGGGCGCCTGGAAGAAGAACAACGTCTACAAGTTATTCGACATTTTGTCTAAAGATTTGTTTGTCTACTCCACGCCGTTATCGGAACAACAACAAACGATCATTAAAAACGCTACCAAACAGGCGAACCTTTGCTACTTCTTGCTTTCCCTTGCGGCGACTGCAGGATGCGCTACGAAAGTACTGCCGCCATTTTTCACCTTTCTGCATTCAGCGTCTAACGGCTTACAGTACACAAAGATAGGCCTACCAGTGCACTGCTGGTTCCCGTTTACAACCGACTCCGCACTTAACTTCCTGTTTGCTTACTGTCTCACTGGAATATTCATAATTATTGTATCCTTTGTTTACATTTCGGTGGCTTCGTTATTTTTTGTCATGATTATTTATATACGTAAGGAAATGAAGATTTTAGCAGTGACAATCGCAGAACTGGACTCAAGGTGTGAATATATGCAGACAGAAGTGAAGACCGATTACTTCAAGAGAAAAACACGAGTTAATTTAACGTTGCCTTTAGAAAACTACCTGCATACATGCATGAAGGACGTTATACAACACCATATTGAGATAATACGGTAAGTGAACTAATAAATACATAGAGTATTTCTTTATCAATATCATGTCATAAATAAATAATGTACATGGTTTTCCATAATTAACCAAACTAATTAAAACGTATTTGATAATGTTCTCGTAAATTTCGACATGAAAACTATCGGTAAATTGACCTCATATTACACACACACACACACACACACACACACACACACACACACATATATATATATATATATATATATATATATATGTGTGTGTGTGTGTGTGTGTGTGTGTGTGTGTGTGTGTGTGTGTGTGTGTGTGTGTGTGTGTGTGTGTGTGTGTGTGTGTGTGTGTGTGTGTGTTGAATATGCTTGAATCTACACACACACACACACACACACACACACACACACACACACACATACACACAAATAAAAATACATAACAAATGTGTAGACATTTCATAGCTTAACTTCCACCTTGTCTAACGACGAGATATCCTCTAGTTGTCAAGTAATACTAGTTGGAGAATATCTCAGACGTAATCAATTATATCGCGCATAAAAGTTACTCTGAGAAAAACGGTCTTGCATTTTATAACTGAAAGGTTTACACAAAATTTTTACAAACATTGTGATGTTAAATCAAAGCTAGTTTGTCTAATTCTGTTTTTCTAATGGGTTATGCCATAAAAACTAATTTCTTCGCTATAGTGATCTGCAGTACAGACGTATTATAAACTAAATATATTTATAATAATAATAAACCCCTAGGCTACAGCATGCCATGTTTAATAAACACTTAATCATCTGTACATATTTTATTTTATCGCGATATAAAATAATTAAATAGTTCACACGATATTCTATAAATACAAAATTAATTGTTATGAACTGTTTTTTTTTTTTTTTTTTTGTATTGAAATCCAAAATATACTTTTTCAACTATTACAAAATCAGCATTAAAATTTCTTAATAATTATTTGCAAAACAAATTCATTATATACATTTTTTTCTGTTTAGGTTGGTAAACCTACTGAACGATACTTTTGGGTTAATTTTCTTCGCCATTGCCCAAGTAGTCTGCATTATAATCAGTGTAGCAGCTCACAGACTAAGCCATGTAAGTTTGCAACTCCAAACTGTGCTACACTACTGTACACTGCACTGTAATGAACTAAACTACACTTTACTGCCCCATACTAAATGTAATTCACTGTAATATTAAGAGTGCGCTAAGCTATAGAACTTTGTAACGTGTTACACTGTACTGCCCTGAACATTACTAAGCTCATTACACAACACTTTTCAGTTCAAAAAGTTTCACAGTACTGAAAAACACCACACTTTACAACACTGCACTTCTTTACACTGTACCGCACTGAACACTACTGCTTCCGCCTACAAAACTTTTCAGTACGCAACGTTTCAATGTACTAAAATACACCACGCTTTACAACACTGTACTGCACTGAGCACTACTGCTTCCGCCTACAAAACTTCTCAGTACGCAACGTTTCAATGTACTAAAATACACCAAACTTTACAACACTGTACTGCACTGAGCACTACTGCTTCCGCCTACAAAACTTCTCAGTACGCAACGTTTCAATATACTAAAATACACCAAACTTTACAACACTGTACTGCACTGAGCACTACTGCTTCCGCCTACAAAACGTCTCTGTACGCAACGTTTCAATGTACTAAAATACACCAAACTTTACAACACTGTACTGCACTGAGCACTACTGCTTCCGCCTACAAAACTTCTCAGTACGCAACGTTTCACTGCTCTAAAATACACCACACTCTACAACACTGCACTGCGTTACACAGTACTGCAATGAACACTACTGCGCTCCTCCTACAACACGTCTCAGTACGCAACGTTTCACTGCTCTAAAATACACCACACTCTACAACACTGCACTGCGTTACACAGTACTGCACTGAACACTACTGCGCTCCTCCTACAACACGTCTCAGTACGCAACGTTTCACTGCTCTATAATACACCACACTCTACAACACTGCACTGCGTTACACAGTACTGCACTGAACACTACTGCGCTCCTCCTACAACACGCCTCAGTACGCAACGTTTCACTGCTCTAAAATACACCACACTCTACAACACTGCACTGCGTTACACAGTACTGCACTGAACACTACTGCGCTCCTCCTACAACACGTCTCAGTACGCAACGTTTCACTGCTCTAAAATACACCACACTCTACAACACTGCACTGCGTCACACAGTACTGCACTGAACACTACTGCGCTCCTCCTACAACACGTCTCAGTACGCAACGTTTCACTGCTCTAAAATACACCACACTCTACAACACTGCACTGCGTTACACAGTACTGCACTGAACACTACTGCGCTCCTCCTACAACACGTCTCAGTACGCAACGTTTCACTGCTCTATAATACACCACACTCTACAACACTGCACTGCGTTACACAGTACTGCACTGAACACTACTGCGCTCCTCCTACAACACGTCTCAGTACGCAACGTTTCACTGCTCTAAAATACACCACACTCTACAACACTGCACTGCGTTACACAGTACTGCACTGAACACTACTGCGCTCCTCCTACAACACGTCTCAGTACGCAACGTTTCACTGCTCTAAAATACACCACACTCTACAACACTGCACTGCGTTACACAGTACTGCACTGAACACTACTGCGCTCCTCCTACAACACGTCTCAGTACGCAACGTTTCACTGCTCTAAAATACACCACACTCTACAACACTGCACTGCGTTACACAGTACTGCACTGAACACTACTGCGCTCCTCCTACAACACGTCTCAGTACGCAACGTTTCACTGCTCTAAAATACACCACACTCTACAACACTGCACTGCGTCACACAGTACTGCACTGAACACTACTGCGCTCCTCCTACAACACGTCTCAGTACGCAACGTTTCACTGCTCTAAAATACACCACACTCTACAACACTGCACTGCGTTACACAGTACTGCACTGAACACTACTGCGCTCCTCCTACAACACGTCTCAGTACGCAACGTTTCACTGCTCTATAATACACCACACTCTACAACACTGCACTGCGTTACACAGTACTGCACTGAACACTACTGCGCTCCTCCTACAACACGTCTCAGTACGCAACGTTTCACTGCTCTAAAATACACCACACTCTACAACACTGCACTGCGTTACACAGTACTGCACTGAACACTACTGCGCTCCTCCTACAACACGTCTCAGTACGCAACGTTTCACTGCTCTAAAATACACCACACTCTACAACACTGCACTGCGTTACACAGTACTGCACTGAACACTACTGCGCTCCTCCTACAACACGTCTCAGTACGCAACGTTTCACTGCTCTAAAATACACCACACTCTACAACACTGCACTGCGTTACACAGTACTGCACTGAACACTACTGCGCTCCTCCTACATCACGTCTCAGTACGCAACGTTTCACTGCTCTAAAATACACCACACTCTACAACACTGCACTGCGTCACACAGTACTGCACTGAACACTACTGCGCTCCTCCTACAACACGTCTCAGTACGCAACGTTTCACTGCTCTATAATACACCACACTACAACTCAACAATGTATTTCACTACACAAACTACACTGATCTTCTCTACATTCTAACCTACTTATACGCACTCGTCTTAATAATAAAATACAAATAACGTTTATTTTCATAAAATAATTGTTGTAATTTAATTTGTAAAAGTAAGGATAAATTACATTTTTTTCACATTTTTAGGTTGCAATTTCGTTAAATGAAGATTTCATCAATTACTTAGGATTAAGCATGGCCGCTTTGTTTACATTCGGAATGACCTCGTGGTTTGGTCAGTCGATCATTGACGAGGTAATTTTTTGTTTAGTAAAACACAAATTAAGAAAAACTAGAAATATACTTGTCTAATATATAAATGAGTGTATTTTGGTAAAATTAAGTTTTTTGTTTTGAATATATTTAATATTTCGTATACAATAAAAGATTTAAAAAATGTATATACCAACTTAACAATAATGGTGGTATTTTTAATGGCATAACTTTCTTAGTAATTGTCTTTCGTTTACAATTTTGTACACAATACGTAAATCTGTTTATTTTGCCGAGATTAATAGAAGAAATATATCATTTGACCCTACAAATGAAATGCGTGCGGAAATTAATATATATTTGTGGGCAGTTAAAATATGTACTATTTTTTCTTTAAAAATTTGAATGACAAAAACTATATATTTTATTGCATACATTTTATAGTATTATAACTCTTTTCCCAGGACAAGAGACTTAGAGAGGCGCTGTACAGTTGCAGTTGGACTAACAAATCCTTAAAGTTCAGGAAAACTTTACTGATAATGTTGGAGGTGACGAAACGCCCTCTGTGTGTGCGCATTGGTAGGATATACGTCCTGAACTTTAAAACTTTCAGCAACGTAAGTGTTTAGTAGTTAGGCTAAGCTTTATTTTATTAATAAACCCTTAATGAATGACTTATTATAATCAATTATGACTTTAATTGAACATCCTCAACTTTGTATAAATATAAGAAAAACTACAGTTGTATTTTAAAGTCAAATGTCTAATGCCAAAAACTGCAACACCAATTATTACAACACCAAAAACTATGTCGTAATGGACTAGAATACTAACAATTATAACGTCGAGAAATATAACGAACAGAACAAATATAAAGAATTGTAATGTATTGACAAGAATTGTAATGAGAACAATTACAACACTAAAAACTATATCGTAATGTACTAGAACGCTTACAACTGTAACGTCGAGAAATATAACGAACAGAACAAATATAAAGAATTTGACAAGAATTGTAATGACAACAATTACAACACCAAAAACTATATCGTAATAGACTAGAACGCTAACAACTGTAACGTCGAGAAATATAACGAACAGAACAAATATAAAGAATTTGACAAGAATTGTAATGACAACAATTACAACACCAAAAACTATATCGTAATAGACTAGAACGCTAACAACTGTAACGTCGAGAAATATAACGAACAGAACAAATATAAAGAATTTGACAAGAATTGTAATGACAACAATTACAACACCAAAAACTATATCGTAATAGACTAGAACGCTAACAACTGTAACGTCGAGAAATATAACGAACAGAACAAATGTAAAGAATTGTGATGAATTGACATGAATTGTAATGACAACAATTACAACACCAAAAACTATATCGTAATGTACTAGAACGCTTACAACTGTAACGTCGAGAAATATAACGAACAGAACAAATATAAAGAATTTGACAAGAATTGTAATGACAACAATTACAACACCAAAAACTATATCGTAATAGACTAGAACGCTAACAACTGTAACGTCGAGAAATATAACGAACAGAACAAATGTAAAGAATTGTAATGTATTGACAAGAATTGTAATGAGAACAATTACAACACTAAAAACTATATCGTAATGTACTAGAACGCTTACAACTGTAACGTCGAGAAATATAACGAACAGAACAAATATAAAGAATTGTAATGTATTGACAAGAATTGTAATGAGAACAATTACAACACTAAAAACTATATCGTAATGTACTAGAACGCTTACAACTGTAACGTCGAGAAATATAACGAACAGAACAAATATAAAGAATTTGACAAGAATTGTAATGACAACAATTACAACACCAAAAACTATATCGTAATAGACTAGAACGCTAACAACTGTAACGTCGAGAAATATAACGAACAGAACAAATGTAAAGAATTGTGATGAATTGACATGAATTGTAATGACAACAATTACAACACCAAAAACTATATCGTAATAGACTAGAACGCTAACAACTACAACGTCGAGAAATATAACGAACAGAACAAATGTAAAGAATTGTGATGAATTGACAAGAATTGTAATGACAAAAATTACAACACCAGAAACTATATCGTAATGGACTAGAACGCTAACATCTCTAACGTCGAGAAATATAACGAACAGAACAAATATAAAGAATTGTAATGAATTGACAAGAATTGTTATGACAACAATTACAACACCAAAAACTATATCGTAATGGACTAGAACGCTAACAACTACAACGTCGAGAAATATAACGAACAGAACAAATATAAAGAATTGTAATGAATTGACAAGAATTGTTATGACAACAATTACAACACCAAAAACTATATCGTAATGGACTAGAACGCTAACAACTACAACGTCGAGAAATATAACGAACAGAACAAATGTAAAGAATTGTAATGAATTGACAAGAATTGTAATGTTAACAATTACAACACCAAAAACTATATCGTAATGGACTAGAACGATAACAACTATAACGTCGAGAAATATAACGAACAGAACAAATATAAAGAATTGTAATGAATTGACAAGAATTGTAATGACAACAATTACAACACCAAAAACTATATCGTAATGGACTAGAACGATAACAACTATAACGTCGAGAAATATAACGAACAGAACAAATATAAAGAATTGTAATGAATTGACAAGAATTGTAATGATAACAATTACAACAACAAAAACTATATCGTAATGGACTAGAATACTAACAATTATAACGTCGAGAAATATAACGAACAGAACAAATATAAAGAATTGTAATGAATTGACAGGAATTGTAATGACAATAATTATAATACCAAAAACTATTACGTCAAGAACTATAATGACAAGAATTATATCGTAAGAACTTAAGTTCATGATATAAATTTATAGATTTTTATATTTTACAGTTTTTTTTTCACGTTACACATTTCTTTAATGTTACATTTCCATGTTACAGATTTTGAACGCTGCTTATTCCTACTTCAACTTACTTCGTACAGTCAGATACAAAAAGTAACCGTAAATGTTTTCTGCACGTGAGAACTACTGCATACAATGCGTACAAGCTACTTAATCACCAATTTGCACTTATGTTTGAAGATAATTGAAGACTTTATTAAATTTTAATGAAAGCATTGCTTTTAATATAAATAAAGCACCCAACTTTATTTACGCTCATAGGTTATCACCTGAAGTGTATTAAAATTTGTAATATACACCAGTAGAACCAACAAATAAACTTTAATTAAAGTAGTTGGTTAATGTTTATTTTTTATTTCTTGTCAACAATAATAATTTAAATTTAATGTTGCACATACATTGTACAACGTTTTCATTTCTGGTTATTACTTTCGAAAATCTAAAGATAAATGAATTTTTGACAAAAAAATATATAAAAAGTTTAAAATTAAAATTTACTATTCAAAATAACGAATCAAACTTCCGTTATGATATAGTTATATTTTGATTAAAAATATTGATGAAAATTTGTCCTAAATGTATGATTTATATTATAAAAAAAATATACAAAATTTGTTAGGGACAATATTGAGAGAAAATAGTGTTTTGACAAAGAACGAGTTGGTATTTTTAAAAAAATTAATAATATGTGATTCTGATATAAAAAACGATATTTTGATAACATTTTTCAAAAACTGTAATAATAGAATATTTTTAAGTTAAATTACTTTACAAAAGGCATATAACTTGTAACATTATTGAAATAATAAACATACAAAAAACCACATGTAACCAATGAGTTTGTATTGAATACAGAAATAATATTCAAAGTCTGTTAAAATTTAAATAAGGTTTTTCAGATTATCGTATTTAAATTCAATACCAAAACAAAATAACAATTTGTTTTAATAATTGAATAGAGTCAATTTAAAAAAATAATAAAGGATATTGAATTGTTCCGTAGATGTGGCATTTATCAAAAGATTCATAAATATAAATCTCGTGAGTGACGTAAAAATTGATTTTAAAATGTCATGTAACATACAAACAGGCATTTTGTGTTGAGAAATGATGAGAGAAAAATAAATTTTTTGAAGGTTTCAATTGTGTAAATTGAATTACTAGTAGGTAGTTATTCAGTATATCTAATAAACTAGTAAACTTTAAGTAAAAAAGTAATTTAAGGCGAACACTGTGAACAATGAATAATAGGCCAGCGGTATTTCATAACCAATCCTGCAGCTGAAAGTCAAACAATCAAACAGAAAAGCATTCTTCTGTAAGAATCACAAAGTAATGTCAGCCGTAACGGAGGATGTATTTATCCGTCACTTTGAAATATTATTTTCTATTACAAGAGAAAATTGCCAGTTAAAAAATATAACCTGTAATATTATTGTTTGATGTTAGGTAAAATTGTTAGTGTATTGGCTGAAGTAGCCTAACTTCTTATTCGATATGTACTAATTGTACATTATGTAAGACTCGCTGTATTTTATGAACTATTGGAGCAGCTAACAGTTAGATTAAGATTTTGGTTTATGTAAATCAATAACTCACATTTCGCTAAGGTTTGAAAATCCTATACAAAGGTTCGAAATATTATTACCTTTTTCTTACGTAAATACAACTCCTTTGTTAGTCAAACTGGCATAAAGGGGATACATATATATATATATATATATATATATATATATATATATATATATATATATATATATATATATACACGAAGAAGTCCTGACTGACTGATTCATAATCAACGCAGAGCCAAAACTATTTTAGCTAGCGACTTGAAATGTTCAGGGTACATTTATGTTACCATATAGACGTGCACTAAGAAAGGATTTTGCAAAAATTTAATTTTAACGCCATTAAACTACTTACCCAGTCCAACTTTAATAATTAACGCACTGCCGAAACTATTATAACTAGAGACTTATAAATTTAAAGTTATATAAATAACTTTAAATTTTCACCTTCTTTGAACAATGTCGATATACACTAAGAACAGATTATACAAAAATTTGATTTTAACGCCTTTAAATTACTTACTCAGTCCAACTTTAATAATCAACGTACAGCCCATATTATTATAACTAGAGACTTGAATTTTTCACCATTTTTCAACAATGTCGATGTGCATTAGGAAAGTATTTGGCAAAAATTTAATTTTAAACGCTATTAAACTACTTACACAGGTCAACTTTAATAATCAACGTAGATCCGAAACGTTTACAGCTAGAGACTTGAAATTTTCAGGGTATCTCCATACAACAATGTCGAGGTGCACTTAGAGAGGATTTTGCTAAAAATTGATTTTAACGCAATTAAACTACTTACCCAGTCCAACTTTAATAATCAACATATAGCCGAAACTACAATAGCTAAAGATTTTAAATTTTCAGGGTTACCACCACATGTAGGGTTGCACTGAAAAACGAATTTCCAGTTTTCAACCCTTAAAGAGATAAAAATCACGTACATCAATTTTTATTGGAAAAAATATGTTTTTCGTCTAACCTTCTTAAAACGTAACATAGTCACTCTTAAATATAAGTAATTAAATATATTTATCACCATTTCTCAAAACTCATACCCTAAAGAAATTGAAAGGCGGTAGAAAATGTAAGAAAGGGGTATACAATTTTCAAATTGAAGAAATATTGGTTTTGGATCTGTATATTCTAGAAATATGCTATGAAACACAAATAATGAAACATATATTTCAACATTTTTTTTAATTCATTCCCTAAAGGAATAAAAATGTAAAAAAGAGGTATAATTGGAGAAAAATATTTTTATCGGCTTTTCTTAAAAGTAAACAGAATATTTAAAAAAGCAAATTATGATACACGTAATTCAGCATTCCCCCCCCTAATTCATCTTCTAAAATAACACAAAAAAACAAAAATGTATAAATGTTTGTATTGGAGAAAAATATTTTTTTATCAAATTTTCTTAAATTCGAATGGAACACGTTTGAAGATAATAAAACAACACATTCTGGTTATAATATTTTTTCATATTCACTGTAAAATAATCATGAGTTTAGATGATCACGCTTTATTAATATATTTTTTTATGTTTCTAAATTATGTCATTAATGAAACAGTTTAAGTTTAGTGTTCGAAGCCACAACGGTTAATATATATATATATATATATATATATATATATATATATATATATATATATATAAGGCCTCCATGTATATAT
>CM040189.1:101654272-101686772 GCA_022606455.1 Callitettix versicolor | reverse complement strand
GAAAAAAAACATGCAGCGCTGCCTATTGACGGGGAATCCAAGTAGCATTGTTCCTTCTTATAGATTCTGTATTCATTGCTAATGCAGAAGATGGGATGATTTAAAGCGTATGAAAATGCCAAGCCCTCGCCGGGAATCAAACCCGGATCCTCGGGGTGAAAGCCTATTACGCTATCCACTAGGCCACCGACGTGGCCATATTGAAAAGTTACAAAATGACGATCATTTCAAATCTAAAAAAAAACATTTTTACCGGATATTGTTTTAAAAATCTAATGTCACTACAATAATCAGTATTAAAAACTGAATAAATTGCAATTTTGCATTTTCAAAATCCGTTCTAATGACGGAATTAATTTGAAGGTGTACAGGGTTCGTTTTTGTATTTTTAATGCAGTTTAAATTTTGAAACGTTAATTCATACAAACTTTATTGCCAATAAAATAGTTATATTAAAGTTTCACATTATTAAAGATGAAAAAAATAACTTGGAAATTTGCTACCATCACGTCAACGAGAAAGCTGCGTTTCGCGATTATATTTATATAAAAAGTCATTAATTCTAAAATTTACTTACAGTAAATTTAAAAAATTTTCTTAATGTTTACAATGAATGCGTAAAATTTAAGATGGAATTAATAAATTTACATGGCATTGTGGAAGCGAAACATACAAAGAAACACGAGAAGCTTATTTCGAGTGTAAACAAGACGAGAGATAACCTCTGGCAGAACTATATTTTAAAAGGAAGATATATTCTAACGCTCTTTTTCGCCTTGTTGTGGGAGCCACAGCATCTGCTGCCAATATATAAAATGGGTTAGCCTTAATGTTCTCATCACCAGCAGATCTTTTACTTTGGTCGCTACTAACAATTACAAAAATATTGTTTAAGGAAATTAAGTTGAATGTACAGTACGTTTTTATAATCCTGTTTAACGTTTAATCATGCTTATAAAATACTGTAGGTGCAGTGTTTATTCCTGCAGTATAAGCACACTGTAAGGAATTTCTTGTAATTAATTTAATTATTTAAAAAGGGCTCAACTGCACGTAGCCTATAAACACCGAAAACGTAGACATTTTAAAACCATACTTTCATCACTCACTGATCACTGTATTTCATGAACAACAAGACTTATAAAATTGACATTCTCCATGGTGGTTCGCCTAGTGACGTAGATATCCAATAAAGGATGGTTTTTTCTTAAGAAAAAGTATTTTTAACTTTATCCTAGAACATTTAATTTTTTTCGTACTGTTTATTCCATTTTAACGGGAGTACGCATTAGTTTTTTCGCTCTTTGTATCTGTTACTAGTTTGAAGAAATGTCCAATTGTCGTAGGCCTGTTTGAAAAAAATGAGCAGAAAAATTATAATTTTTTTTTTTTTAAGTCCGACTATTGTGCACACTAGGGCTAATGCAGACTATGGGATGATTTATAGCGTATGAAAATGCAAAGCCCTGGCCGGGAATCGAACCCGTCCTCGGAGTGAAAGCCTAGTACCCTATCAACTAGGCCACCGAGATTAGAACTGTTATACAATTTTACAAAAATTCCTTTTTTATTCAGTGCCATATGTTTCGCCTTGAGCCATCTTCAGAGATAGTGAAGCTAAACTTTATAAAGTGTGTTTATATACTAATACAGTTAATGATAAAACTGGAAAAGATAAATAAAAAAAGGAAGGATTGACGATGTAAAAAGGTAAGAAGATGTGTGAGCAGCAGGTTGGAAAAACCCCTAAACAATAGTCTTTAGTAAGGGATAGGGGTTGAAGTTAGTCTGTTCATTTAAATAAGGTTTAGGGGGTTTACTAATACATCTATATTTTTTCCAGAATTTCTAAGTTATTTAGTTTGTATGGTAAAAAAGGTATTAGACTGAATAATTTAAATTAAATTTAAATTATAAACCTAATTTTAATTGAAATGATCAAACTAACTCAATCACCTCTCCCTTACTCAAGCCAGTTCAGGGGTTTTCTCAACCTGCTACTCATTGTCAATACTTCCTTTTTTACCGTCTCCCTTCCAGTTTTACCATTAAATGAATTAGTATATAAGCACACTTTATAATGTTTAGCTTCGCTATGTCTGAAGATGTCTTACGGTGAAACAGATGTCATTGAATAAAATAGAATCTTTGTGAAACTATATAAGTGTTCTAATTTTTCTGGATATAATAAGTTTCAACAAGTGTGCACTGTGTGTTTTGTATAATCTTACAAAATAATCTTTCTTATTTCTCAGTGGCTGTTCGCTTTTCACTTGGACTGTTTCATGAATTTAGATAATGTTTTTCTGTTACGTCTAAAACTGTAACATGATTTTAAAAGCAATCTCAAACTGTTAAAACCTATGTGCAACAAAATGGCGAGATTTAAAAATGTCCGCTTTTGGGGGGGGGGAGGGGTTTAATAATTTGTTCATATCTTTTTGCTTTCATATTAAATTTTTGATCTTAAGCCAACTTAAGAAGTTTAGAAATGTATTAGTTCTTTCAAAATAAAAGTAAAAATTTTTAACAATTTTTGACGTGGTGTGCTGGATGCTTTTTAGTGAATTTCCAGCGGAAAAATGAGCTATCGGAACGGACATCATGGTAAGATCCACACCCGGAACTTAGAAATGTGCCCCGATCACTACTTCTAGATCAATTTTGTGTGTATATATGTATGTATGTATGTGTTTTTTTATTTTATTTTAAGGCGAAAAGCATATTGAGGCTATTATCGCCTCCCTAAATGTAAGTGTGAGTGTAAAGTGTTACAGTCGTAAGTGTAATGTTGTAAGTGTAAACGTGTGTTACACTCGGGTACCGCGAGGGACGTCTAAGTCCTCTCAATAGGTGCGGCTAGTCTGCACCCCCTGCGGGGGAATGTATGTGTGTGTGTGTGTGTGTGTGAGAGAGAGAGAGAGAGAGAGAGAGAGAGAGAGAGAGAGAGAGTGTGTGTGTGTGTGTGTGTGTGTGTGTGTGTGTGTGTGTGTGTGTGTGTGTGTGTGTGTGTGTGTGTGTGTGTGTGTGTGTGTGTGTGTGTGTGTGTGTGTGTGTGTGTGTGTGTGTGTGTGTCTGTGTGTGTGTCTGTGAGTGTGTGTGATTTCGCTATCGTAATAAGCGTTAATAAAATGCATAAAAGACGTCTTTAGTATATTTATTGTTAATTTGAAAGTTAAAAATGCTAATATATATGCAGAATTTAATGCTGATTACGATGTTAAAATTACAATTTCAAAACGAGTATGGTAAAGAAAAATATTGTTCGAAATTCCCTTCTATCACGTCAACAAAACAGCTGCTTGCAACGATTATCTTATCTATAAATCTCACAAAACATTTTTGATTTTAATTAATGAGTGCATAATTATTAAAGTATCAAATATTGAGCTTAAGAATGATCTTTCAAAACTATTTTATCCCAATTACAAATATATCTACAGTTAAGGTGTATTGGTTTCGGGATATTCTTAATGCGTGCCTTAAGTCGTGCGTGCGACATGTCTACCAGCACAACACGTTCTCCGCCACTGAGTGCGGAATATCTCCCACGGGATGTGACGTCACACACCACCCTATAAACTCACGTTTGTGCCTTTAATGTACTTCCCCTCTCCGTTTAGTGTGTACAAAATGTTCGTTCAGTCTGTGAGTAAAACCGTGTTTTTCATTCAAGTGGAAAGTAACAATTGATCTTTGAATCCGACAAAAGTAATTTATTGTGCTTTTTTTTAATTAAACAATCATAAAATTAAAATGTGAATGGCTGACAAAACTTGAGGAGTTTACGTAAAATTAGCAAAAAGAAAGAAATAGAGAATAACATTTTAGATTTCAAATTTAAGAAAGTGGCTAAGAATCTAAGAACGATTTCGTACGTACGTTTTAATGGTAGTTATTTCAAATATAAAACCGTAACTTGATAAGCCTGTATTTAACTCTTGAATGTCTAATTTTCGTTTTAGTAAAGTACTCACAATGTAGAATTTAAATTTTTAAAATATTATTGTAACACCAAACGGCGATCAGGGTAATTTCTTCATTCAATGAAATTCAAAAATCATTAATAGCTCTACACAACTGTTATGTATCTTCGTTCCATGAAGACATCAGGAAGTGAGGGTCCCCGCAAAGGGGGTGCAGAATAGCTGCACCTATTGAGAGGATTTAGACGTCCTTGCTGTACCCCATTCTAACACACACACACTTACAACACTACACTTACGATTTTAAAACTTACATTTAAAACACTTACATTTAAGGAGGCGATAATAACCTTAATGTGCGTTTCATTTTAAAATAACAAAAAAAAGAGATGAGGGTTTCGATTTTGGAGTTATTTTTAAAAAATAATAATACTTAAACCAAAAAATATACATCTAGATGCACAAATGGAGTATAAACATTTACTTTTTTCTAAACGAATGGCTAATGAAAACTTAAGGCTGGCCATCTGGGTTGTGGAGCGGAGTTGTGCTAAGCGGAGCAGACAACGCTTGAAAACCTAACTATTGTATTTAATGTACGTACGCCCCTGTGAAAGCGTAACGGAGCTGAGCTGAGTGAAGCGGCGTCACTTGTCTCCGCTCCGAGCAGCTTTAACTCTTTCTAGGTTATATTTTGAAGCTGAATTAGCTTCCTTCACCGCGTTGACCACGCCTCCAAACTTATTATTTCTCGTTACCTAGGTTACCGTTGCCTAAGTTACGGTTTTTAAACATAGTTTCCTGGAATCCGTTACAGTATGCCTAAATGTTTCGATTTAAAAGATATAAACGTGTTATTTAAACTGACTGAACTGAGCTTCCTGTGGCCGTTCATTTTCGTTCCATTCAGATCAGCTCCTCATTTGTTGACCGTCCGGACTTATTCGTTTTCATAACGCAGTTTTAATGGTTTATAAAGTACCTTTTAGGCAATGTAGCGTGATCGAACACATTTAATTTTTCAGTCAAAGTAATTAATTTTAGTGTTAATTGAGCAAAACATTTCCTTTCATATTTTCACTGTTTTGAAGATTTTTTTGAAGGTACTTACAAGTTGAAGTATTTAACTAAAGAACGAAATAATTAGGATTACCACCTATTGTCTTCCGTTTAGTGGTCCTTAACCCACCTTGTACAGGTTACCACGGTTTTGAACCTTTACAGTTTCATCTTCAGATAAATGGTCAAATCCCTCCGGCGAGATCGATACAAAATTAACAAAACATTGAAACACACGTTACAAAACTAACACAATTACACTATTTTTTAAATCGCAAAATGATAAAATTTAATTTAGCCACTTACTACCGTGCGACTCGTATGTCGTTACAGTTAAAGAACGAAAAATATAGTTAGGGTAAACTCAAAATTATTTTTTTAAAAATGTTTAGACGTAAATACTGCACGATTTCGTTGCTAATAATTGCAACCGGCCAACTCTAATCTGTAAAAGATATGATACGCTGCTTCTAGGCCTACTTGTATCTTTTATTTCCTCAATATGTTGTTCCTCCGCTTTACGTATGTCAACCTGAAAGGAAGTAATAAATAATAATATCTCAGTACAGAATAAGTTGTTTATGGCTGCCAAATGGTAAACAACCCTAGTTATTTTTATATCAAGTAAACCATATTGAATACAAACGACAGTACAAAGCACGACATGGTATTAGTTAGTTAAAGAATATTGTTGTTGAGATTTCGCAACTAACTGTCATCGATTCCACAACACGAGTACAGGATCAGAGCTCTGTCTGTATTGGAAAACACTTAGGGAACATGTGTGTTGTACATTATATGCGAGGAATATGACACGTCCTGGCAATAAGTGTTTTAGGTGAGTTTCTAAACTGAAGCACTTACAGTATTGTTCTGTGAACAGATGTGATTATAGGATGCGCAGTAGTGAATGCAGTAGAGCTTTAGTCTGTCAGCAGTGTATATTACATACACATTTCCGAATAAATAATAATAGCAATAATATCATTAGGTACAAAATTGTTTTTAATATTTTTATTTTTACTACGAAGACCAGAACTCTCATACCCTGGTTTTGCCACCCAACTATATTGCTTATTGCGAACCCTCTTTCACATTCAACGTTCTCAATCCAGGTTTTTGGAAAACAGTCAGATGTTTCGAATAATATTGTTCTGGTCCACCGTCTGTTTCCCACTCCATATAGTCCATCAAGGTTCAAATCATTTCCTGTTCACAGCTGGACAGTCAAAAAGTATGTGCTGAGCTGTTTCCTCGACTGTACTACAACTCCTACACAAAAGATTTGTCACGTGAAAACCCATTTTGTGTAGATGACCGCGGGAAGTCCAGTGACCCGTTACAAATCTCGTCACTCTGTCCTGTTCAGCCTAAGGGCATCGCCTGTATGAAATCTCACTAAATCTGTAAGCATTCCATTCTGAAAAACTGATCAGCTTCTTCATTCCCTATTATGCCCTGATGTCCTGAGATCTACAAAGGACTCGGTGGTCGATGTGGTAAAGCAATGGTCAATCTGCTACGTCTCTGAACTATGCACCTAACGTTCTTAGTTCGAGCCGCAGTTACTACCGGTTAATCATTGCCAGATCATTGCCTTTCCTTACCGTTAACGCTGAGCCTACATCCTCATTAGTCTAACTGGTATACAAACGTTAAAAAAACTGAGATCCACAACAACTGGGGTTTATCAGTATTCACCAGGTTTTTGATGAGAAGATGACATGACAGTCCCATAATTATCTTCACAATGTCAGAGCAGAAGTGAAGCTAGCTGTCACAGTTTATAAGTCCTTGGTGATATTGTTCCACATCAGTCAACAACCACAGTTTCATATTCTTGGAGGCAACTGGTAATCCTGATGCTTTGTCCGCGAGAACACGCCGCTAAACTCACTCCTGCTACCGTTAGCCATGTCCTCCGTTAGCTTTTGGTTCGAGCTGACTGCTAGCTTCTCCAAAGACACGTTACCTGCAAGTGATTCCAACAGCTCTCATACTATCAAACTACATTGAAAATACGAAACTGAACCTTCCTAACCGTCAAATTTAATTTATCAATTCCAAAGAATTTTTAAATTTCAAAATGCAAATGTATGCAGGTTTTAAAGCTGATTATGGTGGTGAAATCAGATTTTCAAGACAAATTTAAGACTTTTTTTAAAACGGCGGCAACTTTAAAATTTAAATATATATTTTGCTAGGTAACAAACTCGATTGGTTTGTGTTTTTTGCTTCTTTGTCTTAAAATGCAAAAACAATTGTACAAAATGTAAAATCGAATCACAATTCCATATAACAAACAAAACGAGATATCAAAGATTATAGCTCTTGATAAATGGCATGGAAATATTTATCTTTAATATGTATAGAGAACGTTGAGAACATTAGGTTGGACTCTATACGGTCGACAGATTCCACAGACCCATAACAGTGAGGTAGAACTGCAGTTCCGAACCTACGATCTTGAGGTGCGCACTCCTGAGACAGAGCAGATTGGCAAGTTTTAGCAAATCAGTCTTTGATTCGTGCATCCAAAGATCAATTATTTTATTTTTTTTTATTTTTAAAATTTTCAAAAATATATAAAATTTTGTTTGCTAAATACAGTCTATACTTACTTGCCAAATTTGACAGATAACAATTTCAGAGGCGGGCAGATATTCAAATCGAACACACTGTTCAAATCGATTCAACGGTAAAACTTCAAGATCGGTTTTTACTGCAATCGCTGTACTCTTATGGAAATAAAAATGTCAGCGTTTTGAAGATTTTTATCAACATGCTATTTACTTAAGAGCTTAATTTAATTCACTGAGAGGTCTCTTTTTAAGGGAATGCTGGAAACATCCTGCGGGATACGATAAAGGTAAATATCTCGGGTTTCATTCCTTTAATAAGATCAAGCCTCCCCTCTCACCCACCCTCTAAGGTCGCTTGGACCGTGGTACGCTAGTAATTCCTTTGTGTTTGAAGTTCTAATCTGTGATGTAGCCTATTTTAAACAAAAATAAAATGTAAATTACAGCCTAAGTGTGATACGAGCAGAACAAAAATGGAAACAAAATTTTTTTCTAGGAAATAAAACTGCAAACATTTTACAAACTTTTTATTTATTTATTTTTTTTTTTTTTTTGAGGCGAAAAACACATTGACGCTATTATTGCCTCCCTAAATGTAAATGTTAATGTAAAGTGTTAAAGTCGTAAGTGTAGTGTTGTAAGTGTAAGTGTGTGTTAGACTATGATACCTCGAGGGACGTCTAAATCCTCTCAATAGGTGCAGCTAGTCTGCACCCCCTCCTGGGTTCACATTTTTAAACAGATAGACTGTAATTATTCCGTTTATATAAAAAAAAAAAAACAGTCAGGTCATAAATGCTAAAATCCGATTAAAGGTCAATGTAAAAATTATCATATTACTAAGTTGTAATTTTTTAAAATTCAAGAACAAAAATTACCAATT
Source organism: Callitettix versicolor (assembly GCA_022606455.1). Lineage (NCBI taxonomy): Eukaryota > Metazoa > Arthropoda > Insecta > Hemiptera > Cercopidae > Callitettix > Callitettix versicolor. The sequence continues at coordinate 101,678,322 of CM040189.1, read as the reverse complement.
ACTTTTATATACAGCAAAATCTCTCTATAACGGTATTGAAGGGAACGTTAGTTTTCGCCGTTATAAAGAGACTAGCATAACCCGTCGCGGCTTCGCTCACGAAACTTAAACTGTTTCAGTAATGTAATAATTTAGAGACAAACAAATATAGCCCATTAATAAAAACGTGATCATCTAAACTCGTGATTATTTTACAGTGAATATGAAAAAATATTATAACCTGAATATGTTGTTTTATTTAAACGTGTTCCATTCTAATTTAAACAAATTTGTTAAAAAATATTTTTCTCCAATAAAAACATTTATACCTCTTTTTATATTTTTGTCCTTTTAGGGGATGAATTCTGTGGGGGGAATGCTGAATTACGTGTAACATAATTTGTGTTTTATAATATTTTGTTTAATTTTAATAAAAGCCGATAAAAAATATTTTTCTCCAATGAGAACATTCTTTTTCTCCAATTATACCTCTTTTTTACATTTTTACTCTTTTAGTGAATTAATTCGGAAAAATGATGAAATGTGTGTTTCATTATTAGTGTTTCATAGCATAATTCTAGAACATACGATCCAAAGCAAATATTTTTTCAGTGCAAAATTATATAACACTTTTTTACATTGTCTACCCCCTTTCAGTCTCTTTAGGGGATGAGTTTTGGGAAATGGTGAAAAATATATTTCATTACTGATATTTAAGAGTGACTATGTTACGTTTTAAGAAGGTCAGACGAAAAACATATTTTTTCCAATAAAAATTGTTGTACCTCATTTTTACCTCTTTAGGGGTTGAATACTGGAAAATCGTTTTTCAGTGCACCCCTACATGTGGTGGTAACCCTGAAAATTTCAATTGTTTTAACTATTACAGTCTCGGCTAAACATTCATTATTAAAGTTGGACTGGGTAAGTAGTTTAATGGCGTTAAAATCAAAATTTTGCAAAATCCTTTCTTATTGCACCTCAAAATTGTTGTTTGAAGGTACGCAGAAAATATCAAGTCTCTAGCTATAATAGTCTCGGCTGTACGTTGATTATTAAATTTGGACTGGGTAGGTAGTTTAATGGCGTCAAAATAAAATTTTTGCATAATACTTTCTTAGCGCATCTCGACATTGTTGTAAGAAAGTACCCTGAAAATTTCAAGTCTCTAGCTATAATAGTATTGGCTGTACGTTGATTATTAAATTTGGACTGGGTAAGTAGTTTAATGGCGTTAAAATCAAATTTTTGCAAAATCCTTTCTTAGTGCACGCCTATATGGTAACACAAATGTACCCTGAAAATTTCAAGTCGCTAGCTAAAATAGTTTTGGCTCTGTGTTGATTACGAATCAGTCAGTCAGGACTTCTTCTTTTATGTATTAAGAATTCCGTTATAGATTTTTGTTGTTGTTTAACGTCCGACTATTGTGCACACTTGGGCTAATGAAGACGATGGGATGATCTATGGTGCATATAAATGCGAAGCTCTGGCCGGGAATCGAACCTGGGTCCTCGGGGTGAAAGCCCAGTACGCTATCAACTAGGCCACCGAGGCGGCTTTTCCGTTATAGAGAGAGCTAAAACAAAACGTATATAGAATGTTTCTAATTGTCAGACGTGTTATACACTATTTTTAATTTGATATATTGAGTGCGAAGTTCGTTGAAACAAAACTAAATAACGTAAATTATTTAAAAACAATATTTAATAAGTCATACTGTTTGAATAAAATACTCTGATTGTGAGAAAAAAGTAATAGTTTACCGAAACTACTGCAGGACCGTTTCATCAATTCCTTCAAGTTCTGGCTTTCGAATTTTCTCCAAGCTTTTCACTATAGGCCTTCTTAATTTTATTTTTATTTTTCAATATTGAGCCAACAGAAGAACTGCTAAATCAAAATTTCGGCAAACATCTACTTGCTTCGCACCTTTCCCTATGTCACGCGAAACTTTAACCTTTAGGCCTACGTCTAACGATAAAATGTTTCCTTTATTATATTTGCTTTTATGGCCTAATTTACATCGATATTTAAAAAGTAAAATTTTCTAAATGTTTTGTTTTACACATTTATTACCCATTTGACAAAATTAATTTACTAAAAACGTAGTTTTAGAAACTGAATTTTGTGTTACGTCAAATATTTCAACAAATAATAGGTTTGCCCATGTGGGAACAAAAATCATAAGGACAATGAAGTTCGGTTAGAAACCTTTATTTCTCGGATTTACTATTCTTTTTTTTTTTTTTGCTCTTTGATTGGAAACCACGGCAAAAGCATTCACTAGTCAAAACTCTAGAGAAAAGCGTTTCCGGATTCTGGTTTATATAAAAGTTTTTCATTATTTTCATCAGAAGAAAAAGTCCCGAAGTTCTGAATTTCTTCGTGGAATCCTGTTTGTATATAAAAGTTGTTATAATACATAACTTCGTACCTCAGGGCAAAGATTAGCTTCAGTTGAAAGAAAAGAAATACCTTCACAGAGGTAATTTTAATTTCATTAGTAATTTGATATCTTCTTAATAATGGCCTATACGCGAAAGGGTTTTCTTAATTTTAATTCCATTAATTACCTTTTAGCTTTTATTATTGTCGGACTTTAAAAATCACAGTATTAGTATAACTTTGAAAACATTAATTTTGAAGGGTAAGATATGTTGTTAATGAATTTTAATGGAAAATGAACTATTGAAGTGGCCATCAAGGTAAAACCCAGATCCAGGATCGTGAAACGAGCGCCGATTCTTACGTGTGTATGTGTGTGTGTGTGTGTGTGTTTGTTTAGCACAAGCACTTTCGAAAATCATTTAAACTACGCACAAAACTTCACTTTCGTAATACCCCAGACAATGTCAATCAATCAGCAAACTCCGTTCAACAGTTTCAAAACGGCGGTCATTTAAAATGTTTTAAAATTCATAATTTTTTTGTCTTATATATTTACGAAAACATGAATTAAGCATCGTAGTCAAAGTTAAAAACTGCACATACTGGAATGTTGGATTTTCAAAATATTCGTGAAGTCAAGAAACTTAATTTGTCAGAGATCGGGATTTATTTTCGTATTTTCAGTGTGATTTAAAATTTTAAAACGTGGAGGTTTTTGGTGCCGATTATGAGGTACGTTTTCGAAATTCGCTTCCATCAACACAACGTGACAGCCGCTTTAATTAAGCTTTTTTATATTCTGTTAGTAGTACTACTTAGTACATTGCATAAAACTAATTTTGGTTGGCTCTTTAATGCGAATATTAAAAAAGCATATCGCAGAAAATAGAAAAACAACCAATCTCCACGAATTCACAGATTATCGTGAATCTTTAATTTATTAGTAACAAGTTTTAATAATTTTCAAAGAAATTTTCCTTAATATAATACGTTATTGAAAGCACACGACTCTATAGATAGGGAATCCTTATTCTCGGTTCTGAAAGAACTAGACCTTGATAACAAAACCACAAATCTTATCAGGGAACATTAACTAATACATTCTCCAAAGTTCAATTCATGGGAGAACTTTCCACCCCTTTTGAGATTAAAACAGGAGTTCGACAAGGAGATGGACTCTCTCCATTGTTATTTAATTATGCTCTAGAAAAAGTAGTTAGAGAGAGGAACGTGAATACGCATAGTGGAATCAGATTAGGAACTAAGAACAAAGGCATTAAGGTAAATTGTTTGGCTTTTGCGGATGACATGGCCTTACTAGCTGAGACATTGGAAGAAGCTAAGGAACAGACTCTTGAACTCCAGAAGCAAGCGTTAAAATGGGTCTCAAAGTTTCATTTGAAAAGACTAAAATATTGACAAACATACAAAAACCACCAAAAAAGCTTCAAGTGGGAGAACAATACATTGAGATAGTCAAAGAATTCAAATATATTGGGGAATGGATCAGCTGGAACGTCCTAGAAGAAAGCTATGGAATCTAGGAGAAATAAAGTTGAATTAGCCTTCTAACTCACCAAGGACACATACAACAAGACGTCCCTCTCTTGGAATACAAAGATAAAGCATTATCATACGGTAATTAAACCAGAAGCCTTATATGCAGCTGAAAGATTATCTCTCACAACCCAGGGCCCACTTGAAAGGCTGGAGATCAAAGAAAGAAAGATATTACGAAAAATCCTAGGCCCCAAATTCCGTAACAACCAATTACTCCACATCAGTAATGAAACTCTTTACCAAAAAAACTGAAACACTATCAGACACAATAAGAAAAAATAGATTTGATTTTTATGGGCACATCCTCCGAATGGACAAAAATAGTCTAACCAAAAAAATATTTGACTACTTTCGCAATAAAAGAGCCAAACCACTTTGGTTTAGAGGAACAGAGAAAGACATAACAGAACTACAAATCACCGACACTATGCTAATGGACAGAACAGACAAAACAATAACCAAGGATAAGAAGCAACGGTTCCAAGGCAAAGTCAAATCCAAGCGAACGATCCAAATCTCTGACGAAGAAAGAAAAGCAAGATCACAACGAATGAAGAAATACTGGGCTACGAGGAAGGCACAGATCATTAAAAAGTGATTGATTTAGTGTACCCCCAAAGTTGGGTGAAACAAATAAAGAAATAATACGTTATTGCCCAAACAAAAATGTATATTCACAATTTTTTTTTCTTAAGTTACAGAATTAAGGCTGAAAAATAGGCCTACTTTGTGAAAATTGATGAATGAGTTTTCTTATCAAATTTTTCGAGTTAAGTAATTAATTTGAAATAAATAAAATTAAATATAAAAACCTGAAACAAGAAAATTAACCGTGACCAACGTTCAATTTTTTCGATTTACAATCAAATCTAAATAGAAATCGACTTAATACGATAAAATTAATTATAATATTGTAATATTTCACTTATGTTTCAGAAAATCTGGTTAATCGATTTTCAGAAACAGACATTCAGTTTAACAATGGTTCAACAAAGACAAATTAACTAGAAGTTCAAAGAACAGTAGACCTCGTAGTGTATTTTTAATTAACATACAGAGGCTTGTAATTTTTTTCCAGTAATTTAACCGGTAACCATAATGTTTAGGAAAAATGCTACTGGAACAACATCACTGGTCATCGTTAAAGCAAAATGTGCCATCTTGAAACAGAAGTAAATGGGGGAAATCTTACACATACGTTATTTAGATTTTATACAAGGTGTCTTCGTATTAAATTTAAGAGTAATCGATCAGTTTGGTTAAAACTGGGTAAACTATAAATCAGAGGCCGTTATCTTGAAACGGAAGTGAATTGGACAAAATGTTCATATACTTTTTTCGGGCTTTTTACAAGGCACCTCCGTACCAAATTTCAAACAGTCAATGCGCTTGGCCAAAACTTCATGACTCAAACTAATTGCCAAAAGGTCGAGATTTTTAAAATCTCGCTTCGTATGGTCAATTAATTTTGAAAAGTAATTAATTCTAAGGGTATTTGTCTAATGTTTTCTAATTACTCAAAATAGAAATTAAAACAAATATGCCAAAAAAATTTGTAAAAGAAAATCATCATTTTAGTGAAATTTGTTGGAGAATATTCCCGCGTATCAAAAATTGATAAAATATTCCTAAACAAAATTACAGTGTACGAGTTTACCGATGTGCAAATCGTTAACATAATGGCAACGATATATCGTTTTTTTATAAGTTTTTAAGAACTTCTTTCAGTAGAATATCGAAAAATAGAACTTCATGTTTAAAACATTAAATATCAAAAATACACTCGTGCAAAACAGTCCTTTTATTATAGCTTAGAACCGACGGGTTGTGGAACGGTAGGGTGGGGGGGGGGTTGATGCGGTTGAAAGTTGATTGAATTGCCTCCAGCCCTTCACTCAACCTCTCATGTCAGATACAGGGAGGTTTTCTCTTATGACGTAATCACTTCTGTCTCGGCTTTGTTAAAAGAGTAAACAACTCGGCCACGGTATTATCTTAACACATTAAAGCTAATAACGTATGATGAACGATACAAATTTCTAAAAAAAATAAGGAACAAAAAATTGTAATTTCGTGAATTAAAAAACAATTAGAATAAAAAAATGTGTTTATGTTATAATAACACAACTTTTTTTATACAACTTTTTCACTGACGTGATAGAAGCGAATTTCTGAAAGTACTTTTAACTTACTCTTTTCGAAATAAGAATTTCACCAAACAGTATATATAAGCATTTTAATTCTCAAATTATATTGAAAATACGAAAATAAACCCTGATTGCCGTCAATTTTTTTTATCAATTTCAACGGATTTTGAAAATACCTAATTGTAATTTACGCACTGTCCATCGCTGACTACGGTGGTGAAATCATATTATCAAAAATAAATAAGACAAAGATATTATATGATTTTATTTAAAATGCTTGAAATAGTAGCCGCCATTTTGAAACAGTTGAAAGAACGTTGATGGTTAAAGAACCTAGCGAGCACTATATTCGAATTTTTTGCCCAGGAATTAAATTCGACTGAAATTGCAAACGTGTGTGTGTGTGTTAATTAACACACTATAATTATAATTAATTAATTAATAATTAATTAATTAATATTATAATTATAATTAACACACACACACACACACACACACACACACACACACACACACACACACACACACACACACACACACACACACACACACAGCTCAAAACGTTACAGCTCAGTATCGGGTACTTATTTCAATGTCCCGGGTCTTGGTCATACAATTATGGCTCATTTTAATGAAAAGTCACTAAAAACTAAAATGCAACCACTATATTTTTTTTCTATTCACTTAATAAATGTTTCATTTCGAACTTGATACACTTTACGTTTTTTTCATATTTTTAAATATTTCAGCAAATCCTGGTAGACGTGATTTGAAAAAAACATGCATATTTTCCAAGTTTTTGATTCGTTGCTTCCGTCCAAGGTGTATTGTTTAAAATAAGTGAAAAAAAGTTTTGTGTAAAGTTATTTTTCTAAATGTTTTCAGTTTTTCTTTAATACTCAAAATTATATGGGGCAAAAATGCAGGCTGAATTCGAGGTTATATCAATCAGCTGATTGCGAAAACGTTCCAGCTGTTTTCTGTCGCCAACTACTTTATTTGAATTAATAATTACCGTCGGTGAATGTTAGGCTGTTATATAGCAACTAGGCCTACATACTGTAACTTGTGTATAGGCATCCCCAGTGAGATATAACAATGTACTGTACATAATGTTATGTCGCCATATGCCTGCATGTAGTGTCGTATTTAAAGGCATACAGGCTGCCAATAAATAATTAAACATATATTGGACAGAATTACCGTAAAATTATCTAAGCAATGAAATATTTTGATCGAAAAATAATGTGTTTATTTTGTACTGATAATTAAAATTATGCTAAAATTTTAGACTTTTCATATATTGTAAGTTATCTAGAGTAGAAGCCGCTTCGGTGGCCTAGTTGATAGCGTACTAGGCTTTCACCCCGAGGACCCGGGTTCAATTCCCGGCCAGGGCTTGGCATTTTCATACGCTATAAATCATCTCATCGTCTGTATTAGCCCAAGTGTGCATAATAGTCGGACGTTAAACACCACAAAAAAAAAAACAACAAAAAACAAACGTTAGAGTAGAAAGGATTAAGGAGGCATATATATGTTCAATATAAAATAAGTTAAAAAAACAGGGAATACTTATTACTCTTTGGCGGTTTGTTCGGCATTACAAAGGTTTACAGTAAAATGGTTTGGTTCTGAAATATTAAGTGAGATAGAGTGTATCTAGTATTTAAAAATGGGAAGAATTGGTCAAAATTGTTTGGTTATCACATGGCAGCCTATAAATACATAAAATGTTTAGTTGATGTATATTATGGATGTTGATTAATGGATGAGTTATTTTATTGATTAGAAATTTTGAATGGTTAATGTTAACTGTATTTTGAGAATATTAAAGTAGAATATTAATGCTACAGATGGATAGCATCAATGCATTTGAGTTTTTCCGTATGTAATTAATAAATTTATTTATGGATTTTTATAGTAAATAAATTCATTAATGGCTATTACAATAACTATATAATAATAATAGTAATAATATATTGTAAGTTTTTTAATATAAAATTACAATTTCGAAAACAGCTGTTTTATTAAAAAATATCATCCAATTTCCAAAATGTAATAATATTTATCTTTCAAATTTGATTAACCATTATAATTGAATCCGTATAATTAGTGAACTTTAATTAAAAATTAAAAAAGAGCCAATCCCAGTTTAAAGTCATGAGCTGCAACTCGTTAACAACAAGGCTACTATTGATGAACCAACAACTATACATTATAATTAACTGTTGGATATGTACACATTGCACACCAAATATTATTTGAATGCGGAAGCACAGTGTTGCATTACTGACATTCCAAATTGCTATTAACTACTCACAATAATTATGTTTACAATCAAGCACTACTAACCTTGTTGCAAAATATTAGGGATGGACAAAATTTAAAACCGTAGCTTAAACAGAGAATTAGAATTGCTATCCTATATTCCAATAGGAGCATTTTTTTAAAATAATTATTTTGTAATAATAACTAATTGTATTTACTTTTAGTATCAATTGGTTCTTCTTTTGATATAAAGGACGCACTTTGTAATTTATCCACACAAATTAAAACCAGGCTGATTAGACATTATGGTTGAAACTAATTTTTTTTTTTTAAAGCGTCTTGCAAAACCTTTTTTACGAAACATTTAATCATATTGCACACTTTTCCCTTTTTTGCCAAATATTTAGTGAAAAGAATCACATTGTCTTCTAGTTTTACTTTAAAAATTTTTTTTTTTTATTGGCGTGAGTTATTTTATGCCTCTATTTCCGTTAAAGCTTGCAGAGTTCACCGTCATTGGCGCCACTGTCACTTCCGGTTGGTATATATTTACATGTGTACTGCACAATAAGCTTACTGTGTTATGCGCCATTAACTGCATTGTTCGCGTGTTTAAAACAGAGGCGACAAAATGTCGTGTGTCATGGTCGTATAAAAATTTTCTGTGTTTCTTTAAAACCACAATAACGTTATTTCTGTGTTCGTATATTGTGAATTGTTTTCGTAAAGACAATGTTGTTTAATTAACATATCATTGGATAACGGTTCACGGCCTTTGAGATTTTTTTTTAATGAGGATGTTTGTTTGATTGTACGTTTTTCTTTAAGAAGAAAAACAACTACTTATTCAGTTTAGGTTCGAACTTTAGTTCCACAATCTTTTTAAACGGTTTTGTATTATTTTAGGGTTTATTTAACCACAAAATGAAAGATTTTAAGCCTTGAAAAACAAAATAAAAGTTTACGAAAAATGTATCATATAATTAGGAAGAACGAAAACTAGATCGATGCAAAATAAAATCGGCTCGAAAGCTATTGTCAAAAAAATATAAATGTTTAAAAAATTAAAACATCTTGATACTCTTTTTAGGCCTATATTCTTTTTCTTTTCTGCTAGTATTATTCTCACTATGTTCAGTATAATGATCAGCCTTCTCTAGCTTCGTCAATTCTACTTTCGTTGACGCGTTTCGGAGAACCTCCATCTTCAAAAACTATATCTATAATCATATAGTTTTTGAAGATGGAGGTTCTCCGAAACGCGTCAACGAAAGTAGAATTGACTAAGCTAGGGAAGGCAAATCATTATACTGAACATAGTGACATTTTAACACATTTACATCAAATTTCAATCAAATATAAAAAAAAATAAAAGGAAGTATTAAATGTTTCAAAATTAATGCTCTTTAAAATTTATTGGAAAATCGGTGAGAACAATTAAAAGAAATTCCGATCGTCGTTATGCAGCCTTACTTTTATTTTAAACAAGTTTTTATTTCAAATTGAATTGAGTATTCAAAGTACATAATCGCTACAAAAATAATATAACGTTTTCTTTATCACTATTAGGCTTTTCCTAACTTAAAAATAAAGTCTACTGTAGCGTCTATGCTGCTCGATAGTTGAATAATATTTTCTAAGAAGCTATTTATTTAAATATACGAGGGTGGTTCAAATATAATCCTGAATTTTGCTATTTTCTAGATACAGTTTACAGTTTTTCAGATAGTCTCCGTCACACTCTACACCCTTTTGCCACCTCTCCGGAAGCTTTCGGGTGCCTTTTTCATAAAAATCTCTCGGCTTGTCACGTAACCATTCGCGCACGAAGGATTCTACCTCCGCATTGCTTTCGAATCGCAGTCCGCCAAGTGCCTCTTTCAATGGACCAAATAAATAGTAGTCGCATGGCGACAAATCGGGACTATAAAGAGGGTGTTCCAGTGTTTCTCAACCCATTTGTTCAATGTTTCCATCATAGGCCGAGCTGTATATTGTCTTGCAGTAATATCGCACTACGGATTGGAATATCGCGTCGTTTTGATCTGTAGGCAGATTTCACCCTGTTTTTTAGGATATTACTATAATACTGCGCGTTCACAGTTCGTTGTTCAGTGAGAAATCAACCGCAATTACTCTTCTCATGTCCCAAAACACGGTACACAACACCTTCCCTTTAACTGGCGCGCCTTCGTCTTTCTTCCTCCACTCCATAGACGCGCGTTTACTCTCCGGAGTATAGTAGTGCACCCAAGTCTCATCTGTGGTGAATATTCGGTGCAATAAATTTTCTCCTTCCTCTTCATATCGCTGCAGGAGACGCGTGCAAACTTCCTAGCGTGTGAATTTCTGCTCAAAATTCAGAAGTCTTGGCACCCATCCGGCTGAAATTTTTCAGTAACCTAGCCGTTCATGAATTATTTACTCAATACTACCTACGTTGATGCCCAATTTTTCAACCATATAGCGTAAAGTACTGCGTCGGTTTTCCAAAATGATTTTTTCTACAGCGCTGACGTTCTCATCGGTAACACTTATTTTGGGGCGCCGCGTATGTGGCAAGTTTGCCACCACTTCCCGGTGGTGGTGGGAAGCGAGGTTACGCGCTCCCGGCTGTTCTTTACGCTTCGTAACAGACCAGTCTAACATCCAGTGCAGCCACTTTTACGACACTAAATTTTTCGCGAGTTTATTCAAAAATTCCGGTTTATATTTGAACCACCCTCGTAGCAGAAGAAATAATTTTTACAGATTAACAAAGGCTTATTGTTAATAAATAATCTACTATAGAGTAGATCTAGCTTAAGTCTAAATGTCATTATTTTTGTGAAATGTATTTCTATATAGTTCAAATTATCAGCAGCGGAAATGTTGTAAGTTAATAAATATATTTTCTTAAATGAAAAAGTACCCTATGTTCATAGTACTTAATTTGTTTTATGTAGAACTATCCGAAGTCCAATTACGTTTTTGAACATAAGCTATTGTAAAGATTACCTTTAATATGAAATTACTAATAGAAATCCTTTTTCCAACATTATTATACACTTTTACACAACAAACAAATGATGCAATATGTATTATGAAAAATAACGTGATTAACCTTACGGATTATTGCTCAGTAGTAAATCATCAGTGATGTTGGTCCGGAAGTATGTTTACCTCAACGCAGCTGAAGTTGTCGTGGATTTAATGGTTTATTTAAAATTATTCTGACTAGTGAGTTCTTGTGATTTTGATTTTTTATAGAATCTCAAATAATATAAACGGGCTAAATATTCAATTAATGGAATCTTAAGGTCTGTGTGTAGAGAAGCTGCTAACGTATGAAAGTGCTTTGGTGATTGATAGTCAAAAATTAAATTTAAATGTTTGAATCTTTTGTAAATTTCTTTTCTTCTGAGAACCAAATATATGTTTGTCATATGTCCAAATTGGTCTGAACAGAGTTTCCCTTAGTTTCATAAGTAGGAATCATACCACTGTACTACGAATTAATAAAAATGCTTGAAAAAACATAATTAAATTAAAAATTGTCTTTTAATTTTTCTCTATAGAAGCTGTTTTCAAAGGATTGCCTAAATAACAGTTTATGAGTCACAGTTTTTTTTTATTTATTAAATACTTATAACAAATCTTTACAAGATCGACTAAATAATCGCATCTACAACAAAATCACATTTGTAGGATAGCTATTACATTAATAACTTCCATCACATCAGCGGAGCAGTTCACGAGGTTTAGTCCTCTTGAGGCGGCGAACATTGCCGACCACTTCAAGTACTGCTTCCATCTCACAATTATCATGCGTAAGAAGCCGTAGATTATGACTTGTTGCACATTTTTTAACTTCATCTGCGACAAGCCTGATGTTCAAGTCCCGATGTAAATCATTGTTACGAATATACCATGGGGCATTGACTATTTCTCGCAAGACTTTGTTTTGGAAATTTTTGATTATTTTTATATTCGACGGTTTTGTACAACCCCACAATTGTAAGCCATATGTCCATACTGGTTTCAATATTTGTTTATATATTAAAATTTTATTCTGCACTGAAAGCTCAGCGTTACGTCCAAGCAGCCAGTAAAGTTTTCTATATTTTATTCTAAGCTCTTCAACCTTTTTCTTTACATGGACTTTTCACTTGAGCTTCGTATCCAGGGTCATCCCCAAGTATTTGGCATTGTTGGAGTAAGGAACAGCTTGAGCATTGATAAACAATGGATAGGTGGCAATCTTCCTATTGGTAAAGTTTATATGCATTGATTTTGTCTCATTCAGTTTTTAACTCGCTAGCACTTTGTCCAGGTACTTATCCTATCCATTGCACTTGTAGTTTATTCGTGGCCTTTTCAACACAATCATCAACAGCAAGGATAGCGGTGTCATCAGCAAATGTGGCAACAATTGAATCAGCAACCTCTGGAATATCTCGTGTATCAGTCGCAGTGCAGCAGCTTTCTGATCATGACGCACAAAACAAACATAGATTTTAAGTGGCTCTTATTAGCACTCTCAATAAAATTTAATAATATAATCTTATTACTTTATATAAACGTATGAAGTTTGAAAGTCCTACTGTGGATATACGGTAAATTATAAAAAAAACTTTTCCGTAATCAAATATAACTTTTCCCCTAAAATATGATTGTAAATCTACTGAAAAACGCCTACAGAATAAGCCGTGCTTTTCAATAATGTATCGATAGTTTTTTTCTAAAATTTCGGAAACCTGTGGAAAATTATAACTCGATTCCGTCAACCAAACCAAAATAGGCTTCAGAAATGCATTTTTTATTAATGAAAAAAGTCTTAAGATATTAGAAAAAAAAGACCGAAATTTCAAATTCATCAAAGTCATGAATAAAGTTAGTAGTAACACGACACAAAGACAAAGAATTACAAAAATAGATTATGGATTCTGAAATTAAACCTACGACCTCACGTTCTTCAATTTTGAGTTTCAGTATATTCTTCCCTCACAGAACCAAGTCACCCACTTTTAAAATTATTATTTTTAAAGCAACTTATATTTCTGTAAATGAATTAAAGTGTGAAGTCTGACAAACAACAATTATATTAGACAATAATTGTAAATGGGAAAAAATAAATTTGTTAAAAAACTGCCTAAAATATGCAAATGTTGTCGTATAAGCACTTAACCAACTGTACCTTATCAATTGTAAAGACAATCAATTATGGTGATTGAACTTTCATTGTATTAGAACGATACAGGATGTGTTAATAAAACAGGTGCCTGTCAAAATAACAGGGAAAGTAAACATTTACCGTCATGGTTGGACGACTTGACAGCTTACTGCGATCAAAAGCAAACTTAATTTTGGGGGAAAATATTCAGTGCGTGAAGTAGGTTTTTAAGGAAAACAATTAAAGTTTTTGTTCCACATAAAAATAGGTTTAAAGTTATAAATATATTGTTTTGTAATTTAATAATTGGAGATTTGAAAGAATAATTTCTTAACTATGTTATTCTTTGGAAATTAACACACAATAAACCTGATAACAGATAATTTATATATATATATATATATATATATATATATATATATATATATATATATATATATATATATATATATATATATATATATATATACAAAACCTAGAGTTATATTTTTAATTGAATGTTTTGTAAATTATCACAAGTTTTAGCTATTGCATTGTTTAATAATAAAAGCATTGTTACCAGTGGCATCGGACGTTCATTCAATCATACATAAGTTCTATGTTAAAGTATGATTTACTAGTTTAATTTGAATATTTTTTCAACAGATAAAAAGGAAAACTACCTTAAAAAACCAAATTTTTTCCAAAGTCCATTTTACTAAACTTTGAAGAAATAGTTTTATATTTACATCCAAACCATTTATAAATGCCCCACGACGTGCTCTGACACGCTGTAAACCTTTTCACCAACTTGTTTATTTATTTATTTACAGAGGCGAAGTTAAGGCCATAAATTCTTTTCTCTTACTTAAACTTAACACAACAAATAATATAAAATTACAGTTGAATACAAATAATAAATAGAATGAAATGCACAAATATATATATATATATATATATATATATATATATATATATATATATTATTATTATTATTATTATCTGCATATAGACCCTGTTGGATCACGCAAAGCACTCCGACTCATGTCTGCTCTTTCTAATCCTCCACACCTCCCTCATCCTGTCCCCATGGATCCTCCGTCCATTTTACTCCTGCTCTCTTTGGGATTTCATTCTCTGGGACCTTCCAATCGAGCATCTTTCTCCTGTATGCGTAACTACCTTCAACGTCTGTTGTCTATTTCTGCGTCATGTATGTCTATTCTGACTTGTGCGATCCACGACGTTGTTGATTTGACACCTTGTATATACTTAAGGATTCTGTTGGCAAGTCTCGTTTTTGGGAGTCTACTCATGTGTCCATAGAAACGAAACCTCCTTCTTCTGATATCTGCTGCCAGGTTCGATATCTTCTCTGTGGTCTTCCGGGAGTGCTACCTGTATTCATCTTCTGCTAATCTCGGGCCTACATATATATATATATATATATATATATATATATATATATATATATATATGTGTGTGTGTGTGTGTGTGTGTGTGTGTGTGTGTGTGTGTACGAGGTGAGTTCAGAAAATAACAAGAATTTTAATTTTTTGAACAAAATATTTATTTATTCTTCTAAATTGATGTTGTCGCCTTCAAAATAGTCCCCATTGGAAACTATGCACTTGTGCCAGCGCTTCTTCCAATCCTCGAAACACTTCTCAAACTCGATCTTTGAGCCTTTAGTTCTTTCAGCGATGCGCTTTTAATGTCATCTACGGCTCTAAAACGACGGCCCTTTAAGATTCTCTATATTTTTGGAAATAGGAAAAAGTCACACAAAGCCATGTCTGGCCAATATGGAGGCTGGGGCATCGTTACAGTACTGTTTTTGGCCAAAAATTCACGAACAAGCAATGAAGTGTACGCTGGTGCATTATCGTGGTGAAAAAGCCATGAATTGTTTTTCCACAGATCCGAACGTTTTTTTTCGGATTGCTTCACGCAAACGGCGTTGAACTTGTAGGTAGTACTACTTACTGACCGTTTCACCTGGTGGCAGGAATTCATGATGCATTATGCCATTAATATCGAAGAACACAGTGAGCATAACCTTCACGTTCGATTGCACTTGTGAACCTTTTTCGGTCTTCGCGAGCCAGAATGCCTCCACTGTGATGATTGAGCCTTAGTTTCGACGTCATATCCGTAAACCCATGTTTCGTCACCTGTTATAATACGTTTCAGTAATTCTGCATCGTTGTTGAATTCATTTAGTGACTCCTGAGCAACTTCCATTCGCCGCTGTTTTTGTTCAAAATTCAACAATTTTGGAACGAATTTTGCTGCCTCGCGTTTCATACACAAAACATTGGAAATAATGTCCATGACCAATGTCATGGCATATCCAATCGATACACCAACATCATCGGAGACCTTCCTATTTGTGATTCGGCGATTGTTCTTAACTATTTATTTCACTTTTTCCACGTTTTCATCGGCTGTTGATGTGCTGGGGCATCCAGGCATTCGTCATCTCCAACGTCTTCACGGCCTTCTTATAAACGCTTATACCACTCGTAAACTCTTGCTTTACTCATAGCAGACTCACGATAGGTCTTTGTTAATATTTCACACAATTTGTTACACTTTATTTCATTTTTTACGCAAAATTTTATACACATTTTTGATCCATTTCTTTTAACAATAGAAAATCGCCGAGCTCAAAAAAACAAGTCTAACCTTAGTGGCTGCCACAGACAAAGTCAACAATGAAAACAGCTGAAAGTTTTATAATACTTCAAGGACATGTATACCAATATAATAAAAAAAAAATAGTTTGACAATCGGACTCTTCAAGCCCGCGAAATTTAAAAATTCTGTGTGTGTGTGTGTGTGTGTGTGTAACTTAAGTTCATTAACTCAACAAGTAAAACCAGATGTAAGAGTATTCAACTGCAAATAATACCTGAGACAATAAGAAGTAAAAATAGTATTGTTAAGGACATTGGTTTGTTTAATGAATTTCCAAATGAATTAAAAAGCTTGAATATTGTTGGTGATTAAATAAAAACTAAACAAATGGATTTTTGAAAATACATTGATTATATCTTTGATATTTTATATTGCTATAATAAGTGATACTAGAGGTTTTTTTATTTATTCTACAATTTAATATGCTGTATTATGAATCCTACTTTTGTTACAGGATGATGCATATTTTCTTTTGTGCAAATGTTCTCTTTCTGTATTGTTTTTGTGTATTTTTTATTTTATTTATATATGTGTAATGTAATGTACTGGTTTAAATAAATACATGAAAGGAGATTAAAAACTACACATTTATAAGAATTAATAGCTTATAATAAGGAAAATATGTTTCTTTACAGATTCACACAATTAAGACCATTATGAACAATTCAAACCAAGAACTACACAAACTCCTGATGGAACCAATACCACAAGGACTGTTTGAACCTGTGGCCATAGTCGGATCTGAATCTAAGCGGTAACCGTAGAATAACATTTAAGAAAAATATTACTGGACAACTTTATTGGACATTTTATGACATTTCTTCATGAAGCGTTCAAAGTTGTGTTCAAACGAGGCATTCAATCGGTAGTCACAGGAAACAATAACCACACACGTCATCGTTAAATCAAAGGCCGATGACCTTGAAACGAAAGTGAATGAAATAACCTTACACATACAAGATTTTGTTGAAGCTTAATACAAGATACCAAATTCCAAAACAATCGGACAAAATGAGTAACGAACACACATACTAAATGTAGAAATTCTTGAAATGTTACCAGACGGAATGAACAAGGTTATAGACCTTGAGATACCATTTTGCGTAAAATGTCCCGCAAAAACGATTGTTCTCAAGGTGAACCTAAATATATGAGGAACACGTTGACCTGGTACACAGACGGGTCAAAAACACCTAAAGGTTGAACCTAAACGTCATCTTCACCACGATACTCAAAAAACGTGTAGGCCTACTTTTAACGAAAAAATAATCAAAACACGATAATTGTTCACTAATACCAAAACTATACATCTGAAACATGTTTTTTTAATATTTTATATTTACTTATCAGTTCCCTGTAGTTACGAAACACTCTGTATATGGTAAACTGTTAATTTAGTATTTAAAATGTAGATCTATGTAATGTATTGTTTAATTACAGCATAGGTTACTGAATAAATCCTCGCTGTTGGATAATGTCTGAATGCAGCGGTTGTAATAAATACAGATATACAACCTGGGATTAGAAAGTGTCACGTGTCAATGACAAATAGAGGTCAGATAAGGCAGCAATGGCAATACATTGCATTCATAACTTGTTTATATAAAACAAAATATCTGCAATTATTTGGTATTAGTGACGTGTGCCGTTTGTTAGATACGAGATGTCTATTTGTATTTCTCTCACGTAGGTCTTAAAAGTACACAACGATTTTTAAGTTTATTTTAATACTGTTATTTGAAGACTTCAATGTTGATTAAGATGATAAAATTATGTTTGCAAACGCGTAAGACAAAACCCCGCAGGGGTGCAGACTAGCTGCACCTATTGAGAGGATTTAGACGTCCTTCACGGTACCCGAGTCTAACACACACTTACACTTACAACACTACACTTACGACACTTTAACACTTTACACTCACACTTACATTTAGGGAGGCGATAATAGCCTCAATGTACTTTTCGCCTTAAAAAAACAAAAACAAAACGCGTAAGACAAAAAGTTTTTGATTTTTTTTAAAACGAAATGGCCGCCATTTTGAAACTGTTGAACGGATTTTGGTATGCGAGTTTGCGTACCAACATCCGCAACTTTCAAAATTGTTTGCGTACCAACAATCCGATAAATTTTCAAAATAGATTTTTATGCAACCTTTTAAAATCAAATCGCAGCTAAATTACGAACAGAAAATTGCTTCCGCACACATAAACGTAAAGTGTAACAAATTTGTCAAAAATCGGCACAATGTGGGCGTGCTAAAACACACACACACACACACACACACACACACACACACACACACACACACACACACACACACACACACACACACACACACACACACACACACACACACACACACACACACACACACACACACACACACACACACACACACACACACACACACACACACACACACACACACACACACACACACACACACACACACACACACACACACACACACACACACACACACACACACACACACACACACACACACACACACACACACACACACACACATATATATATATATATATATATATATATATATATATATATATATATATATATATATATATATATATATATATATATATATATATATATATATATATATATATATATATAAACGATTCCTCAAAACGTGATCTAGAATTTAGGACCAGCGCTCATTTTGAAAATCTCAGTCTGGACTTTACAGTGATTACCCTTTCAATAGCTCTTATTCGATTTTGGTAGTAGCTTGCACCGATTGGAAATTCGCTTCAATCATGCAAGCGGCACAACGGTGTGCTGCAATTATTTTTCGTTAATTTGTTTAACACAACGACGCCAACAATGTGTGCAGTTATTTTAGTTTAAACACTCTATTTATTTTAATCAAATTTTTGAAAACATTTTTTGTTTCTTACTTTGTTTGTGTACAATTCACTGTTAACTAGCTTTATCTTTATTTCAAAATAAATTAATCATTAGTAAACTTTTTTTTGATATTTTTAAGATTTTGAAAACGTAACATTTTTCTTACGTAGAAGATTTAAAACGGAAAATTGCATACATATTTAAACAATTTACAAATTTGTGAAACAGTGTTTTAATTACTAATGTATTGTTGTAGACAAGTACTGTTTCGACACAAAAATGTTACCGGTAAACCAGAAAAACAATGTTGTTACGTTACCGGTATACGCCAGCAGACTGCGCCACCGTAGAAGAAACGGGTTTTAATTTCCCTAATGTGATGTAAATACTCCGTCAGACGTGTCGCGTCTCCAAACTTTGAAGGAAACTTTCGAGGAAAGCTTTACTTACAGAAATGTTCCAAGGAACATTTCATCCCATATTGTACTGCATAAATAACTACCGCTTAAGGAACATTAAGTAGCAAAACGTATTAAAATGTTTTATAAATAGCGAATTTTCATTAGAGAATGACGTATTTAAACGGTTATACCTTATTTCATCGATTATAAAACGCATTGTAATTTACTGACAATTTAGAGGAACATTAGAAAGACACATTAAAAAAAATCAAATTTAATAAATATATCCTAATGTACTTACTTGAAAATACGAGGCGTGTTCAGAAAGTAACGAGAATTTTTAAATTTCGCGGGCTTGGAGAGTCCGATTGTCAAACATTTTTTTTTATTATGTTCGTATGCCCTTGAAGTATGATAAAACTTTCAGCTGTTTTCATTGTTGACTTTGTCTGAGACAGCCACTTAGGTTAGAAGTGTTTTTATGAGCTCGGCGATTTTCGTTTGTAAAAAGAAATGGATCAAAGAATTTGTCAAATTCGATCAAATTTTGCGTCAAAAATGGCTTAAAGTGTAACAAAGTGTGTGAAATGTTAACAAAGGCCAATTGTGAGTCTGCTATGAGTAAAGCAAGCGTTTACGAGTGGTATAAGCGTTTCCAAGAAAGCCGTGAAGACGTTGAATTTGTTCCGAAATTGTTGAATTTTGAACAAAAACAGCGGCGAATGGAAGTTGCTCAGGAGTCACTAAATGAATTCAACGACAATGCAGAATTACTGAAACGTATTATAACAGGTGACGAAACATGGGTTTCCGGATATGACGTCGAAACTAAGGCTCAATAATCCCAGTGGAGGAATTCTGGTTTGCCAAAACCGAAAAAGGCTCGAGAAGTGGGGTCGAACTTGAAGGTTATGTTCATTGCGTTCTTCGATATTAATGACATAGTGCATCATGAATTCCTGCCACCAGGTGAAACGGTCAATAAGGAGTAGTACCTACAAGGTGATAGGCAGTTTGCGTGAAGCAATCCGAAAAAAATGCCCGGATTTGTGGAAAAACAATTCACGGTTTTGCACCATGATAATTCACCTGCTTACACTTCATTGCTTGTTCATGAATATTTGGCCAAAAACAGTACTGTAACGATTCCCAGCCTCCATATTCGCCAGACATGGCTCCGTGTGACTTTTCCCTATTTCCAAAAATAAAGAGAACATTAAAGGGTAGTCGTTTTACTACCGTAGATGACATTAAAAGCGCATCGCTGGATGAACTAAAAGCTATCTCAAAGATCGAGTTTGAGAAGTGTTTCGAGGATTGGAAGAAGCGCTGGCACAAGTGCATAATCTCCAATGAGGACTATTTTGAAGGCGACAACATCAATGTAGAAGAATAAATAAATATTTTGTTCAAAAAATTAAAATTCTCGTTACTTTCTGAACACACCGCATACATTATCAGACACTTAAATGTACTAAACTAAACCTCGTGATTACGATAGTCTACCTAATACACGTATTTATGTAGTTTATGTTGATAACGAAACTACATATTTTCATGCCGATAATATCTCTATAATTCCTGTACTGCAGCTCTGTTCCCATTTTGTTCAGCAAAAAATATAATTTACTGCGTCATAATGTACTCTCTTTGAAGACATTTTATGTACGATATTTTTTTGAACAATATAGTTTTCACCTAACAACACAAGTTTCAATAAAAGCTCTCGTTATAACACACGACTGAAATGAAAACACTCGTTACTCACTAGCTATTGGAAACAAAATGATAACGTTGTACTCATAGTGGATGACTTTGGAGCTTGGCGCTTTGTTCTATTGTTCATTTCTCGGAATATGATAATAGAAGTATATTTGCATTACCTAGTATGGTTTTGACATCAAATGTAAGGCGCCATCGATTCGAAGACGAACCTCGTTATTTTTAGTAGCAGATTAGGAAAAAATGTGCGTCTTAGAATCGATAAAATAAGTTAGTGGTACAGGACCATGACCGATCCGGGCCTTTGAAGGGTTGTTGAAGTACAGTCAGATTTCATTAAAATTTAGCAGACACGTTGACCAAGTAAAACAATGGCGATACGCAGCTGTACTACTGACGTGATGGAAGCAAATTACCAAAAGTAATTTTTTACCTCAACTCTTTTAAAAAATCTGATTTCATAATCATATCATCATCAAAATTTTCATATATTTCAAAGTTTTACTTTTAGAAAATTCAAAAGGCCGCCGTCAAAATAAATTCCATAATTTTTTTGGAAAAACTGGAACAATATTTCACTCTTAAAGTTCCTTTTTTTAAATTCATGTAAGTTTTTTTTTATTTTCATAAAAGCTGTTGAATAAAAACAAATATATAATAATCATAAACGCTGTTGAATAAAAGCCAAATTATGAATTAAGTTACGATATTGGTTGCTATCGTAACAAAAGTAAAACTTTCATAACAGCTGTTGCATAAAAATAAAATTTTAATTAATAATGTCTAGTTTTGATTTCAATGATAACAGTATGTATAATTAAATTTCAATAAACAGATGCTTGGTAAGGTTGGCTTGGAGAGTGATCACGTGTTTGCTCTAGAATATAAATAAAATAATTTTTTTGTTTTATATAATAATTAATGTTATTTCATAACAAGGAATGTTAAATATTACAAAACATTCATGCACGCAACTTGTTAAATGTGGACAATGATGTTTTGTGGTTTCAGTCATAAGCTAACTACATTTATTTACAATATGATTCACGTACTGAATTCATACTCTCTCTAGTAAAGCAATTAAGTTATTACTATATTTTATAATAATGAATATTAAATACTACAGAACTACGCACACAAATTATAAAAGTAGACAATGATGTTTTGTGGTTTCAATCATAAGCTAACTACTTTTATTTACAATATGATTCACGTACTGAATTCATACTCTCCCTTGTAAAGAAATTAAGTTATTACTATATTTTATAATAATGAATATTAAATACTACAGAACTACGCACACAAATTATAAAAGTAGACAATGATGTTTTGTGGTTTCAATCATAAGCTAACTTCTTTTATTTACAATATGATTCACGTACTGAATTCATAGTCTCCCTAGTAAAGCAATTAAGTTATTACTATATTTTATAATGTTGAATGTTAAATACTACAAAACTACGTACACAAATTATAAAAGTAGACAATGATGTTTTGTGGTTTCAATCATAAGCTAACTTCTTTTATTTACAATATGATTCTCGTATTGAATTCATAGTCTCCCTAGTAAAGAAATTAAGTTATTATATTTTATAATGTTGAATGTTAAATACTACAAAATTGTAACGTACACAAATTATAAAAGTAGACAATGATGTTTTGTGGTTTCAATAAGCTAACTACTTTTATTCATAATATGATTCACGTATTGAATTCATATTCTCCCTAGTAAAGAAATTAAGTTATTACTATATTTTATAATGTTGAATGTTAAATACAATAAAATTGTAATTTATACAAATTATATAACCAGACAATGATGTTTTGTGGTTTCAATCATAAACTAACTACTTTAATTTACAATATGATTCACGTACTGAATTCATAATCTCCCTAGTAAAGAAATTAAGTTATTACTATATTCTATAATGTTGAATGTTAAATACTACAAAATTGTAACGTACACAAATTATATAAGTAGACAATGATGTTTTGTGGTTTCAATCATAAGCTAACTTCTTTTATTTACAATATGATTCACGTACTGAATTCATACTCTCCCTTGTAAAGAAATTAAGTTATTACTATATTTTATAATAATGAATATTAAATACTACAGAACTACGCACACAAATTATAAAAGTAGACAATGATGTTTTGTGGTTTCAATCATAAGCTAACTTCTTTTATTTACAATATGATTCAGGTACTGAATTCATACTCTCCCTTGTAAAGAAATTAAGTTATTACTATATTTTATAATAATGAATATTAAATACTACAGAACTACGCACACAAATTATAAAAGTTGACAATGATGTTTTGTGGTTTCAATCATAAGCTAACTTCTTTTATTTACAATATGATTCACGTACTGAATTCATACTCTCTCTAGTAAAGAAATTAAGTTATTACTATACTTTATAATGTTGAATGTTAAATACAACAAAATTATAATTTATACAAATTATAAAAGTAGAAAATGATGTTTTGTGGTTTCAGTGATGAGCTAACTTCTTTTATTTATAATATGATTCTCGTACTGAATCCATTCACATTTTTTCATAATTCACATGTTCTGTTTATTTCTCGGAACATACACCCTAAGCTTTCAATTAAATGAAATGTGTAATTTTAAAATTGTTGAATTTTAATATTTTAATTTAACAATATATGAATTTAAGGAATATATGAAAAAGTTTATACGTCAAAACTAAAGTTCAGGTTTCAAGCTATTTTAATTTTTTCATTGTGTTGTTCAATCTCTAAGGACTTTGCATTTTATACTAATAAGTTATTAAACCAGTATAAATAATAAAAGTAAATTACAATGCTAACTTTTAAATCTAAATTAAACATTAAATCAGCTTACAGAT
>CM040189.1:101614272-101649272 GCA_022606455.1 Callitettix versicolor | reverse complement strand
CACGGTACAAGAAGTGTTTTTAAACTGTCCGCTGACGTGATGGAAGCCAATGCATTGAAGCATTTTATCTTTTTGTGAAATTCCTACTTCACAATCACAATCGACATCAAGAAATACATGTTGTATTATTTTAATGTTTTACTTTTAAATTTTTAAATCACATTGAAAATACGAACATAAACCCTGATCGACGTCAATATTTTTCTTAATACAACGAATTTTGAAAATAAATATTATAATTTATGCTGTGTGATGGTTAAAACAGATTTCCAGTAAGTGAAAAATGTTCCATTTTTTAAAAAAATTGAAATATACATATTTTGAAACTATTGAACGAATCTTTCTGATTAACGCACTTGCCCACCTAAATCGATTGTTGTGCCGTTTGAATCGAAATAAGATTTCGATCGTGAGCGTGCTAATACAAATATGTAAATATATATACAATATTAACGACCACGTCAAAAAGTGATTACGTGGGCAGGATTAAGGTTTTCATTTCAAGGTACTGGACGTTACAATGATGGAATTTCCAAAAGCTCATTTTCTAATAGAAATTAGCCAATGTTCAGCCAAAACAAAACTGCCACTCGACGCAGAACTTCCCGGTCTAAAGGCTGTTGTCGAACCTTTTCTCGATTTTTTTCATTTTTTAATTTTGGCTATCATAAATAAAATTAGTTTTTTTTCAATTTGATACACTGATTTCAGTTTGTTTGCTTAAAAGTTATTTATTTCTTTTAAATTCTATACATAATAATAATAATAATAATAATAACAACAACAATAACAGTAGCAGTAGCAGTAGCAGTAGCAATAGCAATAGCAATAGCAATAGCCATAACAAAAACAATAATAATAACAATAATAATAATAATAATAATAAAATAATAATAATACAATTTTCGACTTTATGTTAAGCGTGAAAATGTATTTCGAAATAATGTATAACAAGGTTACGATAAAATTTGTTCATTTTAAAACTAACGCATCCAAGATTGCGGTCGAAAGTACCAAATCAGTTAAAACTAAGTATTGACTAATCACATGAGATACGGAAAAGATGATGTGGCAGAACTATATCCAGTATTTTTTATACTTGTATTTATTGTCAGCAGTGATACCAACCTAATGTGTTTGTGTGTGTATTTTGCGATGCCAAAAAAGGTGGAAAATATCTTTTACAGACTACCTGGGGTAGGATACCGTCACTACCCCAGAATGTGGGACTCAAATTAAGTTCAAACTTAAGCTCAAATTCAAGTAAAGATATATTGTTGCCCACTAAAAAAAAACACCAGAAGCATACCTCTTCTTTAAAACCCCCCACGGATCCGCCGCCAGGCATTACTTCGTGGGAAGGTGGACTGGCTGAACGCCTACTCTTCTACAGCGTTGGCTCTCCTTTCTCGATCCTCAGCCCTCAACCTCCTCATGACCACTGCAGCCAATCCCGCAATGGCCTCCAGTTGGCTTCTGAAGTCATAATTGTCGCAACCAGACTTTCCGGTGTAATGCTGCCTCGCAGATATGTTTGCAGCTTCATCCTATCCTCGTTGAATCTCCGGAAAAACACATGCTCTGCATCTTCCTCCAATGCTGGAAGACAGAGGGGACAAAAGCCGAGTCTGTTTTCAGCCTAAAACGGAACAAGTAAAGTTGGAAGCAACCGTGCCAAGTGAGAATCTGTGTGAGATAGATGTCCACCTCCCCATGATCTCTGTTTGCACCAATCCTGGATATTACCTATGAGTTGGTGTGTCCATCGTCCATTTGTTGATTCATCCCAATGTGACGAATCAGTGTGTGTGTGTGTGTGTGTGTGTGTGTGTGTGTGTGTGTGTGTGTGTGTGTGTGTGTGTGTATGTGTGTATGTATGTGTGTGTGTATGTAATTACATACATATTACTTGTTTAATAAATATTTACTCTATGTTTGATTAAAGGCTTGTTCTTAATAAAATAGCAGCCACAGCAAAAACATAGAAAACGCTTAGGTAAATAATTGAAACCCATTTGTTCAGTGTTTACTTACGCCACTAATTGCAACTCTGTGATTATTTACATTGTTTGGTGTAATTAAATCCAAACATTGAAGTATTGATCTATTTACTTAGAGGATAAAGTAATATTGTTATATTATATCGGCCAATCAGCTGTTAATTTTAATTTTTAATTTAATCAGCTGTTATTTTAATACAATCGTTATATATAGGTAATATGAGCCGCATCGGTGGCCTAGTTGATAGCGTACTGGGCTTTCACCCCCGAGCACCCGGGTTCGAAATACCGGCCAGAGCTTGGCATTTTCATACGTTATAAAGCATCCCATAGTCTGCATTAGCCCAAGTGTGCACGATAGTCGGACATTAAAAAAAAAAAAAAATAAATAAATAAAAATTGTACTTAGGTCAATAGTTTATACAAAACAAAACGTACGATTCAAGAACCACCGACAAAAAATTAATTATTTTTCAAAATTACATTTCTGTCAAAATGTGGTGTTATAAAAAGGATTAAGTATACCAAATTAAAAAAATAATAATTTTATTGTCGGAGTAAAAACAAAACAAACATGACATTATTCTGTAAAACTGGTTCAGGAATTTGAAAATGCGCTTTTGTAGATTACAGTTTTCCTCATTCTTATCGAACTTCCATTGAACACTGAACAATTAGAAAGCCATCATAGTTTCACCAAGACCCGGAACCTTGAAATGAGCTCACATCCTGTAAGCTAGAACACTTTTCAGCTTGATTTGATCCACATTTTGCACAAAAATCAAATTTGGTGATAACATGGACAAGCTCGTAAAATTCGCTCAAAACATTAATCGATTTAACAAATCTTTAAAAAGTAGTTCATAATGTATATGTCTTGAATATTTTTGAACAGCTGTTTTCACCGTCGTAATACACATTATACACTACAGGCAATAGCATTTAAAATTTTCAAAATCCGTTGAAATTACAAAAAAAATCGATAGTGGTTAGGTTTTACTTTAGCAACTGCAATGCAATTTGAAAATTTAAAATGGTAATTTATACATATTTCAATGCTGTTTATGATGATGATGTAAGTGTCAAGGAAAAGCGAGAAAAATTTTAATTTACATTTAATAACGAGGCAGCTATGTGCTGGGATATTTAACGTTCAAAATACACCGCTATTTTGAAACTGTAAAAATATATTTTCTGCCAATATAAACCTACTTAAAAATACAATTTGAAGTACTTGACTTTAAACGAATATTTTGCCTTAAAATCTCTTTCAATTTTTGTACGAAACTTGTATTTCTTATTACCCATTATACTATCGAATAACATTAATTTCCATAGATAAATCACGAATAATTTTATAAAATAATATAATTTGGAAAAACCCATTCCGTGTGCAATTTAAATATTTTCCTATTTTGTATTTTTGGGGTGTAAAATCTTGTACGTAGAATTGATTTCACGGTTGGTTGGAACTACCCTGCTCTGCAACTGACAGTAAGGGAGAATGCATGCCTGGAAGCCATTCAATCAACTTTCACTCACCCCTTTCTCTACTCTATAAGGTAGAACCATTTTGTGGCTTGTATTTTTTTAGTGGAATATATTTTTTTTTCATATTTATATGTAACTAAAGATATTCATAAAATTCCGTTTTTAACGCAAGTGGCAGATTCTATGCATAATTCGAAAAAATGTATTGCAAGTTTTTAGAGTGGTTGTGTTATTCTTTTTTAAATAAAACAGTTTAAAAATTTTGCGGTTCGCAGATATTTTACGGACGTGATACAAAGAAATTGTCATTACGTTAAGATATCACATTAAATTCTTAAATTTACACTTTCTTTGAAACGCTAAATTATTCATAACAAATCATTGCTAAAAACGATATTACTTTTTCATTTTTTTTAAGTTTAAAAATATTGAAAATATCAAATAAAATCCAGACCGTCTCACATTCATTACTTAACCTCCGTTAAATCAAATTTCGTAATTTCAAGAGATTTTGAAAATTCAATTTGGTCATTTATGTAATTTGTAATGCTAGTTAAAATGATAAAATCATATTTCGAACGAAAATTTATGAATGTCCGCTATTTTGAAACTGTTAAAATAATTTTCAGTGCTTAACGAACTTCATAGTCCGGTTTGTTTCAGACTTGTCACAAAAATCAATTTTAGTAGTAGCTTGAAGAAGTTTGTTAAGCAATGAAAACTATGTTAACAGTTTCAAAATGGCGGACATTTCAAATATTTAAAAATTCATAAATTTTCGTTCGAAATATGATTTTTATCAATTTAACAGGTGTTAAAAATTCTTAGAAAATTTCGTATCATTCATAGAATATAATAATTCGGCCTCCTCAACTATATCGATGACGTAATGAAATCAAATTTCCAGAAATTTGTGTAACAGTTAAAATAACAAAAATTTTGATGCTAGAATATTATTATTTTATAATGAAAAATACTCTGATATAAAGTGTATAACATTTTATACGACTATATTTAAATCAAATTTTTACCAAAAGTTAAATCTGAACGAATTCGTCTAGTATTTAAAATTTCAAATATTGAACATGAAAAAATGAACCCTTTTTTATAACTTGTTTTGTTTTCATTTTTTTCAATAAAATGTGAAATAAAAAATTTATTTATAAATTTTAACACTAAATATACGTTATTTTTTATAGCGTATAATAAAACACGGATTTTAACCAACGTTCTTTAGTTTTATGTATATACAATTGTTGTGCCTAATTTGATTTAATGTGAAACAAAAATTACTAAAATTTGCAATTGTTACAAAATGTGTTCTACAGATCAGAATCGGTGCAAATATGTTTGCTTCCGGGTCAGTGTTGTACCGTGATGGCTGCTATAATACATATTTGCTTATAAAATTTTGAAGGAATACGTGTTGATTATACGAATAGTGAAAAATATTGCGTACAAGTTGTATACACAGACATAAAACACCTTTTGTGATTCAGTTTTTTTTTATTTAAGTTTAATTAACTTTGGTTGTTTGATAGTTATACATAAGTAAAATTCAATCAAAACAGTTGACGTTTTTGTGAAAATATAATACTTTTTTAATCGAGTCAGTACTTAATTTCTCCACTAATTAATGGTCTTTTAAAAACTAAACAGTGAGTTCTTAACTATGCTTGCGTAAAAAACTAATGCAAAATCCGTACACATTTTTTTCAATTAATTAAAAGTCACTAAATTCATACTTATAGGTAGTTTCTCTAAGTACCTACACCATAATAGCTCAAATGTTAGTCATGTTTGAAGAGTTAACAAAAGTCAGTTTAGCATTGAAAGACAGAATAAATTAAAAATAATAAAATTGCATTACTTATGCATTAATTTATAATAAAATATTTGAACAAAATTTGAGAAGGCAATTTTTAGGATTTTTTATAGCTTACTGTTTTTAATGAAAATATTAACCATAAACCTCAGCTTAAGTGTATAAGTGATTTAACTTCTTTTTTCAAATACGAGGTGTGGCTATTAGATAACGAGACTGATGCTGCGGCGGAAGAAGTGCGCATGCGCCAACCGCCATTGACCGACAGCTGTTTAGTGTGAAGCTTTCTCTTCAGAATGCAGTTAGCCTCGTTTGTGTAACCAACACCGTTTAGTCATAACCTCCATTTCCGTTAGTGTTGTTATTTCGCGTTGCCGAAAAAAAATGGTTAGTGTAATAATAGAGCAACGAATTGTTGTTAAATTTCACTTCAAACTTGGAAAAACCGCTACTGAAACTTATAATTTACTGAAAGGAGTGTTTTCAGTGAATATTTATCGCGGGCACGTGTTTTTGATTGGTTTAAGCGTTTTCAAGATGGCCGACAAGACGTTGAAGACGATTCGCGGCCAGGTCGCCCATCAACGTCAAAATGGATGACAATGTCGAAAAAGTTGATAATTCGATTAGGTCTGACCGTTGATTAAGTATCAGTGCAATTGGTGAAACTGTAGGCATTGATAAAGAATGTGTACGGCAAATTTTATGTGACAATTTGAACATGCAAAAAGTGTGTGCCAAAATGGTGCCAACAATTCTCACGTTTAAAGAACAAACAGCTCGAAAAAGTGTCGCAACTGACACTTTGGATGCCATTTAAAGTGACTCAAATTTATTGGAAAGGGTAATAACATGTGATGAATCGTGGTTTTTTACGTATGATCCGGAAACAAAGCGTCAATCCATGCATTAGAAGACCTCAACTTCACTAAAAGCCAAAAAAGCAAGAATCAGCAAGTAAAAATTTAAAGCAATGATGATTGTTGTTCATCGTAGATGAATGAATCAATTTCAAGTATTACTTTTGCGCTGTAACCTTAGTAGATCTATTTTATCCCCCTTTATATCCCTTTGTTATTTGTGCTCTCTGTAATTACAGGATAAGACTATGACTTCGTCCTTTTATAAAGGATAGGAACTGGAGAGGATTTAAGTTGTGCAATTTCCCCACTTCTAATTTGTTATTGACATGCTGGTCGATACAATCCCCTTTGTATTTTTTCTTTCTTTTAATCTATTTCACATAGGCCAGGCTGTATTTGACTAGCTTTTGATGTGCGGTTATTTTACTAAGAAAGTTCTAACTCATGTTGTTTCTACGAGTAGTTAGGTAAATAAGATCCGTCCATACAAGGATAAGGTACGCTCTGAGATCGTCAAATATCCCAGGGATCATGTATATCCCTAAGTTTCATACATTAGGCTGGTGTTACTCAATCCATCAAAGAACGCTTTACACTTTTATTTAACGAAACCATTATATAGAGTAGTGTGTGTGTGTGTGTGTGTGTGTTTTGCGATGCTAAAAATGGTGGAAAAAATCGTTTATAGACGACCTGGGGTAGGGTAACCTCACTCCCCACAGTGTGGACCCAAAATTAAGTTCAAACTCAAGTTAAGATATAATGCTACCCACTAAAAAAAACCACCAAAAACATTCCTCTTCTGTAAACCCCTCTTCACGGATCTGCCGTTAGGAATTTCTTCGTGAGGAGGTGGACTGGCTGTCTGCTTTCTCGTCTACAGCGTTGGCTCTCCTTTCTTGATCTTCAGTCCTCAGCCTGCGGCGAATCCTGCAATGGTCCCTCCAGTTGGCTTCTGAAGTCATCATTGTCGCAACACGATTTTTTGGTGTACTGCCTCGCAGATATGTTTTCAGTTTTATCCTGTTCTCGTCGAATTTCTGACACCGGAAAAATACATGCTCCACATCATCCTCAACTGTTGGAAGACAGAGGAGACAACCCGAGTATGTTTAAAGCCTGAAACGGAACATGTAAGCTCGGAAGCAGCCGTACCCAGTTAGAATCTGCATGAGATAGAAGTCTACCTCTCCATGCTCCCTGTTGTTGCATCCTGGATGTTGTCTATGAGTTGGTGTGTCCATCGTCAATTTGCTGATTCGTTTCACCGTCACTATCAGGTACACAGGATCCGATTTCGCTCCTCTTTGTATAACGCTGCTCAGCACTTGGCTTGCGCCGGTAGAGTCTCGCTCTTTCACCAGTCATTAGCTCCATTGGGGGTTCGCCAGCTACTACTCATGCAGCATCGTAGGAAACTGTTCTGTAACCACTCACGACACGCAGCAACGCACGGCGGCGCACCGCACTGACTTTGCGCGCATAGCTCGCGACCGTCATAGCTTGGCTCCAAATCGGCGCTCCGTAAAGGAGCACTGAGGTTAATACCCCGGGCAGGAGTCGGCGGCGTGCCTGTCTTGGGCATCTTAGTTCGGCATGAATCTGTGTGTGTGTGTGTGTGTGCGCGCGCGTGCGTATGCAGTGTGTTTGTGAGTGTGCATGCGTGTGTGTGCGCGCGCGTTTGACTTCAGTATATGAGTGAGAGTAGTTTGAGCTAGAGTTATGTTGGGAGAGCAAAGTCCATCAGCTGCTTACCTTAGATGTCTCCACCAAATAAACTAACATAATTTACGAATAAATAAACAATTATAAATTTATGAGAAACTATGACAATTTTCGGGGTTTTTCGACAGTTTTCAATTTTTAAGAAAAACATGAACCATATTTGTAGTTGGTGTTTTAATGTTTCAACTCGTTTTATTCAAATAAATTAATTTAACTGTTTTAAGTTTATACATTACAATGTATGCGATAACATAAAGCAAGCAAACTGCACAGTTTTTTTATACCTTTTCGGATAAAACGCAAATGTAAATAGGACGTTATAAAACATAACAGCACTTAGCTGTGTAAGGTAGGGACTTGAGTTGACTAATAGAGTTTTAAATTATCTCTTGTTAGCGCTTTGTATTAAACAACAATTACACCCCTCTATGGCGCCCTTAATACAAGCTAATTGCTAATGTAAAGCAAATTAATGTTTTATTCTGATACAAACTTTTCAATTTGCAGAGTTATAAGTTCGTGTTTAAAAACATAATTTCAGTTACGTATTTTGTTTTGTTCATTTGTACAGGATGAATTTGACAGCTTTTATTGAAATGTTTATCAAGTAAATTTGTTTTGCGAACATTTTCGTTACTTGTTATATATTTTACGACAAAATGTAAATAAATGTTGCAATATGATGCACAAACTTTCTCTCTTTTAATTAGGGCGGGGCCGAAAGTGTGTTGATGGTTTCCAAAAATCTAGTTTGTTAATTACCAACAGAAAAATTGGAAAATTTAATTACGTTCTCCAAATGGTTTTCGCTTACTCAAATTTTGATAATGAATTTGGGATTTAAAAATTGTTTAACATTTACGTAATTTTAAAAAATAAATAAACACGATGTTTGATAAATTTTATTTTAGTTTTTTCTACTTGTGGAACACTGATTTTGTTCTTAAAGATTTTTTTTATATGATCTTCAATTTTTATTTATAAATAATACTTTAGCAAACATGGAAGAGTATATTAGGCTACTTTTTTATGTTTTTTGTCGATTGTTTCCCAATTAAAGTTCATTAATTAGGAGTGTAACAGTTTGTGTTTCGTTTTGTTATTTAAGTATCCGCTTTAATTTCGTATATAATAAACATGTTTTATTTTAGTTTCTCAAATATTGTTTTTGTTTTTTTTATGTACGACTTTATAGAAATCTTACGAAACGATTGCAAGAATTAGCACGGTTTTTGTCTTCAAATCCCGAACCGTTTTTTCTAAGTTGGCAACATGTACGTATTTCTCGGAAATTTGATGACTACATTTGAGAAAGATCGTTAAATTTGACTAAAAACATCTGTTTTTAAAGTGTTTCTGATAAAAAAAAACAACAGAAATTAGTAATTATATGTTAAAGTTCATTGACGTTCGTACAAATAATTGTTGTACTACAAAACGGATAAATCTGTTAAAGTCTTAAAATATGTTTGTTTACGATACGTTATTTTTCACCCACTTCTTATAGTGTGATAATAACCCAGATACGTAATAATTAATGTATCTATGTTGTACAACAACGTTACGAAATATTTAAAATCCCACTTTTATTG
This sequence comes from Callitettix versicolor, assembly GCA_022606455.1. Classification (NCBI taxonomy): domain Eukaryota; kingdom Metazoa; phylum Arthropoda; class Insecta; order Hemiptera; family Cercopidae; genus Callitettix; species Callitettix versicolor. The sequence continues at coordinate 101,639,776 of CM040189.1, read as the reverse complement.
TTGTTCTAAATTTTAAAAACTAAAAAACCATTTTTCAATTTTTATGTGTATTGTGCTTGGATTTTTTTAAACAAATTTGCAAGTTTCTTAAAAATTCAATCATACCTTTAAAGCGCTAGAGGTGCGCAAACGAAAGACAAACGTGTGGATTCCGTGTGCACTATTTAAGACACTAAAAACAAACTAGCTGCGTTATTGCCCGTATAGTGTTTTCAACGGCTATGTAAACGCCTTATTGTTGACACCGCCTGTCTTTTCATTGTTCCCAGTGTTACCAACCCCAACACAACGAAAGTGGCGTTTTAATTTCCCTCGTGCGATATAAATACTGTTAGATGCGTCGCGTCTTCAAACTTTGCTAAACTTATCTAAACTGGATTTAAATAATTAAAACAGAAAACTTCACAAAAATGTACTCAGTCTCAAATAAATACCTGATTCTTTCAATTTTAGTGTAAACTAGTAATTTTTTGAAAATGTAATATTATCAATAGCCTATTTTATTATTTAGTAGGCCTAAAAATATTGTGGGGAAAAGTTATTAAGTCGTCATTTTTTCTGAAGAAGCCGAATTTAAATTTTACACTAACTTTAGTTTTATGTATTTCAATTCCACGGTAGATAGCGTACTAGGTTTTCACCCCGAGGACCCGGGTTCGATTCCCAGCCAGGGCTTGGCACTTTCATACGCTATAAATCATCCCATCGTCTTAATTAGCCCAAGTGTGCACAATAGTGTTTTGACGTTAAATACAAACAAAAAAATCAATTCCACGTGTTTTAAAAAATATTCTATTCTACATTTATATGCTTTTCACATTTTTCAAACAACATTCTTCTCAAAGCTCTTTTCTAGAAAACACCTTAACATCAATAAAATATATTTTTTTCAAAAGTGATTTTTAACAGTTTCGAACACAAATATAGTCTTATAATCACTTATAAAGATTGAATCCTTGACCATATTGCAATGTATTTTAAAAATTTAAAACTCCAATTATGCATGTAACAAATGTAATTATATGAATTAAAAAAACATAATACGTTAGAAATTATTGTGTTATTGTTAATTAAAAGGAATTTGCTTCTACGACCGCCACGACCATATTTATTCTATATCTCTTATTACGTGGAAAAACGATTTTAATAATTTTTAAATATCTCACTCAACAGTCTTCTGTTTTGAAAAATCTCTAAAACTAAAAACATGTTAGCTAAAAACATGCATGGTATTTAGTCCGCCTATTTTTCAAAAATTATTAAATTGTTTTTAATTTTATAAAAGTACTATTTAAAAATTACAACCAAATTTCGTTGTTACGGTGAAAGGTTAATTTTTAAAACACGTTATTTTCAATGTGAAAGTTTTACAAATAATAACTTAAAGTGAAGTTTCGGCGTTCGCTGCAGTCATTATCAAATAAGCTCCACCCCCATACAGTACCGTGAGCACATTTACAAGTCGGTGCTGTATTTACAAGCTCTGATGCTTTCACGTGTTGGAAGATGATTTAGCCTGATGCACGCTGAGCTCTGGGTTTCCTCCAGCCCCAATACTTCCTCTAACTCTAACCACTCACTCTGATTAGGCCTACTCCGCCCACATTTTATATTCGTATTTCATAATTTTGAGTGGGCTATTTACTTTCAATAACTGAATTTTGAATATGTATTCATATTTCCCATAACTGTTAACTGTTTGTTATGAATACTACATCTAATTCAGTTTAACTGTATCAACATTTAACTGTAACTATAGCTGTACGTTGTTTATTTAACATAACTTGACATAACCTTAAAATGTTTGTTGTGAAATACTATGTCTAATTCAGTTTAACTGTATCAACATTTAACTGTAACTATAGCTGTATGTTGTTTATTTAACATAACTTGACATAACCTTAAAATGTTTGTTGTGAAATACTATGTCTAATTCAGTTTAACTGTATCAACATTTAACTGTAACTATAGCTGTATGTTGTTTATTTAACATAACTTGACATAACCTTAAAATGTTTGTTGTGAAATACTATGTCTAATTCAATCTAATAACAACAAATATGATTTTAGCATTAAAATCTGCATAAAACGGCATTTTAAAATTTTTAAACTACATTAAAAATACGAAAATAATTCCTGAAGACCATTAACTTCAATTTCTAATTTCAAATGTTTTAAAAAATGTCCAAATATTAAGATACACAATTTTTAATGCTGATAACAAAGGTGAAATTTTATTTTCAGAAATATTTATTACTAAAAAGTAATGAAATTTTTAATTATTTCAAGTAGCATCAATTTTTAAAACGGTGAACGGATTTTCTTTGGAAATGAGTTCTCAAAGCTATGTGAAAATCAATTTTCGTGACAATTCGAATGAAACCCGACCATAATTACAAACGTAAGGACTAAATACACTTCCATAAATACCCTCCATACTTTTATATGTAGTCCTATATTTAACGAGCACTCAAAAAGTGACCCAGAGTTCAGCATCTAAGCTAATTTAAAGGTTTCTGATCTGGGTGTTACTATGGTAGCTTATTTTCCAATGGAAGCCTGCAGGTTTTAACGCTAATTTCGACTGTAAAATCAGCCCTTAAAAAGTGTGTTATTTAACATATATTATAACGACCGTTTTTAAAACACAACTGTTTTTTTAACTGCTGCATTAACTCTATAAACTCTTTTCTACCTCTGAATGTAGGCCTATATATCACATTAAACAACTCTAGCGTAAACCTCAATATAATTAATTACGTTTTGCTGCTATCTTTGATGTTTATCAAGAAGCACGTCCTCAAGTTATGTCAGAAGCAAATTATATTTCAGAAACAGACCATCTTATAATTATTTACTCTAATAACTATTAGCACTTAGATTAATTAATTTCTAATCGAATGGTAATAATAAAAAGGAAGCATTAAACTATGTCTATTAATTAAGAAATTTATTAACAATTAATTAGTCCCATTTATTGCGCTTAAAATATATCTCGTAACTCTTGGGACAAATTGGGTATATTATGCATTATTGTTAGTCTGAAGGTACAATTTAACTGTAATTAATATTAATGATTTATCCTCAGACATGAATATATTATGTCCATTACGTCCTCTGCAATGATAAGTTAATTGCCCCGAGGGACAACTCGTGTATGTGTTCACGCGTTTTCCTCTTGAAACGACTTGGGTATGTGTATATTCCATACAACCCCATGAAACAAGCCTGGACTCTTGAGATAACCTGTATTTATGTTTTTGCACCTCGAAACAACTTGGATATATGTACTTTGCCTCTTGAAACGGTTAGGATTTGTGTTTCAGCTTCTTGAAACAACCATGGACTCTTGAGATAACTTGTATTTATGTTTTTGCACCTCGAAACAACGGAACAATTAAATCTGTGACAGGAATTTGAGAAAAATCTTAAAAAATGATTTTGAAAAATTAGGCCAAATTCCAGTTTCTTTTCTTTTTATTATATTTTTTTTTATTTAAAAGAAAGTATGCCTACGTGCGCCATTTATTTGAAGGTACAACAAATTGTTGTTAGTTTGCCCTTACACTTGAACACTCCCTACGCCACATTCGTCTTTCAACGGAAGGAAGCTCGAGTGTCGCCATAATTGCGTCACATCCGGTAGGGTTTCCTGAAACAGGAACCGCTGTGTGTTGTGGATTTAATGATGCTTTTGCAGAATACCCTAGCGTAAAAGCGGTAAGATATGACGTTTCGAGTTTCTGTAAAATAAGACAATACATTGTAAGTTTATTGAATATACTGTCGTTTTATTAAATAATGTTACATATATAACAATAATAATATAACAAATGGGTATATTATCAAAATGTCTTTAAATCTGTTCTTAAATTTATAGTTGTTATTAATAATCATAATAACTTATTACAATAGCAATAATTGTTTTGTAAGAGATTATTTCATTAATAAACAATTATTACTTGATTTTTATCCAGCTGATTTCTGAACGTAATTTAAATTGTTTTACGTTAAAACTTGTATTAAATTTTTCCACTTTTATTTATCACTTTTATTTATTTATCTATCTAACATTTCGATATTGCTGCAAGGCATCAATGTTGGACAACTGACGAAGACATACTAAATATTATATTGTTTAATACACTACTACTTAATACAAATTAGATCGATCGATATTAATAATTCTGGAAGTCAATAAAGGAATTGGTAAGCTTCTGCATGAATGCCAGTATGCAGGTGCATTGCAAAATCAATGTTTTTGTTGTTGTTTGTTGTTATTTTAAGGCGAAAAGCACATTGAGGCTATTATCGCCTCCCTAAATATAAGCGTGAGTGTAAAGTGTTAAGTCGCAAGTGTAGTGTTGAAAGTGTAAGTGTGTGTTAGACTCGGGTACCGCGATGGACGTCTAAATCCTCACAATAGGAGCAGCTAGTCTGCACCCCCCTCTAAGGTGGTAAAAATCAATACGTTAGTTAAGCAATGACTACTTGATTTGACTACCAATTGCAAAAGAACCAGACACAATATCAAAACGTATGTGTATGCAAAATTTCATAACAATTTAAGTAGTAGTTTAGATTTCTGTTCGCGATAAACAAACATCCTTTTTATTGTATAAATTTAGTTTTGGTACTAGATCATTCTATAGTCCGTAACATTTAATACAGCTCACTTTTCAATGAAAACGTACTAATAAAATTTTTATTAAAATAAATATTACAGTTTTTATTGTTTACTTCACATTTTTCATTTATATGCGGATCATCCACGGTGCCCGGGTCACCATATCAGCGGACAAATAAAAGTCCGTTATACATGTGACCGTTTCAAGTCATTAGACAAGTCAAAACTGTTTTTTTTCGTTTAAATGTTTTGAAAATGGTTTCCATTGTCGTAATCGACGTTTAAAACGTCATAAATTAACATTTATAAGAAATTAATGAATTTTGGTCAGAGTTAATTTTCTTATTTTCAAAGTAATTTAGATGGTTATCGTATGTATGCAGATTTTAATGCTGATTATTATTAGAAATTGGCTAAAATCTTTTAAGCAAAACAAGTGCTTGTCGCGATTATACTATATTTTGCATTTACCGAATAAACGTAATACTTAGTACTTGACACTTGACACTTGACACTTGACACTTGACACTTGACACTTGACACCTCACACCTAACACTTAACACTTAACACTTAACACTTAACACTTAACACTTAACACTTAAAAACTTAACACTTAATACTTAATACTTAATACTTAATACTTAATACTTAATACTTAATACTTAATACTTAATACTTAATACTTAATACTTAATACTTAATACTTAATACTTAATACTTAATACTTAATACTTAATACTTAATATAATAATACTTAATACTTAATACTTAATACTTAATACTTAATACTTAATACTTAATAATTTAAATACTTAATACTTAATACTTAATACTTAATACTTAATACTTAATACTTAATACTTAATACTTAATACTTAATACTTAATACTTAATACTTAATACTTAATACTTAATACTTAATACTTAATACTTAATACTTAATACTTAATACTTAATACTTAATACTTAATACTTAATACTTAATACTTAACACTCAATACTGAACACTCACTTAATACTCAACAGTCAACACTCAATACTTAACATTCAACACTCAACACTCACACTCGACATCAACACTCAACATTCAACACTCAAAACTAAACACTCAACATTCATAATTCAACAATCAATATTCACTACTTAATATTTGACATTCAGCACTCAACATTCAATATTCAACACTCAATATTAAACACTCAACACTCACTCAATATTTATACCTAATACTTCATTGTTGTATGGCGTTAGATAGGAGAGATACCCTGTACAAGTTATGATGTTGGGATTTGTCGAAGCATATTAACCTGTTCAAGTAGTTTGACGTGGCGACAAGACATAAGAATGAAATGTTAAATCAACCGTGATCAGATGCCAAGATATTGTATCAAGGCTCAACAGATAAATTGCTGTTGCCATGGAAACCAGTTTAGATTCAATGTCTTGAGAAATAGGTTCACTACGGGGCTCTAGCTCTCTTGACGTTTCTATTTTATGCTACACAACTACGGAAAGGTTGTCCTGGTCTGTTTAAAGTGATAGAGGAATATGACAGTAAAATTTTAGAAAAAGAATTTCCATTGGTAAAATGAAATACTGGACCGTTCATCACGGTTAGAGCCTGACTCGAGACCTTGAAATCAGTACTGATCCTGACTTCTATAACACTTTTTGAGCGGACGTTAAAATACAAATAATGAGTTCTTTTAATACAAGTTAGTTTCCATTGTATTCTCGGTTAGCTTTAGTCACTCTTAATCTTGGGTTACTGTTTTGAGAATTCATATATATATTTAAAATCTTATAATAACACATATAACATACAAAATGCCTATAGATATACTAACTTTAAACTTTAATACTTCAAAATTTAAGTCCAACGTTTAAAATCTCACCATTTTTTAAATTAATTTTTAGTTAGTAGTTTTAAATTTATTATAGTCTATTAATAATTTATAAAAATTTAATCGAAATATTATTTTCGGGTTAGCTCACAAATAAAATACACAGTTCATAGGCCTATTACCTTTTGTTTGAAAATTACTTTATTCAATACTTTTGTTTCTATTAATCTCGAATTGAAATCATTTTCAATAATTATTTGCTTTTAGGTTTTTATCTTAATCATTATAATATAATATTTGTTGATTTCAATACAAGAAAAATGTTTAGACTCTCTTTCGTTCCTAGTATTTCCTCTTCTAAAAGTTTCATTAGTCACACTTTCAGTGGTCTATCTATGGCCTATACGTAACTGATGTAAATTATCAGTACATTTAATTAATCAGCTGTTACCCACATCTTACGTGCTTCTAAATCAGTCACATTTATCTTAGAAACATCACATGACAATTTTTTTCCTATTGTAATTTTAAAGTACACAGTTTTATTCATCCTCTGTATATTTTAAACTACCCTAAATAACCTAGGCTATTACAATTTCTTTTTTTTAAACTTATTACAACATTTATTACATATTTAAGATATTTAAACTATTCTAAAATATTATCTCAACCTACATCTTGTATTATTTTATATTTTAAACAAAATAAACGAAAAACCTTTGGTATCTCTAAATCTTTTAACGGGTTATCCTTTAAATATCATTACTATATATATATATATATATATATATAGCTTTTTTTTAACGGTTACATATTATATATTAAATTGACTAGACTAATGAGTGCGAGGGATCAACGATAAGGGTAATGCAACAGAAGTAACTTCTGCTCGAACTAAGCACTTTGAGTTGCGCAGTTCAGAGACGCAGCAAACTGATCGATGCTTTAGCCATATCGACTACCGAGCCATATATATATATGTATGTGTGTGTGTGTGTTTGTGTGTGTGAGTTTTAACATTATATCGTTAGAAATTTTGTTGCGATTTGTTTCGAACATGGTATAAAAATTTGGATAAAGCCGTTACTCATAAAAATCGGATAAACGTTTTGAACATCTTGGTCATCATAAATTTTAAAAATTTTATCATACAGTTTTTTGAAAATTATGTTTCGCCATTGTTCGAATTTCCATTAACTAACATTTTTTATTTTCAATTTTCAGTGAAAATAAGGAATGTATTTGATAACGTGCATCTTAAATTTTCCAAATTAAAAATAATACTTTTGAAAACATAAATTTGCCCCTTCACTTCGGCGTGACAGCTGTGTGTTTTATTAATGTATTCGGACAGTGAGCGCTAAAAATCAAACAAAGAATGGTGCACGAAACTTACTGTTTACATAAGGTTGTTTCTCGTTCCAAAAATCAATCCTCTAATTTATCCACTTGAATACCTGAACATAAGACATTTTCGATTAGACTCATTGTATAAAAAATTACTTGTCTTTTATCTTTGCAAATAAATTAGAAATAATTTCTTGTTGTTCCACAGACAATATGGTTAAACCTAAATTGTATTGCTCATTAAAACAGACTTAGGAGTTTTAAAACACTGACTCCACGTGATTTCAAATTGAAACTAAACTAATCGCGAGGTAATTAGTTGTAATACCTTTTAACTTGGGTTTAATGTATATTGTGAATGCAACACAAGATTTTGTTATCGAATAACATTTACTGGAAACCAATAAATGGAACAAAACACTGTCCTCCCCACACATACAAAATGCTGATAATTCTATCAAGTTTCTGAGCTTTTGACAAAAAAACTCAAAATTAATTTAATTTCTCCAATATATATATATATATATATATATATATATATATATATATATATATATATATATATACAGGTACTAAATTTATTTTATTTATCTATGATGAATGAGACAAAGTCATTACATATAAACTTTACCAATAGGAAGATTGCCACCCATCCATTTTTTACCAATTTTCAAGCTGTTCCTTACTCCAACAATACCAAATACTTGGAGATGACCCTGGATACAAAACTCAAGTGGAAAATCCATGTAAAGAAATAGGTTGAAGAGCTTAGAATAAAATATAGAAAACTTTACTGGCTGCTTGGACGTAACTCTGAGCTTTCAGTGCAGAATGAAATTTTAATATATAAACAAATATTGAAACCAGTATGGACATATGGCTTACAATTGTGGGGTTGTACAAAACCGTCGAATATAAAAATAATTCAAAATTTCCAAAACTAAGTCTTGCGAGGAATAGTCAATGCCCCATGGTATATTCGTAACAATGATTTACATTAGGACTTGAACATCAGGCTTGTCACAGATTAAGTTAAAAAATGTGCAATTAGTCATAATCTACGGCTTCTTACGCATGAAAATTGTGAGATGGAGGCAGTACGTGAAGTGGCCGGCAACGTTCGCCGCCTCAAGAGGACTAAACCTCATGAACTGCTCCACTGATGTAAAGGAAGTTATTAATGTAATAGTTATCCTACAAATTTCATTTTGTTGTAGATGTAAACCATTAGTCGATCTTGTAAAGATTGGTTATGAGTACTAAATAAATAAATTTAAAAACATTTTCTATGACTTTTTAAATCTGGACTACTAAAAACTTCATTCAGGATAAAGGTATTTCTATGTAATAATATAGACTGTTAGGCATAAAAACGAATCACTATGACATCATTTTTGAAATCCCCCCAAAAAAATTGTCACTATTATTTTCAAGAAATCATAATAATAATTATAATAATAATTATTATAAAGCTTCTCTTAATGTTTAATTTTGTTTAAAAAAAAACTTCTTTAGGAAGGTAAACTGAGTTGTTATGAGCGTAAAAAACAACGGCTTCCAATTTGACGTAACCTAAATACAAAATAAAAAAAACTGAAACAAAGATAATTAATGTACATTTATTTAAAATTTTGTTTTCAAAAATTTAAAGTCTGTTTAGTGTTTTTACATAACTATGGAATATCTCACTCTTTTCCTTGCTTGCATGCATAATTGGTTACCTACTGATTCATCCTTTCATCGTAGAGCTTTTCTTCCTTTATTCCTCTGTTTATTCCTGGGTATCTATTCTGTAGTTAATTCACAAAACGGTGATCTTCCACTCTTGCTACGTGTGCAGCCCATATTCACCAAATGTGCTTTTCTAGTCAACGTTTTAATTTCCAACTTCTACATTAGCTTCTTATTGCTCATTTTCTCTTCCTGTTTCACACCTAGCGTGCTTGTTATCCTGCATTTCAATCTTCTATCTTAATGATTGTGAAGGCCCAAATTTGGTATCCTTTCATAATAAGTGGGTATTCATTACTAAATAATACTTTAACTTTCAATTGACTTCAGAAACTGTCCTTAGAAATTTTTTCTAAGGGATCAAAATATTCTACAACCATAGTTTATCCTGTTATTCGTTCGTTTTATGTATTTATCCATTTTAACAAATGTACTTCTCTGTCAAGTTTTTAATTTCCAACTTCCACACTAGCTTCTTATTGCTCATTTTCTTTTCTAGCTTCACACCTAGCGTACTTGTTATCCTGCATTGTGACTTCCAATCTTCTATCTTAATATTTGCTACTACCCAAAGTTTGGTATCAGTATATAATAACTGAATATTCATTAATAAATAATACTTTAACTTTCAATTGACTTCAGGAACTATCCTTAGAAATTTTTTCTAAGGGATCAAAATATTCTACAACCATAGTTTATCCCGTTATTCATTCGTTTTATGAATTTATCCATTTTAACAAATATACTTCTCTGTCAAGTTTTTAATTTCCAACTTCCACACTAGCTTCCTATTGCCCATTTTCTTTTCTTGCTTCACATCTAGCGTGCTTGTTATCCTGCATTTCAATCTTCTATCTTAATGTTTTTGAGGGCCCAAATTTGGTATTCTTTTATAATAAGTGGATATTCATTACTACATAATACTTTAACTTTAAATTGACTTCAGGAACTAACCTTAAAAATTTTTCTAAGGCATCAAAATGTTCTAGAACCAAAGTTTATCCTGTTTAAATTTCTTTACTGCTTCTCTTCTGAAAAGTTATTTTTGAACAAAGTATTTATAATTGTCCACGTATTCAGTATTCAGGAAAACATATGTTTTAATTAAGTAACCAGTAGTCACGCTAATATCCACATTACGTGTTCGTGAAAATTTCGAAATACCTTGTTAACAATATATTAACCCACATAATAAAATCTTCTTATCAAATATATCCTTCTGACGTGCAACACACAACAAATACGCTTCCTATATTGGTACAATGCATCGTCCCATATTATTACATTGCATTACATTACATTACATTACAAGGGTGGCTTTTCAATCCTCTCAAGGATATCCGATTGCATCAAAGCTATTGTGATCCTGCATAGCTCACTCGGTGCACCCTACTGTACAGAGAGGTTTAGTCCTTTATGTCCGGAACTAAGCTAGATTTTAATTTATCCACCTCAGGTAATACCATTTATATTTGTTTGCTCTGAAACGAAAGTGCACAACTTTATTACGTAATCTTGTTGAGTATATAAAGTATTACTTTGAATATGCATTCATAAACTAGCAGCTGATAGCCTATAATACGTTTCAGGTTGTTAGCGAAATAATTTATCGAGTTTGTACAACTTCATTCAGGACAAAGGTACTGTTTTTTTTATTTATTTTATTTTTTATTTTTTTTTAACGTCCGACTATTGTGCACACTTGGGCTAATGCAGACGATGGGATGATTTATAGTGTATGAAAATGCCAAGCCCTCAGATACAATAAGAAAAATGTGAATTTATTTTTATCGGCACATCCTCCGAATGGACAAAACTAGACTAACCAAAAAAATATTTGACTACTTTCGCAATAGAAAAGGCAAACCACTTTGGCTTAGAGAAACGGAGAAAGACATAACAGAACTGCAGATCACTGGCACTGTGCTCATGGACAAAACAGCCAAAACAATAACTAAGGACAAGAAGCAACGGTTCCAAGGCAAAGTCAAATCCAAGCGAACGATCCAAATCTCTGACGAAGAAAGAAAAGCAAGATCACAACGAATGAAGCAATACTGGGCTACGAGGAAGGCACAGAACATTAAAAAGTGATTGATTTAGTGTACCCCAAAGTTGGGTGAAACAAATAAAGAGAAGAAAATCGTTTCTTATGGTTATAATTAGGAATTTTGTACAAAAACAAAATGTTGAGATCTTGCATATACAAAATAAAAATCACCATTTTAAAACAAACGTTTTACTGCCAACATATTCCTTTCTTTTAAAAGTTAAATTTCTCTTACTTAATTTTTTGTTTTTTTTTTTTTTTGTGTTTAACATTCAACTATTGTACACACTTGGGCTAATGCAGACGGTGGGATGATTTATAGCGTATGAAAATGCCAAGCCCTCGCCGAGAATCGAACCCAGGTCCTCGGGATGAAAGCCTAGTACGCTATCCACTAGGCCACCGTGGCGGCTAGGTACTGTTATGTAATGTTAATCTGGAGATGAGAAAATGTTAAATTTAAGATCCTGGGTAATTATCGCAGTTCCAACAACTCATTTTCCAAACAGTAATGCAAAAATAAATATCCCCACAAACGTTGTTGCTTGAAAAAAATTGTTCTGTAATATAATTCGCGTGATCTTAATTTTAAATTGTTATTGGACAGAAAAGTTTAAACTGTGATTTAAAAAAAAATTAAACAAATTATGTTATTGAACCAAAAAAAAATCATGTTTTTTTCTTCTTCTTTTTCTTTTCATTACGATAATTTGTTCGAAAACACGAAACATGATTTGTATTTCATAAAATTCAATAACAGAATTTTATCTTCTTTTTCGTAAATTATAAATACATGTATTGTATTTTATTAAATAATCTGGTATTTATTGTATTAATTGTTATTTTTATTATAATAAATGTACTGTATTTTATTGAAAAATCTTGTATTTATTGTACTAACGATTTTTTTCGAAAACAGGATAAATTAACATAGCTGGTTATTAACATAAAGTGAAACTCATTTGTTGTTAAATGAAATCAGCTGATCGTTACAAATTAATGTAAAACAACTGATGTTTTGATATAACTATCAATAAAAACGTCTTCGTAGTTTCCATAAAGTAGTGGTTATGACGTGCGCCTCACACGCGCAATGTCCCCGGTTCAATCCCGGGCGGAAACACAGGAAATGTTTAATTAAAATTAATTTAATATAAGACTTGCGACGCGCAAAATGTACTATTATATATTACTTTGCATGTTGTTCAAATCACGCAGCACGCGAAATTCAACATCAAAAACCTAAAACATGACACAAGTTAAATTAATTATTAATGCGGTTAAATTGTAATAGAAAAAAATGTTTATCTCTCTAAACAAAATAATTTTATCACGTGAATTTACAGCCCTAAAAACGTGTTTAGTAAGCATTTAAGTTAAACCATCGAACCGTTTTTAAGGCTCGTATATCAAACCCAAGGACCTTAATAAATTCGAAGTAGTGTTCGTTTTTTTGTCCATCCGTCTGTCGGAAAAGCATTTAAAACTTGTAAACGGTGTAACTGGATACTACCAAAATTTGGCGGGAATTATTTCGCAGCTGCCCAAAACCAGAAAAAGAAAGATGAATCGATGACAAAAGTTAGTGGAAGTTGACTGGTAAATGTTTAAAAGTATTTTTGTTTAACATACAATATTAGGTATATTGAAAACAATAATAAGGATTTCGAATATATAGATAGTTTGTGCACATAAACAGTTCATATTGAATCACCAAACCTCTTCAAAGTTCACGTTTTCAGTTTCGTTTTTGTAATTTCAACGTGTTAGCTGTTAGGTCAGTAAAAGTCACAAAACATTTATAAACCTACTTTGGATGAAATATTTTTTCGTAATTAGGTTTAAGATTATTTTCTTCCGTCTTGTGGTATTTTTTACTCACCTCGTAATGGCTACCGAGGTTGCGGAACCTCACTGTTTCACCTCCAGGTCGCAATACGAAATGTCAAATCACTCGGTCAAGGTCGTCACAAATTTAACAAAACATTGAAAACACACGTCACAAATACTAAACACATTACACGATTCTTATTAAAATGCATCCCAATAAAATTTGTTTTGGCCAAACACTACGTGCAACTACGTGTCGTTATATTCCTGACTCAGGAATTACGACATTATATCGTGTCGCACGTAGTGTTTGGTCAAACCAAATTTCATCGTTGTGCATTTTAATATTCTTAGTGTTTGTGACGTGTGTTTTTAATGTTTTTGTTAACTTTGTGACGACCTCGACAGAGGGATCTGACCTGAAGATAATACAGTGAGGTTTCGAAACTGTTGTAACCTTTACGATGTGAGTAAAAAACACCACTAACCGGAAGATAATATGTCATAATCCTAATTATTTAAATATGTGGTCCGGTTGCTATGTTGAAATAAAATATTTGTACATTTTCTAGTGTTTATGGATCTCAACAAAACCGTCTTTTTTAGGACGCACTAACAATTACAAAGGTTTTGTTACGTCACTAGTACCTTTTCGCTGTAGCTAAAACGTTTATGCTCCAAATACGTTAGAAAATTTTCATTTATAAGCTAAAAGCGGTACAGTTCGCACGATTGTCGGCAGACAACACGGAAATCAGCTGATTTATTCTTGAGTTAGCTTTATTACTCAAATAATACACTCAAGTTTGTATATTACAACTTGTAATAACAAGAACAGGAAACGAAGTGCTTACGGAACCTCAATATGTGCTTTAAAAACAAGCACTTAGCTATTTTACTTAAGGTTAACGCCGCACAATCATAGTTTATAAAAAATAAGCTTTCCTTGGTATATAAGTAAAAAAAGTAATATTTAACTAATCTATTAGGAAAGACAAAATTTACGCCTGCAGGAGACAAATTTTCTTCCACGATAAAGTTGAACAAAGAATGGATTATTTGGCGCAAGCGTTAAAGTTCTGCGATTTAGTTGTTTAAAATTCTGAAGTTTTTAATTATATTAACATCAAAACTTTAATTTTATTTTAGCGAAACAACTTACTTTTAATTAAAACTTTCAATAACTGTCGCTTACAGGTGTGGAAGCTTGTCTCGATCTACTTCTTGAGAAGTTTTTCACGTGATAGTTATAATTTTGTATTCTCCGAGAGACAACAATCTTTTCTACTTTGTTACGCTGTACCGATCGTTTTCGCTGCGTTATTGAGACAAACAGGCTCGTCAGAACACCAGGGAACCTTCACGTCTCATACTTTTTCATTTTAATGTTTTACAATAAAATAAAACCGACAAAAATGTATGTAAACAAAATGTATAAAGTGTTCCCGTCAGAGTGCAGTACAGTACAGGCATAGGCCTACGTGACAAGTAATACAGTGTGCCGAAACAGCTGATTACTATTAAAAACGTTGTTGAAAGTAATACTTAAATTATTATTCTGTTTAAATTATTGACCGAATTAGTACTGAAACTAGTATCGATAAAATAATCTAGGCGAGTTCTAAGAAATGTTATTAAACAAAAGACTGCTTTTTGTAAACAGTAAATACTGTACCCTAATGTAGGCATGTGTTGTAGGTTTCATTTCAGAATTTCAAAAAGACTAAAACGAAAAATATTTTTGTAAATTCACTTCCAGCACGTCAGCGAGACAGCTGCGTGCAGCGATTATTTTATTTAGTGTTGCCACAAGAATAAAGTGAAACGATGTAAAAGAGGAAAATGTTTAGAAACTTTTTTTTCTGAAAGAACTTATTTTGAACGTAAAGGTTTAGATCTTGCTAAACATATGAATTATTTACCAAAAACGCACATTCACATGTTAAATAAAATATGAGTTAGGAGAGAGTAAAGTAGGGGATGTAACAATATAGGGGAACTTAGCAGGAAGCAACATTACATCCCTCTGCGAGAAATTATGCCTCTGTGATGATAAAAAAGTTTCCTTCTAAGTTAGTTTTTATTATTGAATGATTTTGGTAAGACTGCTTTGCATGAAACTTACACTGACCCTGAGCTGTTGGTACGTTTAGAGTTGTCATTTATATTTTTATTATAGGGGCTTTAACTCATTGAATTTATCCTTAGTAAGTCACTATTTTTCTTTGAGCCTGAAAAAGTTAAGAATTCGACATTAACATCGGTTAATTTTTTACGTTACCCTTCATATTTATGGCATAACTTGCATTATCCGTCGTGGCTTCGCCCACGAAATTTAAACTGTTTCAGTAATGTAATAATTTAGAAACGTAAAAAAATATATATTAATAAAAGCGTGATCATATAAACTCGTGATTATTTTACAGTGAATATGAAAAAATATTATAACCTGAATATGTTGTTTTATTCAAACATGTTCCATTCGAATTTAAGATCTGATAAAAAATATTTTTCTCTAATACAATCATTTATACCTCTTTTATATTTTTGTCCTTTTAGGGGATAAATTCGGGAGGGGACTGCTGAATTACTTGTATCATAACTTGTGTTTTCGAATATTTTGTTTACTTTTAAGAAAAGCCGATAAAAAAATACTTTTCTCCAATTGTAAGCTAGCTCTTTTTTAATCTTTTAGGGAATGAATTCGGAAAAATGTTGAAATATGTGTTTCATTATTTGTATTTCATAGCATATTTCTAGAATATTCGAGCCAAAACAAATATGTTTTCAATGCAAAATTGTATACCTCTTTTTTAAATTGTCTATACCCTTTCAATCTCTTTAGGCGATAAGTCTTGGGAAAGGGTGAAAAATATATTTCATTACTTATATTTAAGAGTTGCTATGTTACGTTTTAAGAAAGTCAGACGAAAAACATATTTTTCCGATAAAAATTGTTGTACCTCATTTTTACCTCTTTAGGGGTTTAATACTGGAAAATCGTTTTTCAGTGCACCCCTACATGTGATGGTAACCCTAAAAATTTCAAATCTTTAGGTATTATAGTCTCGGCTATACGTTGAATATTAAAGTTGGACTGGGTAAGTAGTTTAATGGCGTTAAAATTAAATTTGTTCGTAATCCTTTCTTAACGCATCTCGAAATTGATGAAAGAAGGTACCCTGAAAATTTCAAGTCTCTAGCTATATTAGTCTCGGCTGTACGTTGATTAATAAAATTGGACTGGGTAAGTAGTTTAATGGCGTTAAAATCAAATTTTTGAAAAATCCTTTCTTAGTGCACGTCTATATGGTAACATAAATGTACCCTGAAAATTTCAAGTCGCTAGCTAAAATAGTTTTGGCTCTCCGTTGATTGTGAGTCAATCAGTCAGGTCTTCTTGGTTTATCAATTAAGTTATGTGTGTCCTAAACTTATATTATTTGGTTTTATAGGTAATAAGTTAAACAATACTATCGATAATGTTCATTAATGTAATGTTATTCCATTCCACAGTCACTGGGAATCCATAAGATAGTTTGGGTTCAGCTGTCGTATTTAATACACACGAGACATACCACAGTAAGAGAACACAACATTCACCTTTGATGATGACACAGCTGTAATGTCAGTCGCTCAGAGTGTGAAAGATTCCACTAATACAGCGCCCTCTTGATGCCATTGAAATGTGGACAAAGAAATGAAGAATAAAACTAAACAAGAAGAAGTACCAGTTCCAGTTTCCATTTACATTACGCGAATTGAGCAAAGTGCGTTGGCATGACGCTCAGTGTTAAATTAAGATTGGAAAACATGTAGAAAAAAGTCAGAACCAAAAAGATACATTGGTTGCCAGGTGATATCATAAGTATCACTGCATAACAAATTGTTACTAACATCAGTAAATTCTAAAGTCAATGTTTATCTATGCTATTCAGTTGTGTGTTTGTACCAAGACAACTAACATCAAGCAGATACAAATATTCCAAAAGAAAGTATTCAAGCAAATCTGCAAAGCAATGTACTATGTGAAAAATGGCAACACCGTGATTTTAAAATCAATACCAATGTAGAAATTTCACCACAACTCCACTACTGCGAGGTCCTCTGACGGCTAAAGAAAACAAAGCCTATTGACCTGGTGTGTTAAGAATACTTTGGTCAACTATATTAGATTTAGGACAACCGTACCATTGTTAACTCCTTACTGTGTGACGAAAAGTTACTTCTTAAGTTGTATTTAACTTATTTCTAGAATAAAAAATAAATATTTAATATACCAATTTAGAAAAATTATACTAGGATTGCCCGTAAAGTAAGGTTTCCAAGGCGCTATAGTCGCTGCAAACGTTTTACGCGGGATTCGGTGACCTTGGCTTGCAGCTTGGTTCCTCCGCAACCAATCCCCACTCCGCGAGCGCTCTGCAACGCTCAGTCTTGGCTTTGTAGCCGTTAATAATGGAATTGCCTCTTCTGTCTCCTGCCAGGTGCGAATTACGCTCTGTGATTCGTTGTTTGTGTGCAAAACAACACTGCGCCGGTGGACATTCATATCCAACTGTGTGAAGTCTACGGAGAAAAATGTATAAGCATACAACACGTGCGCAAATGGTGCAGAGAATTCAAAGAAGGACTTTCATGACAAACAGCGTTCCGGACATCCATCTGTTTCGGACGAAATGATTGCGTAAGTGGAAGCAAGGGTGACTGTTTGGGAGCCCTCCGAGATGATCGCTGATGTCAGAAAGACTTGCATTGATAAAATTTTGACAGACCATTTAGGGTATAGCAAAATTTTTGTGCAAAGTAGGTCCCAAGACAGCTTATAGCTGACCACAAAAACGGATTGATTCGGCCCGCGAATTTCTTCAGACCTACGAAACCGATGGCCGGAATTTCTTGGACTTCGTTGTTACTGGGGACGAGACCTAGGTACACTATACGACTCAGGAAACGAAAGAACAATCACGTCAGTAGAAACATCCAGAGTCGCTGAAGCCGCGGAAGTTCAAACAAAAACTGTCTGCCGGCAAAATTCATGGTGAGCGTGTTTTGGGACAGGAAGGGGTTATTGTTGTGCAAATTCATGGATATCAGTACAACAATCAATGCTGATCGTTACTGTGAGACGTTAAGGAACCTTCACAGCGCGATTCACAAGAGGAGAGGCATGCTCACGAATAGACTTTGTTTCTATCAAGACAACGCTCGTCCGCACACCGCCCGGTAACAACCGGTCTCATCAACCAACTTGGATGGGATACTGTCACACATCCGTCCTATAGCCCGGACTTAGCCCCAAGTGACTACCATCTGTTCCCTAATTTGAAGAAACACTTAGGTGGGACGCATTTCGGTACCACAGAAAGAAAAAGTTTTAAGTTACCTTCGCTGAGAGTTTCCCGACTCAGGCATACAAAAGATGGTTCACCGTATGCAAAAAAGCATCGATCGCAACGGTGATTATGTCGAAAAATAGAAAAAAGTGTAAGCTTTCCAAAAATGTATTATTCAATGCAAATAAACATGTTTTTCATAGTGAAAAATTATTGGAAAACCTTATTTTACGGACAACTCTTTGGTTCGATTCCCGGCCAGGACTTGGCATTTTCATACGCTATAAATCATCCCATCGTCTGCATTAGCCCAAGTGTGCACAATAGTCGGACGTTAAACATAAAAAAAAAATCGTACTTTTTCTTACACTTGCCTGGATAGTCCCTTACAAATATGTCTACTTGTATTTTGGTAAATATTTTGGTAAATATGTAAAACGTAAATGTTTAATAGTATAACGTGTATAAGTGATAAACTCCGTGAAAACAAGTTAAACAGTTTAGTCATTCGCAGTTTTAATAAATAGTCTGTTGAATATAATTTTAAGGGACAGTTAAGTAATGTAGCGGAAGAAAACGTCTGAAGAAGATAAAGTATTTAACGCTTTCTTAGTTTTGCACTCCTCAGTACTTGTTCCTAAAGTGGAAAGTTGGTCCATTATTTAAAAACTTTATTACAGATTTGCTTTGGCTGGTATAAAAAGTTCATGAACCATCAATATAGGCTAATACAGAACTGAACTAGTGTCGTGTCTTCAGGATACGCTGTACAGGAATTTACTTTTAACAAATTTCCTCTAGAAAGTCACTTACGAAGAGGTCATTATTGTAAGACCCACACCCGGCACCTTGATATCAGAGCATATCCTAATCTATGAAATACGTATCAGTATTTATTGGTACTGGTATTGCGAAAGTATTTATTAAAGGTTAAGAATTTTATATTTGATTTAGGCACTAGCTCTACAAAAAACAGAGAAAGTTCAACTTGTCACTTACGAAGAGGTCATTATTGTAAGACCCACACCCGGCACCTTGATATCAGAGCATATCCTAATCTATGAAATACGTATCAGTATTTATTGGTACTGGTATTGCGAAAGTATTTATTAAAGGTTAAGAATTTTATTTTTGATTTAGGCACTAGCTCTACAATAAACAGAGAAAGTTCAACTTTTGTTAGAAAACCATCGATCTTTTTTTAACAAAAATGTTTGTTGCTCGAACGACCTCGTGCACCTTTTCTCTCAAATCTTCTTTAATGTCTTCCTGTGTTGACTGATGCAATCCTCTTACAACGATTCTATACAGTTTTTCTTTTCTACATTGATAGGTATGGTACGAAATGTTAAAAAATGGGCTACCTTCCTGAACCCTTTCTTTCCTTAGAAGTTGTGTTGTGAGGCGATAGTCATTGTCATCAGTAGTGATAAGTTTACTTCACTATTGGTTAGTACTTTGAAGTTTATTTTACTAGTAGCAACTTGTAATACAGCATTTTTAAGTAAGCTTAAATCTTTAATTCCCTCTACAAAAATTGGTGGTGGCAAACATCCTTGTTTCCTTTTTTCACTTGCATTATCAACCACATCCTTTGATAGTTGTCGATCAGGCAATAAATCTTGCGGAGAAGAAACAGCTTTTCTCTTTTTACTGTTTCTCTCTCGTTTTTGCGTAATCCACTGTTTCCTTTTCCAGTTTTTACTCATCTGTTTCATACAGGAATAATTGTTTTGAAACACTGCCTTGTTGCAGTGCTTCCAACAGTCCTTCCAGTTTGCTGATTCTGTCCTCTGCTTGTTTCCATGAGTTCTACAAGAATATTTCAGTTTCTGTTTGAAGTTTGAAATCTGTTTTAACAGTTGAAGCATCAGGTCCACCACTAATCGTTGTATAACGTAAACCTGTGTTTATTGGCGAAAGTATTTCGTTGCGAAAGTATTTATTGGAGGTTAAGAATTTTATAGATTTAGGTACAAAAAACTGTGAGTTTTTTACACTCTAACGTTTTTAATTACTTTTTTGTCAAAACTTGATTTATAGCTCAAAAATTTATTTTGGTAATAGTGCGGAAAAGCTGCTTATCAAGAAAACCTTTTTGACTGTATTAGAGTGGTAGCCACCGGCCTGGGAACAAAACCAGTAAGAACTTGTCGGTTGCCAGGAACTTCCACAGAATTCGATAAAGAGAAAGTACAACTTTGAGAAACATTTTCTCACTGAGGTTAACACTTGATGTGAATGGAGCACAACACCCATAGTCTCACTATTAGAAGATATTATAAAATGGATTATAGATGGGTCTAAGACACCTGAGCGAACTGGAGCCGGAGTACGTAGGTCCGAAAACCAAATACTTTGAGAAAATAGGAAAATACCACAGAATCTTTCGGGCAGACTTCTGATAGTTACGCTATTGATAGTTACGCGTGAAGAAATCTTGATAAGCGATACAATAGGAAAAATATCGCCATTACGTCAGCTAGTCAAGCAGCTATAAAAGTGCTGATTTCTCCAATCGTCAACTCGGAAATGGTCTGGACGAAAGTTAAATAGGCTGGGCCAGAAAATAAGGTTACACTCCTCTGGGTACCAGGACATGCTGTAATAGAAGGAAATGAAAAAGCAGATAAGCAGGCAAGGAAGTTATCGAGTTATAGGACTAGAAAAGTTTTGCGGATTTGAGGACACCTATTTCAACATAAAGTTTTGACAAAAAGAAGATCTAAGCTCTGAAAAAATAAGCGAATTTTAATACAGGCCAAGGAATAACTCGGGAACTTTGACAGGAGCAGAATAAACGGTTTTCTTTTTGAAACTGCCTAGTAATTAAAATTGCATGCCAACTTCTAAGTTGTCAAAGTTTAATGGATAGTATTTTTGCTGTTACAATCCCAATTTCAACCACTTAGCTGCGGTTTCTGAAAACGATCTAGTAAGCAATTTGGACTGAAAGATAAACTTTAATAAAATATTTTCAGTTTTCCAAATACCATGATTGAAGTGGTCACACAATTAATTGCGTTTGGAATGTACTCAACTAACTTTAACCCTTATTTCAAACCCTTAGTTTTGAAAGAATTTTTAACGATTCTTTTGCAGTCATATAACACCGAAGAGTTCACAACAATTAAAAAATCGCCCACGATTAAAAACCGAAAACCTACCAATTCGGAGTTTAATTTAGGAAACCATTTTACTTGTGCATTTTTAAAGCTTAAAATAAACCCGTGGACCTAATTTCAGCACTCTACGTCTTGTGAATCTGAAGAAACGGAGATAAAATGTAAAATTCGTGTTTACCATATTTTAACTATTTGTGCTGGCATTGTTTCTTAGCGGGCTTTAAGAAACTAAGACTAACGCACGATTTATAGTCATGGCGATTTTGTGATAAGTGAGAGAGTGATTTTATATTTATAGATTAGTTTATACAACATTGTTACCTACAAAAATCTACTTATTTGTTTGAGAATAACGGTTTTTTGAAATCCTAAAATATCTTGCATTGTTTTAAATCTTATTTCTCAATTGTATTTGTTGCCACGACCTGCGTAGATTAACATCCTCAAATTCATAGAAAATATTATTTAATTGTGAAATTAAATTAAAAACAACGAAATACGAGTATTATTCATTTTGTTTATTTTTTACTTTTAATTTTAATAAATATTAAAATTACTTAATTTTTTAATTTTTATAACAATTTGTTTCTATCACGTCAGCGAGACAGAATCGAGTCCCTCTATTTATTATGGTCTGGATTAATAGTTTTACTTTAATTTATAAATAATATTATATAAATTGTCTAATTATCTTCATTTTCTTTTCTGCACTACCGTATTTTAAAACCGTCGAATATAAAAATAATTCAAAATTTCCAAAACAAAGTCTTGCGAGGAATAGTCAATGCCCCATGGTATATTCCAATGATTTACATCGGGAATTGAA
Source organism: Callitettix versicolor (assembly GCA_022606455.1). Taxonomy (NCBI): domain Eukaryota; kingdom Metazoa; phylum Arthropoda; class Insecta; order Hemiptera; family Cercopidae; genus Callitettix; species Callitettix versicolor. The sequence goes on along the minus strand of CM040189.1, from coordinate 101,617,059 downwards.
CATCAGGCTTGTCACAGATGAAGTTAAAAAATGTGCATCTAGTCATAATCTACGGCTTCTTACGCATGAAAATTCTGAGATGGAGGCAGTACTTGAAGTGGACGGCAACGTTCGCCGCCTCAAGAGGACTAAAACTCATGAACTGCTCCACTGATGAAAAGGAAGTTATTAATGTAATAGCTATTCTACAAATTTCATTTTGTTGTAGATGTAAACCGATTGGTTATGAGTATTAAATAAATAAAAAAAACTACTGTATTTTAAAATTATTTTTTTGTTTTAAAAACATATTTTTTACAGGAATTTTAAAAAATTTGACGTAATTCCAAGAATGCTTACTTCTCCGTTTGTCATATATTATTTGTTATTTAACAAAAACATAACGTTTGAGGCACACAACCTTTTGCGTTCTAGTTTTGTACATTTATAAATAGTTGTCAGTGTATTTAAAATTAAAGGAAAAAATAAAACTAATGTTTGCATGTCTGTACATATTGCTGGAAAATAAAGAACTCGCCGGTTTAGATGAAATTTAGAAAGTTTAGATTTTTTTTAAATCGTTTTTAAACTCTAGTTTGGTCAAAAATACCTTACAAATTTAAAAAAATGTTTTTTATTAAAGTAGGTTTTAACGGTGATGTACACGTTTTGAAATGTCCTCTTTAAATAATGCACACAAAATGGCGTCATCTTTAGTAAAATCCGTTTCATAAGATATTGATCAAAATCCGTAACGAGCGGAAAATTGAAATACAACAAAAATAATCACGCGAAAATAAACGCGATTATTGAACATCGGAGCACATTTATTTTGATCAGAAAAGATTAAAAGTGTCTGCACAACTTGGGGACGTGTAGTTTTGAACAACACTTTTTTATTAAACTAAACGAAAACGTCTGCCTGATTAAAAAGTTAAACCGAATAAGTGTTACAAGCAAAACTTTTAAATTGATTGCAAAAAGTTTGACTGTAATGGCGGTTGTCATTCAATGAAAACTGCATCCACGTATCTGGCTCAATGTTGATTCTACATCAATCAACATTTAAATCATAAGGAAAATATAATCAACTTTGAGAACGTTTTTATTTTCACGGAATTTAGAGGAAACAATATTTTTAAAGACTAGAAGACTAAATGTATTATACTGCGAAATATTCATAAATATTATTAATATATATTATGAATAATATTAACAATATTATTATTAATAAAATATTGAATTAAACAATAAATAAATAATAAGAATACAATATTAAATATAATATTAATAACATTAATATTTATTAATAAAAAAATAAATAATTATTAATATCCATAAATAATAATTGATTTATTTATTATTTATTACTTATTTTATTAAAAAAGGTCTTTCAAAAAGAGTATCGTTTTAAGTTACTAATGATTTTAGCTTGGTTATAAAAACACTATGGATCTGTAACATTTCTGGCTTGCTTTAACTGCCATTATTTTTCTCACCTTGCACAATGTGGCAGAGATAGGTTAAACAACACGATATAATTCAGAGAGTCAGGTAAATGTGGTAAAAAGGAATATTATGTTTAAATTTCAAAAATTAACTAACAAAAATAAAAACAACAAAGCTAGGAAACAAAGAAAATGCGTTTGTGTGTATGTATGTATGTGTGTGTGTGTGTGTGTGTGTGTGTGTGTGTGTGTGTGTGTGTGTGTGTGTGTGTGTGTGTGTGTGTGTATGTATGTGTGTGTGTGTGTGTGTGTGTATATATATATATATATATATATATATATATGTGTGTGTGTGTGTGTGTGTGTGTGTGTGTGTGTGTGTGTGTGTGTGTGTGTGTGTGTGTGTGTGTGTGTGTGTGTGTGTGTGTGTGTGTGTGTGTGTGTGTGTGTGTGTGTGTGTGTGTGTGTGTGTGTGTGTGTGTGTGTGTGTGTGTGTGTGTGTGTGTGTGTGTGTGTGTGTGTGTGTGTGTGTGTGTGTGTGTGTGTGTGTGTGTGTGTGTGTGTGTGTGTTTCAATGTTAGCAAATTAATTATTATTAAGTATTTAGATAGCGTTAACTTTCAAATGTTTAGTTGAAACAAATAATATACAAATAAATAAAATACAAACGTAGAATAAATAGATTTGAATGTATGATGATAAATTTAACCATCACTGACGTCATCAATGATTAGATGGCAAGTACGACAGGCCTGTGCATGGTTTAAATAGCGGGCCAATGGTCAAAGAACGGAGAGAAGCTGACAGTATGGGTTAGAAACGCTTACGTGAGAGTTCAAGACAAAATTGGAGTACGCGTTGTACAAATAGAGGCTTGTAGGACATATGTAGTTCCAGAAATAAAAAGGATACGGTTAGCATGGCTGAAACAGCTAGAAAATATTGACCATGAAAGAACCACAGAGCAAGTAAGTGACGAAAGGTAGGAGAGAAGATAGGCTATATTAACAGTCTAAGTGTCCCCACTGCAACACTTGAAGTAATTAATTAATCAACAAATATAATATAATTAAGTTAAATCACGATACATAGGCCTATCACTTTGAGATAATTCTTAATTTTTTTATTATTTATTACAACTGTATAATACATCATCTAGTAATATTTTTTATAACAATAGACTAAGTAATATAGCGTTTGACAATAATAATTAATGGATTATAGCCCTGTGGCTACCTCCAGCAAAATAAATCACAATAAAATATTATACGATAGATCAACAGGCTTCGTTCTATGTAACCGCCTTATTGATTTTGAGTCTTCCAACAATCTGCTAGCTTCGTGGTTGGAGTGTTGTTGA
>CM040189.1:101489272-101611772 GCA_022606455.1 Callitettix versicolor | reverse complement strand
CAACAGTGACGTTTTAATAATATTTTATACATCTTAATATAATATTTTAAATTTGAAAGTTTATGTGTGTGTTTTTGTTTGTTATTCATTCACACATTAACTATTGGACCGATTGAGATGAAATTTAAAATAAACATGGTTTAGGTACCTGAGATGAACACAGATGTATTCCCGTTTTAAAAATCTGAATCCCTGTTATTATTTATTATAAAATTATTGTTTATAAGCTTACATTTGCAATGATTTTAATTGAAACAATCTTATAATTCCAAACAACCTGCCTTTCCAAATTAAAATATTGCAGTTTCCATTGAAGTTGGCATTTACAATGACAATTAATAAGTCACAGGGTCAGATATTAAGAATAGCAGGAATACATTTGGTTCTCCGTGCTTCTCCCATGGTCAGTGCCTATTCTAGTGTCGAGTAGCAAAAATTTATGTTTTGGCAAAAAACCATAAAATCATATATTATGTATTTAGAAATATATTAAACTGAAATGAACTTACTCATGATTTTGAAAATCGACTATAAATTTTACTTTGTGGTGTAATTGTTAATTGTAAGAACTGTTTTTCAAAATAAAAAAACCTGTTTTAAGAACACCGGTACAATATTGTAAAGTGAAATAAATAAATAACGTCAAGATATGATGGAGCAATTCAAAACAAATTACAACTTCAATTCTTTACTAAAGTTAATAACTTTAACTTTTTTTTTAATTTAAACAAATTATAGTACATTATTTTTAAGAATTGATAAAAACGAAATGCTTATTTAAAATCTTTAAAAAACTTTAAATTGTGTTTTACTAAAAAAGCTCCAATATTCATCTTTAAGGCTAAACAAAACTTTTCTTGTTAAAAGAAAATGAAAATAAATTAGTGGAATACCTTATTTCCGAAAACTATATTTATTAACTTATATGAAAATCACCTTGCAAATAAAATAAAATAACGCTATCACATGCGAACGAATATTTAGTTTGAATACTGAAGGTCAAATAAATCAAAATCAAATCAGTTTCTATTGATTAACATGAACTGAAAATTAAACATTGTTTATTGGCGTAATAAATTTGGTGCCGTACATTACAGGCCGCCGGAGGGTTGGGGCGAGGGGTTTGGGGCTGAAATTATTTCTGCACTGATTATAAATTTTCCATTGCATGCGAGTGTATCTGTAATTAATAATTTATTAGGAGATAAAAATATTCAATTTGGAAAAAACATATTAAATATTACATGTATAACCGACAATGTTACATGCGGATATGTTAATCTAGATTAATTTGTGACTTAATGACTTATAAAGATATCACGTTTATCGAGCCATTTATAAAACTGGTTATAACTTTTATTCTGATTATTTTTATTTCTAATTTAAATAAATATTGTGCATTATTTGTAAGATTTAATAAAAGAAAATAAAATTTATTTAAAAACTTAAAAAGATCTGTTTAAAATATTATTACAGATGTTCCATATGACCGCCATTATATCTCAACTTTTCTTTCAACTTATCTCTCAAGCTGCAAATGTCGTTTTAATTATTTAAATCGTATCAATATACTGTTACTTTATAAAACTCAACACGTGGAAAAACAGTTTTATTTTTAACAAGAAATAAAATTTTATTTTTTGTAAGTCAAAGAATAACCACGTTCTTGACAAAAAACAAAAAATGTATTTTAGTTCAATGTTACTCTAGTTTCTTGAAAACAGGCAGCGCTTCACAGTGATCCTGGCAGATGATATTCTGCTACAGGGTTTGGAAAATCCTGCCAATACGTGAGCTATTGATGAACTTCCTTATCTAATCTCTCTAAACAAATCATTCCTTCCACTTTTACAATCTTCGCCTGTCCCTTTTCACAAACTAAGGCAAAGTAAAAGGGCGTACGCCGGAGTTTGGGAGGAGCTAAGCTTTAAGTGTCTCTGGGTAGAAGACACCTTCAGTTTTATTCAAGCATTTTGGGGCTTTATATGGGCACACCTTATATTTTCAGAACTACTTGTGGAATTTTAGTGAATAAAATAACTTAAAAAAACCACAAAAGTTATAAAACTTCAATCGCGCTCTGATACGTAAATTAACTCCACAATTTTGTTAAAAAAACACTCACAGAGTAGTTGTTTTAACGCTATATCTTTCGACCAATCGGAGCTCTCCTCAAAACAAGGAAGAAACTCCCATTTTAGGATAGAGAAAGTTCTTTTTTAACGTAACTTCAACTCCTAGCGTCAACAGCAATAACCAATAGGAAAGCACAGAAAATTGGATCTGCTACTTTTACGTAGCCAGAGAAAACGGAATTTTCGCGATTGGGGGAAGATAACTAGCAACGATCAAGGTCACGAGCGTCCCCAAGCGGCGTGTATCCACTCCGAAACCTTCTGATTTCTCATCTCCTAATTCGCTCTCCTGCAGTGAGGCGTTAGGTTATCAAATATCAAAATCTCGCTTCTCAGAACAGTGTGCGTAAACTTTACCCTTCTCTATCTTGTGCGATAATCACGCGCTCTCGTCAGTTGACCGTGTTCAGATAACTCTGGTACTAACAGAATACTCCTCTAACTTGCTCGTACTATACAAGTGAGACGATAACTTGCCAAACTTCTAAAACTATATCAGCTCACCTCCTGATTACATCCGGAATTCTAACTAAATCACTAAAATCGGACACACCGTGAACGTAGTGAATCCACATCCACTTACGCTTATTTTGCACAACAATCAAAATCTAAAACAAGTGAACTTTGTGGCTACGAACTTTGTATATATAAACTTTGTGCGATTACTTGTGTTAAATTAGCTGTACAGCTAGTTGCGGACTATTGGACAACATCGTTTATTCACCACAATTCTAAGGACTTTGGAGATAAGTTCAAGATGGTACGTTCGCTTATATATATAAGGTTTTGAATGTAATTTTTAATGGATTATAAATATCTTATATTGGTACTCCTGTATCTTGCTAAAGTAGATTATTTAACACAACTAAACATTTCGGTTCACACGAGCCATTTTAATAATAACACATTACTTAATTTAACACATTTAATAATTCACATTACTATAAGCACCTTCTGTTAACCTAGATTGGTGATAGAATCTCCATCTATCTCGCTATGAATACAATGTAGAATGATGGTGTTAACTATAATAACTTTTATCAGTTTTTATTTTGACCTTAGTTATCTTTCACCCTTATGGAAAATAGAAGCCCCAATTTATCACTTTTAACACAACAGTAGATGATACTGGACACCTTGTAACAGCGTCGACTGAAAACATAAAATGCAAGGCTTCATACACAAATTAAAAAGAGACCCTCTTAAACAATTCTAAGATCCTATCGTACAGACAGAATAGTTCCATGTGAAATATGGATGTGCATATTTGGAATTTAAAGATATCTGTGTTGGTGTGTCACAAGGGAGCATACTGGGGCCACTGTTGTACTTGCTACAAAAAGGGGATCTGCCACTGGAAAGAAAACCACAGTGGCTACATTTGCTACATCAGCTGTTGGCGATAATGTTAAAGAAGCAACAGAAAACTGTAGAAAGTCATCCTGAAAGTTAATTGTGTGGACCAAAACGTGGAGTATACAGCGTAAAGGGTCTAAATCACTAACTTATAACTTTATTAACTTATAAAAAAAGAGAAAGAACTGCCAGTACTAATAAACAGTAAAATTAAATTACTGTCATACAGAAATTAAGTTAAATATTTGGGAATGAATTTGGATTAAAATCTGAACTACGAGGGTTGTCCGTTAAGTAAGGTTCCCAAGGCGATAAAGTCGCTATGAATGCTGTTACGCGGGATGCGGTGACATTGGCTTGCAGCTTGCTTCCCCTCTCCCAATCCCCACTCCGTGAGCTGTCTGCGACACTCGGTTTTTGGCAACCATTAGTAATGGAGTTACCACTTACGTCTTCCGCCAGGTGCGAAATACGCTCTGTGATTCGTTTTTTGTGTACAAAAACCACTGCGCCGGTGTGAAGTCTACGGAGAGAAATGTATGAGCATACAACACGTGCGCAAATGGTGCAGGGAATTCAAAAAACAGCTATCCGGACGTCCATCTGTTTCGGACGAAATGATTGCGTAAGTGGAAGAAGCAAGGATGACTGTTTGGGAGTCCTCCGAGATGATCGCTGATGTCAGAAAGACTTGCATTGATAAAATTTTGACAGACCATTTAGGGTATAGCAAAATTTGTGTGAAAAATTGGGACCCAAGACAGCTTACAGCAGACCACAAACGGCAACGGATTGATGCTGCCCGCGAATTTCTTCAGGCCTACGGAAACAATGGAGAGAAATTCTTGGACTCCATTATCACCGGGGATGAGACCTTGGTACAATACATGACACCAGAAAAGAAAGAACAATCACGTCAGTGGAAACATCCAGAGTCACCGAAGTCGAGGAAGTTCAAACAAACTCTGTCTGTCAGCAAAGTCATGGCGAGCGTGTTTTGGAACAGAAAGGAGTTATTATTGTGAGAATTCATGGATACCGGCACAACAATCATTGCTGATCGCTACTGTGAGATGTTAAAGAATCTTCACTGCGAGATTCAAAAGAAGAGGAGAAACATGCTCACGAAGGGAATTTGTTTCCATCAAGACAAAGCTCGTTCGCACACCGCCTGTGTAACAACCGATCTCATCAACCAATTTGGATGGGATACTGTCACACATCCACCCTACAGCCCGGACTTAGCCCCAAGTGACTACCATCTGTTCCCTCATTTGAAGAAACACTTAGGTGGGACGCATTTCGGTACCACAGAGGAGCTGAAAGAAAAAGTTTTAAGCTACATTCGCGGCGCGGTGATAGAGTGTTTTCGACTCAGGCATATAAAAGATGGTTTACCGTATGCAAAATGCATCGATCTTAACGCGAATACGTCGAAAAATAGAATAAAGTGTAAGCTTTCCAAAAATGTATTATTATTCAATGCAAATAAATATGTTTTTCATTGTAAAAAATTATTGGGGAACCTTATTATACTGACAACCCTAGTGGAAGTCACACATTACATGGAAAAGAAACGAGCTTGAGATTGTTACGTCACGCGTGCAATGACGGCAGAGTAGAAAAATTATTATTTATATATTATTATTATTTATATATATTATATAATACAACTATTATATATATATATATATATATATATATATATATATATATATATATTTATAGGAAGTTACTGTGGTTGTCTATCAACCACCTGATGTGCCGTGGTCATTTCAAATTCACAATTTTAAATTATCAAAATAGATTTAATAACTTATTTGTTTTAAATTAACAATTTTAAAGAGTTAAAAATAGATTTAAATACAATATTTTTACTTTATTATTAAATCAAAGGAAATAACCTCAAGCCAGGTGGTTTTACATCCACTTGAGTCTTTTGTTGGTTGATAGCTGTTACACCTAGATTTCTGACATGTCATTAAATGTTCCGTACATGACTTCTTTAAATATACATATATATTTTTTGACTATTTATAACCTTGATACTAATTTATACTCTATTATTATTCCTTTAATCTTTAATACAATTTTGAAGGAGCCTCTGGCAGGCTGGGGGCCTAAAATTTGATATAGCTACTCCACCCTTTAACTTTTTGTTCAATTTTAGCCGGCGATTACAAAACTTTAATATTTATTATTAGCACTATCAATACATATTCCTTAAGCCCAAAGCCGCCTCGGTGGCCGAGTTAATAGCGTACTGGGCTTTCACCCCGAGGACCCGGGTTCGATTCCCGGCCAGGGCTTGGAATTTTTATACGCTATAAATCATCCCATCGTCTGCATTAGCACAAGTGTGCACAATAGTCGGACGTTAAACACAAAAAAAAGAAAAAAAATTCTTAAGCCCAATAATTAATTACATATAAAAGGAAATTTAACTAAAGTTTTTTTTTTTATTTTAAGTAGTTGCTGGTAGAATTTTCGAAGTCGATCTCCAACTTGAACCAGTTAGAAACTGTAACAAAATTTCTGGATCACCACTAATGGCTCGATACAGTAGCTATTTTAAATTGCATATCTTGAGCTATACATTTAAATGACAGTGGTTGGCGCAGTTCACAGCTCGAACTTCATCCTCGATCCGTGGGGCGGTGATTCCATTTCGTCTCGGTTTCTTCTTATTTTTCTACTACGAGTACATTAGCTACACTATATGCTTTGCACGTCGGCCGCAGAAAGATATTGAGAGGGATCTCGTTTCGCTGATTTGCGGAGCGGCCCCGTCCTAATCGCTTTTTAATTTCTTATCGCGACACTAGATGGCGTGTGTGCCGCGTTCGGCGGGATATTTAGAAACATTATTTTTGATTTACATCAAGATTAAGTTCAAGAATTTAGTACTCGCTATTTAGATATAATGCAGGATTAAGTATAAGTAATAGATTATTTTTATACAGTGAAATTCATAAGCCGGTGTGGAGCTATGGACTGAAAATTTTGGGGGAAGTGCCAAGAGAAGTAATATAAAGAAAATTCAATTTTTTTAAAACAAAAACTTCAGATAATAGTAAATGCGCCGTGATACATACAAAATGAAAACAATCGCAGAGACCCTTAAAGTTAATGCAATTGTTGATGGAAAGGAAATAGCAATTAAACATAAGAAACTACTCCAAACCCATATACTAATGTTGGCACATAGGACTAAACCCTTAGACTTCGTGCAGTGATAGCTTATCAAGCTCAGAGGCTGTAGCTGACAACGTGACTCTACAGTTGAATGAACATCTGGGACACAGTGATTTATTTCAAGTTATAACTGTTAGATACGTGTGTACTTAGTTGCAGTCCTTAATTAGAAAATAAATTTTAAAAAATAATATTGTAGTGAAAATCGTTTCATATAAACCAGAAGCCTTATATGCAGCTGAAACATTATCTCTCACAACCCAGGGCCCACTTGAAAGGCTGGAGATCAAAGAAAGAAAGATATTACGAAAAATCTTAGGCCCCAAATTCCGTAACAACCAAGTACTCCACATCAGTAATGAAACTCTTTACCAAAAAACTGAAACACTATCAGACACAATAAGAAAAAGGAGAATTGATTTTTATGGGCACATCCTCCGAATGGACAAAACTAGACTGACCAAAAAAATATTTGACTACTTTCGCAATAGAAGAGCCGTCAAACCACTTTGGTTTAGAGAAACGGAGAAAGACATAACAGAACTGCAGATCACTGGCACTGTGCTCATGGACAAAACAGCCAAAACAATAACCAAGGACAAGAAGCAACGGTTCCAAGGCAAAGTCAAATCCAAGCGAACGATGCAAATCTCTGACGAAGAAAGAAAAGCAAGATCACAACGAATGAAGCAATACTGGGCTACGAGGAAGGCACAGAACATTAAAAAATGATTGATTTAGTGTACCCCAAAGTTGGGTGAAACAAATAAAAAAAAAACGTTTCTTATGGTTATAATTAAGAATTTTGTATAAAAACAAAATGTTGAGATCTTGCATATACAAAATAAAAATCACCATTTTAAAACAAACGTTTTACTGCCAACATATTCCTTGCTTTTAAAAGTTAAATTTCTCTTACTTAATTTTTTGTTTTTGTTTTTTTTTTTTTGTGTTTAACATTCAACTATTATGCACACTTGGGTTAATGCAGAAATGGGATGATTTATAGCGTATGAAAATGCAAAGCCCTGGCCGGGATCGAACCCGGGTCCTCGGGGTGAAAGCCCAGTACGCTATCAACTAGGCCACTATCAACTTCTCCTACTTCAAGCTCGGGTACATAACAAACAAAACGAAATCGCGACATTTATTTATTGTCGGACTTACTACTTGCAAAAGAGGGACTTTACGAACAAACATACAAACATTGTGGTCGCATCATTGATACATGCCTGCAAGTAATATTAAGTGCAGATAATGATATGATTTAATTTTTGCACAAAGTTGTGCTTCACTGTGAAAAGACCAGGTGTTTCAGTAATAGAAGACCAAGGCTTAATGAGATTCCTTTCTCTCAGTAATTAACTGGAGAGCGAAGCAAGCTATTTGTCTTCTTCTGACGTTATCAATTTATTTCCAGGCACAGGTGTTAAGGAAATCTTGTTATCTTGTGCTAATAAATTGCTCCGCCTTTATTTATAATAAAACACCTCAACTGTATTTATGTTTATGTATCTCACGATGTCGTCCAACACGAGACAGTATTTGTATTTTCAGCTAAAGATCTTGAAGTGACGGGGATAGTTTATATTAAGATTTTTAACTGTCAGATTACATTCAAAATACGAAATTTATCCGTAGTTAAATTTAAATATCTTTATTTCAACGAATTTTGAAAATTAAAAATGCTAATTAATGACGTTTTTAACGCTGATTACGATGGTGAAATCGATATTCAAAACACTTTCAGACAAAAAGTTATGACTTTTTAAACATTTAAAATCTCTGTCATTCTTAAACATTTGAACGAATTTTCTTGCCTAACAAACTCTTTTAAGCTATGACGTATAGCAGCTAGGTTTAGAAATTCATGTAAACATATTATTTAAATATTAAGGTGTGCCTAGGAAACAGACTAAAATTATAAATCAGTTAACGGGCAATAGAATTGGCTCAAATTTGAATTTTGTCAAGTTAGAGAGTATTTGTTGGCTTGAGCACTATCAATCAACATAACTATTAATGCAACTAGCAAGTGATTTAATAGTTTTCTTCCAACCGTTGGTGACAGTTAAGTTTCAAAAATTTAGAAAACTGCGTTCTAATTGGTGGTTTTGAACGAACACGTTTGCCGCAATCGGTTCAAACATAACCTGAGATATTAATAAAAGGGAGTGACTCCAAAAAGTCATTGTCTTTGCACCATGTAGATCCAGGATAGAAATCGTTTACGCCAAGTAAATCCAGAAGAGAAGTCGTTTACGTCATGTACAGCCAAGAGAGTAGTCGTTTGCATCATGTAGATCCAGGAGAGAAGTCGTTTACGTCATGTACAGCCAGGAGAGTAGTCGTTTGCATCATGTAGATCCAGGAGAGAAGTCGTTTGCGACAAGCAGATCCAGGAGTGAAATCGTTTACACCATGTAGAGTCATGAGAGAAATCGTTTGCATCATGTAGATCCAGGAGAGAAGTCGTTTGCGCCATGCATAACCAGGAGAATAAAATCCTAGTCATTATGGAAGGTCAATCTTACCTGTTATTTAAATTATGTTCGTCATAACCATAATTTAATGTTATAAAATGGCACTAAAAAAAGTGGCTATTTAAAACTAAATTAAAATAAAGAAATATTTATTTTCATTTTATACACACACACACACACACACACACACACACACACACACACACACACACACACACACACACACACACACACACACACACACACACACACACACACACATTTAACATTCCCTCAGAAAGTGATCTAGAGGGGTCACCGATACTGAGATCTGTGCTCATTTTTCGGTTTCAGATTGCGTTTTTCCATGACGGCCGCTAAAATAGCTCATTTTGCCAATGGAATTCCATTAACAAAGTTTATTTAAATATCAAGGATAAGGGTGTAAAGTGCGGAAAATCTCATCATTTGACATTTAAATGTTATGCGTAATAAGTAGTTCCCTCAGGATCAATTTACCTGTGCCTGTAAATCTGAACCGATAAATACCATTGACATAAACTGGATGTATTACGTACACACTGAACTGAAACCATGGCAACGGTGTCTGATTTACCTGAGCGTCGTACCTTTTAGTTTTCTCATTATAAACGTAACCTTAACGTGAATAATAACAAGGAATAATCAGCTGTTAATGTAAATCAGCTGTCTTATTTACGGTTTTGCAAGAATATATAATATTATTTGACGTTAAATTTGTTCTAACTTTGTGCTAGTCACGAAAATAATTAGTCACGAAAATAACAAAAATTGTATACAAATTGTTAAGACCTACCCATTCTGTATAACACAAAATTGACGACAATTTTAATACGTGAAAAAAAATTATATTTTACAAATCATTTATATTAAAAAATATTATGTAATCCTTTTCCGCATTAAATGTTTTTAAAAAATATTTCTGCTGTAATTTCTTCACTGCATTGATCGGTATAAATTATTTTGTTTTAAATTTAATAATGTTGGATACAATATCTTCATATATTAATACTTCTTACAATTGTGAAATAGAATTTTCGAAAACGTGTGAATCTAGACCCGTAACCTTTCCTGACCTCTAGATTACACACACACACACACACACACACACACACACACACACACACACACACACACACACACACACACACACACACACACACACACACACACACACACACAACACATTAATATGTTATACATACATAAACATAAATATAAAAACAGGTTATCATAGCGTATCCATTTATTAGCACAAGTTAACAAGATTTCCCCAACACCTGTCCTTGGAAATAAATTGGTAATGCCAGACGAAGACAAATAGTTGCTGCGCTCTCCAGTTAATTAATGAGAAAAAGGAATCTCATTAATGCTTGGTCTTCTATTATTGGTTTTTCACTGGTAATCCAAGACCTTGTGCAAAAATTAAATCATAAAATTTCAGTAATAATTAAACTGTTAATAACGTTTCCTGAGAAACGAATTTTTTCGCTGTTAACAAAATCGATTTTCGTGTAAATCGATTCTTGTTTTAAATTACCCCTGGATTAGAGATCAGGATCGATACTCAAGGTTCGGGGTCTAGATCGTACTACAGTGACTGTTTTAATAATTCTTTTTCCAACAGGTAACAGAGAAAATCGCTATTCACAAAACTGATTGTACAGAGAAAACCTACTGCTTGAAAAATACGGTTTAAGATTTACCAAAGAAAAATTTATTTAATTTCTCCAAATCGTTTCATAGAATTTTCCATATAACTGTATATTACGATACATGACTTATGTTAGTTAAAAAAGTTGGTCAAAATTAAATTTGTTCGTTGGGGGTGAAAAAAACTAAAACTAACCTTGACCACAAAGGTTTTCCTCATTCACTCTCGAAACCTCAATTTCGTATCGCTTTTAAAAATTAATTTGAACGTGCGAAACGTTTTTTCTAATTAATTTTGATTTCACATTCCGTTACACAGAGACATGTCAACGTGTCTGAAGATTCATTATTTATCAAGGTATTAGTTGTACGAGGGCAGAAAGCCGAACCAAGTTGAAACGGTATTTAAATTACTCTGGGGAAATTAAAATGAAGCAGGTTGGCAAGCCTGACGCGCGGCATACATCGCGCGGCACTGGCTTTAAGTGGGTTGGCTCTGCTAATTACCGTGTGCTAAAACATTTATAAATATGCAAATGTGAGGTCACCATCAATTAAATGTTATGTACAAAGAACTTTACGAGCCTACATTATTTTGTAAAACAAATTTCAAAATAAAAGCTGTAAAAGCAGCTTCATAATAAAAGTAAACGATAGAATTTTTAATTCTATTCAAATGTCTTTTAGCGATGTTGTATTTTTTAATGAATTATTGTCCCTCTAAATTAGAATGTTGTAATATCTTACAGTCATAATTAATCTTATCGTATTTCTCAACGGAATTTTAAAAAATTTTAATGTACATTTATGCACATTAGGATGTTGTAATCATATTTCTTTAAATTGTACAATACGAGGTGTGGCTATTAAATAACGAGACTGACGTTGTAAAAAATTTTATTTTCATTTTATACATAATTAATTATTATCACCTTCAATATACATCCCTTCTCTATCCCTACAACGCTCCATGCGAATTTTCCATTGTTGGAAACAGTGCTGGAAGTCATCTTCTGTCAACTCCTTCAGGACTCTTGCCGCTTTCACTTTTACAGCTTCCACGGACTCAAATCTCGTCCCTTTTAATGCAGATTTCGCCTTAGGGAACAGATAGAAGTCACATAGTGCAAGGTCTGGTGAGTAAGGTGGATGTTCTAACAATGGGATGCTGTACTTGGCCAGGAAGCTCTTGACAGATAACGCGGGATGAGCTGGCGCGTTGTCTTGGTGGAAAACCCATGGTTTGTCCTTCCACATTTCGGGTTGCTTTTTCCTTATTCTTTCACGTAGTTTACCAAGTACCTCAAGGTAGGATTGATTAATTGTTTGACCTTCAGGAGCCCAATGAAGGTACACAATCCCATGAATATCGAAAAAAACAATCATCATTGCTTTAAATTTTGACTTGCTGATTCTTGCTTTTTTGGCTCTCGGTGAAGTTGGGGTCTTCCAATGCATGGATTGGCGCTTTGTTTCCGGATCATACGTAAAAACCAACGATTCATCACATGTTATTATCCTTTCCAATAAATTTGAACATTTCTAAAAGTTATTAAAGTACATTTGTGCCAAGATTCAATCAATTCAATCTACTGCTACCACTTTGGGCAACAATTTTCGTTATAAAAAGTTAAATAATGCATAAAGAGTTTTTTTAAATAATGCACAAATGATTTTAATGAAATCTTACGGAAATATTTAAAAGTTTTGTTAATATCGTACAAACAATTGTCGATTACAAATTTATACCCAATTTAATTACTTATTATTACAATGCAAAAAGTAATAAATAATTTACGTCTAGGTGGTTCTTTGATACTGCAATTGGAAACTGAGAAGTTTATTGATTTTGTTCAATCAGTTTAACTTATTACAAAAAAGGATACAGTGTTAATTATCAAGATGATTATTGAGAGTCTTCATTGACGCGAAGTTAGAATGAATAGAGATGTTCCAAATGTCAGTAGTTCCCGACTCAAAAGACAAGTATTGTTAAAGTTGAATCAGCGACGAAGATAATTTGTAAGACTTTACGACAATGAACACTTCATTTATTCAGTATTCTCACTGAATCAACTAATTGAATTAATAAACAATCATAGAAATTCACACTAGTAACTTTTGTATCGAAGTACCACTGATTTGACGAATGCTTTGTGTAAATTACCAACACAATAAAATAGCGCTTAGTTCTGTTTGATTAATTAATCTAAAAGCGGCGATAATAAATAAACACTTAATTGTAGCAATTATTAGGCAAATTTAAGTTAATAATTCTTTAATAAAAAAAGTTAAAAAAAGTAGGCAGTCGTGGGACTGGCCGACAGAAGTGACTACTTCTTTCGGCATACCTGACTGTATACTTCTTTCACCATTATGATTTAATTACCCGTAACGGCTTCACACGCAACTGTAATGTAGGCAATAAAATTTATAGTCGATTTTCAAAATCATGAGTACGTTCATTTCAGTTTAATGTATTTCTAAATACAATATTATATGATTTTATGATTTTTTGCCAAGACATAGATTTTTGCTACTCGACACTAGAATAGGCTATAACTGACCATGGGAGAAGCACGGAGTCCCAAATGTATTCCTGCTATTCTTAATAATTGACCCTGTGACTTATTAATTGTCATTGTAAATGCCAACTTCAATGGAAACTGCAATATTTTAATTTGGAAAGGCAGGTTGTTTGGAATTATAAGATTGTTTCAATTAAAATCATTGCAAATGTAAGCTTATAAACAATAATTTTATAAAAAATAAAAACAAAAACACACACATAAACTTTCAAATTTAAAATATTATTTTAAGAAGTATAAAATATTATTAAAACGTGACTGTTGTAGCCTACAGTTAACACATATCACAAAACTGAATACTAAATAATTCAGTTGCACTGGGTAAGTAGTATAATGGCATTTAAATATTTATTATTCACACCTACCAATATATAATAACGTACAAAAAGGTCACTTTCACACAGTTAACACTTGTCATAAAACTAAATACTAAAAAGTTTGACTAGGTAAGTAGTATAATGGCTTTTAAAATAATTATTATTCACACCTACCAATATATAATAACGTATGAAACGTCACTGTTACACATTTAACACTTGACACAAATCTAAATAATTAAGTTTGCCTGGGTAAGTAATATAATGGCGCGAACATACAAGTTTTCACTTCAAAAATACATTTTAAAACAAAAATATATATAAGAGCGTGATGCGTGACGGCAAACTGATTTTTTCCGTGCAAAACATACATCCATACCCCGAAATAATAAGTACTATATAAGTATATGCTATATATATAAGAGCGTGATGCGTGACGGCAAACTGATTTTTTCCCGTGCAAAAGATACATCCATACCCTGCCATAAGAAGTAGTCACTTCAAAAACTTTCTGTTTTTACTGTTTTATACTGATCAGTGACTACAATATAACAGAGAAAGTTTGATCGTGAAGCGACGTAGGTTATCTGGTGGAAAAACTGAAAGGACATCCCTATGCGGCCCTTTTCCTTGGTGTTTATATAAACTACTTTCCAAAATACCTAAATTTGCTTAACCAGTAACAAAAAGTGTGGGCAGCGTCTAAGCTAATGATATCGAAAAATCTTTTTAAATTTAAACTCCTTTTGCCGTTAATGGTTGATCCTGCAATGGTTGATATTTTTTCGCGTGACATCTAGCATATTTTTGGAGTCACAGCCTACTTACAAAATATTGTAAAATCTATCTTTTTCTTTTCTTAAAATAACGACATCCTACAGTTAATTCGCATTGGAGTTTGCCGTTTCTAGTTTTTTTCTAACTGACATTAAACATAAAAAATAAAACCCGACCACAACCAGGTACATCTTGGAATAATTTTCAATTGATTTTGGAAATTCATAACGATAATTTTAACATCAAAGCATAACAGTGAGACATCAAGGCTCAGTAACCAATCTGTGTGAGATTAATGTAGGAGTACCACAAGGAAGCGTACTGGGACCAGTTTTATACCTTATATTCACTAGTGATTTACCCATGGCACAAGGGGTAATCACTGCCACATTTGTAGATGATACTGCTATAATGGCCTCCAGTAATGATCCTCAGACAGCTTCTCAAACATTGCATCATAGTTTGAAACTAGTTCAACTTTGGATGGAAAAATGGCGTATAAAAGTTAATGAAGATAAATGTCAACATATAACCCTCACATTAAGGAAGCATACATGTCCAGCAGTATCCCTAAATAAAAAACTGATACCGCAGACCTCACAAGTGAAGTACCTGGGAATTCATTTGGACAGACGTCTGAATTGGCAGTAACATATTTTACTAAGCGAAAAAAACTTGGTTATAACTCAGAAATATGTACTGGCTGATTGGGCATAAATCGATACTTTCAACCAATAACAAATTATTACTATATAAGACAATACTGAAACCAATACGAACGTATGGGATACAATTATGGGGTTCTGCTTGCAAATCAAATATTGCAATTTTACAACGCTTCCAATCTAAGATACTACGTTTAATCTTAACAGCTCCAAAAATAATCACAAATGAAATAATCCACAAGCAACTCAATATTCCGACCATCACAGAAGACATTGAAACTTATAGCAATAATTACCGACATCGAATGTTAGCCCATCCAAATGTATTGACTGAAAATTTAATTATGAGATCGACAACACGAAGACTCAAGAGGAGAATTCCTAGCGACCTGTCTGACAATTAACAGCTGACCTAACAGATATAACATTATGTAGCAATATTTTATTATTATTATTTATATAGCCTAATACTCATTATTTGTATGTATCAATGGGTACATGCTTTCATGTCATTATTTTATCCATACAATTTACTTAGTGTCCTGTAGACAGATTGCAAATCTCTTTATTTGTTTCACCCAACTTTGGGGTACACTAAATCAATCACTTTTTAATGATCTGTGCCTTCCTCGTAGCCCAGGATTGTTTCATTCGTTGTGATCTTGCTTTTCTTTCTTCGTCAGAGATTTGGATCGTTCGCTTGGATTTGACTTTGCCTTGGAACCGTTGCTTCTTGTTGGTTATTGTTTTGGCTGTTCTGTCCATGAGCATAGTGTCAGTGATTTGTAGTTCTGTTATGTCTTTCTCCGTTTCTCTAAACCAAAGTGATTTGGTTCTTCTACTGCGAAAGTAGTCAAATATTTTTTTGGTTAGTCTATTTTTGTCCATTCGGAGGATGTGCCCATAAAAATCAATTAACATTTTTCTTATTGTGTCTGATAGTGTTTCAGTTTTTTGGTAAAGAGTTTCATTACTGATGGAGTAATTAGTTGTTACGGAATTTGGGGGCCTAAGATTTTTCGTAATATCTTTCTTTCTTTGATCTCCAGCCTTTCAAGTGGGCCCTGGGTTGTGAGAGATAATGTTTCAGCTGCATACATTGCTTCTGGTTTAATTACCGTATGATAATGCCTTATCTTTGTATTCCAGGAAAGGGACTTCTTGTTGTATGTGTCCTTGGTAAGTTGGAACAGATTGTAAATACTAATAAATAAATAAAAGTATAACGGTGAATTCATATTTTCAAAACAGTGTAAAACAAAAACATTGTGGAAATTAGAAGTGAGTGCTTTTTTGGCACCATTTCAAAACAAATTAATTGCAACTTATGAATGGACATAACCTATGGTGTGTCTAAATTCAAAACTAATCAGTTAATTAATTGTTTCTGGCAATATTGTTATAGGTGTCGAAAAATTGTTTTCTTCAACGCTCGCATAACTAAAATGCTGTATAATCTCAGAGTTGTTTAATGGAATTAATTAATTAAAAACTTATTTTATATGAATATTAACGACTAATTAATACATTGGTTTCTATTAAACGAATGATTCAAATTGTATTTAATATTGAATCAAAGACATCGTAATAATTCAAATAATTGTTTAGAGAATTTCTAGGATTTAATTTGTAAAATAATCGTGGAACGCAGCTGTTTTTGTTGATATGATGGAATTTAAAATAATTTACAACATTTATTGAATCACATTAGATTGTCTACTAGAGGAAGGGATAATTCAACCCCAGGCACTGCGATCGACTGACCTGTTGTGCAATCTCTTAAAATACCTAGTTCAGCAGATTGGTGCCCCTAATAAGTTCCAGCAACCCACTGACTCTGCTGATTTGAATCACATTATTTGCGTTTAAATAATAATATACAGTATATAGAGTTGAATGGTGATTACAAATTTGGTATCGTTTTTTTAAGATTTTGCGCTCCATTTTGAAACGGTTTAACGGATTGTTTAACGGTCGTGACCAAGCTATTCCATTTTTTTTTAATTTTTTTTTATGATGTTTAACGTCCGACTATTGTGCACACTTGGGCTAATGCAGACGGTGGGATGATTTTATAGCGTATGAAAATGCCAAGCCCTCGTCGGGAATCGAACCCGAGTCCTCGGGGTGAAAGCCTAGTACGCTATCCACTAGACCACCGAGGCGGCTTCCAAGCTATTCCAAAAATTGATTTTTTGACAACTTTGAAACGAATGGAACTTGAAACTACAAGCGGGAGAGTGATAATATTATCTATATGTAACTTTTTTGTTCAAATAACGATGCATCAAAATGTGCTGCATACACTAGGACCGGTGATAGCTATTTCAAAAACTAATTTTCGATCGATATTTGTAAATATTAGTTGAAGTTAATGCAAGTGCTTTTATTAATTACTGCTTACAATTTATTGACAGAAATGGGCTACCAGTGTTTAAATTACGCTACAGCTGTCCAGCGTGTTGGATAGTTTACTGCATGTCTGATTATAATTCAGGTTTGCATTAGCAATTTGATGATTATATTTATCAGTGGACATATAGTATATGCTTTTGTCATATGTATGTACTGATTAAATATGGACATTGTCACAACTAACAATTAACTGAAATAATTTAATTAGTTTTAAACTTGTAAAAAAAGGTTTTTAGCATGTCTGATTTATTTGGAAAATGATTCTTAAAACGTTCACACTGGTGAAAATTAGATTGAGAGAAATAATGACCAGGTTTTGAAAAGTTTTTAATTCGTTGTAAATTCGTTTACGTTAAGCTTTCGCAATGTTGGTCTGATTCAATTTAAATTTTGTACAAAACCGACTTTGGTAATAGTTTTGATTGAGTTCGTTATTTACTTATAAATGCGTGATAGTTGTAATTTTTTTCAATTTTCGATTAAATTAAAAATTAAAAATACTAAATTATTCAGATTTTCAACGATTAATACGATAATGGAATCATAATTTTGTTTTCGTTAAAGAATTGTTACGAGGAAGTTTCTTTAGGCGATTTTTTCCATTATCTTAATTGTATTGCATTTGAAAAAAATTTCAAAAAAAAATATACATATTAGAATATTAGTAATTTCATTACACATAATTATTTGGAAAATAGAAACGAGTTTGGAAAATAAACTACTGAATCAGGCAGTAATAACAGAAACCATAAATTGAGCATTGATCTGAAAGAACACTTTTTGTGGAATCACATATATAAATATTATCTCACTAGTGTTTTCAATTTTGAACACATTTCATTTAAACGTTTACAAACTTCATAAAAAAACTGAGGCAAAAAGTTATATTTTTTTTAATACTGTATTTGAAATTGCCTTCATTTTGATACTGTTGAACGAATTTTGCTGCTTAACAAACTTGTCCAAGTTATTAAAATCGATTTTTGTAACAAGATGCGAACGTAAGCGTTCTAACACGCGAGCGCGCACGCACGCACGCACGCACGCACGCGCGCACACACACACACACACACACACACACACACACACACACACACACACACACACACACACACACACACACACACACACACACACACACAAACACACACACACAAACATATATATATGATATATGATGATATATATATATATATATATATATATATATATATATATATGTGTGTGTGTGTGTGTGTGTGTGTGTGTGTGTGTGTAGCCGAACAAAGGGTTCGGCTACTGAGAATGAAGAGGGATTTTCGTATAACGCATGATATCTACAATAAGAGATGTATATCGACGCACACAAAAATCATACACTACAACATAGCCATAAAACCGGAGGTATTATATGCAAGCGAGACGCTAGCACTTCATACAAAAGCTACCATGGAAAACATTTTGAAGGAAGAACGCCAAATCTTGAGGAAGATCCTTGGCCCGAGATTAACAGAAGACGGATACAGGTTGCACTCCCGGAAGACCACAGAAAAGATATCGAACCTGGCAGCAGATATTAGAAGAAGGAGGCTTCAGTTCTATGGACACATCCCAACAACGAGACTTGCCAACAGAATCCTTAAGTATATATAAGGAGTCAAATCAACAACGTCGTGGATCACACAAGTCAGAATAGACCTACATGACGCAGAAATAGACTCAACAGACATTGAAGATAGGAACGCATACAGGAGAAAGATGATCGATTGGAAGATCCCAGAGAATGAAATCCCAAAGAGAGCAGGGGTAAAATGGACGAAGGAGCGGAAGAGGATCCATGGGGACAGGAAGAGGGAGGTGTGGAGGATTAGAAGGAACAAAACATGAGTCGGAGTGCTTTACGTGATCCAACAGGGTTTATACGCAAATAGTAATAATAATAATAATAATAATAATAATAATAATAATAATTATTATTATTATATATATATATATATATATATATATATATATATATATATATATATAAATTTTACGACCCATCCAAAAGAATTATTATAGATAGAATCAGTGCTCATCCTGAAAGTCCCGAGACATAACAAGATGGCTGCTACAATTGTTCATTTTTCTAGTGGAAACACTCTAATAATGAAAATGTCAATTTATGCAAATGTTAACGCACATTAAGACCGGGAAAATCTGATTTTTACAGTAGCTTGAAATAAAAAAGTTTCATTTTTTTTATTTTGAAAGACAAACATTTGGTGAAATATAAAAATTTTCGCGTATCAAATTGTCTCGTATCAAAATCAGTTATAACATTTTCTGGTAACGATATCCTCCCGAAATTAACTTATCCCAGTCAAAAAAGCATTCTTGTAGTGAAATTAACTCTGTTAACATAACATCATTGAAAACAGCTGTTGTCCGAAATCAGCTGTTTGCTCACCCTCCACAGTAACTTTGCCAAACTAATACAAACGTGTTGAATCCTTTGCGAGAGTTGAAACTTAGTGGAAGACAACACGGAGGTGTAATAACGTTACACAGTGGAAAGTCACTTATTTACACATCAACACTAACACACAACTCCCGCTAAGCACCGAAGGTGGTGATATAATTATCACCGAGGGTGGTTTTGGTAACAAAATTTTGATTTCTGCAACCAAATTAATTCACTTCTCAGCTGGTAATTTTAATTTGATACATAAAACTCCTCAAGTACTCAAATAACAGCGCGTGCTTTAATTACTGTAGCCAGAGAGTTGAAATTGTCCTAATTAAAAAGTAACTTTCCAACTTTTAATAACGATTCATTAAATTTTAAAACGTGTATTTCACTTAACGCAGAATAATCTTCAAATAGTAAAGTTAAATATATTGTTAAATAAATTTCAAAAAATAGTTAGGAACATGCTGTTAAAGTACATACAGTGTGTCCCATGAAGAGGTTTACGCATTTGATCCTCCATATTTTTTATCCTCCATTGATCATTTTGAAAATATACATATTTTTGAAGAAGGTACCAAAAATAGCATCTGGCTGGTGTTTGTAGAAACAAAATGGCGGACAAAATAATATTTAAATAAAGTACATAACTGATTTTGTTATTTTTTTCAAAGACAATGTTAGTTTTAGTTATTTTTTTAGGTTTCATTAAATACAAACTAATTAAAATAAAACTAAATAGCAATGAACATTCCATAAATCAGGCCTATTAAAACTGGAAGCCATCCACAGCTACACATGATAACAACGCTGAACGAATGAATCGTACGCTCTTGAAAATAACACCTGAGTTATCCGAAGTAATTCCTCTTTAATAACACGTTTCAAATCGTCATCGTTGTTGAAGCTGTGGGGGGGGGATAAAGAGTTAATAGTTCTTTTTATATTCTTCTTCTTTTCTGCTAAGATTATTATCACTGTGTTCAGTATAATGATCTGCTTTCCCTAGCTTTTCTACTTTTGGAGAATCTCCATCTTCAAAAACTACATCTATACTGGTCACCAATATTATGGCCCGTCATATTTATAATTTTCTATCTCCACCTCGCACCCCTCCTCTATTCAACACGTGTACATTAAACCTGACGTGCTCGCTTCTGATTGGCTCCTTTCAAACTTTCCCTTCAACAGTCGTCCCTCCTGTTAATTTTTGAAATTTTCTAGATTTTTAAACGTAATATCGTTGAATATATATCGTTGAACAGATACCGTCGCAAGCAGATATTACGTTTAAAAATCTAAAAAATTTCAAAAATTAACAGGAGGGACGACCGTTGAAGAGAAAGTTTAAAAGGAGCCAATCAGAAGCGAAAACGTATGATTTTGAAGAGCCAATCAGAAGCGAGCACGTCAGGTTTAATGTACACGTGTTGAATAGAGGAGGGGTGCGAGGTGAAGATAGAAAATTATAAATAGGATGGGACATAATATTGGTAACCAGTATAGATATAGTTTTTGAAGATGGAGGTTCTCCGAAACGCGTCAACGAAAGTAGAATTGACGAAGCTATGGAAGGCAGATAATTACACTGACACAGAATTAATAGTTGTTCAACAAGCTGATTTAATTCTGAAGTACAGTGAGATTTTTAAGAGGGATAAAATTTATTTATTTTGGCCGCCATTTTTGTTACTAAAACTATCAGCCAGATGCAATTCTCACATACTATTTCTCGTACTTTCTTTAAAAAGTATATGTAATTTCAAAATGATCAATGGAGGAATGATATAATGGAGGATCAAACGCTTAAATCTCTTCATAGGACACACTGTACTAGAGCACATTGTTTTTTGTACTAGTAAATTAATACCAACCGTTGAAATGTAAACTTATCCCTTTACAGATAGTACCCATTCGTTCTTCTATTTTAACACACATTAACTTACATAACAATATAAACTGTTGACAAAAAAGGATCAGCTGATTTCCCATACATCTGCACCAACCGTCACTTGGTGTACTTAGCTCATACTGTATTGTTTGCTTTTGTATTTGAAACGTATTTGACGCTCAAACATAAAAAGGACTTTTGAATAGTATTTTACCTAATTGTAACGACCCTGCCAAAGGTGAAGCAGCGAGAAAAGCCTACTAAAGTTGTTGGAATTTTTGAAAACACGCATTTGTTAGAGGTCTATTAAAAAAAATCTAAAAATATTGTTTTATATTTTTTTCTTAATCGAAATAGAGTTGTAAGTTTTTCGAGTTTTTTTGTAAACTGACATTTCGAAATTAGAGAAGGTTTGGAAGGTTAGACAAGGTTAGAGAAGGTTGACATGACGTTTGGAGAGAAATAAATACGAATTTTCGCCTTTACTATTTTACACCTAAAATTTTTATGTTTTCAACCCTTTTTTCCTGAGTTCAGATCTACTATGACTTCTATCGAAAATTTTATCGATTGGTCGCGAGTTTACGAGTCTACAAGCCCTAAAAACTAAGTAAATTGTCCATATGTTTTCATTCTTTTAAAGCAAACAATTGTTGCTGCAGTTGACGTTGCCTGGTGCGTAATGTTATTTTAAAAATAAAACACCAACAATTTTCGGGTAACTAATTAAGGTGCAACATTTGGAAAGGACAGTTGTCCCTAAATATAGGAGTGGAAGTATAAAACACAGTTAAAATTTAGAATAATGAATTTTTTAAATGTAGAATATTTTCTTTTTTAGCGATCAAAGTGTAGCTTATTTTAAAAAAAGTTAATGTTGATAATCTAAAATAAATATTAAAGTCAATAATAACCAGATTATTATTAATGTTGTTGCATTAATGTTATTATTAATGATTCCTTTCAAGAAGCAAATAAATTATACGAGAACGTGCACAACATTCTCACAATGAATTTGTCTCCCAAAAAATGTAAAAAATCGGGTATTTCAGTCTAATTTATCAAAATCGGTTGATTACATTTTGATTCAAACTTAATTCACATATGAAGAATAATTGAAGTCAGCGTTTTCAATTTTAAATAAAAGGAAATTACAGTAATGAAGTAAATCTGGAAGAAATAAACCCCATGGCGGACAAGGTTGTCATTTGTGTTTTTCGATTTACTCTCGAATCGTATAACTTTTTTTACTGAAAATTTGTTTTTCATATAAAACCCAAATTTTATGAATCTATTTTGTAAAATTAGGCCGATTTGTGAGTTCTCCCTTGATTTTTCTTTAATCTACCTTTTCCTAAAGCCTTACAAATGGAGAGCCGCCTCGGTGGCCTACTTGATAACTTATGCTTTCACCCCGAGGACCCGGGTTCGATTCCCGGACAGGACTTGGCATTTTCATACGCTATAAATCATTCCATCGTCTGCATTAGCCCAGTGTGCACAATAGTCGGACGTTAAACACCAAAAAAAAAACTTTTCATTGGATGTTTAGTGACTACATTTATGCAAGATTTTTAGAAGATGAAAACTGTTAGACCCATTAAAATTTCCAGGATCGTAATTAAAAAATTAAATGTAATAAAGCGTCACGCTTGATGCAAAACACAAAATTATTATTCTTGGTGTAAATACTAATTCTATCAGTGAGCAGATTGTTCACAATTACATTTAGCTCAGAGGTATGATTTCTGCTTACGAAACCAAGGGACGTGAGTTCAAAACCCGATACTGACTTTGTTTTTTTACATCTAATATTCATTACTTTCAAACTATGAATATAAATAAATTCAATAATAATTAGATTTTTGTAATAATTAACACCATTATAACACGTACCCGACTGAAGTAGCACAAAACTTTTTAGAGTGTTTACAGTTCTAAATATATCTTGCACACAGTGAATAAATAGGTTAATTATTTCATAATTTATATTAATAATGAACACCGTTGAACCACATGCACACGTAGTATTATAATTATTAGGGCATTAACAGTTAGATATTTTACAGAAGATTAATATTTTATATTTATAAACGATTTATATACATGTCCATTTATTTTATTATCAGTTCTGTTATAATTTCAATTTAGCAATCTGATCAGTAATATAATTTGACACATATGACTAACAATGAATACTGATTACATATATGTTTGTGTTTTTTTAGTTTGTCGGCCATTACTTCAACTTTAAGGATCTATTAATATTAAAACTGCTGTCATTTTATAACTCTAATATAAATTCTTTGTTTTATAAAAATTAAAATTGGTTTTTTTTCTAAAACATAAAATTAATGGAACATTAGGCGTTCTTAATTGCTTTGTTATTTACTTACTGTCTACAGTAGAACGAAAAATAAAAAGTTCACCTAATTTCTCTTATTATTATATATTTTTAATAAAGAACCACAAATACTGTCCTTTACAGACAGTACAAAACAGGATATACTATTTAAACATTTAGTTTAACATTAAAAAATATTTCTTTTCAATAATAAGCAAATAACTACGAAAAAAACTCCAGCTTTCAAAACTTTCCAACCAACTGTTTAGACTGTAGCTATAAATTAATGACAAATGACCGGATAGACAGACAATCAATGAAAACATAAATTCCTTGTACCTCTACCCTGACGACCACCTGAAGCCTACCACAGCCCACGTAAAAGTTACCCTTGAAGCATTGCTGTCAAAAGAGGAAACGTGCTGGAGAAAAAGAAAACACTTGCACAAACCTCTCGCCTGTAAAAAGATGGATGTGTTTTTGATGTGATAGGAAGGTGCTATTTATTACGAGCAGATAACAAGATTTCCCTTACACCTGTGCCTGCGAATAAATTTATAACGTTAGAACAAGACAAATTTCTCGTCACTCTCCCAAGTAACTTAGCGAAAATAAACAATCTCCAACTCACTTATTACAGAGTTTCTATTGGAAAATGGAAAATAGACTATCATAAAAAGACTCAGATTCTTTTTGTGTTAAAAATAGTAAAGAAAATGAACGTATTCGATTTTAAAACAGAACTATGTTTGCTTAAGTGTTGTACGTAGCCTGTTCAAATACCGATCAAAGGCAAACAGAAGGCCTATTCAGCGATCGACCTGGCTTACGACAAATCGGTCCGATCGGGTTTGAAGTGGTCTAAAAACGAGTCGTTACAGTTTATTTTTATAAACGTCATTCGTAGCATTAATATAAAAATTGTCAAAATAAACTTAACTATTTTTGAAGATGTTTTTTAAATACGCAAAAAAAATTTTAAGTAAATTATACAGAATAAAAAAAATTATAAATCTGTTGATTTAAAAATAGAACAACAATTTTAAATAGTTACTAAACTACGTAGAATCCAACTAATGATATTTAAATCATAAAAAACTGTTATAATAAACTGTTGTAACTGTTATATAATAATAATATAACATATTATAAAAAAAAAATAAGACTTCGTTTATAAATAGAACAAAAATTTTAAATAGTTACTAAACTATTTATTAAATATTAATAGATATTATTAAATAGATTATTATTAATAATTATTATTATTAATTATTATTAATAGATAAATATTAAATATAATCCAACTAATGATATTTAAATCATTAAAACACTGTTATAATAAACTGTTGTAACTATTATATAATAATAATATAATCATATTTTTTAAAAAATAATAAGACTGTTACTTTATAAATAGAACAAAAATTTCAAATATTTATTAAACTATGTATAATCCAACTAATGATATTTAAATCATAAAAAAACTGTTATAATAAACGGTTGTAACTGTTATATAATAATAATATAATCATATTATTAAAAAAATAATAAGACTGTTAGTTTATAAATAGAACAAAAATTTTAAATAGTTACAAACTACGTAGAATCCAACTATTGATATTTACATCATAAAAAACTGTTGTAACTGTTAAATAATAATAATTCAAACATATTATTAAGAAAATAATAAAACTGTTCGTTTATAAATAGAACAAAAATTTAAAATAGCTACTAAACTACGTAGAATTCAACTAATAATATTTAAATCATTAAAAACTGTAATAATAAACTGTCGTAACTGTTATATAATAATAATAATATAATCATATTTTTAAAAAATAATAGGACTATTAGTTTATAAATAGAACAAAAATTGTAAATAGTTATTAAACCATGTATAATCCAACTAATGGTATTTAAATCATAAAAAAATATGTTATAATAAACTGTTGTAACTGTTATATAATAATAATATAATCATCCGTACTAGAAGAACTAAATTTGGATAAGAAAACAACTAATATCATAAAAGCAACTATAACAAATACAGTTTCGAAAGTTAAATTTATGGGTGAACTATCGAATTCATTTGAAGTAAAAACGGGAGTCAGGCAGGGGGATGGGCTCTCCCCTTTATTGTTTAATTGTGCACTTGAGAAAGTAGTCAGGGAATGGAAGAAAAATATAAAAAGTGGAATAGGATTGGGTTACAAAAAGAGGAATCTCAGAATTAGCTGTATTGCATTTGCAGATGATATGGCCTTGTTTGCTGAAACAATGGAGGAAGCAAGGGAGCAGATTCTTGAATTGAAGAAACAAGCAGCTAAAATAGGTCTAAACATATCTTTTGAAAAGACCAAAATCATGACAAACAACAAATACCCAAATAAATACCTTAAAATCCAAGAACATAAAATAGAAATTGTAAAAGAGTTCAAATATCTTGGGGAATGGATTAGTTGGAATGCAGATGAAGGCAAGGCAATGGAATCCAGGAAAAACAAACTTGAATTGGCCTTCCAATTGACGAAAGAAACATACAATAAGAAATCCCTTTCATGGGGGTCCAAAATTAAACATTATAAAACAGTGATCAAGCCGGAAGCACTATACGCAGCAGAAACATTAACCATGAATCGCATAGGCCAGATAGAAAAGCTTGAAATAACGGAAAGGAAAATCTTAAGAAAAATTATAGGAACAAAATTTCAGGATAATAAGGTAGTATATATAAGAAATGAAGCTCTCTATAAGAAAATTGAAAAACTATCAGATACTATTAGAAAAAGGAGAATAAATTTTTACGGCCATCTTCTTAGAATGAACTCCAATAGATTGACGAAACGGGTGTTTGATTTTTTCCATAATCGTAAAACAAAACCGAACTGGTTTAAAGAAATTGAAAAAGAACTAATAGAATTAAAAATTACAGAAAATTCACTGCTTGACCAAACTGCTAAGATAAGTACCAAGGACGAAAGAATAAGATTCCAAGATAAAACCAAAATAAGACCTAAACCTGTCATTTCGGAAGATGAGAGGAAAAGAAGATCGGAAAGAATGAAGAGCTACTGGGAACAAAGAAAAGTACAGCGCGCAAGAAATGATTGATTCAGCGTACCCCAAAGAGGATGAAACGAAGAGAAGAAGAAGAATAATATAATCATATTATTAAAAAAATAATAAGACTGTTAGTTTATAAATATAACAAAAATTTTAAATAGTTATTAAGCTTGGTTGAATCCAACTAATGGTGTTTAAATATTTTAAATTAACAAATTATCAATCAAAATGAAAAGTAAATTTAATAGGTTAGAAATAACAATAATATATTGAGATATAGCTAAAAACATCGCTGCAGATCTTACGAAAACTTGTAAAAAAATGACTAATGTAAGTTATAGCAAAATTAATTCCACTCAGAAATGATGTTTAGATCACGAAAGTTACGACAGCGTAATTAATATTCAGAAATATAAAAGTAAGTTAAATTCACGTAAAAACGTAAAATTACAACTTATAGTTAAAGTAGAAAAGGTCTCCTAAGCAGGTAGCATTGAAAATTTTAGAAAATTAACAAATTTTGCCAAACTAATAATAAGGCAATGCTAGGACTATAAATAATTTAAGAAACATCAAAAGACCAATAAAAAGGCAAACAATATTAATAAATAAATATACTTAAAATTAGTTAAAATTAAATTATAATTAATACAAATTTATTAAATTATGCAAAATTTAGCATTTTGCATTAAAAGCATTTTTAGTCCGTTTCGATTCAAAGTCGGCACAAAAATTTAATTTTGGTAACCAACCCGAACAAATGCTATATCTTTTCAATATTTTCAAAATAGCGGTCATTTCAAAACTTTAAATATTTTTTAGTCTGAATAGATTTTAGAACAACTTTTCGCTTTTATTACTTCAGCGAGACAGTTGCGTGCTGCGTTATTTCCCAGATAAATTATTTTGATGTTATTTAACCGATATTACAAAACTTTCCGTGTAAGTAAAGATAACATTTACAAGGGTTGATCAAATATAAACGAGACTGATTTTTTAAAAAATTTATTGCTTACTTACAAATTATTCTTGATACAACTTATTTTTCTACATAGTCTCCCGCACGAGTAACACATTTTTCCCACCGGATTGGAAGTTTTTTAATTCCATCTTCGTAAAAAGTTCTCGGGCGTTCATTGAGCCCTTGGAGCACGAAGGTCTCCACCGCAGAATCGTCTTCGAAACGCTGGCCTCCAAGCGCCTCTTTGAGTGGCCCAAACAGGTGATAGTCGCAGGGTGATAAGTCTGGACTGTATGGGGGATGTTCCATTGGTTCCCAGCCAATTTGATCGAGTTTAAGCCTCGTAGCGTTCGCCGAATGTGGTCGGGCATTATCGTGAAGAAGAATGACGTTTCTCGCCGGTTTAGATTTCCTTTTCCTACGAAAAGACTGTTTTGCGGCCTCTAAAACATCGCAATAATATTGTGCATTTATTGTGCGTCGTTGATGGAGGAAATCGACGTGAAAGGCGCCTTGATTGTCGAAAAATCAATGCGCCTTCCGAACAGCATCAATGTTTTCGTCTGTGACGGAAGTGGTCGGGCGACGATCATGGCTGAGGTTTTCTACTGCTTCCCGTCCTTCGGCGAATTCCTTGTGCCAAGCAAAAACGCGAGCTCTTGACAGGGTCCTGTCCCCGTATTGAGCCGTCAATCTACGAAAGATTTCAGTCGGATTGACCCCCTCCTTGGCCAAAAACTTAATAATAATTCTCTGCTCCACGGAAACGTGCACTTCACTCTCACTCATTGTATAGTTTTATACTGAAGGGTCCGAACGGAAATGTTGCCCGTCTACGCCCGTCCCAAACCTCCCAGGCTACCTGAAACCCCACCCTTTAGAGTTCAATGTCCAACGGAAAAGTTTTTAGAAAGTCAGTCTCGTTTATATTTGATCAACCCTCGTACTTTGTATTTTCTCTTAAAAACTTGGAATTTTGCATTTAAGTTGTCAGCGAACTAAAAGATAAAATTCTATGACTGTTGCGTTTATATTTATTTATATAAAACATTAAGAAGCGTTAGTCAGTGTTGCGTAAAAGCGTGTGTAGATTGAAAAATGAAAACATCGACAGGTTAAAAGATTAGAATGCAGTGCGGTGATAAGGCACATGTTCGGTTAGGAAGGAAATGTTTGTTCAAGACAGAACATTTTTGGGGGTAAGCGAACAATATTTTGCACCCTTATCGCAATGATAACATATTCTTGACAAACGCCTTTCCAACTAACGAGATGAAAGAAAATTCCCAACTAATACTTTTACGTAGCTCATTAAAAACAAATTTATTTCACCATTAAAATCAGCATTAAATATGAAGAATGGCCGTGTATACAGGGTGTTTCAGGAAGAAACGGAAAAAATTGCGGAGCAAGTTTTAACAGTGAAAAATGATGAAAAGAAAAAAGTTTTTAATAAACATGGGTCCGGCAACGCTTCGTTAGCGAGTTACATCTGGCGAAAAATTTCGCCATGAATCCGAGAAAAAGAGAGTAATTAAGCTATAATGAAATTCTAGGCAAGACAAAAAGTAAAGGGAAATTTAAATTTCCCTCCGAATCATATGTATGTCAGCACTGATTGTTCTGCTATAACTCTTAAGGTCTATCAGCTGTTCATTGAAGTATTCTTTCATTGTTAGAACTGTTATTGTGTTAAAGTGAGTTCTACTTTGTTTGATTGCACCAAGGAAGAAATACAAGCAGTGATTTTCTCAACTCAGAAGGTGGGAAACCAGCAGAAATTATTCGTCCAATGCAGCAGCAATATGGAGAGAGTTGTTTGAGTGGGAACAAGATCTACGAATAGATTGTTCGCTTTATAAGTGTTAGGATTTCTCTGCTGCTAGGCCTTCCACTTCAAAGACTAATGACAATATTGAAGCTGTTAAACAAACCGACAACTTACAGTTGATGATATTGCAAGTGCGTTGAATGTAAGTCACGGTTCAGCATATTAAATCACCCACGATTTTTTAAACGTTCAATTACGTCAGTTGACCAGCATCCATGAAGGCAATCGTTTCAAAATTTTCCAGAAACATTTGAAACGTTATGATGAAGAAGAGGATTAATTTCTTCAGCGAACAATAATTTTTGATGAGACATGGGCAATCATTGAACCAGACAGTAAGCGACAACTGTTTGATGTGGAAACATTATTCATCTCCCCGAGCAAAATTGTTCAAAACTGGGCTGTCTGCAGGAAAGGTTATAATGACGATATTCTGGGATATGAAAGGTCCAATTTTGGTTGAATTCAAATCTAAAGGTTAAACAATAAATGGTCACAGCTACTGTGAGCTACTGCGTTTATTGAAGTAAAAAATGAAATCCAAAAGATGTGATAACCTTTCAAAAGGCGTGATACGGCAAAAAACACAGTCATATGCCTTCGAAATCTCGATTTTCAGCTGCTGGACTACTCTCCATGTAGTCCAGATCTGGCTCCAAGCGATTTTCATCTTTTCGGCCAATTAGAAGAACAGTTTCGAGGAAATCATTAGTGAGTTGATGAAGAGGCCATAAAAACGGTGCAAAATTTTTTGAACACCAGGCCGAAAACCTCTTCCAGAAAGGAATTCAAAAGCTGGCTAAACGATGGACCTAATGCATAAAGGAGTACGACGGGATTATGTTGAAAAGTATTGTTAGTGTCATTTACGTAAGTACAATAAATATATAGATTTTTATTCAAATTTCACTTTACTTATTGACTTTTCCTCGTAAATTTAGAGGTAATCTTGATGGTTTCGTATGGTTTTTGACCTGAAACATTGAATAAAACTAGTCCCAGAACTGTAAGTCAGTAGTTTTTGAGAAAACCTGTGTAAAATGCAAAACTCAGAGCCTTGTAAAATGCAAAACTCAGAGCCTTGTAAAATGCAAAACTCAGAGCCTTGTAAAATTCAAAACTCAGAGCCTTGTAAAATTCAAAACTCAGAGCCTTGTAAAA
Source organism: Callitettix versicolor (assembly GCA_022606455.1). Taxonomy (NCBI): domain Eukaryota; kingdom Metazoa; phylum Arthropoda; class Insecta; order Hemiptera; family Cercopidae; genus Callitettix; species Callitettix versicolor. Next base: position 101,580,491 of record CM040189.1, on the reverse strand, counting down.
TTCAAAACTCACAGCCTTGTAAAATGCAAAACTCAGAGCCTTGTAAAATGCAAAACTCAGAGCCTTTTAAAATGCAAAACTCAGAGCCTTGTAAAATGCAAAACTCACAGCCTTGTAAAATGCAAAACTCACAGCCTTGTAAAATGCAAAACTCACAGCCTTGTAAAATGCAAAACTCACAGCCTTGTAAAATGCAAAACTCAGAGCCTTGTAAAATACAAAACTCACAGCCTTGTAAAATGCAAAACTCACAGCCTTGTAAAATGCAAAACTCAGAGCCTTGTAAAATGCAAAACTCACAGCCTTGTAAAATGCAAAACTCAGAGCCTTGTAAAATGCAAAACTCACAGCCTTGTAAAATGCAAAACTCACAGCCTTGTAAAATGCAAAACTCACAGCCTTGTAAAATGCAAAACTCACAGCCTTGTAAAATGCAAAACTCAGAGCCTTGTAAAATACAAAACTCACAGCCTTGTAAAATGCAAAACTCACAGCCTTGTAAAATGCAAAACTCAGAGCCTTGTAAAATGCAAAACTCACAGCCTTGTAAAATGCAAAACTCAGAGCCTTGTAAAATGCAAAACTCACAGCCTTGTAAAATGCAAAACTCACAGCCTTGTAAAATGCAAAACTCACAGCCTTGTAAAATTCAAAACTCACAGCCTTGTAAAATGCAAAACTCAGAGCCTTGTAAAATGCAAAACTCACAGCCTTGTAAAATGCAAACATTTTCAATAAATAACTGGCCTACAATAACATTAATATCTTTACAATAAACACGTAACATTTTTAAGGGAAACGTTAAAAAATTTAATTATGAACAAAATTACGTAAAGTCAACTACAAAAAAAAAAAGAAATTACAAAAAAGCGTATTTTTATTAACATTAAAATATTCACAGCGTAACAGGAAAATACATTCATTTTCAAACAGAAATAATAATCCTTTTTACAAAAATGAAGAATAGCCCATCTAAAATGATTTTTTAAAATAATTAACTTGCGTTTCCGGACCTTGTTTCCATAAACTTTTTTCATAATTTTCGCCAGAATAACTCGCCCTGCAATTCTTTCCGTTTCTTTCTGAAACAGCCGGTATATTTTCCCAATGGAAATTCGTTATCAATTTGGATGATTTTGGTTTGAAACATTTTTTTTTTTTTTTAACGTCCGACTATTGTGCACACTTGGGATAATGCAGACGATGGGATGATTTATAGCGTATGAAAATGCCAAGCCCTCGCCGGGAATCGAACCCGGGTCCTCGGGGTGTGAGCCTAGTACGCTATCCACTAGGCTTTTGAAACACAAAATATCTGCGTAGCAGATATACTGTATTGCACCACATAATACTTATATGTACATTTTAACTGTTAGCTTTTATTCCTTTAGCTGTGTCAATACAGTATTAGGAAGTAGCTGATAGCATGCAGCATTAGTGAATGATGATTGTGTGATCCTTTTAGAACGTACACAGAAAGGATTAAGGCAGTAATTGCGATAATTGTTAGTGCCTGTGATAAAGCATGTCACTTCGCATAAGCTACAGTAGCATCATACGCAATGAATTGCAAAAATCACAGATTTACTGCAACAATCAACTGACGCTTGAGTAGAAAATTAAGTGTAATACACGAGATTAATCTACTGGTAATATACAGGGTGTTTAGAAACATAGTTCCAAGAATTCACGGCGTGATTCCCCATATCACAATTAGATGAAAAATACCAATATTTTTTATTTATTTATTTTTTGGTGTTTAACGTCCGACTATTGTGCACACTTGGGCTAATGCAGACGATGGGATGATTTATAGCGCATGAAAATGCCAAGCCCTCGCCGGGAATCGAACCCGGGTCCTCGGGGTAAAAGCCTAATACGCTATCCACTAGACCACCGAGGCGGCTACTCTAGAAAGTGGAGATTGGATTATATATATATATATATAAATTTGCATATATATATATATATATATATATATATATATATATATATATATAATAGAGTCAACAGACGTTGAAGACAGGCACGCATACAGGAGTAAGATGCTCGGTTGGAAGGTCCCAGAGAATGAAATCCCAAAGAGAGCAGGGGTAAAATGGACAGAGGAGCGGAAGAGGATCCATGGGGACAGGATGAGGGAGGTGTGGAGGATTAGAAGGAACAAGACATGAGTCGGAGTGCTTTGCGTGATCCAACAGGGTCTATACGCAAATAATAATAATAATAATAATAATAATAATAATAATAATAATAATATTTATATTAGATTTTTATATATATTTATATATATACATATATATATATATATATATATATATATATATATATATATATATATATATATGTGTGTGTGTGTGTGTGTGTGTGTCTGTACGTATAAACGTACAACTAAAACCACTTTTTTGACTTAGGGGCAGAGAATTGGATGGATCTCTTACAGTCACAAACAAAATAATTTCCCACAATCTCCAAATTTTCTTTATACTTCAACAGTGAGAGAGTAGAAGCGCAATTGACTATTTTTGTCGCTAAAATATATCTCGCTGCGATTTAATTAATCACAACTTTAGCTCAAATGCAATAAAGTAAAATAGCAATCATTGTAATTGTTATGTCGACGTTGTTAATTAATAACGTTTACTGATACAATCCGATACAACAGTTGATTATAACTTCGGAATGTAGCAGCGAGGTAAACATTGCAAGGAATACGGGCGATAATATTGTTTTGCATCTACAGAGTTAGTTATTGATGTAATTATTTTATAACTGTCCTGGATCCGGTCGTCCAATCAAACTGCGGCAACGGATCCAATCACGTTTTACGAGTTTCGATTTGAAAATGTTAATTAGCAAAACGCGTCAATAAATAACAATTAAACAAAAGAGTTTAAATTGAAGCGTTTTGGGCATGGGGTATTTAGGTGAAGTGGATTTTGTAGCTATTCTGTGTTGTGTTTGCCAGTACTAAATTTGTATTAGCTAATGTAAGAGAGTGAACAAATGTCATGTATATATAAACTGGTACAAAACAAAATTCCTAACATTTATTTAAAATCAATAAGTACGAAAAATTTCGCAATAAACTTTTTCTAAAAGTCTATTAAAAGTTATTTGTTCAAAATTTAGAGTAGCATAACTCAATACTAAATGTAAAAATTGAAATAAAAGAAAAGTATGGTTCCAGAAAAAATCGATGGTCAGATCAGGGTTTATTTTTCCCGATTTACTCTAAAACGGCACCTTTCTCCTTTCAATTTTACGCACTGACTTGAGTTGTAAATTTCCACAAAATAAAACATTTATGAAACATCTGATTAACTACGACCTGTTTCCAAGTTCTTTTAAATGTTTTTTACGGATATGTATACATACGCTTTTTTAGGCAATTATGAATACACATAACTATTTTGAGAAATACTGAGTTGTAAGATACACAGAAAATATTTCATCAAATTATAAAAACATATTAAAAAAAAAAGATTAAACAAAAAATGTTTGGAAACAACAAAAAACTGTATCAAAATATGGGCGAAATATAGTCGTGCAAGCCAAATATCAAATTTGATTCATCACTATACACAGTAAAAGTAACATAGCTGTCTCGCTGACGTGATGGAAGAAAATTTCCTAAAGTAAATATTTACTCGACTTCCTTTTTGAAACGCTCGTCACACACCATGATAAACAACACTGAAATCTCTATGTATTAGAATTTTAAACTTTAGAGGTGCGTTGAAAATACAAAAACCGCCGTCACTAACAGCTGGTAACTATTTCAAAGAACTTTGAAAATTTTCTAAACGCTAATTTAGGTAGTTTTGACGGTGACTCCTGTGGTAAAATCAGATTTACAAAATGATTAGAGACAAAAAATTATGCATTTTAAAAATTTTTAAATGGCCGCAAATTTGAAACTGTTGGTTTCAATTGCAGTTTCAAAATTGACGAATTTTGTTGGTTCAATGAACGTGTCCAAGCTATTTTGAGAAAACGATTTTTGTACCAAGTTGAAATCCAATCGAACTAAAATGGCAAGAATTAGCGTAATAAAACACACTCACACACACGCACGGGGAAGTTTTTGGAAGAAGTCGAGGTTCGGGACAAAGAGGCAGTGAAGTCGATCCAGAGATGGTTGACATCTGTGGGTCTGCAGCTCGTCAATCATAACACGGAGGTCGTGCTTGTGACCAGCAGGAAAAAGAGGGAAACAGTAACTTTTACAGTTGGAGATATGCAGATAAGTTCCGTCCCAGCCCCTTGATACCTTGGTGCGTGGGTTGATGCAAGACTCTGCTTCAAGGAACAACTCAAGGCAGTTGGTGAAAAGGCGGCGAACGTGGCAAGAGCCCTTTGCAGGCTCATGGCGAATCTGGAAGGTCCAAGACAGGCAAGCCGCCGACTCCTTGCTGTGGTAGTAAAATCAGTGCTCCTTTACGGAGCGCCGATTTGGAGCCAGACTATAACGGTCGCGAGCTATGCGTGCAGGGTTAATGCGGTGCACCACTGTGCGTTGCTGCGTGTCGTGAGTGGTTACCGAACAGTTTCCTACGACGCTGCATGCGTAGTGGCGGGCGAACCCCCAATGGAGCTGATGGCTGACCAATAGCAATTACCTAGGAGCGAAATCGGACCCTGGAGACATGGCAGCGATAGTGGGGCAAATCAACAAATGGACGATGGACATACCAACTCATAGGTAACATCCAAGATTGGTGCAACAGGGATCATGGGGAGGTGGATTTCTATCTCACACAGATTCTCACTGGTCACGGTTGCTTCCGAGCCTACTTGTTCCGTTTCAGGCTATAAACAGACTCGGCTTGTCCACTCTGTCTTCCAGCAGTGTAGGAAGATGGGGAGCATGTGTTTTTCCGGTGTCGGAGATTCGACGAGGAAAGGATGAAGCTGTAAACATATCTGCGAGGCAGCATTACACCGGAAAGTCTGGTTGCAACAATGATAGCTTCGGAGGCCATCTGGAGGGCCATTGCGGGATTCGCTGCAGTGGTCATGAAGAGGTTGAGGGCTGAGGATCGAGAATGGAGAGCCAACGCTGTAGAAGAGTAGGCGGTTAGCTAGTCCACATTCCCACGCAGTAATGCTTTGCTGCGGTTCCGTGAGGGAGGGTTAAAGAAGATGCTTTTGGTGGTTTTTTAGTGGGTAACAATATACCTTAACTTGAGTTTAAGCTTGCGTTTGAACTTAATTTGAGTCCCATAATTTGGGGTAGTGCGGTACCCTACCCCAGGTAGTCTATAAAAGATTTTTTTCCACTTTTTCTGGCATCGAAATACACACACACACACACACACACACACACACACACACTTACTTCTGTCACCTATGCCTGCAATGTGCTGTACTCTAACGGTACACTTTATACGCGTATTATACTGCACCTAGAATTTTGTTTGCAGACCTTTTATCGGTTTTAAGTTAGTTTTATTTTATTAAAAATATTATATATACGCACGCGTATATATATATATATATATATATATATATATATATATATATATATATATATATATATATGTATGTATACGTAGAAAGGAATATTTTCTTACACCCAGTACAGAATAGTTAGTGTTGCTGTGAAATCGAATTAAGAGTAACTTAACGAGAGTAACGTAATGAAAAACTGACAAACGGGGAGGCAAGTACAACTAATCAACCTCATTTGAAGTTGATTAATGAATGAATGAATTTGTAGGATTACTATTGCATTACCTTTGTAGATTTACTGTGTCCCCTTTCTATATTCCTGAAATGTTTAGTTACGAAAAAATATTCTTCAGCGATATTCTGCGGTCCTAGTCTCTTTTTAAAGTTCAGGAATTGAAGAGGATTGAAGGTGGATAGCTCCCACCTCCACTTCTAATTGGCGACTTCCCAGTTCCTTATTGAAGTGCTTGCAGATGCTTGCTCTGCAAATTCCCTGTCAACTTTTCTTTTACATTACCCCCATTACGGACGCTCTGCTCGATTTGGTCAACCTTTTTATTGTGCGGTGAGATCACGCTCATTCTATTTTATATTCTTACTTATGCACACACACAAGAATACTTATATTCTTCTATTTAAATATTATTCTTAATATTTAATATTTATAAATATTTAGAAATATATTTATATATATTTAAATCTTAATATTTAAATATTAAATATTATTAAATATATTCTGAAGAATATTTAATTTATATTCTATTTTATATGTACACCCACAAGAGGCTAAGAAAAAGAGGTTTGCACATACAGAGCCCTGCTTGCATGGGTAAGGCTAGGCTACACTGGAATCTCCTAGTGCTCCGTTTGATACACCATCAGGAAGTTATTATTCACTCCACCAGTACGGTTTACACTTTAGAGTTATAGGCTACAAGCTACGTAGAGTAGTGAATGTGTGTGTGTGTGTGTGTGCGTCGTGAGTAGATGAGCTAGAGGTACGGTGGGATCGCTAAACCCATCAGCTGCTCACTTCAGCTGCCTCCGCCGGAATTTACAGTCGATATCGGATACCGGAGTAAACAGGGTCGTTAACAAGTATTCACTTGGAGGGCGCGTAGTCTCTACCCACCATTTTTTTTTAAATTCATTACTTCTTTCTTCAATGTTGTTGAAAATTCTATTTCAGCATCATAATTTGTGTTAAAAACAGCACAAAATAGCATTTTGAAATTAAGACATTTTTGTACGGCGAATATGATTCATTTTCGGTTTTTCAATGTAATTTCAAAGTGTAAAGTGTTAGTGCTGATTTTAATGCTGAGTGTAGTGGTGAAATCATAATTTCAAAAATAGAGGTATTTTGTTATTCGTATTAATTTATTAAAAATTGACTAAATATTTACATTCTTGACAATAATTCAGATATTACAAAATGTTCGCTAATATCTCTATACGAGTCATGTGCCTTTTCCTCAAGTCGACGAGTGTCACTAACCTCAAGAATGGAGTTCAACTATCCGTTCGCCATTATGGTTGTTTAACTTCAGCTTGGCACAAAAATCGATAATAGTAACAACATGAACAAGTCCGTTAACCAGTAAATTATGTGGACAGTTTCGAAACATGCGATATATTTAAAAATGCATTAATTTTTTGTTTTCACTATTTAAAAAATCTGATTCTACCGCAGGAGTCAGCGATAAAAACACCGTAAATTAACATTTTTTTAAAATCCGTCGAAATTTTATTAAATTTTGACGGCGCTCAGGTTTCACGTTTTGTATTTTCAAAGTAATTTGAAAGTTTGAAATCTTTTTATTGTTGTCGATTGTGAGGGTGAAATCATAATTTAAAAAAAAAAAATACTTTTAGAATTTTGCTTGCAGGCCTATCACGTCAGCAGGGCAGTTGCGTGCTGCGATTGTTAAAAATTTCAATACACAAATATTGAAAGGAGTTTATTGTGCGTTATTCGTTAATATTGTGAAGGTTATTTTTTCGATTTTACGTCCTTTTTGATGTTCCGAAAAACAATTTTCTTGCTGCCATAAAACTTTATCGTGTGGCATACCAGCGCGTTTAATATTAAAGCTAATATTTTGTATAAACATCATTGCATTAGAATTTATTACACAATGAAACAAAAATATTTACTGTTCTTATACTTTTGTGATATTTATTATAAAAGTACAGTGAAACAAACGGAAATATATTAAATGTAACTGAACATATTTTTATGTTTTATCTTTACGTTTGATTCACTCGAGGACGTAAAATTTAATAACAACGGATTCAGCAAATATAAACTGACTCTTTTGTATAAACTGTAAATCAAGTTTTCCTTTAACATGGAAACAAGACAAATTAAAAAAAAGTAAATTATTCACGTTTCCTGTTTTGTTAATATGTTGTTTTTGTTACTGAAGTGAAGAAGTTATATTGTATAGTAACTAACTGTGAAGTTATACTGTATAGTAACTAACTGTGATGTTACAACCTGGGTAAATAAATGACGCATTCTTTCCTGAAGTATTAAAAATTTACGTTTTAAATAGAAAAAACATCGCATAAAATAGTATTTCATTGTTTTTTTATATATACAAATAAATTACGTTTCTTTGAAACAGCAAACAGAACTGAAACATTTTCTCTAAATCTTATGTAAAATTTCTTTTTATTTATTTTGTTTAAAAACTGTTTCAAAATTGTAGTCAGCTCTAAAGTCTGGATAATTTTTAAATTTTATTGAAAACAATAAAATTGTTGTGTTAACTATCAAAGTTTAAAATTAAAAGTAGGTATGGAGATGTTAACGTTTATAATACGATATTGAAGTTAAATGTGTCTTTAAATTTTACGGTATAAAAATATTGCTTGTGAATAGCCATCGTTACTTCAGCGAGATAGTCACATGCCACCATTATTATTTATATTTTATGGTAAAATAAAAATTATTAAGCTTTTTTACTTTTCGAAAATTTGCTTCCATTACTTTTAAGAGGCAACTGTCTGTCGCGAGTATTTTCAAAGTAAATTCAACTCGTGAAGCCCACTGAAGACGTAGCCTACGATACGGGAGTTGTCTTTTAATTTCCCCAGTGCGATATAAATACTGCCTTACTACTAGGCGTACAACTGACGCCCTTTCAATTTTGACTAAAACTTTGTCAAAGTCGATTTAAATAAATAAACAAAACCACTTTATCAGATGCATTTACTTTTGATTTCGAAAGATATGATGTATTTAAATTACTCAAGACTAACGTTTTAGACTTTACAGTTAATTTTAAAAAATGTGGAAAGAGCCGATCGACTAACATACAAGAATAAACAGCTAGATATTTAAATAGTATTTATAAAATTTAATAAAACATGTTTTCTATTTTAAAACAGACTAGAATCTTTCATGTATTATTACGTAAGCATTCTGTTCGGTTTTGCCCAAAATTAAGGACCTGCATTATTGAAACTGCATATATGTGGTAAAGATAGGTTGGTCAGAACACCTGGAAACTTATACTCTTAAATTTTAAAACTTTACAATAAAATAAAACCAACTGAAAACCGATAAAGGGTCTGTAAACAAAATTCTAGAAGCAGTTTAATGTGTCCTCGCGAGAGTGTAGCACACAGCAGGTATAGGTGACAGAAATAATTGTGTGTGTGTGTGTGTGTGTGTGTGTGTGTGTGTGTGTGTGTGTGTGTGTGTGTGTGTGTGTGTGTGTGTGTGTGTGTGTGTGTGTGTGTGTGTGTGTGTGTTTCTTATAAAGAACAGTCCTCCAATAGAACTACAGCATTACAATGACAATTTCAGTAAAAAATCAAGAGAAAAATAGTTATTTTACAAGTAAAAGCGGTGTTACTAATTTACTTCAAGGCTCTAATAACCTTCGTTTAAGGGTTTATGGAAAAATCTCGCCGAGAAGCGTCCTCGATGGTTATTAGATTGAATGAATCAATTGATTTTGTTTACAAAAAGTGATCTTACTAACCGTACTAGAGGAAGACAAAAACCTAGACAAATTGAACAACTTTAAAGTTCTTTTTCACTTCAGCTGATAAATTTTAGCGCTGTGTAAAACTTAGAATAACTTACGGAACTTCTTTTGCGAAGAAAAGTTTGTACTTAGGGAAATTATGTCGAATAAGTTTTGTGAGAAGTTGCCAACAATGTCAGTGAATCTCACGCTCGACGAAACAAACTTTTAATATTCCATCACTTTAAAATGTTGTTCATCAAAGCTCCAGCGGCCCGAAAAAAGCCAGAAATAACGGCTTGCCAAGATTTTAATAAGAAATAAGCTAACGGAAACTTTTTACTATTTATTCTGAACATCTTTTAATGGGCTTTGCTTGAGTTTAAAATAATTTTTAGTGCCGAGTAATGAATTAAACATCGGGTAAACATGCCAACTTTCAAGACAGGGACAAATAACTCAGCAAAGTGGAAACTACTTGAAGGCAAAAGGAGAACGGCTCACCTTCTTGTTAACTTACTTATTTAAAAAAATATTTTCGGCAGTTTGTTGATTGCCCCTTATAACTGTGGTTTTATAACTTATTTTCGTTTAACTACATTTGAAATTACATTTAAAAATAAATATTTTGTGTATCATATTTTATTTATATTCAACATGCAGGGCAAACTTTTTTTCATATTTTTGTAAGTTTTATGTCATGGTTTATGTGTACAGTAGTTTAAGTAATGTTTTTATAATTTCAACAAAAAACCGTTAAAACAGCTGTTTTTGTGATTTTTTTTAAAAGTTGTTTTTATATATGTGCTTGGGGGTCGCAAGTGGCTCAACTTACACTCACATATATAGATTTGTACGAGTTTAGTATTTAGAAATTAAAAGTTTAATAAAGAACAAGAAGTGCTTGTTATATAACTTTATCACAAATAGTTTAAAGTATGAAATCAATAATGCTTAAAATAATACATTGTATTTAATGTTAACAATGTAGCCTACGGATGGCAAATTTAAAATATAATTTCTACTATCTTTCTCGTATCAAGTCTAACAATCAATTAGTGCAGCTCTGTGCTTCTTGAGACAATCTTTAAATCAATAAAAACAGGAAATTACAAATGCAAATAGTCGTTGAGTTTCAATTATAACCGTTATACTGCATCTGACGTATGCTCAAAGAGAATGAAACTTCAGTAATCTTACTATAACAATTGGATAGTTAGATGTGTCAAAAAAAGGGTATTCGAAATTATAATCCATTTCACTCCCGCTTGAGAGAGCTGTGTGTGTGTGTGTGTGTGTGTGTGTGTGTGTGTGTGTGTGTGTGTGTGTGTGTGTGTGTGTGTGTGTGTGTGTGTTCATAAAACCAGTGTGCACCCGTTCGTTGAAAATATTGTCATGACATCATCGGATGTAATTCCCTATCTCTCTCACACTCTCTTTCTCTCTCTCTCTCTCTCTCTCTCTCTCTCTCTCTCACACACACACACACACACACACACATACGGGGAAGTTTTTAGAAGAAGTCGAGTTTTTGGGCCAACGAGGCAGTGAAGTCGATGGTTGACATTTATGGGTCTGCAGCTCATCAATCATAACACGGAGGTCGTGCTTAGAACCAGCAGGAAAAAGAGGTAAACAGTAACTTTTACATTTGGAGATATGCAGATAAGTTCCGTCCCAGCCCTTCGATAATGCGCAAAGTCCCAGCGCGAAAAGTTAATGCGGTGCACCGCCGTGCGTTGCTGCGTGTCGTGAGTGGTTACCAAACAGTTTTCTACGACGCTGCATGCGTAGTGGCGGGCGAACCCCCCATGGCTGATGAAAAAGCGATACTCTACTGGCGCAGGCGAAGTGCCGAGCCGCGATATAGTCATACAATGGCAAATACAGAGGGAAAAAATCGGAGCCTGGAGAAATGGCAGCGGCAGAGGATTATGCAACAGTATTGGTGCAACAGGGATCATTGGGAGGTGGATTTCTGTTTCACATAGATTCTCACTGAAAACGGTTACTTCCGAGCTTACTTGTTCCATTTCAGGCTGGAAACAGTCTCGGCTTATCTCCTCTGTCTTCCAGTAGTGGAGGAAGATGCGGAGCATGTGTTTTTCCGGTGTCGGAGATTCGACGAGGAAAGGATGAAGCTGTAAAACATATCTGCGAGGCAGCATTACACCGGAAAGTCTGGTTGCGACAATGATAGCTTCAGAGGCCAACTGGAAGGCCATTGCGGGATTCGCTGCTGTGGTCATGAAGATCGAGTGGTTGAGGGCTGAGGATCGAGAAAGAAGAGATTATACGCTGTAGAAGACTAGGCGGTCATCAGTTCACCTTCCCACGAAGTAATGCCTGGCGGCGGTTCCGTGGGGGTGAGTTTAAAGAAGAGGAATGCTTTTTGTGGATTTTTTAGTGGGTAACAATATATCGTAATTTGAATTTCAGCTTGGGTTTGAACTTAATTTGAGTTCCAAATTAGTGCGTACCCTACCCCAGGTAGTCTATAAAAGATTTTTCCACCTTTATTGGCATCGAAAACACACGCACACAAACGGTATTTTCGTCTAAGACTTTGAATGAAACCCTGACCTGTTTCAAATTAGTTTTCTTTGTCTATTGTAAAGATTTCGCGTGTGTGTGTGTGTGTGTGTGTGTTTTAAAGCGAAAAGCACATTTAGGCTATTATCGCCTCCCTAAATGTAAGTGTGAGTGTAAAGTGTTAAAGTCGTGAATGTAGTATTGTAAGTGTAAGATGTGTTAGACTCGGGTAGATTCAGTTTGTCTGCACCCCCGTGTGTGTGTGTGTGTGTGTGTGTGTGTGTGTGTGTGTAACGCATGTACGCACGAACGAGCTCATGGCTGAGAAATTTACTAATTGACCGATTTGTACGAAAATTTGCAAACGAGTATCTCGATTAATTTTTTTACTTTTCACAAAAAAATCTTCAGAAACTTTTTTTTCAGCACAAAAATCAGTTGAAGATTAAAATTACCCAAACTAATTTGATAAACTTGTCCAGTAAAAGTTCCTCGCATTTTTTGCTCCACGTGCACGGCTTTTTGCCGTTCAATTATATTTCGTTTATTAGGAAATAGACCATGACCATTTGCAGTCTCCGCCGAAAACGTAGGGCCTAAATGTGTTGTCAAAATCCCAAAATTTCCGGTTCAAAAACTATAGAGGAAAAAAAGAAAATTATTAATATTAAAATCGCATCATACGATTTCGTGAACATATTTTATCGTACATGAAGGTTAGTAAATCAAATAATTGTATCAGATTTTAAGTATAAGAAATTATCTGTTATAACGTAAATCGAGAACACCAAAAATCAACTGTTATATTTTTTACTAGCGAATCTAGAAGGGCAACAGAGGCTGCGGTCCCCTTTGGAATTGAAATCAATTTGAAGAAATATGAATTTATTAGATACTTAATTAAATAAAATTGCCAAATATTGGCATAATTTTACTTTTTTTATTAAGACGGATGTTACGTAAAGTTACTTCATACTTATAAAAAACAATAAAGATTAAAATTCAATTTAATCTAGGCCTACTTCATTCAATTCAATTAACTTGTTTAAACAAATAAATGCAGCTCGTTCAGTTCTAAGGCCTATCTGTACGGACCGCCTGGCTCATAACTGTATCCGCGTTTAGTTAAAGTCCGCACTGATCCGACGCTATAGCTTGTTATTTCCTTCTACATCTTAACTGAATCCGACAACCAGCTTGGTGTTAACGCTAAAACACTTTTCTGTTTTGCTTGTCAATTTAATCAGAGTGAATACAGTCAAAGTCTGTAGCTTTAGTGGGCAGTCGTCGCAGCGACTGTAAAGTTCGCGAGGACATCCCGGAAACTTTGTCAAGTAAATCTACTAGATTATAGAATTCTGACTGGTTAAAAATAATATCTGTACCACGTCCATGTAGAGGGTGGTAACCTAAGTAGTTAAAATCTGCTGTTCTGTTTAATTCCATTATTTTCGGAACGGATTTTATTACTTAGGCTGTTATACATTATAACTGTTATACATTTACATAACAAGGGGGGTTCTCTGAATCCTGCGTGCACTGGCACAGCGGGACAGGTTAAAGTTTAACATATCCTTGAAGAGAAAGACGGATTTGAAGGAATACATAGGCGCTCACATTCTTTAAGAGCGGATGAGTGGACATTAGTATAAACAGAGTATGACAGACAAAATCTACACAAATAAAATTGTTGATGAATTCACGAATTTGAAACAAAGTAAGTTAGACTTTGTTATATGGAGTGAATTATCAATAAAAACCATGCAGTTAGTAAAAATGTTTATAAAACGTATTTGTATTTAATTATTTTATAATTTTTTGTTTATAAACATTTCTTTAATTTTATATATTCCATGCGACAGAGACTGTTGAAAATAAACCTACGAGATGTGTTCAGAAAGGAACAAGAATTTTTAAATTTCGCGGACTTGGAGAGTCATATTGTCAATTTTTTTTTTATAATGTTGGCATACATGCCCATGAAGTATGATAAAACTTTCAGCTGTTTTCATTGTTGACTTTGTCTGTGACAGCCACTAAAGTTAGACGTGTTTTTATGAGCTCGGCGATTTTCGTTTGTTAAAAGAAATGGATCAAAGAATTTGTATCAAATTTTTAGGCCATTAACAAAGGCCTATGGTGAGTCTGCTATGAGTAAAACAAGAGTTTACGAGTGGTATAAGCATTCCACGAATGCCGTGAAGACGTTCAAGATGACGAACTCCCTGGACGCCCCAGCACATCAACAGCCGATGAAAACATGGAAAAAGTGAAAGAAATGGTTATGAACAATCCCCGAATCACAATTAGAGAGGTCGCTGATGATGTTGGCATATCGATTGGATCATGTTATGACATTTTTTCCAATGTTTTGTGTACGAAACGCGTGGCAGCAAAATTTGTTCCAAAATAGTTGAATTTTGAACAAAAACAGCGGCGAATGAAAGTTGCTCAGGAGTCACTAAATGAAGTCAACGACGATGCAGAATTACTGAAACGTATCATAACAGGTGACGAAACATGGGTTTACGGATATGACGTCGAAACTAAGGCTGAATCATCCCAGTGGAGACATTCTGGCTTGCCAAGACCGAAAAAGGAGAAGACCGATAAGTGCGGTCGAACGTGAAGGTTACGCTCACTGTGTTCTTCGATATTAATGGCATAGTGCATCTTGAATTCCTGCCACCAGGTAAAACCGTCAATAAGGAGTACTACTTACAAGTTCAACGCCATTTGCGTGAAGCAATGGCCCGGATCTGTGGATTCATGGATTTTTCACCACGATAATGCACCAGCTCACACGTAATTGCTTTTTCGTGAATTTTTGGCCAAAAACAGTACTGTAACGATGCCGCAGTCTCCATATTCGCCAGACATGGCACCGTGTAACTTTTTTCCTATTTTCAAAAATAAAGAGAACCTTAAAGGGCCGTCGTTTTACAGCCGTAGATTACATTAAAAGCGCATCTCTGAAAGAACTAAAGGCTATCTCAAAGATCGAGTTTGAGAAGTGTTTCGAGGATTGGAAGAAGCGCTGGCACAAGTGTTTAATCTCCAATGGGGACTATTTTGAAGTCGACTACATTAATGTAGAAGAATAAATAAATATTTTGTTCAAAAAAATTAAAATTCTCGTTACTTTCTGAACACATCTCGTATGTGTACTACAATTGTGTATATTTTATCATAGGGATTTACTTTATTACCCTAAAGTAAATCTAGTTGAAGGAACAAGTCTACTTGGGTACATTTGAAATTATTGCATGTGTGGTTGAAATTATTGGAAATAAATAATATTTTATGATTTGTTCTTGCGTCAGAACACCCATTTAAACTGCCTAGATCCGCCCATGAATCTGACACACAGATTTTATTATAAATTTTAGCTTCATTTTGAGCAAAATCTGTTTCAGTGATTTAGAGACATTAGGCCGATAAGATTTTTTTTTATTATGAGAAAATATTATAACCTCAGCACTATTCCCCTCAAAACCATAACTATGCAAATTTCAAGTTTACTGTTTTATATTTAATGTGCAGATGTGCATACTGATTAGTTAATCAATGTATTGTGTGCGTCAGTTACATGTATGCAATTATAATAGATTTGTGTTTATAACAAATATGCATTATAGGCAACCATTAGCATTGTAACTATTATGTAGGCCGTGTATTATATCAGACTACAATATTGCACCAATGAGCGTTACATTAGTAATTAGCTTTATTACGTAATCTATGTGTTGGGGTGTAGGCCTAATTATTGAATGTAATACTGTAGTACATGTATATAGGACAGCAGTTGCACGCAGTGTATGTAACAGGTCTTCCAAATATTAGTAACTCTTTAAATATTTAATGGTGTTTAGCGTATTTCCATTAGAAAATGAGCTATTGAAGCGGTCATCATGGTAATATCCAGTCCCAAAACCTTGAAATGAGTGCAGATCCTGATATCTAGATCATATTTTGAAGGGTGGTTTAAAATATATATACTAAAACGTGCTATTTAAACATTCTGGGAATTTACTTATGTTTACCATAACTCTTACTTTCTAATATCTTCATAATAGTCCTCTTGGAAAGATATAAGCAATCTAAGCGATTTTCCATGATTCCTGGAAGATGCAATGGCTGCAATGGAGATGGCGACTTCTGCTGCGACGACGCTGCTTAGTTTTAGGGCCATAACACTTAACTAGTGTCATCACCGATTACGACATTGGAAGTGACGTTGGGGTCATCTCTTGCTGCAACTTTCAATTCAGTGCAGACAGCTACGAGATGATTATTTTGGTCGCCGCTCAGCTGTCTCGGTACAAATCTTGCAGCAGTGCGTCTCATGGCCAAATTCTTACAAGATGCGTTGCACGGAATTATATGACACTCCTACGGTCGCACAAACATCACGGATTGTTCATCTACGATGTGCAACAGTAAATAGCTTCTCGCACTTTTGTATTGTGCTTGTCGATGGCTGTCGTAACCGTTCTTCGTCGTCGGCAAATGTTTGTCCATCCTTGAAGCGTTTTTACCGAAAAAAGTTTTATTTTGATTGACAGCATTGACATCAAATGCTTTCACAAGCACGTAATAGGTTTCTGCAGCAGTTTTTTAAGCTGGAAGCGAAATTTGATGTTGGTTCTTTGTTATTTAAAGTCTGCCATTTACACAAGTTTTAAAAAAATCGCCGCATTACTAAAACACATTACACAAACGCACTAAACTCAAAAACGCGGCCTATCACCGTCACAGCTGTTGGCACACTAATTCATAAAGAGGAATTTTCTCCTACTTTACCGGCAGCAAGTCATATCACAGAATTTCGCGCACAGAATTTTAATTTCCTAAACTTTTTGGTAGCACCTCGTGTGTGTGTGTGTGTGTGTGTGTGTGTGTGTGTGTGTGTGTGTGTGTGTGTGTGTATTAGCTGATTCTATACCTAAAAACACGAACAAAATTCATTTAAGTATATGTCCGGAAAAACTTAGTTTGTGTACCATCCGCCATTTTGTTTTTTATCAAAATATTTTATATCTCCAGAATGGTTTTATCAATGAAATTAAAACGTAGCGTGATTCGTTACCTGCTCTGAGTTGATAGCAGCAAATTTCCAAAAAGTAATACAATCATGTCATGTAACATTTTTTTATCTTGACCTTTATTGAAAATGTAATTTCATTGTCATAAATTAACTTTAAAAATCAGCATAAATTAGCATTTTTCATATGGAAATTACATTGAAAACATGAAAATGTAGTTTGATCATCTCTGAGTTCATTTGCGTATTTTATGTGGAACTTGGGAAATTAAACTGCTAATTGTGTGTACATGTCAACATTGATCACGTCGGTGAATTCAGATTTTCAAAAAAACTCTAAGTTAAAAATAAAATAGTCATGATTTGTTTAACTTTTGGGACCACCACAGTCATTACACACAAAACATAACACTTAAACATGCGCGCGCACGTTTTTATAAACAATATTATTCTACTATAAAATACTCTAAAAATATACTAACATAAAGTGTAATATGCAACGTACTTTATGTATTAGCAACGGGTACTGACGTGAGAGGTAATGTAAGCAATGTCCATCTAAACAGCTGATTTATAACTACTGCTGTTCTTTTGATAATTTGATTAGATTGATAGGGTTATGGTTAAGTAGTTATAGTTAGATTACAATATATTAGGCTAGGTTATATTATGTTACATTACGTCAGGTTAGGTTATGTTAGTTTAAGTTAGGTTAGATGAGCTTAGGTTAGGTTATGGTTATGTTTAGGTTATGTTAGGAAAAGCATCAGGATCCATGACCAAAAGATCTATTTTGCAAGTTTTCAATTTTAATATTTCAATTTTAAGTTACCTGCATTGTCAGTTCCAAAGAATACAGACAGTAAGAAGTATGTAATTATTAATTAATTGTATTCAAATGTTTGCTATAATAAGTACAAACAACTAAATTCATTATTGTAATGAAATGCGTTTTAATTAATAAAACGTTTGATAATCACGCTGTTACGCCAGTAAGCTTATTCATCAATTAACCTTGCAGCAGAGAAAGGATATAGTATCCGAAGGCTATAAGTAGGTATATAAAATTAATAACGATCTATCAAAAAGTTCTGCTCTTTTTCAAGGTCTCAATTTGGGAGTCTTACTATGACGCCCGCTACATTTACTTATTTCCCCACAGAAGTACTTCAAAACTGAATTATTTTGTAAATAATCAAACAAATATGATTAGAAGTGCAGATCATAAATTGTTTGATTGGATAACGGAATCCATTGTGAAATAATTACCCCTCCCCTCCCCTTATTACAATTATGAATATAATTACAAAAGCTCCGATAGACGCAAACGTAATGACGAAATTAATTTCCAACAGTGTGCAGCATTCAATGATAACACAACTAATTTATTACAACCATAAAGTATAATTGAATTATCTTTATCTAATCTAATCCAGACAAAAATAAAACTAATTACTGTTTTGTTCAGTTCGTGCTTAAAAGTTTTAATTTGTCAGCACTGCAATAAGTAATTAATTGTATTTATTACGGTAGGTATATAAAATATTAACTTTTTATTTTTTTTAGCGAATTTAACTTGGAAATGATTATTGTTGTGGTCAATATGTTAGGACCACGACTCGGAATCTAGAAATGAGTTAATACCTGAACATAACTTACGAGTCACCATTTCCGACTCTTTATATCCGTTATGTCTATAAAGACATTCATACAGAGTTAAAAATAATCTGGTGTATAAATACTACTCGCGTAAGAAGTGAATACTTGTTACTTTTGACCCTTTTTACACAGCTATCTTTAAATACAGTTACACTATAACTATACTAATATAATGTTTTAGGGTTGGTTGTGATGTTGGATTTTACGGGATGCGTGATGCGAGGACATGTTTATATTCACATATGTAACCGTATATTTTTCGCGTCTCAAGTCTCATATTAAATTAATTATTATTAAAAATTACTATGTTTCCGTCCAGGATCGAACCGCGGACTTTACACGTGTGATGCTCGCGTGTAACCACTACAATACAGAAACTACTAAGCAGATTTAAGCATATGAAATGAATCGTTAATTTAATTTTGGCAGTTATATTAATAATCAGTTGTTTTATATTAATTCGTAAAGATCAGCTGGTTTTATTGAACAGCTGATAAGCTATAATACGTTTCTGGTTATGTTGTCAAAAACTAGATATGTTATTTTGTCACGTTTTCGAAAAAAATATAATTAAAATAAAAAAGCAAGTCTTTACCAAAATATTAGGGAAGTCTTTAAAAAATATTGAAACTCTTTACCAAAAAACTGAAAACAATCAGACACAATAAGAAAAAGGAGAATTGGTTTTTATTGGCACATCCTCAGAATGGACAAAAATAGACTAACCAAAAAAATATTTGACTACTTTCACAATAAAAGAGCCAAACCACTTTGGTTTAGAGAAACAAAGAAAGACATAACAGAACTGCAAATCACTGACTCTATGCTCATGGACAGAACAGCTAAAACAGTAACCAAGGACAAGAAGCAACGGTTCCAAGGCAAAGTCAAATCCAAGCGAACTAGCCAAATCTCTGACGAAGAAAGAAAAGCAAGATCACAACGAATGAAGCAATACTGGGCTACGAGGAAGGCACAGAACATTAAAAAGTGATTGATTTAGTGCAGGCCTACCCCAAAGTTGGGTGAAACAGATAAAGAGAGAGAGAAAAAAGGAAGTGAAAACATATTACATAATTTTTATTTTTGATTAAATAACAGAAATTTTATAGGTATGTTACCAATGTACGAGCGTATTTTCAATTCGTATGGGTTCCAGTGTAAACTGCCTCTTGCAGAATCGTGTGAATCATATCCTAATAAATTATATTTCAAAGCTTTGTTTGCCTGTCTCGGATTTCTTTTTTTTCCTTGAGCATATTTTTGCTATATATATTTTCGATTACTTACTTCATATATATTTGCGGAGTTAGGTTGACGACTTGTATTTGCCCACACATTTGTTAACGGCTGATCTGCATTAATATTTACAAGAATTTCCTAAAACATTTCTTATACCTTCTTCCGGTCAGCATTTGCAAATTCTGTAAATCATTTTCTAATAAATTTTTTTTCAGAGATTTTTACCTATCTTGTAATTCTTTTTGTAGTTGTGTATTTTTTTGTCGCTGAGTATTAGTATTCCATTTTTTTGACGTGTAGAAATTTTTTGTCGTATCTAATAACACACTGAGAATCCGTCCAATCGTTATTTCTTCTAAACTTTTATTCAATTCATCTCACAGTTCTTGCCTTTCTTGATAATCTGTACATATTTCAGAAAAATTGGAACATTTTTTTGCTATTTTTCATTAGTTTGGTTTTTTGAACAATTCCCTTCTACGCTCAGATTTTCATTCGGTTTTTTTTGAAAATGTATTAATTTTTAATTTTCTAGAATCGATACATACCCTCAGCACAACGTGAAATTGCCTTTTATAACCTACAAATTACACAGTCAGATTATACATCTGTTATTAAGTAACAACACTTGTTATGTAAAGCAACACTTTTGTATATTTATATTTTCTATTATGCCTATCACTAGCAAACATTATAAATAATATTATTTTACCTATATTTATTCATTTTAACATTTTAAATTTCAAATAATAACCTTCATTTTATTTAATATTTATTCTATTTTCACCCTCAGTATTCTAACTAAGTAGTCCAAGATAAAATCGCACGTTTTTATAATACATATTATTGTTTCTCACTGACTGGCGCTTCTTTTACAACCAGCTGTTTCAACAATCAGCTGTTGTATGAATTCTAGGCTGTTTCCTTTAATTTCTCTCAACTCAATTTCACTGCACTACAAAAATTGTCAAACAGTGCGTAAAGAAGTACTTACGTCAAAAAATCCTTATTTATCAAAATCGGTTAATGTTTATATCGTTTTGTCTCGAATTTTACTTAGCCTATGGTATCAAAATTTAAAATAGAAGAACTTTTTGGTTCGGATGTTGTTTGTGTGTGTGTGTGTGTGTGTGTGTGTGTGTGTGTGTGTGTGTGTGTGTGTGTGTGTGTGTGTGTGTGTGTGTGTGTGTGTGTGTGTGTGTGTGTGTGTGTGTGTGTGTGTGTGTGTGTGTGTGTGTGTGTGTGTGTGTGTGTGTGTGTGTGTGTGTGTGTGTGTGTGGTGGGTGTGTTAGCACGCTCACGTTCACATTTTTAGTTCAATTTGATTCAAACTAGTCACAAAAATGAATATTTCCAATTGCTTGCACAAGTTGGTTGAACAAGTTCGTACACACAAAATACAATTACACTTAACAGACTCAAATCTATGAAAGTTTATACATTTTTTATCTTAAGTACTTTTTTTTTAAATATAATTACACACTTTTTTTAAACAGCGTTAAAATTAATAAACTAGACATTGAAATTTTCAAATTTGATTAAAATTACAAAAATAATTTGATGTCAATCATGGTTCAGTTTTAAGTATTCAATGCGATTTGATAGTTCAAAATACTAATATGTGGGATTTGAATATTGTTTGTTATAAGAAAACGGATTTTTTTAAATTTGTATAAGATCAAAATATTACTTTAGGTGATCAGTTTTAACCACATCAGCATTCGTCTTTTCTTATTTATTTAAATCATTAATCTTCTAGAATTTTTGTTGTAAATTTTGATTTCAAAATTATATTTCTATATAACCAGTTTTTGGAATTTGGGAGAGTTTTCCAGTGACGGTTTTTTTTATGTGAGGACTCACGTTTATGTAATGTTTTTGCAACGTTTTTACATCATTTTTTTTAAGCAAAGCAAAATGTTAGTTTAAAAAAACGGAACACGTGTACGTTGTAACCGTTTATAATACATTTGAAATTAATTTAAACGTTTATAATAGGCCTAATATTTGTAATATTGCTAGTTCTGAACATAACCTAATATTTATTATAGCCTATCAGCTGTTCAATGAAATCAGCTGATCGTTACGAATTAATATAAAACAACTGATCTTTTACAGTAACTACATAGGCAAAGCTGCTGCGGCTCGCAGAAAGCTTTTTCCTGTTCTTGCGAACAAAAGCCCAATACCACTAAGAATCAGGCTGACTATGTATAAAATGTACATCAGACCCATTCTTACTTATGCAGCTCCGGCTTGGTACTCCCTCATCTCTAACTCTCGAAGGAAACGGCTGGAATCCTTCCAAAACCGCTCCCTACGTTTACTGACTGAATCCCCGTGGTTCGTCAGAAACGAGATCATGTGCCACGGCCTTAAAGTCCTCACACTCGAGGAATATATCCTCACACTCACTGAAAAACTGGTTTCGCGAGCAGAAAGCTCCACGCACGCGCATCTGTCCGCCATTGTGACAGATCCCGCTCCCCCACTAAGATACAGAAAAAGGCCTCTGTGTCTAGTCTATGAACCTCCATAAAAGCGACTAATGTGACACTCACATAGTCACTTTCATCAAAAATTCAAATTCTCAATAAAAATCCAAGCCCAACCCACATCTTCATCCCTCACCTAGACAGGACGCAATAAAGCCACTACATAAATCATACATTGTAAATGTTATTAACAG
The DNA here is from genome assembly GCA_022606455.1 of Callitettix versicolor. NCBI lineage: Eukaryota > Metazoa > Arthropoda > Insecta > Hemiptera > Cercopidae > Callitettix > Callitettix versicolor. The sequence goes on along the minus strand of CM040189.1, from coordinate 101,557,891 downwards.
AATCAAGATTGCTATCTGGGGAGATTGATTCTCTCCTGCCACTCGCCAAGAAGTAACTACAGTAAGTAATATCTAAGCTAGGTTCACGTATTTATTTCTATTTAAACAAAACAAGATATTTTTAAATATATCTTCAAACTAATTATATCTTCAGCAAATATATCGTTGACAAAAGCATCGCTTCTGTCGGTAACTCCTCGAGTTCCAGACGTAATTCTTTTTAACATTTCCATTATAAGTAAAACAAACTGAAAATTTTAAATAACATCATTAAAAGGAAATAAATTTCTTGTCACACATTGCAAATTCAGATATTCTGAAATACGACGACGTTGCTACAAAAACAAAACATGATTATTTTTAAACAAAACGTGTTACAAAGGAAATGTTTTTCCGTGTGCACGATCTCAGCGCACTCTACCGTAATCTATATCCAGTGCAAGCAGTATCCGTTGTCCGATATATACAAAGCTTGGGTAAGTGCAGAGAAAGATCAATTCTCAATTCCGCGACCCGTGTCCCATGAACACATTGAATTTAAAACTAAGCTCCTTCTTTCTGATCGGTCCATTGTTATGTTCAAATATGCTCATATCATCTCTGAAAGCGAAGAAAATATATTACTGATTTTAAATTTGCCACGATATTTTTTGGCAAATTACAGTTCGAAAATGAGCTATTAAAGTAGATAACATGGCCTAGATCTTAGAACACGAAATGAGCGCCGATCTATACATCAAGTCACACACACACACACACACACACACACACACACACACACACACACACACACACACACACACACACACACATATATATATATATATATATCAATTTTAGTCCGATTTGATTCCAATAAGATACAAAAATTTATTTTTGTAAGAGCTTAGGCAAGTTTATTAAGCAGCAAAATATGTTGAAATGGCAACTATTTATTTTCTTTTTAATTCGTAACTTTTGTGTCTTACATGTTTTTGAAAATCTGATTTTACCATCTTAATCAACATTAAAACTGCATATATTAACATTTTCAATTTTTTTAAATTAAGAAATTTATATATATATATATATATATATATATATATATATAATTAAAAATAGAGGTAAAACTGTTTTGGTAATAGCTTGGATAAATGTACTAGTAACCATAATATAATACTTTACAAGTAATATTAGTGCACTGTGTACTAATGTGTTAAATATAATTAATTGAACCAAACCACAATTGTAGAATGTATACATTGTTAGTTAGGATTTAATGTCGGTTGACCGATTTCACTGGCAACAATTGGGTTGTAACAATGCTTTACCCAACAATGCATTAGATGAAGCAGGAACTTCGTGAACTGTTATTATTATTTAGCTAAGCACATCTCGGGCGTGTCTTGTCTCCCGGTACTTCATGTTTGGCTTTCTCTCCAAATACAATACATTAGTACTTGCAAACTTTCTGTTATAAACGTTCCATACTATTTCTATATAATCTTTGCACGCAGCTGTCTCGCAAAACCTTATGGATGCAAATTTAAAAAGTACCAATTTCTGAACGTATTCATCTTATACTTTTTGTAAATCTGGTTTCCCCAACTTCAGCTAATAATATCATAAAATCTGTATATCCTGATTTCCTTCGGGTTTTTTTTATTTACAATAAAATATGAAATACATTTAGAATTTGGATTAGCCGCAATTTCTAAATTAGTTGAAGTTACTTTTTTTGTGTTGACTTGTGAAAAATTATGAAAATCACTAAAGAATGAACTACCAAATTATAATGTGCTTTGAACGACATTGTAGTCTGACTGTGTGACTGCCATTACAATGAGTCACTGGACTGAGTGTTGGAGACAAAAACACTTCGTGTCAACTTCACCACCAAAAAGATGCAACACCTTGCAGTAACCGATAACATAAAGCAGGTTCCACGTAACAACACTGCAAGTACTTAGCAGTGACGCAAGTCCCTACTCTTTGTTGGGTAGCACATATAAATAGAAAGAAGGAGAACATTAATCTCAAATTCAGGCAGATATACAGGTGAGTCGTTCGCCAACGAACGGGTCAAAATGAACTAATTTTTAACTGAACTACTCTGCGAACTAGTTCGTGGTTGAATATGTAGTTCGTTCATTCGTTCTTGCAACAGCGCTCCTAACGGCTTCTTATGAAACTACCGTATATCAACTGCAACAATATGCAGGAAACAACTGTTATCCTTACGTCATGCTGATTCAACAAACATGGAGCCTTCGAGTACAATACAGACTATGCCAACAAATTGTAGCCTACTAATGTTTAGTTCGATTAGTTCATTTCGTTCACTAGTTCAATTCTACAATAGTTCACGGACGAATGACTCAGTTTATTTTACTACTATTTAGTTCGATTAGTTCAGTAATTCAATTCGTTCACTAGTTCAATTTTACAATAGTTCGCAAACAAATGATTTAGTTTATTCTACAAGTGTTTAGATCGATTAGTTCAGTAGTTCATTTCGTTCATTAGTTCAATTCTACAATAGTTCGCAAACAAATGATTTAGTTTATTCTACAAGTGTTTAGATCGATTAGTTCAGTAGTTAATTTTGTTCACTAGTTCAATTCTACAATAGCTCGTGAACAAATGATTTAGTTTATTCTACTAGTGTTGAGATCGATTAGTTCAGTAGTTCATTTCGTTCACTTGTTCAATTCTACAATAGTTGGCGAACAAATCATTTAGTTTATTCTACTAGTGTTTAGATCGATTAGTTCAGTGATTCATTTCGTTTACTAGTTCAATTCTATAATAGTTCGCGAACAAATGATTTGGTTTATTCTACTGGTGTTAGATCGATTAGTTCAGTAGTTCATTTCATTCACTGGTTAAATTCTATAATTGTTCGCGAACAAATGATTTAGTTTATTCTATCAGTATTTAGATCGATTAGTTCAGTAGTTCATTTCGTTCATTTAGTTTATTCTACTAGTGTTTAGATCGAACAGTTCAGTAGTTCATTTCGTTCACTAGTTCAATTCTACTATATTTCACGAACAAATGATTTAGTTTATTCTACTGGTGTTTAGATCGATTAGTTCAGCAGTTCATTTCGTTCACTAGTTCACCGCTACAATAGTTTGCGAACGAATGAAATGACCTACATTAATATTTTTTCCTGCCGCCTTATTATTATTGACTTTACTTGAGTCAGTGTTTGTAAATTGCAGTTTAATATTAAATTTTAAATTTAACTACATTATGCATAAAACGTAGTAGTCTGCAATACTAAATACACCATCTAATAATAAATTAGGTTAGAAAAAAGTTGAACTAGTTCGTACATTGATCTAGTTCGGTTAGGTGAAAGAGTAGGATTCCGGCCGGTATAGCCCAAAACATGGCGGCCGCTAACATGGCGGCCACTGATGTGTGCGCGCAGCGGTGTCGGACGCACGCAGCTGTGACGCACACACGAACGTCGGCGCCCGCCGCCATCATGTTACGTACCCAACCCGACGGTGAATATTAATTAATCGAAAAAAAGTTGCGAGTTTCTGGCAAGGCTCGAACCGGGGATGTTGCGCGTGTGAGGCGCACGCTGTAACCACTGTACCACGGGAGCGTCTTGGGAAATTAGTGCGATTCGAGATATATGAAACGTAACGATTTTGCCCGATCGCCATCGTGTTACGTGCCCCGGGCCTGTGGATGGCGCATTATATAAACATATAAAGTACTTCATTCTATGGCCGCCGCCATCGTGTTACATGCCCCGGGCCTGTGGATAGTGTGTTATATAAACATATAAAGTACTACATTCTATGGCCGCCGCCATCGTGTTACGTGCCCCGGGCCTGTGGATGGCGCGTTATATAAACATATAAAGAATGTCAATCTATGACCTCTCTCTAGCCACCGCCGCCATCGTGTTACGTGCCCCGGGCCTGTGGATAGTGTGTTATATAAACATATAAAGTACCTCATTCTATGGCCGTCGCCATCCGTGCCCAGGGCCTGTGGATGGTGCGTTATATAAACATATAAAGAACGTCAATCTATGTCCTCTCTCTCTCTCTCTCTCTCTCTCTAGCCACCGCAGCCATCGTGTTACGTGCCTCAGGGTCTGTGGATAGCGCGTTATATAAACATATAAAGTAAGTTTATCAATGGCCGCCGCCATCCGTGCCCCGGGCCTGTGGATGGCGCGTTATATAAACATATAAAGTAAGTTTATCTATGGCCGCCGCCATCCGTGCCCCGGGCCTGTGGATGGCGCGTTATATAAACATATAAAGTAAGTTTATCTATGGCCGCCGCCATCCGTGCCCCGGGCCTGTGGATGGCGCGTTATATAAACATATAAAGTACTTCATTCTATGGCCGCCGCCGCCATCCGTGCCCCAAGGCCTGTGGATGGCGCGTTATATAAACATATAAAGAATGTCAATCTATGACCACCTCTCTCTCTAGCCGCCGCCGCCATCGTGTTACGTGCCCGGGGCCTGTGGATGGCGCGTTATATAAACATATAAAGAACGTCTATCTATGACCTCTCTCTCTCTCGTCTTACGTGAAAAATAAGGAAAAAGAAACAACAACAACAACATTTCGTAAAATAATGATATTTTTTATTATCAATTATCGATTTGACACTCGAAAGATTTGGTACAATTTTTAAAAACGCAATTGCAAAAAGCTATTTCGTCTTTGCGACTAGCGCAGCATTCTACCAAATCGCGAAACGTGAAGCGGGTACATCGTTTCCTGCAGCAGGCGTAATCGTCGACTCCTATCTTGTACACGGGTAGTCTGGCAAAATTCAATTTCATTTGTACGGTTCTGCAACGGCAATGGCAGAAGGAAAAACACTGGCAGATTTTGCACGCTAGCCCGTCTACTTGGCATTCGGGCGCGACGAAACATTTCAGTTCGCAGCAGTATTGAGTTTTGTCTGTAAAAATAAAAAAATCAACGTCATTCTCAGGTGCACACGCTGGCAACACTCACGGATGCACATGTTGGCAACATGCACCTTGCGGTCGACAGCTGCAGGCCTTCAGTTGCAGCCATGTCGTGGAGAAGGAAAGAAGCTCTTAAACAGTACAAGGCGGACATATTACAATCGTTTACTAGGTAAAATCGAAGTTATTGTTCACTCTGTGTGTTTGATTTTTTAAAAAAATATGCGTATGTGTATAAAAAATGTTTTTTTTTGTTTTTTTTTCAGGGCGATAGACGAAAAATTCAAAAGTATACGACGTTTGGAGGATGTTGAAACAATAAAGACCGATTTCGGATATAAAATCGAAATCGAGATGGTAGACGGCGTGCAAGTTCATCAGCACGACCTCCAACGGTTATGGCAACCAAAAATGTCCAACCGTCGTCGTCGTCGCCCTCGTCCACCAACACAGCCCCGCCACCCACCACCGCCACCACCACCACCACAGCCCCCGCAGACTGACCATGACTTTGACATAACCCCGACCCTAGACATCCTGGACACTGACATGCTGGACTCCCTATTACAATCACTATCCCCGACATGACCCTTAATACATGACCCTCCACCTCCTTCTGCTCCTTGAATCCGAGGAGCAGCGTACAAATGGCCCTTTTCAGGGCCCGCATAAACATATTCATGATTGTCCTCTGTGTTTGTACACGGGGTTGGAACCGTCGTACGAGGTGGTGAAGCCGCCGTCGTAGCCCACATTACAATCCGGTGTTAAGCAGAAGGCTTAACCCCTTGAGGAAGTAGCCCCAAACCATCGCTACTCCCGGTGACTACCACTCCATGACAAAATTGTAGTCTCCCAAAAAAAATTTTTTTTTTTTGCTTTATATTTTTTAATTTTTTTGTATTTTTAATTTTTTTTTAGGTTATTACAATAAAAGATTACACCGTCAGCTTAGCGTACGCGCACGCGCGCAATGGAGAATCAACTCACACACAAAACCCAGGTTTACGGGAGAATTAACTCCGCGCCAGTGACCTCCCAAAACACACACACACACAACCCAGGTTTACGGGAGAATTAACTCCGCGCCAGTGACCTCCACACACACACACACACACATCTCTTTGGTTTACGGGAGAATTAACTCCGCGCCAGTGACCTCCAAAAACACACACACAAGCAAGGTTTACGGGAGAATTAACTCCGCGCCAGTGACCGCCACACAAACATCTCTTTGGTTTACGGGAGAATTAACTCCACGCCAGTGACCTCCACACACACACACACACACACACACACGTCTATTAGGTTTACGGGAGAATTAACTCCGCGCCAGTGACCTCCTAGACATAAGCGCGCGCTCGCGTACACTAAGCATCGAGTAAATCGTAATAATGTTTCGCGCTCTGCAGAGCGCACTTACTACTATCGCTATTATGACGGGGTAATATGCATTTGAAATATGTACATTCGACGTTATTATCCAACGTTTCGGGTAATTCCAAAACGTTCGGATGGTAACGGCGTAAAATTGCGCTTTTTCCGAACACCTTTAGTGTACAAAGTGGAAAAAGGTCTGAACATCTCGCGTACGACGTTCTCGTCGAACGGTATATCGCCGTCCGCCCACTCTATACAGTGAAAATATTCGCGTAACCAGCGAGCGATTTTCTTACTCTTTTCGTTCAGCGTGTGAAAACCGTAAGGCGATTTGAAAATCGTAACCGCGTACGAGAAACGGCTGACAACGGCCAATTCTTTCACTATATACTCACCGCAATTGTCTACGTACGCGTGAAATTCAACTACCGCTAGCCGGTTCTGCTGCTGCTGCAGCATGTTTTTGAATAAGACCACTTCGTCGTACAAACGGTCCGCTTCGGGCAGACTACTGGACACGGGGTTCGTCGCCGTCGCCGGCCAGACACTCGATGATGTACGCGATCAAATCTTTTTCGTTGTAAAACAATTCTTTGATACGACGCGTCACCAGAGGCACACTGTCGGCGAACAATTTCCACTCGTCGGCGGTCAACGAAACGGTATGCGGACCGCTACCGACGCCGACGCCGCTGTACAACTGAACGTATCTCTTACCGAACACTTTCCGGACAATCACGTGACCTTGACTGAATTTAAATTTTATCGAAGCGGTCGAAGCAGCAGCAGCCGCGGCTGCCGACGTTATATTCGTCAGTTCGTTCAGCAATTCGTTGAACGTGAAATAGGTGAAGAAAACGAATTTTGTTTTACCCGACTGCACCAAAACGCCCAGCTCGTGTGCGGCGTGCTGGAAAAGACCGGTCACGATAAATTTACTGCAATCGCTGTTTAAAAATTCACCGTTTTCAAATAAATACCTAAAGGCAAGTTTGGCGGCACCGTACGTCTTGTAGACTGCTGGCGATCCACGTCCATACGCTCCGGCTCCATGACTCGCACTGAACGCTGTAACACTCATCTCGCACCTACCTCACTTTCCCACTCCTCCTCATCCCCACCAGCCTAAAAACCCGCTATATTTTTAATGGCGCCTGTGAGTAGGGAATAGCTCATGTGCTTATCGTAAAAGATGACGCAATAGGCCGTCGTATTGGCGGGAAAATTATCGGAAGCTTCGATTTCCAGTTTCACGTCGACAGGTCCCGACCTGAACGAATCTTTGTGCTTGGAACAATCGATTACGAAAATCGGTGTTTTCTCTTTGAACGTTTGCAAATCGACACAAGGGGACGGTTCGCGACCGTAATAGTACTGTTGGAAATCGCAGAATTTGTGGTACGCTAGCGCCGCACTACCGCGTACCCGTTCGTAAGGGTGAAAATCCGAATTCAGATGAACGCGTACGTCCGTGATGTTGCAATAATCGAACGCGGACGCGTCTTTAGCGATCTGATTGGACCTATCCGTTTGAAAGACTAACGCTATGATCTGGGGCATCTGGTCTATAGTGGCCGTCTTGAGGACCCACGATTCGTGTTTCACGGCCGGCCACCACGGTCGTACGATAACGTCCCATCCGCGATACGCAATGTGCGCCGTGATGTTGTTTTGAATCTTTCGCAACGTGTCCACCTCGTGTTTCCCGTCCACGGTAATGTGATGCAACAACCACGTGATACCGGTAATCACGAGGTCAACTGTGGTCGCGCCGTCTTCGCTGTAAACGGCGTTCAAATCGGTAGCCGATCGTAAGAGTACCAGTTCCTGTTTCACGTTGACCACTATCCGCCGGTAATCCTCGAAAAATCCCATCAACATTTTCAACGGTACGAGTACGGAAAATTCACCGCTACTACTATCGGGAGACACGTACCTACCGGGACCCACCCAACCGGCATTTTTGAGGTTATTCACTCTGTACTCGGGCGTGGACAGCAAGTTTTTCACCGTACTCACGATACCCAATTGACGCGTACCGTCCACTTCGTTGCCGGCAATCTCGTATCTGATATTGTCGAATAGAAACGCCACGCCGTTGTTGACAAAGTCCACTTTAGCCTTGGCACCGTTTTCCTTTTTCCCGTCAACGTACCCGTAATGTAAAGCATACTCTCGTGCGGTAACGTCATGACGTCCTGTTGGTTAACCGGTATGCGGATCTCATCGTTATTGCGGAACGTGGACGACGCGTACGGTTTGTGGTAATGATATTCTTTACCGGTGATCGTATTATCGTACACAGGTTGTCTTTCGAGCGCTAGCATATCCATTATTTCGGAACGATTTTAAAGCCGAGAGAGCGTAGAAAACGTATATTCCTAGGTGTTAACACTCTCGTGTTTGTCCGCGGACTAACGTCGTATCTATACGTATCCCGGTTAAATACGAGACCCATTCCGCCTCGTCTTACCGACGTCTTCTCAAATGCAATCTGATCGAAATAGTTTCGTTCCGGAAATCCACGAGATCGCCGTTCTGATCTTTCAGGCTGACGGTAAGGTTGTGAATCGATTTCACGTTGACCGGTAAATATATTACGGTTCGCGGGATCTCGATAATCTTATAGCCGGGCGGTACGCGGGGATAAAATTCGTGTATAACGTGACTCTCTACGCCGTTTTGAAACGAACCCGACGCCACGTTACATTCGATTTGTATTACACTGACCTTGATGATGTCCACCGGCAGGTCGGAAACGTGCACATAACCGGGTCGTAGAATTTTCCTTTCGAAACCGAGTAACGTGCCGATCGAACGTTCGCCGCTGAAATCTACCGTTTCCGAACAAAATATCTCCGCCTTTAACGTGTTATTGTTCGGTTTCAAAGAGAACACGATATTCGAATCTAGTTTCGATTTAATGTACTTTTCAATGTCGTCGATTTCGTACGAACCCGTAGGCAATTTTACGTCTACCGTTTTAGACGAAACGGTCGAATCGTCGACGTCAGTAGTAGTAGTAGTAATTAAACGAGCGGATCTTGTATTTTCCGTGTCTTTGTCGGCAGCAGCAGCAGCACCAGCAGTAGCGGGTGATGAAGTTTTTTTTTCTTTTTTTCTTCTTCTTCTTCTTCTTCATTTACAGTAACATATTCCAAATTTTTCAAAAAGAACAGAGATCGTTTATCGCGACCGTCGCCACTCGTAAACAATCGAAATTCGTTATTAACGCCGTCTTTGATATTCGGAATAGAATTGTACGTAGCCAAATCGACCAGACCGATTTCCCATTGACCGCCGCCGCCTCCGTCGGAGACGTCGATCGGCGGGAAAAAATCGCAAGAAAGTTCGGAACTGTTTCCGTTCAAACATATGGGACGACGACGGTGTCGTGAGAAACTTTAGACACAGATGACCGCAAACGACTGAATCGAAACGCTGGTATCTCGTGTAATTATAGCGAATATCGGCTGCTGGACCGAAATACGCGATCAACTCTTTCGGCGGTCTCAGATTACCGAAACTATCGAAATACTCGACCGCATCGCCTTTCTTTTTATAACATACCCAGTGAGTACCGTCGCCCGTCACGCTGTCCAAATTCACGATAGCCGATTCGTTTCGCCACGGTTTACCGCGCGGTAACGTGTCGCGCATGAAAACACCGCGGAACGCTGCCACGCCCAAACGTTTCGCGTACTTTTCCAATTCCAAATTCGTCAACGGCCTGATGGGTATCGAATCGATCAATAGGTTGTTTTTTTTTTTTTCCTAGTCGTCCTACGACGTTTTCTGCAACCGCCGCCTACCTTCTTCTTGTACGGTCCGAGATAAAGACCTTTTCCCCTTAAACCGGAAATGAGTTGAGTAATAGTGCGCCGTTTTTAGCCGCCGACCTTCTTCTTCCTCTTTCTCTCCGCCGCCCCCTAATTTCGCTTTCGCTTTCATCGCGGCCGCTACCGCGAGCGCTGTCGCTCGTTCCGCTAGAGAAGCGTCACTCGCTTTGACACGGTTCCAAGCTTTTCCGGCCAGACGATTATCAGCCTCGCTACGATTTTTTGAATCGCTGTACCGGCTGTATGCGATATCGTGTTCTTTGCACGCCTCGTCCAAAGGATTTATACCCTTATCCCCGCGAGCTAATCTCTTCTTCAATTTAGTTCCAGGACCGCAGTAGTTGTACGTAGGTATATGTAGTTCGACGGGCAGTAAATCGACCGCTTTGTTTATAGCGGACGGTAGTAAATCGACAGCTGACGAAATCAATCCACGACCTTTCCTAATCGCTCTCCGTTTACGACTGACACGTGTTGCACGTTTACCGACCATTTTATCACTGACGCGTTACGAGTAAACGATCCGCTTATATTAAGCGGAAGAAGACAGATAAAAATATCTGACATCATAGAGTACAAATTTTTAGACGATTCTCTTTCAAGCACACGATGTTTAATATTTTGAAAAGATCGTTTTCGACGCGCACGACGCGCCCTAAAAATTCGTTGTATCCTATCACCGTTTTGTCGTGGAAAAAATAAAGATTACCGTCCGTATACCGGAACGCCCCCTTGAAGGTCAACGGTACGCCTTTAAATAGATCGGCGGTGAGACCGGCGTAAAGGCAACCTCTATCGTATTCCGAATACCGTAAAACACGAGAGTTGAAATCGATCAGAAACGTCTGTCCTCGGTTATTAGTGAGCACGGCGTTTATAGGCGTTTTAACGCCCATATTAGCCCATCCGTCGTAGGTTAACCTGTACTTTTGTCTCAAAGTAGGGTATTCGACGATGTGTACGACTTTGTTCAAAAACACGACGATATCGTCATTAGGGTTTTGGAATATCGCCGTAATATTTTTAGAACCGAGATATAGATAAGGCATCCAGTCCGTAATCAGTTCGGCTTCCACGTTAGCGCGATCTCTAATCGACTCGTCCAAACTAACTTTCCACACGTAACGCCCGTAAAACAAGTAGATATGTTTATTCGCGATCAACACTGTATTTATTTCGCGTCTGATTTTACAAAGGTTCGGTTTACTCGAAACATATCTGATATTGTCCGACCCGGTAGTAGTAGTAGTAGTTTTTGCGGTAGTAGTAGTGGTTGGCATTACACTGGTTGTCGTAGTCTTTGCTGTCGTTGTTGTCGTAGTAGTAGTAGTAGTAGTAGGTGGAGGTGGGGGAGGAGTCGGTTTAGGACCGTACAGAGTTTGTATATTTCGAATATCGGTCGGCGAAAGGTCTAGTGCGGACAAATTCGAAACGGAATACGAAATAGGGTACATTACGGAATCGGAATCGGCGATATGATTTAAGCCGAGTGCGTGACCGATTTCGTGAACGAGCACCTGATAAAACGACTGGTGAGAATGTGACGGTGTAGTGAGAGTAAAGTCCCAATTTTCATCGCTGTCGAAATGAATGTCCACCTGCCGCGATTCGTGTAAATTTGGTTTGAACGTATGCGCGAGAACGTGGCCTATACCGTCGAAATTATACGAACACTGAGTGCCCGTGGACATACGGAAATGATCGTGTTCGCCGAACGATATGATAATGTTCGGTTTCAACGGATTCTGATGAAACGTCAAGTCGCAATGTCTACTCCAGACGTCGAAAGCTTTTTGCGCTATCTGTCTGTACGCTTTTTTTTTCGTACATAAACCAAGTCAACGTGTGAGTGTCCCAAATACGACCGGCCGATAGAGAATCGGGTACGTCTACATAACCGCAAAATGTTGACGTGTTGTTGTAGGCTTCGACACGTGACGCCTCAAACGCGAATACCGCCACCACGATGACGGCGACGACCTTCATGTTTAAAATCAACCGCTCGACTGAACGTTGAAGCGCGAAATGCCTACCTAAGTACTAAGTCCTCCACACGTGACGCCAATGAGGTATCTGATTCGTCCTTATATCGTCATCATCATCATCACCACCACCATCACCACCACCACCACCACCACCACCGTTAACGTGTCCGTATTGTTTTTTCACTTCCTTCGCCAGAGCGATCAATTCGTTTTGAAAATTACGATCCATAGCGCGCATTGTATTAGTCAATAGTTTAGCTTCTAAAGCGTAGATAGCTTTATTCAACTGACCGAAATTTACCGCGTCAACGGCATCTACGGCCTTTGGTACATTTGTGATTCTTTTACTATTAGCGTTGAACACATCACCGGTCGGCAGTCGAGTGAGAAAGAGCGTATTTTGCATTAGAAAATCTAAATTGACAGCGTCTTTAGCTAATACAGGATCCTCTACATGACCGAGACGTTTATTCTGTAGATGCCAGCTGTTACCGCTTGTAACGCTTATTACGCGATTATCCACGTACGATTTTGTAACGGCATCATTTTTAGCCGTGGGTGTTTTAACGTTACCGATAACCGATCCGCCGGCGTCAAATTTTCCCCCACCACCGTCTTTCACGAGCATATTTTCTTTCGCATACCGGATGTTGACGGCATCCCCGTCCAATTGTGGCATGCCTACATTACGTAATCGAAAATTTTCAAGCGAATAACTGTCGACCAGTTTAATGGGGATTAAAGATTCCAAGTACTCTTTGGTCACGGCGTCGTCCGCAGCTGTCGGTTTAGCTAGACCGCCGAGAGGATTATTTTTCGCGTGATATTTTGCAATCACCGAGTCGAATGTTAAACAACGTTTCTTCATCGTACCCCTATTTACGGCAACTTCGTCGTCGCCGCCGTCGCCGTCGTCGGGCGTGTAGACATTACGTAACGCTTTGTGTTTTAAATCGTAATCTCCGTCCTGAGTAAGAGCGAATCCGATCCCGGGTGGTCCTCGGCGTTCCGAATTTCTGCTGCCGTCGCCGCCGCCGCCGCCGCTATAACGTCCAAACTTGTCGACACTCATCGTATCACTGCTCGTATTTTTCTATTTCCCGAACCTTTTATCAGTCCCGCCTCTTTGAGTTCTTCTATAATGGACGCTATCTCGTTGGCGTGACCCGTATGACCGGCGTCGTACGACATGAGCAAAAGCTTTAATCTGTCGCACAATTCGTTCGGATCGTCCCAGTACGCGTAACCTTGACCTTGTTTAACACGACTCGTCGTCTTCGTCTTCTTCTTATTTTGTTTTGCCGGCGGAAACAGGTATTGTATAACACGTTTGTATTTAACCGAAGTGTGGTTGCGGTTGACCGGCGCGTAGGACTTGTATTTCTGGAGGTGAGCGTTTGTTTGTATACAGATATTTTTGTACGCGGCGGCGTCTTCGGTCGTGTACTCGACGGGATCCCTCATGAATAGTATTTCGTATAGGCCCGGTGTACCTTTGTAGGTTGCGTCATCGATAACAATGTCACCGTCGTCGTTGAACTGTATCGTTTTCGAACCGACCATTATCGAGTCTTCTTCTATTCGCGGTCCGTACAGATTATCGATTTCTCTTTTCCTCGCCGTATCGGTAATCATTTTCAACATGTATTTACGTACTACAGGGTGGTTAAACGTCTTGTTTATCCATTCTATCGATTCGATTCGTCACGTCCTTGCGGTGTCGACACATAACTAGCTACATTTTGCTGATGCTGCGGAGACACTTTCGGAAGAGCAGCAGCAGCAGGAGATAAAGAAGAAGTAGATCCTGATGATGATGTTTCCGCAATGACCGGCGAATCTAGAAAGCTCGGATATGATGATGATGTTTTTCTTTTCGGTGTCGACACTGCCGACATCATGGAACGGTCTTCTTCTTCTTCTTCTTCTTCTTCTTCCTCTTGTTTTTCAGTTTTCGTCATAACGGGTAGTAGCGTCTGCGAGGCGTCTTGTATTTTCGTCAACTCTTTGATGATGGGTTTGTACTGTCTTGTCAATTGTACGTCCATATCGGCATCGCCGAATTTCATCTGCATATATTTTCGCTTCAAGGCGTCTTTCAACCGATCGATTTCGAGCGTAGCCAGATCACCGGTTAACGTCATATCGTCGAATGAACAGCTGTACCGGTATGTAGCGTTATTTATATGTTCAGGGCAATTCCAGCGATCTAAAGAAAAGTGGATACTTTTTCGCGGACAACAGATATTGTATAACGTCACCGGCTGACGCGTACAAAAACTTTTACCCTCCCAACGCAACCCTCTCAGATAACGGTACATATTGTTATCGAAAAAGGGATCCGCATAGTTTTACGCGCGTCCGTAAAAACAAAGGTGCGTTTCACGTTGTCACGCCACTCGGGTATTTCGGCTACCAATAGGTGATCGTCTCGCGGCGTATCCTGCATGTACTCTTTCAGCCGAACTAGAGGACGAATCGAAGATGATGATGAAGCTAAAAGATACGAATTCAATAAGAGGAATTCGTCTAAATTCGCACCCGTATAATTACGCCATGTTTCCAATTGTCGCGAGTCGACGACCTTGTAACGGTGACCGTCAAAAGAGAGACCAAAGTGTCGGCACTGTTCGACGACGCTCGGCAGGGCGACTTTAAGAAATTCTACCGTAAACATACCTTGCGCTTTGTTGTTCACCGCCTCGAATGCTCTGCCCCGTGTATTGTGAGGCAAAAGCGGCGGCACGGGACCGTATTTTACGTTATAGCTCACGTCAATCATACATCTCGAACTTGTAATCAGTCTGTAGGCTTCCACGGGTTCGCGTATGGGTATACTTCTTTCTGTAATTACCACACATCTGGACGCGTTCGGGAATAAACAGCCGTACTGCAACATGTCCAAATAGACTTGAGTGTACTCGAGGTTACCGTGACCGGGTGTGACTGTACGGTTAAAAAGATCCGGAAACGGTCTGAAACGCGAGAGTAGATTTTGAGGGTGTCGTACTGTACCGTTGAGCATGTGTTCGTTGTAGATTACCAGTTCGAACGGGACTCCGCGTTTTTCACTCTCGCACAGAAATTTCATCCAAATATCTCTGTTGTAGATGCGCGAAGCGCTGGCGATCATCAGAATTACGACAGGCGGAACGGTCTTACTGTAGCCACCGCGCCTTTTATGACGCCAACAACGTCTGTTGAATACGTCACCGTGTTTTCCCGATCTGCTACAGTAATTGCCGCAATACCGTTTCCTATCCGCGTAATACCACGCGCACAGGTTCGATTTCGGCGGCTGTCGCCGCGGACGTGTAGACATGTTCTTATACGCGGCTATATCGTTGTACGTGTATATTCTCATTGCAGGTCTTTGAAGAAACGATCGAATCCTATCCTGTACCGGCCCTCTTCTATCTCGCTGTCTTTGTCTATCACCAAGAACCCGTGTTTCTCTTTCCACGCAGCCGCGCAGATATCTTTAAAAACACCGAACGTAACGTCCGTGTTTACGTGATCGTTGTAAATGTGTCTCAAATTGAGTTCGTCCTGTTTAAATACTACCAGCAAGTTGGCGTTGTCGCGCACCAGCTGCTTCGGAATCCTACTGTACGTTTGGCCTAGATAAAATGAGTCTATATTATTGTGACGCCCCATTGTGAAATATTTGCGTATATTATCGTGTTCTCTCGCACGCTATATCGTCGAATATCATTACGGAATTCGGTTCGGCCTCGCTGGGGTCGATGACACTTTCGTTTTCTGTACACGGAAATAACCTATACCCGTGTCCTCGGTGAAAACCGTTTCCAATAGTTTGTATTTCGGCTGGTGCAGAGATTTCGAAAATACGTAAACGTTCGCGAATCTCAAACCGTTCGTGTCGAAAAGTAAATTGAACACGACGTTAGTTTTACCGCAATTGGAAGGACCGCATACGATACAACGAATAGTGTCGGGCAAAAGCGAGCTATGACGTTTACTTGCCCCCGCCGCCGCCGCCGCCTGCAAAAACGTCGAAATTTGAAATTTGCAATTTTTCACGCGACGTCTCGATACGCATTATCGTTCGATACTGAGCCGCTCGTGTGCGCGCGTGACTAATAAATAGTAGGCTTTGTCCGAATGTGGCCGCGTGTGGGGATACAGGAAACGGATATCCCGTTTCAAGCGATTAGTTTGCGCTTATCGATCCACGAGTTGTGCGACTTGTCAAAGCCTAACCACTTTACCAGAACTTTGTTCCCTTTCGATCGCAATACTTTTTCCACGAGATAAACATCGCCCACATTGGTTTTACTTAATTCTTCGGCGTAAAACCCGCCTTTCAGAATCTCGCCTTTCGAGTCTTGTAAAATGTACGTGGTAGGTGCGGTCGGGACTACGGCGTAAATAGAAAACACCTCGTTCGTCCAGTTCGGTAGGTAGCCTTTAGCGAAGGTCTTCTTATACTTGGAAATCCTTACTTTATCGTCCACGTTGAATTTAGTCTTTTCCAAAGTGCCACCACCACCACCACCCTGACCGTTTACTTTTTTCAAAAGTCGGTTTTCGTGTTTTCGCGTCACAAGAACCGGTTTCATACCGATGGTGCTGTGCACGGTGTTATTGTAAGACCGAACTATCGATTTTAATAAATCTACCCACTCGTATGTGCCGCGAGCCGTAAATTCGCGCCACATTTTCGTTTTCAAAGTACGATTGAGCCGTTCGACTATAGACGCTTTCTTATCCGTATACGTGGTGTAATGGTTTATGCCGTATTTTTTCATCAGTTTACCCACGTGGGCGTTGAACCACTCTTTACCCTGATCGGTCTGAAAATGGCGCATGGGGTGTTTTTCGAGTATCGGCTCAAGAGCGGTCGCCACTTCGGCGCTCGTCTTTGTTTTCAACGGAACGGCTATAGCGAATTTCGACAGACAATTTATCATTGTCAGTATATATTTGTAACCGTTGTTGCCCTTAGCGTACGGGATCATTTCCACCAAATCCGCCTGATATAAATCGTCCACACCCTTCAGCGTGACACGACGTGTTTTGAAATTTCTTCGCGCCGGCTTATGCAGCTCATCGGCTATTTCACGTCTCACGTTCATACCGACTGACGACTGTCTATCTGAAACAAAAGATTTTATACTTTTTTTTTTTATGGAGGGTGGCCCCAACCTTCGCCACCCTCGCGTGGTATCCATTCCAAAAAAAAAATACCTATTCCTCTGCTGATACCTCCGTTTTTTTTCTTTTTACCGTCTTTCTTATTGCACCATACGCCTTACGGGTTGTTACACCTCGTCAGAGGGACATTCACCCTTACGAGCGCTGTCACGCTTCGCCAGAGGGGACATTCACACACACTCATGTTTACGAGAGAATTAACTCTTCGCCAGTGACCTTGCATTCAGCAATAAGAAAGAGGGTAAAAAATATTTTGAAAAAAAAGTGTTCTGTCTGTCTGTGCCTCTCTCTCTCTTACTCTAAATGTTGTTTTTTGCTACGGTGACCGTACGGTAGTGTATCGAAATCACCGCAGCGTTTTCTTTTCGCACCCGTCACCCGAAATATTTTTGATTCGTTCACCGTGATCACTTGATGATCTTTGGTGCGACGAATCCTTTTGTCCGTGACCGTAAGAGTTTCCGGTTGTTTATCGGCGTCGTCGTCGTCGTCGTCGACATTGAGAACCATTCTCTTTAAAGACTCAAAATTTACTATGCCGGACGTGCTGAGATTCAATGTGAGTCCTTTGACCTTGCATACGGTGACCAGTTCGTTGTATTTAGTAGACAAAACTTTGTAACCGTAGACTTTCGGTCCACCGGATACAAATTCTGTAATATACGAACCGGGACCGTACTCCAGGAGTTCGTCCGTCATCTGCCCTAAGTAGTCACCTGTCTCTACCTTGTGTGCACCTTCCAGGTAGAGTACAGAATCAGTGTCGTAGTAAACGGTCTGTCTGTCAAGGGCATCCAGGTGTTCGTACAGTTTAAGTCGAGCCTGAGCAGTCGTGAAAGCGGCGAGTACGACGTTGACCGTCGGAAGTACCTCGCAGACGTCTTCGACGTACTCCCAGTTCACAACGATGGTTTCGTCGTTCACCTCCTGGATATTGTTAACGCGAACGGACGGACTGACCAACATTTTGAACAACTCGGTGGGTTGTCTGACGATCGCGGTCTTTGTCTGGTTTTCCCGCTGGCCGAATTTTCCCCAAAAGGAATTCAACATCAATTTGGCCAGCGAGCGTCGGCCCTCGTTCTTTTCGATTTTCGCCGCTTCCAGTGTCACCCGTTCGGCCGTGAAATAGTCGTCTATGTATTTTTGTCTGTCCTCGTCAGTCTTACACCAGTCGGGGTAGCCGGAAGCTTCTTGTTTTATTTTTAAAAATTTATTAATGAAATCCGTAAATAGACCACCGCCCTGGTCGAAAGACGCCATTTTGTACTGCCACATTTCGAACATTTCCAAAATGACGTAACCCTTGTCCACGGCCTTACGGATTTCGTCCATAGTCCAAGTCCCTGTCAGCGCTCGTCGGTCGACGTCGTGGTCGCAGTCGGAGACGTTCAGCGTTTCCGCGCACGTGCGGCACAACACGAACATCAGTTTGTCATGCATCTTTACCGGCAGCACGGGGTGGTAGAGTTCGCGAGGCGGAAGGACGGTACACTTCAGCAGCCCGTCCGCCTCCATGCCCGCCCTCCTGCAGTCAGCATCGCCTACGTGAATTTTGGGGTGGCCTAAGGGGTATCTACCGTACTTGCACACCCACGGGTAAAGGGAGCACACGTCCACGTAGTGGATTTTTCTCCTCTTTGCAAGCGTGATAGGTGCGCACGTTACCCGTACGACCGCCGAAGAAAGCGTCTCTAGGATTCAAGGGTGCCGGGTTGGAAGGCGAGATGAGGCGGTGCCTTGAACTCGCACTCCCACATCTCCACTACCGAAGAGACCAGACGTGACAGTTTATCGATTTTTGCCTTGGTTCTCTGCAAACGAGCGTCGAACGTGTCGGACGGATCATCCTCCAAGGGCGCTTCGCGCCCGTGAGGGAAACAACGTTGGCAGCCGTGCCAGTAGCAGCCGTGGAACTCGTATACGGTGTCCGTGCGGCCGCAATAACCGTCCACTTTCATGCCGGCAATCTGTTTCTCCCTGCCGCGACCGGCGTGTTCCAAACGGTAGTCGGCGTCGGCGGTCCGCTCCCGCTCCTTTTCCTCTACCGAGGCCAACCATTGCAGAGCGGCGAGCGACTGTTTGTCGGCCAAACGGTAGCCGTTTTTCGGAACTATGCCTATGGTGTCGGCCTTCAGAAAGTTACGTCTGAACGCCACGTTGCACGCGCTGGCGATGGTCACGGCTTCCAGGAACGGGTCCACTTTGCATTCCTGCAGAAACGAAGCGCGGAACTTTATGCACGCTTGCGCCAGTATATCCACGTCCGAATAACAGTATTCGAAAATCTCTTTTTGAAAATCGAACACGTATTCGTTGCGCACCTGTTCGTCGTACCATTTGGAAAACTCCTTGTGGTTCTTGTCGAACATGGAGTCGGGGCAGTAGTACTCGCGGCCGGGCATGGGACCTACGTAATTTTGATTGGCCAGAGTGTTGAACAGGTGGGGGAAATAGCCTTTTTTGCTTTCCGGCGGCAGATCGAACGCTTTGGGGAGTTTCGAAAGGGCCATAGGCATGTAGTTGAGAGAGTCGATGAATTTCACGTTATCCAACTCCATGAGGATGACCTTGGAACCGCGCGTGATGAGTTTCGGTGTGAATTTCGTCTCTTCGAGCACGTACTTGAAAATAAATTGGTGGTCGAACGCTTGACCGTTGTGCGCGATGACGCACACTTTTTTGTACGTCTTGCGCACGTCCATTACGTAGGACATGAATCTGTGGACCGGATCTTTTTGGAACACGCGCGTTCTGGTACCGCAGTGGGGGCAGTCTTGCGTCAAGCGTATCATACACTCCCAGCAATACTGTTTGGACACGCACAAGGTGACTCGGTGTACGCGAGCCGTGTCCAGAACTTCGTCTTGGCGCGTCTCGAAGTCGAAAAATACGAACAGGAAGTCTCTGATCATAGGCTTACGAGTGTCGACCGTCATGTAGCATTGGTGGTCCGACTGCTTATAGTCTTTGCACACCTTGCAATAAATTTCACCGCAAACGTGCTCGGTTTTCCGTTTTTTAGTTATAATCAGTTTGTTACATTTCGGGCATTCCTGTACAGACTGACAGACGTAACCTTTGTGGGCGGTAAAACAATTTTTATTTTTAAAATATCTATTGCAATCGCTGCAATGGATCGCGCTGTCGTCCTTTACGCACGGCGGCGTCCGCTTACAAGCGTTGCACCGCGCCTGGCATCTGTGCTCATCTCGGCATTTGTAAGGGGTGTGGCAAGTTACACAATAATAATTGCAGGCGAAAGCAGCCGTTAGGCTAGTGATCGTATTGTAGTGACCGTTGTGAAACATCAAGTTTATAGCGTACTGCGCGTTCGGGGCGTCGCCCTCAAAGTACACGCTACGACCGCGGCTGTCGTAATTGTAGACGGTGATTTTATAATCGGTCAGGAATGTTTGGAACCGCTGTAATTCTACCACCCCTGCCCCCGCATCCCCTATGTCAACACCTGCGTCGGTCATCAGTTGGCGGGCCGCGATAGTCTGTCTTTTTCGCCTATTTTGTATGATGGCCTTGTAGTCTCGGTCTTTGTCCGCACGCGCTTTTCCCACTACCAGTGAGCACGGCAGGCACAGTGAATCGTTGTTCTTAATCACCACGATCCCCCTTCTAGCTTTACACTCTTCGGCAAAGTTATTGAAGAGCCCCGGTCTAATACGATTACGCCCGCGACCCAGTGGAACGTTCACTTTGGTGCAATCCACTTTGAAAACGTCACTGGTAGTGAACGTTTCGGCATTGCTTTGAATTATGCCGCCGAAAATATTCCAGAGGACGTCAGCGGTCACTTCCGTTGCCGGTCTAAAAGCTACGTAACCGGGTTCGCGATTTTTAAAATTCAAGCTGGTCAGAGTGAAACCAAAACGATCTTCCTCGGTAGCGTCTTTTGTCATAACGTCCACGAGTTCCGTCAGACCTTGTTTGACCCATTGAATCTCGTCAGCGTCTGAAGGCGGCTGATTGAATTTAAACGTCACTTTGGTCCCGTGCAAACGAAACTTTTTCACATACGTCGACACTTTGGACACTATAAAAGCGGCCATTATTAGAAAAAAATCGGTACTGTTTATTATACAAAAAATAAAAAGAAAAATATTATTTAATAGACTTTTAATTTTTTTCGAAAAAAAAACGGTAGTGTTTACCTATTATATAAAAATAAAATTATTATTATTTAGTAAACGTTATTCTTTCGAAAAAGATCTTGTTTACCTAGTACGTAAAACTTTATTATTTTATGACAGAAATAGTGTTTATTATTTAGACAATTAATTTAAAGTACAGAGATAGTGTTTATTATTATTAAAAAGTTATTCTTTAGTAAGTAATGTTATTAGCTATTATATAAAAAATTATTCTTTTACAAAACTTATAATTTATACAAACACACAAGCAATGAGAGAGAGAGAGATAACAACAGACAGAATAGAATACAACTTACGAGCTGCGATCATTCCAGTGTCTAGCGCAAAAGGCAAATGGGTTTGACGCCCTTGTTACGCCCGTATTTATAACACAATTGTTTATTTCATCATGCCACGGTAGCGTTGGTTGACCTTCACTTTATAAACTGCACGTGTCAAATGTAAAACCTACTAGGCTGGTGCATTTGCATCACTCCAGCGTTGAAGCAATATCCCAAATCACCATATGTTAACCGCACATTCAGGCTTCGTATTACGGGCAAGGTCATTCACTTTGGCGTTAAGGCTGGATACATTGTGTATAAGCGCTGCGTGTTCTGGTTTCCCTATATATACTCGAATTAAAATCTACCCCTGTCATTGTACGTTTTTCAGTTCGCCTAGCTGTGTCGTGTGTGCGCGCTTGTGTTTAGTTTACGTTATTTTTTTAAAAAAAAATCTGTAAGTATGACATCGTCATCCTCAAAGAGTAGTTCTTCCTGTTCTAATCTGATCGAACGTTTTAATAACGTTAATCCGATAGTCACGGTGCCTATTAGTTCGTTAAATATTGGTACTCCGTTTCCTATACTAGGTGTGAAACAGATACCGACAAAATTTGGAACGTCTCTTTTGATTGAATTTAAAAACGAAAACGGCGACTTGAATAGCGCGTTTCTTCCTAAACGATACGCTGATAAGTTTTCCTTATCAGAGCTAGATCAATTAATCGGTAAAATGATGACTGTGATCGCTCATGTTGGGCAAACTGTAACTTTACGTATCCAGTAATTTTTTTTTTTTGAATTGTGGTAAATATTAGGTTAGTTATATATTTTTTTTCTAAATATTTTTTCCGATTTGAGGCGATATTAGAACTTATAGCTATATGTCAAAATTTGTCGAACAATTTCATACGTGATTTTAAACACGAAATAGATTGGTCTGAAATGTGCAAGCACCAACTATTTTCTGAAAATACTTTACGAGAGTTTCATTCGTTCTTACATTGGACGAATGTCAGTATTTTTCAGCGTCTATCTGAATGTTTTATAAGAGATTTTGCTGATAGAGTAGACTGGTTTGAAATTTCTAAGCGACAGACTTTATCGGAATCTTTTATTCGCGAGTTTCGAGATCGCGTTGATTTTATGTTAGAATTTTTGGGGCGCCTTACTTTACCTACTTTCAATCGAATAAATGCGGAAACGTTACACCGTCGGCTACGTCATGACTACCGTCCTCTTTTCCTACACATGGAACAGGAAGGAATAGACTTTGTGCAATGGTTTTTTTTTTTTTTATTTTTATTTTTTTTTTTTTATTTTTTTTTTTATTTTATTAATATAGTATACACGGCACAGTGCAGGTTACCATTAAAAGTATTTTCTACAAACTAATTCGATGGAGAATCAAAGTAGACCACCTGTAAGTATGATATATATATATATACACATATTTATATCTCTTTTCTAATATTTTGAAAGAACATTTTTCAAAAAATTTTTTTTATTAGTCTTCTCCTGCTGATCGACAAACCGATCAATCTCCTCCTGCTGCTGCTTCTGCTGATAGACAGGCTGATCAACCGTCTCCCAACCCTTCTGTGAGTTCCTCGGCATCCACCTTTGTATTTTTGGATGTACCAGGGTCGGTTAGTGAGAGCGTTTCAAACTAATATATAAATTAATTATTTTTTTTTTTTTTTTTTTGTTTTTAGTGTCGTCGATGTTTCAGAGAATACACAGAGGATGATCTCCCTCCTACACCGGTCACATTGAACGTGATTCGTGACACTGTGGAGAATTTACGCACAGCATTCGACGATTTAGAAATGGTTTCTAGGTGCTCTCCATACAGTACCGATCGCCTATTTGCCGTACAGAACTACAGACTAGCTGCGTTTGAACTCAGCCGTTCCTTCTCTGTAGGATTTGACAGACTGAACAGTCATGGACGGCGTCCTGTGGACATACAAACTGCTTTCATTTTACCGAGAACTGAGGGTTGTAATCCACGTCGTTTGCCGTCTCATTGCCCTGTTTGCCTAGACCAGCCTCAAGACACCGCTTTACTCCCCTGTGGACATGTTTTGTGTGGTGAATGCTCGAATCATTTACAACGTTGCCCGGTTTGTCGTACATTTATTGTGGACGTTCAGAAATTGTATTTTTAACTATTTGAGCACATGAAAAGAAAACATTTGTGATGCATTGTTATGTTTCCTAACTGTATAACATTACGTTGTGCGCGAAATATGTATTTTTTATCTGGTCATTATTTTTTTTATTTGTACCTTGTAACTGATTTGTAAGTCTTTTTTCCATTAACTCAATATTTACCATAATTCAACTATATGTCATGTATTTTAGTGTCTTTTTGTTTGTTTTGCATGCAAACGGTATTTACAATAAAACAAATACAATTTTATGTTTACATCTTTGTTTCTTTTTTCCTTATTTTTCACGTAAGACGAGAGAGAGAGAGGTCATAGATAGACGTTCTTTATATGTTTATATAACGCGCCATCCACAGGCCCCGGGCACGTAACACGATGGCGGCGGCGGCTAGAGAGAGAGAGGTCATAGATTGACATTCTTTATATGTTTATATAACGCGCCATCCACGGGCCTTGGGGCACGGATGGCGGCGGCGGCCATAGAATGAAGTACTTTATATGTTTATATAACGCGCCATCCACGGCCATAGATAAACTTACTTTATATGTTTATATAACGCCGGGGCACGGATGGCGGCGGCCATAGATAAACTTACTTTATATGTTTATATAACGCGCCATCCACAGGCCCGGGGCACGGATGGCGGCGGCCATAGATAAACTTACTTTATATGTTTATATAACGCGCCATCCACAGGCCCGGGGCACGGATGGATGGCGGCGGCCATGATAAACTTACTTTATATGTTTATATAACGCGCTATCCACAGACCCTGAGGCACGTAACACGATGGCTGCGGTGGCGGTGAGAGAGAGAGAGAGAGAGAGGTCATAGATTGACGTTCTTTATATGTTTATATAACGCACCATCCACAGGCCCTGGGCACGGATGGCGACGGCCATAGAATGAGGTACTTTATATGTTTATATAACACACTATCCACAGGCCCGGGGCACGTAACACGATGGCGGCGGTGGCTAGAGAGAGGTCATAGATTGACATTCTTTATATGTTTATATAACGCGCCATCCACAGGCCCGGGGCACGTAACACGATGGCGGCGGCCATAGAATGTAGTACTTTATATGTTTATATAACACACTATCCACAGGCCCGGGGCATGTAACACGATGGCGGCGGCCATAGAATGAAGTACTTTATATGTTTATATAATGCGCCATCCACAGGCCCGGGGCACGTAACACGATGGCGATCGGGCAAAATCGTTACGTTTCATATATCTCGAATCGCACTAATTTCCCAAGACGCTCCCGTGGTACAGTGGTTACAGCGTGCGCCTCACACGCGCAACATCCCCGGTTCGAGCCTTGCCAGAAACTCGCAACTTTTTTTCGATTAATTAATATTCACCGTCGGGTTGGGTACGTAACATGATGGCGGCGGGCGCCGACGTTCGTGTGTGCGTCACAGCTGCGTGCGTCCGACACCGCTGCGCGCACACATCAGTGGCCGCCATGTTAGCGGCCGCCATGTTTTGGGCTATACCGGCCGGAATCCTTTTTCAAAAATTTAGAAAATCTATTCAAATCCTTTCTAGTCAAAAAACCCTTAAAACTGAAAATTAAATTAAATTTATCATAATCCGTATTAAAAATGTCGACAAAATGAGCCCGCAACTAAGCATAGAGCGATCGAAGAGATTTCGGAAAACTGACTCAAAATGAATTTAATAAATTTAAGTAATATACAAGAAAGAAAATTTACCATTTGGAAGTAAATAGTAAAATCAAATTAATCCTTTCGTCCGACTTTCTCGCCAAGAGTAATTTCTTTTATTTCAAATTTTGTTTAATAACATGAAATAAAATGCTTACATTTATGAGCAAAATGTTCATATTCCTTTTTTTTAATAGCTTTAGTTCTGAAGAAGTAGTAACAAATAAGACATTTTGTGCATATTTTTCATAATATCAATTTTTGAAATGGGTTACGTACAAGATTGAGCTCACAACTCAGAAATGCTAACTCGAATAGAGTATTGCTCAAATTCCCTCTCCAATTATATATTCCCCATTGGATTTAATGGTTTGGGGTAGGCTTTGTCAATATAGATTATCTTAGATTTATTCTGGCATGAAATCGAACATCATTCATCCAAGGCCTGTTTGATAATGTGTTCAATATTTTCTGTTGAATGATTCGTAACATGTCCAGCTGTTTAAAATAACACGAACCAGCTAATATAAATGTCGTTAAGTCTCATTTAAAGAAACGTTTAATATTATAAAGGCACACAAACAGATTTGTTTAATTCAAATTAATTAATCTAATTATCTGGTTCTTTTTATGTCATTATAAAATAATAATCTTGTAAAAAGTGTCGAAATAGGTTAAAATACAGTCAAAGCGCAAGTTGTGTTTAACTAGCACAAGTTCAAAGTAATTTACAGAAATTAGAAAAGTTAAAATAATTTAAATTTTCTACCACAAAACTGCTTCTCAAATAAAAAAACGTGTGAAACTCGGGGAGTTACCAACAGAAGCGAAGCTTTTCTTAAGAATATCTTTGCTGAATGTATAATTAATTTGAAGATATGTTTACAAATATCTTGTTTTGTTTAAACAATTAAATACGTGAACCTTAGCTTAGATATTATTTACTGTAGTTATAGTAAGAGATCAGTTGTTTTATATTAAACCGTAACAATCAGCTGATTTCATTGAACACCTGATAGGCTATAATAAATATTAGGTTGAAATAAAAAATTTTAAATGTTAGTACATGCAGTTTTAACGTTGATTACTATGGTAAAATCAGATTTTCAAAAACGTTTAAGAGACAAAAGTTACGAATTCAAAAAAATAGTCGTGATTTGAACATATTTTTATGCTTAATAAACTTGCCCGAGCTGTTATAAAAATAAATTATTTGAATCAAATCGGACTGAAATTGCGAAAGTCCGATATATATATATATATATATATATATATATATATATATATATATATATATATATATATGAACTTGATATCTAGATCGGCGTTCATTTCATTTACTAAGATCTATGTCATTTTATATTTTTCAAACTGAAATTTGCTAAAAAAATATCGTGACAAATTTAAAATCAGTAATATATTTTCTTCGCTTTCAGAGAAGAGATGAGCATATTTGAACGTAACAGTGGACCGATCAGAAAGAAGGAGCTTAGTTTTAAATTCAATGTGTTCATGGGACAAGGGTCGCGGAATTGAGAATTGATCTTTCTCTGCACTTACCCAAGCTTTGTATATATCGGACAACAGATACTGCTTGCACTGGATATAGATTACGGTAGAGTGCGCTGAGATCGTGCACACGGAAAAACATTTCCTTTGTAACACGTTTTGTTTAAAAATAGTCATGTTTTGTTTTTGTAGCAACTTCGTCGTATTTCAGAATATCTGAGTTTGCAATGTGTGACAAGAAATTTATTTCCTTTTAATGATGTTATTTTAAAATTTTAAGTTTGTTTTACTTATAATGGAAATATTTAAAAGAATTACGTCTGGAACTCGGGGAGTTACGGACAGAAGCAAAGCTTTTGTTAATGATATGTTTGCTGAATGTATAATTAGTTTGAAGATATGTTTACAAATATCTTGTTTTGTTTAAACAATTAAATACGTGAACCTAGCTTAGATATTATTTACTGTAGTTATAGTAAGAGATCAGTTGTTTTATATTAATTCGTAACGATCAGCTGATTTCATTGAACAACTGATAGGTTATGTTTCATTGATACGTTTCAGGTTATGTTGTTAAAAATCAATATTAACAACAATTATTATAAACGTCTATATTAATTTCGAATCTCGTATTATAAACGGCTACAACGTGTACGTGTTCTTCAACTAAGTCAAAATACCGAAACCAAAGCAACACCACGTTTTCAAGTAACTAAGTAACTAATTAAATAATAAGTAACTAAGTAACTAAGTAATTAAGTAACTAAGTATGTAATAAGCGTGTACTATTATCGAAAAAGAAGAAGAGAAAGAAGGAGGCAAAAAATAGAGAGACGAAATTCGTTCGCTCGTTCGTTCCATATTTCCGTTACGTTCTTCCGTTCGGCAGACTTTTTTCTATTCATTCCTTACGACAAAGCTAACATTAAAAGTTTCGCTTCAAAAACCTATCAATCTAAATATAATAGGATCATTTATTAATTAAATTTATTTTGTTTTTAACATCAAATTGTCATTTAACGTTGACTGGTACTATTGCAATTTGTAAAGCAAATTTTAAAATGGTTGAAAATTTGTGATCAATGAATGTTGTTATGGATGCCCAACTAAGTTAAACCCGTCATAGGTCTATTACTTAAGATGTCCAACATGTTACAAGCAGTACATTTAACCTAAAGTTTCATTTCATTAAATTTCAATTTAGTGTTATTTTGAGTGGAAAAATCAGTAGAAATAGATAAAGTCTAATCAAAGTTATAAAGAGGTAGGATAGTTATTCTCAATGCAAGTTTTCTCATTGTACATTTTTCTCAAGTTTTCAAAAAAGAAGTACATGATTGTTGTTACATAAACAACAAAAATTGTAGATTTTCTTTGACAATATCATTTCTATTAACAATATTGTCAATACTTTTTAAATATACCATATTAAAACTAAATGTTTTTGGGTTCAGCTAGGACTGCATGTAAGTGAGGTAGGCCTAGTTCTTCCAAATAAAACGATTCTCGAATGCATTTAGGTAATAGAAAATGCAGAAAAATGTTGTTTACGTCAATACCAGTAAACGTCTTACTTTGCAGTACCCAATTAAGTGGAACAGACAAGTACAAATCCGATTTGGCCAAGTCAAGACAGTTTGGAGGTGATGTAATATTCCCAAATGGAATTAGCCGTTGGTTCAACATTAAGGAGAATTCAAAGGAATTAGCGTTAATATTCAGGATGTCTTATCAACATTGTTATCTTCACTTTGTTGATAAGCATAAGCCTGTTGCTTACTAGCGAATTTCCATTAGAACAATAAGCAATTAATGCAGCCATCATGGTAAGACCCAGACCCGAAACCTTGAAATAATCGCGCGCGTGCGCGTGTGTGTGTGTGTATGCGCGCGCGCGCGCGTGTGTGTGTGTGTGTGTGTGTGTGTATGTGTTTTACCACGCTTACGTTCTCAATATTGGTACAATTTGATTAAAATTTGGCACAAAAATTCGATTATTTAACAGTTTGGAAGAGTTCCTTAATCAGCGAAATTCGTTCAACAGTTTCAAAATGGTAGCTATTTGACATTTCTATAAAGTCATACATTTTTTGTCTTAAAATGTTTTTAAAAATCCGATTTCACCATCCTAATCAGCGTTAAAAACTATATAAATTACCATTTTGATAATTTTAAAATGCAATGAAATAAGGAAATGTTTTTACTGCTGTCAGGTTTATTTTCGTATTTCAAATTTAATTTGATACACTAAAACTGTAATATACGATATGCAAATTTTAATTCTTATTACGACTGTGAAATCAGAATCTCAAAAATAAATAACATGAAGAACTACATAACGAAATACAGACTCTATGTCTAATGATCTGTATCTTCCCGTCTAATGATCTGACGAGTATAATAATCTGCCTACCGTAGCTTCGTCAATTCTACTTTTGTTGACGCGTTTCGGAGAACCTCCATCTTCAAAAACTATATCTATACTGGTCACCAATATTATGGCCCGTTCTATTTATAATTTTCTATCTCCAACTATTCAACACGTGTACATTAAACCTGACGTGTTCGATTCTGATTGGCTCTTCAAAATCAAACGTTTTCGCTCGTTTCTGATTGGCTCCTTTCAAACTTTCTCTTCAACGGTCGTCCCTCCTGTTAATTTTTGAAAATTGTTAGATTTTTAAACGTAATATCTGCTTGTGACGATATCTGTTCATTTATTATGTTTTCTCCCTTTAATTTAGATTTAAAAATTTCAATTTTCTAAAATGTTCATACGTCTTCCTTTTTGGAGGTTCTCCGAATCGCGTCAACAAAAGTAGAATTGACGAAGCTAGGGAAGGCAGATCATTATACTCAACATAGTGACAATAATCCTAGCAGAAAAGAAGAAGAATATAAAAAGAAATACAGACTCCATTTAATTGAAAATACTGTTCAGATATATAGAGAAACCATCCAATAAGAAACACTACCTTCGTATAGTTCTGACTTGGCTTCGTCAAAGTCTTACTTCTTTGTGCATTGAAGGAGGTACTACGTGTAAAGGCTTTCAGAAGAAAATGTGATAAATGCTTTAACGCCAAGACAAAGACTTGTATTATTGCTGCAATAGAAAATAGACTGGGCCGTAAATTGGACAAGTGTTATGAAACCCCTCTTGTATTGTATGTTTATATTTACCTTTACTTAAAAACCTAAAATTTTTGTTTTTTAACGTGCATCATGTTTTACGGCTGGTTGTGATGATGGATTTTGCGTGATACGAGTGCACACATTTATATTGATAGTGTATTTTGTACGTCGAAAGTTTCATATTAAACTAATTATAATTAAAATGTCCTGTATCGAACCGGAGTCTTTGTGCGTGTGAGGCGCACGAGATAACCTCTGCTCGACGAAAACTGCGAAGACGTTTGGCAGATGTAAATATATGATATAAATCGTTAATTTTTATATTGGTAGTTATAGTAAAAATCAGTTGTTTTGTATTAATTCGTAACGATCAGCTGATTTTACTGAACAGCTAATAAGCTATAATAACTTTTAGGTTATGTCGTGTTTTCAAAAAAAATATCGTAAAATAAAAATAAAGAGAAAATATGATACATTATTTTTGATTTTTGTTAAATAATAGAATTGTGTAAATAAGATGAGTTTATTTAACTTAGATACTTAAAAATAAGAATAAATATTTGCTAATGTTTCACAAGTAAAGTGAACGGATGGCACACTAATAAAATCACTAATGGTACACAATTATTGCTTAAATTAAATTGCAATGTGCCGTGTAATGTTGCTCATGTAATATTACATTGTTCGTGTAATAGTATGCAAACATTTCCTATTGTAATGAAATAATTACATTTTGCGAATGAACGATCTATCATGCATGATACAGCGGCAAGTCTGACACTGATGAATGATTGGTCGCATGATCAGCATTATAAGTTTTGTCAGGCATTGTTCTGTGTTCAAAACAACTTAAATGTGTTAACGTTATTATACATCACTCGGTAATTATTTATATTGCTATTTCAATTTATCTGACAAATTACCAGATTGAATGCTATTAGCGTTATTAGGATTGAAATGACAATTTTTAAAATATTAAAACTTTTAACTGTATTTAATTCGAATGTGTGATGTGTGTGTGCGAGCACGCGCGCGCGCGTGTGTGTGTCCTGAGTATTTGAATGAGAATAATATGAGCTAGAAGTACAATGGAATATTTAAGCCCATCAGCTGCTCACTTCAGCTGCCTCCGCCGACGTGAATACACCTCGTGTGTGTGTGTGTGTGTGTGTATATATATATATATATATATATATATATATATATATATATATATATATATAGAGAGAGAGAGAGAGAGAGAGAGAGAGAGAGAGAGAGAGAGAGAGAGAGAGAGGGGTAGGGGAGGGGGAGAAAGAAAGATACAAGATAGATAGGTAAAGGATAGATTCCTACACTGACTTTGTGTCATAAAACTGCAATATGACGAACAACTAATAAACCTATGTTTATAATTAAGCCGGGGATTTCGTCAGCAGCTTCCAAAAGCAGAAATTTTGTTCAATATAACTGAATGTGAGTAGCTGATTTTTTTTGCACCAATAACCGTTGTCCATGTTGGAACTTTACGGAGGAATAAGTTTTAGAATAGTTTTAGAATGAAGTAAGCTCTCTGAACGCGCTTATGCCCATGCTTAAAAACAAATTGCACCTATAGCTTGTGAATCTTCAATTAAATTATTTTAAAATGTGTAACATTCTGTCCAACTGAAATTGACCCATTCATCAGCTTTCTCTCAGAAATTGTTTTTTCCGTTCAATATTAGAAACGTGACTCTCTGCTGTATCCCGGTGCTTATTTTAGGGTTAGGGTCATTTCCCTTTGTTTTGTTTAAATTTCCCCAGAGTGATGTCGACATATGCACAGGTCTTTACATTGTTTACGACTTATTTTACTTTGACAAATTTTAATACGACTAAAATGACGTATAATAAAATCAACCTTAACAAAACCCAGTTTGCTTTTAATTTTTCCAAAAATTTGTTATACTTGCAGTTTCGAATTTTCCGTTCTTCGAACAATTGGATGAAGAAACGATTAAAACGAAAGTAGCGAGAATTTACCAAAAATCAGCTGATAAATAAAAATCAGCTAATCAACTAATCTAACTGTAATAGTCGTTAAAATAAATCAGAATGTTCTTTATCAGCTGATCTTGATTGTATATTGTTCAGGTACCTTATTACTCAATGGCAATTGGTGAGGGTGATTCAGACACAGCGAAGCTAAAAATTATAATGTGTGTATATACGCGGTGTGTTCAGAAAGTAACGAGAATTTTAATTTTTTGAACAAAATATTTATTTATTCTTCTACATTGATGTTGTCGCCTTCAAAATAGTCCCCAATGGAGATTATGCACTTGTGCCAGCGCTTCTTCCAATCCTCAAAACACTTCTCAAACGCGATCTTTGAGATAGCCTTTAGTTCTTTCAGCGATGCGCTTTTAATGTCATCTACGGCTGTAAAACGACGGCCCTTTAAGGTTCTCATTATTTTTGGAATTAGAAAAAGTCACACGGAGCCATGTCTGGCGAATATGGAGGTAGAGGCTGGGGCATCGTTACAATACTGTTTTTGGCAAAAAAATTCACGAACAAGCAATGAAGTGTGAGCTAGTGAATTATCGTGGTGCAAAAGACATGAATTGTTTTTCCACAGATCCGGGTGTTTTTTCGGATTGCTTCATACAATGAGCATAACCTTCACGTTTGACTGCACTTGTCGAGCCTTTTTCGGTCTTGGCGAGCCAGAATGCCTCCACTGGGATGATTGAGCCTTAGTTTCGACGTCATATCCGTAAACCCATGTTTCGTCACCTGTTATAATACGTTTCAGTAATTATGCATCGTCGTTGACTTCATTTAGTGACTCCTGAGCAACTTCCATTCGCCGCTGTTTTTGTTCAAAATTCAACAATTTTGGAACGAATTTTGCTGCCACGCGTTTCATAAACAAAACATTGGAAACAATGTCATGACATGATCCAATCGATATGCCAACATCATCAGCGACCTCTCTAATTGTGATTCGGCGATTGTTCATAACCATTTCTTTCACTTTTCCACGTTTTCATCGGTTGTTGATGTGCTGGGGAATCCAGGATGTTCATCTTCAACGTCTTCACTGCCTTCTCAGAAACGCTTATGCCACTTGCTTTACTCGTAGCAGACTCACCATAGGCTTTTGTTAACATTTCACACACTTTGTTACACTTTATTCCATTTTTTAAGCAAAATTTTTTACAAATTCTTTGATTCATTTCTTTAAAAAAAACGAAAATTGTGAGCTCATAAAAACACGTCTAACCTTAGCGGCTGTCACAGACAAAGCCAACAATGAAAACAGCTGAAAGTTTATCACACTTCAAGGGCATGTATACCAACATAATTAAGAAAATGTTTGACAATCGGACTCTCCAAGCACGCGAAATTTAATAATTCTCGTTACTTTCTGAACACACCTCGTATACTAATACAGCTGATGTTAAAACTGGAAGTCAAACACATAGAACTTTTGAACAATACATTGTCAACAGTAAGGATAAAACAGATCATTTACTATATAGTGGAAAATATAAAGTTGTCTGTGAAGTGTGCCCTGGTGAATAAGTAGGGCAATCTGGAAGAATGTTATTTGAATTGAACAATATCACTATAATCCATTAAAAAACCAAAATGGTATACAACTAAAAAATTTAGAAATTCTGGAAATGTCTAGTTGTAAAACCCCTAATTTTAATTTAAATAAAAAGAATAACTCTCTTTTTACTCAAGGCTATTGTTTACGGATTTTCCCAATTTGTTGCTCTCCGACCTTCTTACTTATCAATCCTTCCTTTCTCTACCTTCTCTGTTCAATTTTAATATCATGTCTGGTAGTATATAGGCTAAACACACTCTATAATTTTCTGCTTTACTGTCTGAAGATGTGTCACGACGAACCATACGTCACTAAGTAAAAAAGAATTTTGTGAAATTTTATGCGTTCTAATTTTTCTAGTAAACTGATTTTGCTTTTTATCGAAATTGACCACAACTAATTTCCTTGCCAAATTCAATTAAAATTATGGACATGATTTTTTGTTTTACTATTACGAGAGTTATTAGTTAAAATTTCGACGCCTCGGTGGCCTAGCTGATAGCGTACTGAACTTTCACCCCGAGGACTCGGGTTCGATTCCCGGCAAGGGCTTGGCATATTCATACGCTATAAATCATCCCATCGCCTGCATTAGCCCAAGTGTGCACAATAGTCGGACGTAAAAGTTAAAATTTTGTTTTTGAGATACAACTACATGTAACAATATGATACACTTTATAGTTTAACAGGTTTCATTTTTAGTTAAGTAATCACAGTGTGCATTTAGACAAAATTTAACTGAAAGCTGGTTAATTTAGCCCGACCGCGCAGACTTGGCGTTTCCATTAAAATGAAATATGTGTTTTCTTAATGTTGATAATAAATTGCTATCTAGATGTGCAGCAATGTAATGTACACCTCCTCCAAGCCTCAAACATTCATTAGGCGTCATCCATGCAACGTACGAAACTAATGGCTTGTTCCATGTACGCAGTTTGTATTGTGTTAACGTTTAAAATTATATTTAGCGTTTGCGATTTGCAGGACTGTGCTGCAAACAAAGTACAGAGACAGTAATATGATTTTAAAGAGAAAGCTACAAAAGTGTGCAATGTTTTGTGTTTGTTTGTTTGTGTGTGTGTGTGTGTGTGTGTGTGTGTGTGTGTGTGTGTGTGTATGTATTATGTATGTATGTATGTATGTATGTATGTATGTATGTATGTATGTATGTATGTATGTATTATGTATGCTCGCGCGTGTGCGTGTACGCGCGCATGTGTGTGTATGGACGTAGTTTAAAACTAAAAGCTACGATTGAATACCCAAAGAAAATACCCTGAATGGTCAAAAATAATAACTTGACTTTTACACGTGACCTGAGGAAACACAAGTAACTAAGAAAGCGAAATACAATTAATTCTTTTTCCAATTTAAAATCAAAGTTATGATCTTTTTAAATCTTTAAAATCTTTAAATCTTTAGAATCTTTTTAAAGATTACGTAAGGCCGTAATTTTCGTATAGGCCTGTACAAAATTTTCAAAACTTTTCCAAAAGATCAGGATTGGGCCAGTTTTGTATGCACGTCTAAAAAATGATAACTAACTTCCGAATGCTAATTCGTTAATACTTTTTCCGTTCTAATAATCACTTATCAAAGCCGTTTTCCCTTCGGATAAGTTTACTTAAAGGAAAGCATTTACAAAGGAAATCTATGTACGAGGTTTTGATCCTTCAGTTGATTTCCTTACAATGTAGGTCAATGTATTTACTTTAACGCACCAGTAAACATTAAGGACATTCCTCCGGAGTCGCAATATTTATGTTATCAGATTTTAATCTTTGTATAGTCATATGCTATGACATTACACAGATATGTCCAGGTCATATTAATACACCAAAACGTTTAATTTGAAAGCTATTTACAAATTGCTGTAAAACTGGCTACTCTGAATTTGACACATGTGACGAGTGTCATGTATTGGTTTCCATATGAAAATTAAAAACTCAAGTCTGTGTTTTAATTTGCCAAAATATTGTTGTCAAAGAAATGATCGACCAC
Source organism: Callitettix versicolor (assembly GCA_022606455.1). Taxonomy (NCBI): domain Eukaryota; kingdom Metazoa; phylum Arthropoda; class Insecta; order Hemiptera; family Cercopidae; genus Callitettix; species Callitettix versicolor. Next base: position 101,522,060 of record CM040189.1, on the reverse strand, counting down.
GCAGTTGTCTCGCCGACGTTCTGGAAGTAAATATTTACACAATATTCTTCTAACATACAGTTTACACTGATTTCATCATTATAATAAACATTAAAATTTGCATCCGAAGGCCATCAGGTTTCATGTTCTTAAGAAATTTGAAAATTTAAATTTATACTGATTTTAATGTAGATTATAATAGTGAAATCAATAACTACTATCAAAATCAATATTTTCAGTCAATTTTGAATTTCGCATTTAAATCAATATTATTTAAAGTTATTTGAATATTCATTTGTAGCCAGACATTGGAGGGTGCCGGTTGTTATTGTTATTTTAATGTTTTTTTTAATTTCACGCTGTAAGAAAAATTTTAAAAGTGGTTTAAGAATCATAAAAAAAATATATTTGTACATTCTAATTAGTCTATCCGTTTTAGGTTTCCAGTCCAAAAAATACTAGGATTTCTGTCTGTCTGTATGTCTGTACATTTTATGAATTTTCATTGGTGCACGCCAGCGCGCAGATATCTCTTTGTGATTGGCCGATTTTCTTGAAATTTGAATTGTAGGCCTACTTAGTTTGCCCATATCTCAGACGAAAAGTTTTTTTTTAATTAAAAAAAATATTAGATATTTTTTCCTTAAAATCGGTTGTAACTGAATTTCTTCGGAGAAATTCTTCCGAAACGTACCGACAAAAACGTAGATTGACTTGAAAAAACTGAAGAGTGAGATCATATTTTAAAAACTAATTTTTTAGATTTTTCTAAATTTGTTTATCAGAAATTAGAATTCCTTTATTATAATAATTAACTCTGCCGAGATTAATTGCTTGTAAATATGTTTGTATAACTTATTTTCCACTAATTAAGTAAAACTACACTTTTGGGTCTCATGTCACTTTCGGTAATTTTTTAACTAAAGCGCTTTATTATACGGCCAATATTAATATTCCAAAATATAAAACAGCGGAAAAAATTAGAAGTTTAAAAAAATGGAAACGGAAATAGAAGTTTATGGAAATGGAAATTCATTAACCTTAAAATGTCTAACAAGTATGTAACGTGTTTTTCATCACAAAAACGATTATTTCTTTTTGAACTTCAGGACCTAAATGTCACCGTTGTTTATAGCCGCAACAAAGCGTGTTCAAAGTACACTTGAAGGTCCCGGGCCCGGAGTGTGACTTTCTTTGGTAGGGTATGTTAGAAAAAAAACTTTGAAAAATATTACTTAACTGTAAAAATTAATGTTTAACAAACAATAAAATCAAGCAACGAATAAAATACAACCCATTCTAGGTGGGGGGGGGGTGAACAACATTTTCACTTCATAAAAAAACACTTAATCCATAATAAGAGACCGCTTCATAATTTGGGTCCCTTTTTTCCGGCGAAAAACCGTTATCATTTTTTTTCCGTTAAGGTTATCATCGCCGAGGCACGATATTAATAAAATAAAATTTAGGAATATCACAAAATAAAAATTAACAGTAATTTAAAGCAATATACAATAACAATTATAAATACTATTCCTAAAACTAGTTACCAATAAAATATAACTCTAATAAATAAATAAATAAAACTAAACAAGGAAAACAAAGCAAACAATAACAAATTCAGATAAATAAATAGCCACAAATATACAACTTGTTGCAGGGCTGTAAAGAGACCCTGCAATATTATTTTAAGTTAAATTTTATTTAAGAAATTCATGCGATGAAAGAATTTCAGCGTCCGGTCAATGGCCGAGACTATCTCCCAACGTCCTCTGCATACTATTCCCCAGACCACATACACGCCGTATATTTTGGAAACCATCACAGTCTAGCAATGTATGTCTTACTGTGATAGTTTCTCTACAAAACCCGCACCGAAGCGGGTCCCCACGTTCCATCAGAAATCCATGTGTTAGCATGTAGTGGCCAATGCGAAGGCGGGTAACCACAACCTCTTCTCTACGACTTGTACGTATTGACGACTCCCAAGGACGAACAGTATTTTTAATTTCCCTCATTTTGTTACTGCTTGTAGCTGACCATTCATTTTCCCAGTGTAGAAGAATTAAATGTTTTACGTGACAAAGAAAGTCAGACAAGATTACACGTTGAGTGCATGGCGGCAGAAAAGTAGCTTCCTTTGCCGCATTATCCGCTACAGTGTTTCCAAATATTACACAGTGACCAGGAATCCAGATAAATGATAATCTTGCACTTCGTAGTTCAAGTCTATGGACAGAACACAGAATATCTTGAACCAGAGGGTTTACCGAATACATATCCCGGATTGCCTGGAGTGTACTTTTTGAATTGGAACAAACTACGTAATGCAAACTATCGAATTATGTATGTAGAGTAAATGAGTGAGAGTATAATGAGCTAGAGGTATGGTGGGGTTGCTAAGCCCATCAGCTGCTCACTTCAGCTGCCTCCGCCGAGGGTGTGTAGGTGTTTGTGTGTGAGAGAGAGAGTGTTTGTGTATGTGTGTGTTGTGTGTATGTAGAGTAAATGAGTGAGAGTAGAATGAGCTAGAGGTATGGTGGGGTCGCTAAGCCCATCAGCTGTTCACTTCAGCTGCCTCCGCCGGGGGTGTGTATGTGTTTGTGTGTGAGAGAGAGAGTGTTTGTGTATGTGTGTCTTGTGTGTATGTAGAGTAAATGAGTGAGAGAAGAATGAGCTAGAGGTATGGTGGGGTTGCTAAGCCCATCAGCTGCCTCCGCCAGGGGTGTGTATGTGTGTGTTGTGTGTATGTAGAGTAAATGAGTGAGAGTAGAATGAGCTAGAGGTATGGTGGGGTCGCTAAGCTCATCAGCTGTTCACTTCAGCTGCCTCCGCCGGGGGTGTGTATGTGTTTGTGTGTGAGAGAGAGAGTGTTTGTGTATGTGTGTGTTGTGTGTATGTAGAGTAAATGAGTGAGAGAAGAATGAGCTAGAGGTATGGTGGGGTTGCTAAGCCCATCAGCTGCCTCCGCCAGGGGTGTGTATGTGTGTGTTGTGTGTATGTAGAGTAAATGAGTGAGAGTAGAATGAGCTAGAGGTATGGTGGGGTCGCTAAGCTCATCAGCTGTTCACTTCAGCTGCCTCCGCCGGGGGTGTGTATGTGTTTGTGTGTGAGAGAGAGTGTTTGTGTATGTGTGTGTTGTGTGTATGTAGAGTAAATGAGTGAGAGTAGAATGAGCTAGAGGTATGGTGGGGTCGCTAAGCCCATCAGCTGCCTCCGCCAGGGGTGTGTATGTGTGTGTTGTGTGTATGTAGAGTAAATGAGTGAGAGTAGAATGAGCTAGAGGTATGGTGGGGTCGCTAAGCCCATCAGCTGTTCACTTCAGCTGCCTCCGCCGGGGGTGTGTATGTGTTTGTGTGTGAGAGAGAGTGTTTGTGTATGTGTGTGTTGTGTGTATGTAGAGTAAATGAGTGAGAGTAGAATGAGCTAGAGGTATGGTGGGGTCGCTAAGCCCATCAGCTGCCTCCGCCAGGGGTGTGTGTGTGTGTGTTGTGTGTATGTAGAGTAAATGAGTGAGAGTAGAATGAGCTAGAGGTATGGTGGGGTCGCTAAGCCCATCAGCTGTTCACTTCAGCTGCCTCCGCCGGGGGTGTGTATGTGTTTGTGTGTGAGAGAGAGAGTGTTTGTGTATGTGTGTGTTGTGTGTATGTAGAGTAAATGAGTGAGAGTAGAATGAGCTAGAGGTATGGTGGGGTCGCTAAGCCCATCAGCTGCCTCCGCCAGGGGTGTGTATGTGTGTGTTGTGTGTATGTAGAGTAAATGAGTGAGAGTAGAATGAGCTAGAGGTATGGTGGGGTCGCTAAGCCCATCAGCTGCCTCCGCTAGGGGTGTGTATGTGTGTGTTGTGTGTATGTAGAGTAAATGAGTGAGAGTAGAATGAGCTAGAGGTATGGTGGAGTCGCTAAGCCAATCAGCTGCTCACTTCAGCTGCCTCCGCCGGGGGTGTGTAGGTGTTTGTGTGTGAGAGAGAGAGAGTGTGTGTATGTGTGTGTTGTGTGTATGTAGAGTAAATGAGTGAGAGTAGAATGAGCTAGAGGTATGGTGGGGTCGCTAAGCCAATCAGCTGCTCACTTCAGCTGCCTCCGCCGGGGGTGTGTAGGTGTTTGTGTGTGAGAGAGAGAGAGTGTGTGTATGTGTGTGTTGTGTGTATGTAGAGTAAATGAGTGAGAGTAGAATGAGCTAGAGGTATGGTGGGGTCGCTAAGCCCATCAGCTGCTCACTTCAGCTGCCTCCGCCGGCTAATTTGGGTCCCGGTCCCGAAATTTTAAATGGGGCTCATGCGGTTGTTGGCTGATCATACGGTTGATGAGTATTGGGTAAAAGTTATGGAAGTTTCCACTACAAGAACTAGCAATGACTTATTATACTGTGTTAACGCGCATGAGCAGTACCTCGCCGAGCGACATAAGCGTAATAATCTTGCGCAGTTAATGTAGCATGTTCCATGCAAATAAACAAAAATGACGTCACAATATAGTTCCTTTAAAAAAAGCTTAAAATCTTATCTTATCGTCAAAAATTGTAACTTCTGCTTGTGAATTTATCTTATTGTAATAATAAAACAAAAGAAATAATTTGAAATCATTACTTTAGTATGAGGCCCAAACGTGCAAAAGTACATTTATTTATTAGATTTAAGTAATATAATATCACTATTGGAACCTTCTTTTCCAATGGTTGGAATAAGCCCATATTTTGTGTAGGCCTATTGTCAGAAAAAGCCCAATACCGCAGCACAGAAGGCTCCAGGCATTACGTTGTACACAACAGTTGCAGTTGTTCCCACTTAGGCCTAAACTTGCAGAGGGGGGCTTCATTTTACTGAAAGGGTATTCCACACCAGTTACACATTTCAAATCTATTTTCGACAATATTCATGAAAGAGTATCAAGTCAGGACTAAATACAAAATTAAATCTACAATATCTACATAAAATCATAAATCAATTATTTAAAAGTTTATTATCGAACCCACTTTTGAAAATTTGAATTCACTATCGCAATTATTGTTAATATCTTTATTATTCAGCCGCCTCGGTGGCCTAGTTAGTAGCGTACTAGGCTTTCACCCCGAGGACCCGGGTTCGATTCCCGGCCAGGGCTTGGCATTTTCATACGCTATAAATCATCCCATCGTTTGCATTAGCCCAAGAGTGCACAATAGTCGGACGTTAAACACTAAATACTAAATAATATATATATATATATATATATATATATATATATATATATCTTTATTTGTTATTATTTTATTAGTTTTCATTTTAATAAAAAAACGTATGTTCACGTTCATTATGATGATGAAATCGTTTTTTTAAATGCTATTAGTTCTCAGTACAATATATAGGGCCTACATTTTTATATCATGTCAAAAAGCAATTTACGGATCTGGACTGGTGCTCATTTCAAGGTTTTGGACCTGCGTATCTTTAACAGTTAATTTTAACATGTATCATGTTTTAGGGCTGGTTGTGTTGCTGGATATTGCGCATCGCGTGATGCAAGTACACACATTTATATTGGTAATTGCAGTAAAAGGTCAGTTGTTTCATGTTAATTCGTAAAGATCAGCTGATTTTATTGAACAGCTGATAACTACAACACGTTTTAGGTTATTTTGTTAAAAAAGTAGCTATATTATAGTAAATGGTCAGTTGTTTTATATTAATTCGTAACGATCAGGTGATTTCATTTAACAGCTATTAGGCTATAATAAGTTTTAGCTATTTTAATTTGTAGTGTTTTCGAACAAGATATTTTAATTAAAATAAAAAGGAAGAGAAAACATGAAACATGATTTTTATTTTTTGTTCAATAACAGAAATTAGTCTTCCATATGCTAACAATATAAAATGGCATACAAAATAAAATTGCTTTTTAGCAAAAAACACACATCATTTTAAATGACAGTAAATCTAGGCATGACACCATGTGAATGTATACTGTATACACTTTTAGACAAGACATGACAAATAACTTAATAAACACACAGACACGACGTTGTGCCAAGGTAATATACAAAGACATAACAAACCATTACCTTACTGTGACTTGCTCCCCCTAACATGTCTGGATAAGGTTTACTAGCCCATAACTTTTATAACTCGGAGAAGTTTTAGCAACATTTTATACTTTGTTTAATGACTTTTGCAAAAAACATTGCATATACTTTCATATATTCATACAATTATATACGAAAAACAAAAATATAGGCTTAATTTCTCAAGACCGGATTTTTTTCGAAATTTGGTCATATGTGAGGAGAAGAACTCGTAACAGAATAACAAACTTGATTTTAAAAAAATACGGTCTCATAGAAGATTCTAAAATGAAGAAAAAATATTGACTGTTATGGTTGGTTTTGGGATTTTTTTATTTACTCCATAACCATAAATTTCTTAAATTGTCAATTTGCTACAGTGAATTTAATTTATAAAACTTCATATAAACAAAGATTGAGCATAATATACTTAAACCATTTTGAGAATTTAAGCCAATTATCTTTTTTTTAATAGCTCTTTAACCAACTGTAGCGTGATCAGTACGTACGTTTTTACACTACTGCCAAAAATGGAGTATTATGTTTTTTCGTGGCTAAGTATGTATGTATGTTTGTTTGTTTGTTCCATCATAAATTCTTAACTTCATAACTTCTCGGGGGCTATTTAGTGAAAATATATCGAGATACAGCCACCGACTGCATGTATTGTATGAACTTAACATGTAAATTCATAATTTATTAACTACATACTCGGAAAATATTCCTCAGCATTTATTCTAATACCTTGTTTTCATCTTTTTAAATCAATTTGTAATTAAATTGTAATTCGGATTTTCGTTTGTTTAATTATGAAATACATAATTTTTGTGTATAATTTTTTTTTGTTTTTTTTGTTTGATTTAGCACTCGTGTTTTTATTTTTTTTAAGTAATTATTTTTATTGTTAATGTTCATACGGACTGAATAATTAAACAAAATGTGAACAAAATCTTAAAATTGTTTATGGTTAAACCTGGGTTTTCAATTTTTTTATAAAAAAGTGTTATAAACGATTTTGTAGACAAGAAGGAGTTTTTGTAATAAAAACTGAGGTAGAAAAAACATTTTAAAAATAGTATAATGTGATCTTGTCAACTCAAAGTATAAATAATCGAGTCACGCAGCTATCTCGCTGACGTTAATAAAATGAATTTCGAAAAATACATTTTTTATATAAGCTTTTATTTAATTTAAGCTTTTATTTAGAAGCCTGGGTCGTTCAAAGCGAATATAAACTTATTTTTTGATACAATTATTTGAGTGCTCCAATCTTTAATTTATAATCACATAGTAGATGTCTTAAATATTTTTCAAGCACAAATAACGTATGTGTTTTATTTTTTTCTAAAACTTCCGTTTCAAGATGGCTGGCCTGAGCCAACGTTAGAGTGAGTGTAGTTGCTGGATATCACCTGTAATACTAGCTGAACGGCAAAACCTATCATAATTTTGACCGATTCATGGAGGAAGAGCATAAGATTTCCAATATAGATCGTACAGAAACATATTTTGTAATTATTATGGTTATCGGTTTAATTGGCGGGAAACGTTACGAGCGCTGTCGCAGAGCGTTTTGTACATTAGGAATATACTGCGAGGTCTGCTGTTCTTTGAACTACTGGTAATAATAAGAATGGTTTTCAAAAGGCAACATTAAAGGCCATAAAGAATGAAATAATTCCCTTAAGTAAGGCAGGTCACTTTAATAGGATTTTGTTACGTTAAACGGAATTGTATGCATAAAAGATAAAGGATAAAGGAGGGTCAATGGTTTTGAAAGCGCGTGAATTTTTCCGCGATCCTCGTCCTTCACGAGTAAGAAATTACCTACAGGCTTTCTAGTGGTGTAGTGGCTCCCGTAGGTTGAAGGTCTTTTATGAACCCCCAACATATCACCAGTAACCCCTACATTAATGGCCAGGTTGTGATGCAAAGTATAAATTATAACAAAAAACCAAAAATGTAAGACTGCAGTGATTTATTTTACTGATTTTAAATTACACATCTCAATCACTTTTTTCCATCATAAATTGGAAACAACTTTAAATCATCGTTTGTTATGCCCCCTCCCAAATCCTTTGGGACCAATAAAATTCGGGGATCGTTTTGAGTCTCGAGCTAAACCAATAAATCACAATAATTCAGTACAACCGGATTTTTATCTGTGTTGTGTTACCCTACGCACTTCCAGGACGGCCATTTGTCAATTCAAGACAAGATCTGTTTGTCAGTGACACACCTGTAATGACTAAACGCTAGGTTTGATACTGAAACATGGCAGTTTTGAAGTATCGGGCCTAGATAAAATAGTATAACGGTTTGAAATGAATTTGTAGTGTTGTTGAGAATGAGTCACTCAAACGATTTTCATGGGCCGACCCATACAAAACACCTTAACATTAGCGCCTATCTAGAGCTTGTTAATAATTTGAAAACCTCAATGCTAACTGACGGAGCGAAGCGAGTTCTCTGTTTCAACTCAAACGTTCGGTATTGTTTTGTGTGTTTGTTTGTAAAGCAGTTTTTGCCAAACGCATTGACCGATTGTTTTGAAATTTGGTATGAAACGAATTGAACGAAATTCAGTATAAGGCACGAACTATGTATGTACGATTGTTTCCTATTCACTTCCGTTTCCAGATGGTAGGCTCTGATTTAACGATGACGAGTAGAAGCAGTTTTAATCAAACGCATTGCCCAATTTTTTTCAAATTTAGCACAAAGGTATCTTGTACGAAGTCCAAAAGATGCATAGGCTATGTAAGACTTTTTCCCATTCACTTCCGTTTCTAAATGACGGCCTCTGATTTACGATAACGATTTTGGAAATTTTAGCCAAAAGTATTAACCAATTGTTTTTTTGTAAATTTGGTACAAAGTTATTTACTACGAAGCACAATTGATTCTACTCACTTCCGTTTCAAGATGGCAGCCTCTGATTTAAAGTTGACAAGTGCACACATTTTTAATTAAACGCATTGGCCGATTGTTTTGAAATTTCATACTTGTATAATGTCCGAAAGACGTATGTGTAATATATTTCCAATTCATTTTCGTTTCAAGATGGCGGTAAGATTAAAATTATTATTACATTTTGCGTTTCAGCGATGAATTTGTGTTTCATGATTATTAAGTTTTCACTAAATAAAATATATTAGAAGATATTTAGATCACAACTAATAGATTTTAAAATTTTAATAGATCTAAATCCGTATTACGTTCTGCCGTCTGGAAAAAAATATTGACACAACATTGGAGTTGAACTAGACGATCAATTGTAATAGCCTAAGACTTTCAAAATAATATAGTTTACATTTTTGTTTCGGTATTTTTTTCAAATATTTTTTAAGAAACTTTAAATTATTTTAAAAGCAGATTAAGGTTTATTTTCTGTTATAAAGTTTTGTTTTGACATGTTGGATAACATGTCGTTTGAAAACAGTTAAACATTTACTTCACCTTTATGTTGAATTTCATTAAAATTGGTCAGTGTGTTTAGTCGCGATATGCATATACAATGACGGGTTTTCCAAAAACGTAGGCTATGTTCACACTAAAATCTCAAAATATTCTTTGTCCACCACCACAATACTTTCTCTATGCTTTGTATAAACAAACATTTCTGTACATGTGTATTATGTAAAACATACAAAACTTAAATTTGAATGCTGTAAAATTTGCACGACATAATAACAAGTATCACAAATTTTAACGCTCACAGAGTCAGACTTTCAATAAATAAATAAAAATATAACACACATTTCCTGCTGGCATTCAATATATTATAAACCTAACATTAAAAATTCTATTTCTGTGTTATTATATAAACATTTAATAAATTAACACAGAGATAAAGCTATACTAAAGCGGAGTTTACTTTTAAATAACTGAATAATTATTTAAAACTTGTAGCGTATTCTCTTTGATAATGGAATAATCTGCGATATGAAATAAAATTTTAATTTTAAATCATAAAAACTAAATATAATATATATTTTCCAGGACAAAATGAATGTTTGTGTCTTTTATTATGCAGTTGAACGTGGTAACTGAATGACTGATGATACAAATTATTTCGTACTTTCAGCCTCATTAAGAATACGTTTTGGTACATAAATGAGAAGTTGTAAATTAATATAATAATTTTAATGAATGATCAAATGCATGTTTTGAAAGCAGTAATGAATGTCTGTACCCGCCTTGTTTCAAATATACACATCAAAATTACAAAACAATGGATAGGGTGACTTCCGTGCCGTCTTCAATGTTGCGACGCGGACTGTACTGCTTAGCTTACAATTTGCTACTCGTTTTGAAACCTCTTTGATGACCGGATATAAAAATGTCTTTTAAATAGTGCCTGAAGTCTGTTCAACAACCTTCCTAAAGTCTGGGCCCTATGTCAACAAACGAACGTGTCTCCACTCCTAATTCATTGGTTTTTAATGTTATCTATCATGCACTACTCTGATAAGGCAGCAGTCCAGTCTATGTCAAATACAATAATTTAATTATTTTAACTACAAATTATGTTGCTGTCTGTTTATCGTAATTGGTTATTCATCAGGTAATTAGAACATAACAAGAGGTAAGTGATGTTATTATTAGGCCTACATTAATTTATAGCATCTTATATTAGTGTTCTACTTTTAATACGTTCAGAGAGTACAGTGTGTGTGTGTGTGTGTGTGTGTGTGTGTGTGTGTGTGTGTGTGTGTGTGTGTGTGTGTGTGTGTGTGTGTGTGTGTGTGTGTGTGTGTGTGTGTGTTGCCAATCCTATTTACATCGTGCCCGGACAGGATGAACAGACTGTACTTAATATTTTTCGTTTGATTCAAAGAAGGTTAACAAATTTGTCGAAATTTTTCTGGCCTAACATGTGATATTATTAGGGTCTTTATCTTTGCCTACGCTCTATAAATATTATCAACAACTACCGAACTGGCTTAATTATTAAACGTAATATAAAAAAGCCTATAGCCTGTAGAAAGTATGGTGACAATGAAAAAAAAACGAATTTACGATGCATCTGTTTTCGGGTACACAAAAAGATCCATAAAAATTTTCACTTCGATATTTTGACCGTTTACAAGTTTGTGCAAATCAATAATCGTGGCACGAAGTTGTCTCGCTGACGTGATGGAAGTAAAATTTCCGAAAGTAACAATATAACATAAAAACTTAATTTCTTCTCTGCTCAAAGGCAACAAAATAAAAATTAAATTTTAACAAATCAGTTCACTTGTACAAATTTATTTTAAGTTAAATACATAGTTTTTCTTGTTAAATAATTACACAATGTGTATTTAAAACACACTTGAAAATAGGTTTAAATAAACATTGTATGTAATAATTCAACTATACGCGCATTATTGTTAGAACTGAAGGGTATTTTTTTGTTTTCATTATTTCAGTTGGCAACATTTTGTTTATTTTATGTTACTGTATAAGCTCAATGCATCTGTATTTTTGTTCCTAGTTATTTTAAGAAGTTTAAATAACAATCACTCACTGCGTGTATTGTGGAATTAGTACATTTAAATACTACTGTAGGGAAAATTTTATTCTTTTACAAAAGGTATGTTTTCAACTCGAGAAATTTTCAGCGGCTAACCACGTGCCGTTTTCTCGTTTGAAAAAATGCTACTTTGCTCACTAGTTTATTTTATTATTGTTATACAAACAATCCTTTGGATATTCTCGTACATATATCCCAATATAAACACAATATTATATATATATTTCCAATAAATGTATGTTTTTACGTTTCTAAATTATTAGTAAACAGGATACAATAATGTTATCATTGCCGTTTTCTTGTTGTTGTATAATATTAACAAAAACAATGCCTTCTCTATCACGTTGCATAAATTGATATTTAATCTGAACAAGTTTACCTAATTTACAATCCCCCCCACGGCTTTGTTCTTGTGAAGAACACTGAGCTAGATAAACCTGAGATTATTACTTCTTGTAAACTAAATTAATTTAATGGAAGACTTACTCTTCTTCTTTATGTATAGTTTATATTTATACTTTCATTCAAAATATAATAATAAATATTATTGGTATGATACATATGTAACCTATATTTTGTACTTTCGTAATATATTAGCTAACTGTATAACAGTGTTTTCCTGTAATTCTTTCAAAACATATTGATGCATCCTTGAAACTTATATATATTGTATACAGATAAATTGTAGAGATTAATCAACAAGAAACCTAGAGGTCAGGATAGGTGCTCGTTTCAAGGTTCTACATCCGGGTCTTACGATGATTTCCGCAGAAATAATTTATATTGTATAATTTATTATATAATACTAGTATTACCCGTCGTGGCTTTGCCCACGAAACTTAAACTGTTTCAGTAGTGTAATAATATAGAAACATAAAAAAATATATAAATAAAAGCGTGAACATCTAAACTCATGATTATTTTACAGTGAATATGACAAAATATTATACCCTGAATATGTTGTTTTATTGTCTTCAAACGTGTTTCTTTCGAATTTAAGAAAATCTGATAAAAAAAATACAAACATTTATACCTCTTTTATATTTTTGTCCTTTTAGCGGATGAATTCGGTGGGGGGAAGGCTGAATTAAGTGTAACATAATTTATGTTTTAGAATATTTTGTTTAATTTTAATAAAAGCCGATAAAAATATTTTTCTCCAATGAAAACACTCTTTTTCTCCAATTATACCTCTTTTTTACATTTGTACTCTTTTATGGAATGAATTTGGAAAAATGTTGAATTATGTGTTTCATTATTTGTGTTTCATAGCATACTTCTAGAATATTCGATCCAAAACAAATATTTTTTTAAATTCAAATTGTATACCAGTTTTTTACTTTGTCTTCAATCTCTTTAGGGGATCAGTTTTGGGAAATGGTGAAAAATATATTTCATTACTTATATTTAAGAGTGACTATGTTACTTTTTAAGAAGGTCAGACGAAAAACATATTTTTTCAATAAAAAGTGTTGTACCTCATGTTTACCTTTTTAGGGGTTGAATACTGGAAAATCGTTTTTCAGTGCATCCCTACCCGTGGTGGTAACCCTGAAAATTTCAAATATTTAGGTCTTATAGTCTCGGCTATACGTTTATTATTAAAGTTGGACTGGGTAAGTAGTTTAAAATCAAATTTTTGCATAATCCTTTCTTAGCGCATCTCGACATTGTTGTAACAATGTACCTTGAAAATTTCAAGTCTCTAGCTGTAATAGTATTGGCTGTACGTTGTTTATTAAATTTGGACTGGGTAAGTAGTTTAATGGCGTCAAAATAAAATTTTTGCAAAATCCTTTCTTAGTGTACCTTGATATTGTTGTAAGAAGATACCTTGAACATTTTAAGTTTCTAGGTATAATGGTCTCGACTGTTACATTGATTAATAAATGTGGACTGGGTAAGTAGTCTAATGGCGTCAAAATCAATTTTTTACAAAATCTTGTCTTAGTGCACGCCTATATGGTAACATAAATGTACCTTGAAAAGTTCAAGTCGTTAGCTAAAATAGTTTTGGCTCTGCGTTGATTATGAATCAGTCATTCAGTCAGGACATCTTCTTTTATATATTAAGATTTTACAAGTTATATACTATAAACTATAATTATATTATTTATATTTTATAAATTACATTATAAATAATTTTATATAAGTATACATAATATTAATATTTATATTACATTTATAGAAAATATATTAATTTATATATAATTTAAATTACATGTTGGAAAATCAGGAACCCCCAAAATCTTGTTCTGGAGTTTATAATTTTGTCGTTAATCTCAAACTAACTTCTCTGTTTAAAGGTGCTACCGCATGCATTAGTGAATACAGAAGATATGGTTATTATTAATGTATTGCATCACATTAGATAACACGAAATTAGCTCTAACGATTTTTGCAGATATGAGACCTAGCTCAATAGACTCCTGTCATAATTGGACATGCATACACACACGCGCACGCACGCGCACGCACGCGCACGCACGCGCACGCGCGCACGCACGCACGCGCACGCACGCGCGCGCACACGCACACACACACACACACACACACACACACACACACACACACACACACACACACACACACACACACACACACACACATATATATATATATATATATATATATATATATATATATATATATACGTGCATACATGTAGGTATCACATGTGTATAGTTTAAATAACGCAGGTCTTTACTTTTGATACTAAACCGATCGGAATGCTTAGCGTAATAATATATGAAAAATACAAAGTGGTTAAGGTAATATATATTAATCTTGAACGTCAGGTGTTTATAATTTCTATTTTGTAATACCATCAGTAATACAAATTCTTAATATATTTTGCTTCATTTCTGCTAGGAGTGCCATTATGTTGAGTGCGTTCATTTTGCTTTCCTAGCTTTGTTTTTAAGTGGTTGGTTTATCTACAGTGTCAAAACTTACTGATGTCCTCCAAACATGGTTTAGTTCTTTCACTGTTCTTAAAACACTTTCATTTAGCCTTACTCCTACTCCACTACCTGTTTTTTAACCACTCTTTAACTTCTGATAATTCCATTCTTAACGCTTTTTACAAAATAAACATTTTCATATTTCTAAGAATAACGTATGATAAACAATTTATTTATTCGTTTATATTTCCTTCTTTAATTTTAACTTATATATTTCCTAATTTGTACAACTTTTTCCTTCTTCTGATACGGTATTTCTTAACTATTATTATATAGTTTCTTTTTTCGTTTTATTGTTGATTTGTGGTTTCTTGATGACGTATACAATAACATCTTCAGTAAATTTTCACTATTTTAACAAAGGGCCTATGCATTTAGCCTTGTTCTAATGTTCTAATTACATGTTCAGATTTTCAGTTTGAGACTTGAGATCGAGAGCTGTTCCACGCACATAAATCGTTTTTATAACGAAAATTTAAACAGAACTTTTTTCTTTAAGGATACAAATACTTTATTTATGAGTACAACGATATATTATCACTTCTTATACGATACAAAAATATTTTGTTAGCTTGTGCGTACAGAGACATCGAACGTATATGGGAATTAACAAGCAAGTGGCAAGCCTGTCAGATTGATGGAATTAACATCGATCAGAAGAATCGAAAGAACCGTAGCCATAGGCGCCACCTAGCGGACAAAAATAAAAAACGAACAGCATAGAATTTTTTGTTGTTATTATTTTAAGGCGAAAAGCACATTAAGGCTATTATCGCCTCCCTAAATGTAAGTGTGAGTGTAAAGGGTTAAAGTCGTAAGTGTAAGTGTGTGTTAGACTCGGGTACAGCGAGGGACATCTAAATCCTCTCAATATGTGCAGCTAGTCCGGCAATAGGCAGCGTAGAGTAGTCGGGCGCATTGCACAATCGACGAAATCTGAGGCCGTCTCTCTTTTCTGCATTCAACATCCTCCAATGAACATGGAAGCTACGTAATTACGTTTTTTGAAAAAAATTAAAATGCCATAAGCCGAAAAATAAAACCGGCGCATTTAGTGAAGAAGGAACCGCTATGTAGCTACATGTTTTGCTAGGAATAATTTCGTACAGTTAAGTAATATAATATTAACTAAATTAGATATCATAATTATTCTATGTAGCCTTCAGCAAAGAAAAATGTTATTATAATTGTAGGGATCAGTATTGCTGTAAATTTTTTTGGTACAAGATTATTTAAAAAAAAATTACACTAGACCATTGTAAAATTTGTATAAAACCAATTAACATTGTCGTTTTTTTTTGGCCTAACATAGTAAAGAATTAATAGTTAATTTTTAAACTAATTTGAAATTGTAAGTTTGGAGAATAACATAATTCTCACAATGTTATTCAGGTGGTTGCGATATCATAGCGGTTCGAACTTTCAAAATTAACTCGAGATCAAAATTGGAATTAACGCCGAACAGATCCACGGTAAGTTTTACGTCACTAATTACAGTTAATTAGATTAATAAATGAAACAAAATAAAAATATACTCTGCTGTCACTGTACTCGTGACAAGATCAATAATGCAACTGTAGTAATTATAAACTTTATTAATTAAACCCAGTTGAACCCACACTGAATAATGAGCAGACAGATGAACCTAACCTGTGTGTTCACTGTTAATAAACAATGCGAAGACGGCCGGTCCGGGGAATGCTAACAATTAATTTTATGCGATTTTTTATAAAACAGCTGACAGTTGAATGTTGTTTTAAATAATGCAATATTCGCTGCACGCAGCTGTCTTGCTGACGTCACGGAAACGAATCTTTAAAAGTAAAGTGTTACATACAATGAATACAGAATCATTTCCTTTTTTTGAAACTGATTTATCATAATCAACACATGTTAGCATTTTATATTTTTAAAGAACGCTTCGATAACGAAATCATAATAATAAAAGTGAACAGACAATTTTTAAAATATTTTGGAATGACCGCCATTATGAAACTGTATGCTGTTTGCTGGTGTTATTGAGCAAACAAAACCGTTATTACTAATCGATTTTAAGCCAAAATCAAATCAAATCGAACCAAAATTTTGAACATGAGTTCTAACACGCCACACACACACACACACACACACACACACACACACAAACAAACAGAGAGAGAGAGAGAGAGAGAGAGAGAGAGAGAGACACACACAAACAGAGAGAGAGAGAGAGAGAGAGAGAGAGAGAGAGAGAGAGAGAGAGACTCACACACGCACGCACGCACGCACGCACGCACGCACACTTAGTATTATAAAATTAATATGTTCTTGCAGAAAAATATTAAAAGAAAAATATGAAGTAAAGAAATAAGAATTTCAAATTTTTTTTGCCGTTTAAAACGAATAATCCCTTTAAAATGAACACCAGTGCTCCGAATGCTGTTTTTTAAAACCATTTTGTAAGTTGAGCTTTAAAAAACTATATCTACGTACGTATGTATGTGTGTATGTGTGTTTCTTTCTTTCTTTCTTTCTTTCTGTTAGCGCGTGCGACAGCGTGTCTTTTAGTATCGTATCGATCAAAATTTTGGTCCCACTCGATTCAAACCTATCGTGAAAATCGATCTTGGCAATAACCAGGACAGTTTCGTTGCACCGCTAAATCTGTTCCGACAATTACAAAATGGCTTCCTTTAATTCCGAATCGTGAAAATTCAGGATTCACTTTCTCATCTTCAATGTTATTTGAAAATTTGTTTATGCCGATTTCAGCGCTGATTAAAATCGAAAAATTTACAAAAACATTAGTTAAATAAATATTGTAACAACGATATTGTTTGCCAATTGCGTACACAAGACAGCTGCGTGCTGTGATGTCATCAAACACAGTTAACTAAAGTACAACTGTCGGTAACTTGTTTTTGCTAGTAAAGCACCGACGGGATACTAGGTTACATTTGTAACTGGAACTTCTGTAGTAGTCCTTCAACGCGAGATGTTGTTACTTTTGTTAAAACTTTGCCGGGAACTGCACCAACTGTCGCCAATAAATTAGTGCTCGGCTTAATGAAGGAGCAAACAACCCTTCACTGAAATGCTCTGGTCTGTTTCCTTACATCCTGATGTAAGAATGTGCAGATGAGTGATCCATACATGACATAAGCCTACAGCTAATTTTATTCAAACTTTTGGTTTCTACGTATGTAGATTGTACAAAAACAACCAAATTTTTACTTTCAACGTTTTAACTGTCTACCGTGACGCAGTTTTAACCTTTATCATAAAATGTAAAGCAATATCATTTTCGTGCTTAAATTTTATACTGTATCAATCAAAAAAAATTTTTTTTTTCAAGGATTTTGTAGATATTAAGATAAGTAGCTGTTAATTTTCGTTTTACCCCCCCCCCTTTATTTTGAACAACCCATCTCACGACTGACTTACTAAAGATATAGAAATGCTTTTAAAATAACTAAAGTTGATTTCGATTTGCCAAAATCATATATGACACACAAATTTATTGTGGTTATAACTTAAACTAGTTCCTTATGGAACAAAGTCAGTTTCAAAAATTTCTGTCATATGTTAGTCATAACTTCTGCATCCCAAACTTTAGGAAAATCTTATTTCATCTCAAAAATCACCGTTAAAATTTTCAATTACTATTACAACTTCATTACAGATATGAATGGGAAAATTAATTCTTATCGATCTCTAGGGTCGTTTTCTTATACAGGTTCACAAATTAAATTTGAAAAATGTTGATTTCGATGGTGATATAAAATTTTCAATTGATTCATAAAACATTACAATTTCAAAATTTTAAATTACTCATATTTTTTTAAACAGACGAATGAATTTTGCAATGTAACGTACAAAGTTGTTATCAGAATCAAATTTCCGATTAATCGTAGAATTTATGACAAATTTCAACTTTTGGTTTTCTGAAACTAACTGTATTAAACCTAAAGTTGTAGTTCTTTTTTTTATATAAACTTTTGTGCCCAAAGTGGTGATATAGGCGTTCTTTTCAATGTACCGGGTCTGGGTCTTACCATGATGTACGCTCTAATAGCTCATTTCTGAATTTAAATTTGCTAGTATTTTTTTATCAATGAATATATTTATATAATTAGAACTAGGTAACCAGGTCACGGCTGCTGGAGTGAACAGGTGATTGGCTCCAAATCCCACCGTGTCTCTAGCTCACACTACTCCTACTCATACATCTACTGCAGAGTTATTGATAAACAATTCTGAAACAGATTAGCCAACCTATTAAACTGTAAGTTCAATAGAGTTTGACAACTTTAATTTGGAGTCTGGCACAGATGCTAATACTGACAAGGACGGCAGAAATATACTTGTCTCGAACATTCAGGAAAACTCGGTCCTGGAAGGCAAGAACTTATGAGAGCTCGTGATACCATACATCTTATTGATAAATTTAGAAGGAACTATTATAATCCTACAGAGAATAAAAAAAAGAGCATATACTCGAGTTAATCAAGGGATTAGAGATAGAGAGAGACAAGAGGTAGAGCGACTGGATGTAGAGGCATTAGAGTTAGAGGCACTTCAGGAAGAGGTACTAGAGGTAGAGGGTCTAAATGTAGAGAGACTAGAAGAAGAAGGAATTCTCGATGAGGTACTAGAGGTAGAGAGACTAAAGGTAAAGGGGCTAGAGTTATAGGTACTAGAGGTAGAGGGACTAAAGGTAGATGGACTAGAGGTAGAGGTACTAGAGATAGATGTACTAGAGGTAGAGGTACTACATGTAGAAGTACTAGACGTAGAGGGACTAGATGAGGAGGGGTTAGAGGTAGAGGGACTAGAGGTAGAGGTACTACAAGTAGAGGTGCTAGAGGTAGAGGGACTAAAGGTAGAAGGACTGGAGGTAGAGGGACTAAAGGTAGAGGGACTAGAAGTAGAGGTACTATAGTTAGAGTTACTACATGTAGAGGTACTAGAGGTAGAGGGGCTAGCGGTAGAGGGGCTAGAGGTGGAGGGATTAGAGGTAGAGAAGCTAGAGGTAGAGGGGCTAGAGGTGGAGGGATTAGAGGTAGAGGGTCTAGAGGTAAAGGGGCTAGCGGTAGAGGGGCTAGAAGTGGAGGGATTAGAGGTAGAGGGTCTAGAGGTAGAGGGGCTAGCGGTAGAGGGGCTAGCGGTAGAGGGGCTATCGGTAGAGGGGCTAGCGGTAGAGGGGCTAGAGGTGGAGGGATTAGAGGTAGAGAAGCTAGAGGTAGAGGGGCTAGAGGTGGAGGGATTAGAGGTAGAGGGTCTAGAGGTAGAGGGATTAGAGGTAGAGGGACTAGAGGTAGAGGGGCTAGCGGTAGAGGGGCTAGAGGTGGAGGGATTAGAGGTAGAGAAGCTAGAGGTAGAGGAGCTAGAGGTGGAGGGATTAGAGGTAGAGGGTCTAGAGGTAGAGGGATTAGAGGTAGAGGGATTAGAGGTAGAGGGACTAGAGGTAGAGGGGCTAGAGGTGGAGGGATTAGATGTAGAGAAGCTAGAGGTAGAGGGGCTAGAGGTGGAGGGATTAGAGGTAGAGGGATTAGAGGTAGAGGGACTAGAGGTAGAGGGGCTAGAGTTAGAGGGGCTAGCGGTAGAGGGGCTAGAGGTGGAGGGATTAGAGGTAGAGAAGCTAGAGGTAGAGGGGCTAGAGGTGGAGGGATTAGAGGTAGAGGGATTAGAGGTAGAGGGATTAGAGGTAGAGGGACTAGAGGTAGAGGGACTAGAGGTAGAGGGACTAGAGGTAGAGGGACTAGAGGTAGAGGGACTAGAAGTAGAGGGATTAGAGGTAGAGGGTCTAGAGGTAGAACGACTAGAGGTAGAGGGACTAGAGGTAGAGGAACTAGAAGTAGATGAACTAGAGGTAAAGAGACTAGAGGTAGATGTACTAGAGGTAGAGGGACTAGAGTTAGATGAACTAGAGGTAGAGGGACTAGACGTATATGAACCAGAGGCAGAGGGACTAGATGTAAATGAACTAGAGGTAGAGGAGCTAGAGGTAGATAAACTAGAGGTAGATGAAGTAGAGGTAGAGGAGCTAGAGGTGGATGGACTAGAGGTAGAGGTGAATTTCATTGAATAATTGGTTAAGATAAGGTAGATAGAAATGTATCTATTTAAGAAGTTCAGGTAAGACAATCAATAAGTCTATAATTTTCTATTATTTTTATTATTTAAATTAATTGGTTCAGTAAGCATACTGAATAAGTACATTGTATTACAAATTATCGCTGCAGTTCAATTGTTCAATAATTCTTACTGGAACTACTCATATCTGAAGCAACACCTTTACCATTCATCTAACTTGGCATCATTAAAGACTTTCAATAATAATATTGGTAATTAACACAGCAATCTTTTATTTGCAATATGTTAAATTAATTGAACCATATCAATAACATTTCCCATTTTCAGTTTTTTTTTATTAGTATTATTTTAAGGCGAAAAGCATATTAAAGCTATTATCGCCTCCCTTAGTCGTAAGTGTAGTGTTGTAGGAGTGTAAGTTTGTGTTAGACTCGGGTACCGCGATAAACTAAATCTTCTCAATAGGTGCAGCTAGTCTTCACCCACACTGAGGGGCATTTTCAGTATCAAGGAACCTACCCGGTATAAATATATTCTATTATTTTTGCACTGTAAGAACAATTAATTAATTTTAGCACCAACTTCTAATTACATGAATTTTAGTTAGGTTTTGATTCCAACTTGTCAAAAATCAATTTTTGTAATACCTTAAACAAGTTGACAACCGTAAAACGTAAATCGTTTAATAGTTTCAAAAATTGCTGCCCAATTCAAATCTAAGAACTCATACCTTTCTTGTGTCGAAATATTTTTTGAAAAATCTGATTGTGCAATCGTAATAAAAATATTGCACAAATTGTGGTATTGATTTTTTAAAATACGTTGAAATTACAATACGTATTTGACGTCGGTCAGAGATTATTTCCGTTATTAAAATACTAATAAATGTAGATTGTAATGCTGGTTATGAGTGACACAAATTTTCTTTGAAAAATTCGCTTCTATCACATCAGCGAGACAGCTGCGTGCGCCACGATTATTTAAAGTTGTTTTTCAATCAAAACATTTTTAAATTTCAGGATTCATTTTCGCATTTTTCAATACACTTGTAAACATTACATTTTTCCAGAGCTGTTAACTTTTGAAAATTCGCTTCCATCACGTCAGCTGGACAGTTGTCTAACGCGATAACTTTTCTGGTTAGCAAACTTTATGGTTTTAAAATTACATTTAAAAGATAAATTGATAAATAGTCAGTGTTAGAACATGCATAATTTTTTCAATACATTTATGACGGTTTCTGTAAATGTTCTGACACAATTTGACATTACATTACTGTGCGCATCAGATAAGCTTTGATAAGCAAAACAAGCTTCACTAATTGTAAGTCATGTGTTGGCTGAAAGGAAACACGTGTACTCCGTGTTAATATGGTTTATTGTTAGTGTTACCTATATGTAGAGAGAGAGGGGGGACAGAGAGAGAGAGAGAGAGAGACAGACAGACAGACAGACAGACAGAGATTCATCATAATAACCGCATAAATTTATTTTAAGTTTTCCAACTACACTCAAATTACAAAAATAAACCCTGACCGACGTCATATTCATTTTCTTAATATAAATAAATGTATTTCGAAAAATTCTTTACCAATAAAACGCGCCTGCTCGACCATCGCTAGTTGTTCGGAATTTTTGGCCTCCAAAGTCACGACAGTTATCCCCCACCCTTGGTATTTACCCGATCCCGGCACTATGAATTTTTTCTGTTTCCCAAAATAAAGTTGAAAATGAAAAGCCGTCCATTTGATATAGTTGAGGAGATCTAGGCCGAATCGCAGGACGTGCTTCGAAAAATACTCTTGCAGACTTTCAGGGATGCATGAGATCACGGGGAAAACGCTGGGATCGCTGAATCCATGTACAAAAGGATTAATTCGTTTTGAAGGAGACGGTGGAAAGAGGACTTATTTTATTTTTATTGGAACAATCCCTGAACACACACACACACACACACACACACACACACATATATATATATATATATATATATATATATATATATATATATATACACCCCATATATAATTTTGTGTCAATTTGTCAAATACAATTCATTTGCTTAAAACCAATGGCAACTAAGAATCTTATTATTTGATTTTAAAAAATTAAATACTAGCATTACACAATCAAACGTTTTATACAAACAACAATTTTAATTTAATTTAGTCCTGTCAAACAAAACTACCTTAAAATTATTCGTGCAGAACGATTTAAACAAACAGAACACACGACCAGAAATGAAAACACGTCGGACATTATTAGAACAAAACTGCAATTACACTGATTAACGTACATTTCAATGTAGTTAAAACAACTTTTATAGCGAGAAAAAAGAAAGAGTTTTTATTAAAGTTAAGATAAATTAAAACGCTTACACGGACATGAAATACGTAGAAAAATTTTAATAAAACATAAACTCAAATCTTGTTTTTTAATTAAATGCTCACACACGAAACTATTTAAAAATATTTTTAGCATTTTAAATCTTTTCTTTGCTTATTTTTTTATTTGCCACTTCTCGCTTCTGTTTGCAATATATTATTTGTGCTGAATATTAAATTGTGTTTCCACATCGACTCTTTGATCTTGTGTTCCTGTATGTATAACTTTATTATAAAACCAAAACAACGAATTGTATTACAAATACATTCCCACACGTTCAAATTTTCAAATAATATAATTAGACTACAAGTAACTGTCATAGGAAAAGGAGTTATTAGAACAGCCATCATGGTAAAACCCAGACCTTGAAATGAACGTCTTCAATATAGGCTTTAACAGCGGACAAACAGCTGTAGTTCCAATATAATTTCAATTGAGGTTATGTTTATTGTTCTTGTTAATTTTCTAAATTTGTATTTTCTAAATTTGTATAGTTAAATTATTTAATGAATATTACCTATACCAATTTTTACTTCTGTCGGTACTATCCCAAGTACCACACGTAATTTTGAAGTGACTACTTCTTATCGCGGGGTATGGGTGTATGTTTTGCACTGAAAAAATTCAGTTCGCCGTCACGGAACGCTCTTACAAATCTATACGCGCACTCTAGTGACGTAGTTTATTTAGTGAGTGTTAAAATGTATTTTTGAAGGGAAAACATGTATGGTAGCGATTGACAAAACATGGGTATACACAATTGCTTTTGCGTCACGCTTGAATCTGTAATGCATACGTCACAGTACATATTTTCCTTATATATATCTAGACTGGAAGTGACTACTTCTAAACATCTGATTTCGCAAAATAGCTTCAATATAATTTCAATTGAGGTTATGTTTATTGTTCTTGTTAATTTTTAAAATGTGTATTCTCTAAATTTGTGTAGTTAAATTATTTCATGTTTATGACCTATGCTAGCTTTAGAATGCCAGAATCACAAATATTACATTTAATATACCTAGTATAACTTTCATGTATAATTATCAAAAGTAGGGTTATAAACCAATTTTTTTAAAATTTTATTTTAAGGCGAAAAGCACATTGAGGCTATTATCGCCTCCCTAAATTTAAGTGTGGGAGTAAAGTGTTAAAGTCGTAAGTGTGATGTTGTAAGTGTAAGTGTGTGTTAGACTCGGGTATCACGAAGGACGTCTAAATCCTCTCAATAGATGCAGCTAGTCTGCACCTCCCTGCGGGGTATATATACTAATTATTAAAAGTCTATTATGTAGCATAAGGTACTCAAATGATCAGTCTGTGACAGTTTCAATTAATTTTTAAGTTGTGTACCTACACATATGCGGAATTTAATACGAAAATAATTTTCAAGAGTTGCCCTTCCTTGCAAGCATCTAATTTTTTATAAAATAATTCAATCATAATAGTGAAAAATTATACAGAAGTAGTCACTTCTGTCGGCCAGTCCCGCAATACCTACGTTTTTGGTTAAAATCTGGACTGTTCATTATTTTTACGTTTTTTGTTACCAAATATTATTTTGACGCATAAAAATCATTTTTCAAAAGACTTCAAGGTCTCAAATCAGATATTACGACCCCAAAGCGTTAAAACCGAACAAGAAATTTATATACCAAAAGCATTGTGTACTGAACAAACATTATTGGTAATCCGCAAGAAACGTAGAAGATTACCCCTGGTAAGCGGAGGGGCGCAGTACGGAGGCTTTCTATTCATCGCGTGCGGATCAGGGGCTCAGATTGTTGCAAATAATATCACACATACTCTGCTTTTTACGTGCTCTGCACGTTCAGTACAAAATTATTTTCATATATTGATTTTTTTTCAAATATGACCGAAAATATATTATTAATAGCTACATTTAAAAATATAGATTATATTCAACATGTCCACATTTTATGATTATACGAGGTGTGTCCAGAAAGCAACGAGAATTTTAATTTTTTGAACAAAATATTTTTTTATTCTTCTACATTGATGTTGTCGCCTTTAAAATAGTCCCCATTGGAGATTATGCATTTGTGCCAGCGCTTCTTCCAATCCTCGAAACACTTCTCAAACTCGATCTTTGAGATAGCCTTTAGTTCTTTCAGCGATGCGCTTTTAATGTCATCTACGGCTGTAAAACGGCGGCACTTTAAGATTCTCTTTATTTTTGGAAATAGGAAAAAGTCACACGGAGGGCGAATATGGAGGCTTGGGCATCGTTACAGTACTGTTTTTGGCCAAAAATTCACGAACAAGCAAACAAGCTGGTGCATTATCGTGGTACATAAGCCATGAATTGTTTTTCCACAGATCCGGGCGTTTTTTTCGGATTGCTTCACGCAAACGGCGTTGAACTTATAGGTAGTACTCCTTATTGACCGTTTCACCTTTTGGCAGGAATTCATGATGCACTATGCCATTAATATCGAAGAACACAGTGAGCATAACCTTCACGTTCGACCTTTTTCGGTCTTAGCGAGCCAGAATGCCTCGACTGGGATGATTGAGCCTTAGTTTCGACGTCATTTCCGTAAACCTATGTTTCGTCACCTGTTATAATACGTTTCAGTAATTCTGCAACGTTGTTGACTTCATTTAGTGACTCCTGAGCAACTTCCATTCGCCGCTGTTTTTGTTCAAAATTCAACAATTTTGAAACGAATTTTGCTGCCACGCGTTTCATAAACAAAACATTGGAAACAATGTCATGACATGATCCAATCGATATGCCAACATCATCAGCGACCTCTCTAATTGTGATTCGGCGATTGTTCATAACCATTTCTTTCACTTTTTCCACGTTTTCATCGGTTGTTGATGTGCTGGGGTGTCCAGGGCGTTCGTCATCTTCAACGTCTTCACGGCGTTCTTGGAAACGCTTATACCACTCGTAAACTCTTGCTTTACTCATAGCTGACTCACCACAGGCCTTTTTTTAACATTTCACACACTTTGTTACACTTTATTCCATTTTTTACATAAAATTTGATGAAAATTCTTTGAACAAACGAAAATCGCCGAGCTCATAAAAACACGTTTAACGTTAGCGGCTGTCACAGACAAAGTCAACAATGAAAACTGCTGAAAGTTTTATCATACTTCAAGGGTATGTATACCATCATAATAAAAAAATGTTTGACAATCGGACTCTCCAAGCACGCGAAATTTAAAAATTCTCGTTACTTTCTGAACACATCTCGTAGTAATCCTTTAGTATGACTAGTAGTTCAAAGAACAGTAGGCCTCGTTCGTAAGAAATGTTTAATAAGTTTTTTCTTGTTTTATTTTTTTAAGAAAATTTGTAATTAGTTGTTCGTTGCTTAACGTACTAGTAAGAAAATAAATAATGAAATGTTTCTTGTTTCAATTACTCGTAAGAGAATGTAATTTAATATTTGTTATTACAGTTATTAATAATACATTTTTTACAAATAGTTGTTGTTAGTTACTCATAAGACAATGTACTGCAGTTACTAATGAAATGCGTAACAGTAGTTCCTTATTCCATTTACTGGTAAGAAAATGTTTAATTACTTGTTCCTTTTTCCAATTACTCTAACTGCTTATGTCTCACTGTACGAAGGAGGTTGAAATACGAATAAGCAGCGTTTAATAACTGTAAAAAAGCAATAGAAATAATTAATTATATAAATATTCTTAATTAAATTTTGTTATTGCTTTCATTTTTCTTAAAAGTATTAATTAAATGCAACATATAATTGCACTTTTTAATATTATTTTTACCTTCAGCTAAAATAAAAATATTTTGGAGCCACGACTACTCACGTTACTAAAAGTGTTAAAGTTCAGGACGTATATTCTGCCAATACGCACACACAGAGGGCGTTCTGTCACCTCCAACATTAATATTAAAGTTTTCCTGAACTTTAAGGATTTCTTCCTCCAACTGCAGTTGTACAGCGCCTCTCTGAGTCTCTCATCCTGCACAACAAACTTTACTGCCAATAATTACACACTAAACAATTATTGTTCTGCATAGACCTTATATTAATGACATGAAAATGGAACCAGCGTTTAATATTAAAAGAAACACTTTTAAACACTTTTGGACACTTTTTTTTTTTAACGTCTGACTATTGTGCACACTTGGGCTAACGCAGACGATGGGATGACTTATAGCGTATGAAAATGCCAAGCACTCGCCGGGAATCGAACCCGGGTCCTCGGGGTGAAAGCCTAGTACGCTATCCACTAGGCCACCGAGGCGAATATTCTTGAGAATAAAAGGATTTTTCTTAAAATCCTTTTTAAAGGTTTTCTTCAAATGTAAGTGCTTATGATTTACTTTTTAAGTTCTACGCAGTTACAAAAACCGGTTTGGGAGATATGAAGAACTAAAAAATAACTAATTTTTATAAACGAACAGCATAGTTTTTCAAAAACCGGTTATTAAATACTGACATTTCGGTAAATAGTTTAAAATTTAATGACGTAACGAAAGAACGCTACATTATTTGTGCAATCAGTTATAAAGTAGGTTAGGTTAGGTTAGGTTAGGTTAGGTTAGGTTAGGTTAGGTTAGGTTAGGTTAGGTTAGGTTAGGTTAGGTTAGGTTAGGTTAGGTTAGGTTAGGTTAGGTTAGGTTAGGTTAGGTTAGGTTTGGTTACATTAAGCAGTTTATTAATTAGACTAAAATACCTCGTCAATTAACGCCTGGCCGAACCAAGAGATCATTCCAAAAGTGAAAAGTTCAACCAAACACTGTCCAAAGTAGTAAAAGAAATCAATGTTGAACGAAATGGGTACCTAGACAAAGATTTCAAAGTTAAGGTTAGACATACAGTACAAACTAATGAATTCCGTTAACGTGTTTACATCTTACCTTCTGACCTTTGGAATATTTTGTGACGTTTCAAACAGTTCAAGAAAAATATGGCACACAGTTTTAAACAATTTTCTACAAACAATTAAATGTCCCTTTATGTGAAAGTGTGTTTATTTAATCTTTTTTAAATTTACTTTTTTAAATCACACATATTGTGTCCCGAATCAACATCCCTTTTTCTCAGCACATACTATTCGTACAGGCATAAATGAGGTATCTTTAGAAAAAAAATTTTTAATCGGGTTCTGACATTGCAAAACGATTTTGCGCTAAAACAGTAGTTTGTGAAAAAGTTTAACATAAAAAACACTTTTAACTGTCAGAGGCAAACGGCATCATGGATGCACATGTGCGGCATCACAAATCAGACAATTTTTTTGTATTTTTACGAAGCTAATTTATTACTTACGAATAGACAAATTAAAAATTCCTCATTTTTTGCATAACGTGCTTAGAACAATTTCAATATTTACTTTAAAGACATTAAACTTATAGGTTATGTGGCCCTACTGTCAGTCCCCTATCCCTGCCTGTCGTACAAGCCGGGACAAGCACCTCGAATACCAAACACATGTTTTGGTCACTGTTTTTACAAAATATATATGTAATTTCTCCTTCCATCGTGCATTTATCTATTGTTAATACGAACATCATAAAATACAAGTACAATTAAATTGTCAAAATATAGTTAAAGGTTATCAAGCATGCCTTTTCAATTGACTAGCAGACAGTTACCTATTAAAATTGCGTTTGCTATCACTATAGACAAGTCGCAGGGACAAACACTTCAAACAGCAGGATTGTATTTACTCACGGATAATTGTATGTAGCCTTTTCAAGGGTCACTAAATCAACTGACATGTATGTATCCATTAAAGAAAATGAAATACAAAAAGTAAAAGATGATTACATTCTTACATCAAATTTCGTTTACAACGAGGTATTGTTATGCCCTATAAAAATTTCTATTAAATAAAAACAATTATTGCAATTTATATACTACAATAACTCATAAATTTGTGATTATTATTTCAAACGATCGCTTTTCGCTTTATTCTTTCCAACTACCGCCCTCGCCCCAACGACTACTATTATTCACAAGGATGTGTTTACTCCTTGTTACTATAGCTTCAACATGGTAACAGCAAATTCCATTTTGCGCAATTTCGTACTTCCCTCAGGTATTTATTGTTCAACAATAGATTAAACAAAAATGGGCGGTAGTTTTGCCAAAATTACATCGGTACTTACGTTGCTCAGCCTGTATGTACTGACGCTAATCAAAATGCAAATAGTTTGACCGATGGCGAAATAAGCGAACCCAAAAATGTCTTGCAGCATCTTCACCAGACTAAACAGAAATATTAGACATACATCACCTTGAAATTTTTTTGTAAAGTAAACTACACAAACACAAACTATTTATTATGTAAAGGTTTTTCTAGAATAACATGCTTTTAAATTTCAAACGTTTTTATAATTATAAAAGAAATTATAAAAATACACTTAATTGGGAAAAAACACATTAAAATTAAACACATGGGTTTGTAATGCACTCGTAATATAACGACAAGTTATATCACTGTCAATTTCTTTGAACTACAAAAAGGTGGTCGCAGTTCCTTTGCGAAAAACAAAATATTGTGTACCAACGAGCAGATTTTTTCAGCTATATTACATGAAACTTACAAGTATGTAATTTTATTCATTTAAAAATCTTACTTGTAGGTTCATAACTTTTAGCTCCTTTTTTTGACAATCGAATTGCTTATCAAAGGATAATTTTCTTATAGCGTAAAAATTTTAATAAATATAAAAAATACTTTTTAAAAACTATTTACATTGTCTGTATAATTTTGTTTAATTCCTCAAAATTGTAATAGAAAGTTACAATATTACAAAAAAAATATACTAAAATTACGTCTAAGATCAACAATTATAAAAAAATGTTAGCGCCTTATATCAAGTTTTGCTTCAATGAAAAACTTGTGGTTGAAAATTACTTAGACTAATTCGATAAAAAGGTGAATTAATTAACATCACAAAACGTCCTTAAGAATACCTTTCCCTATTTTCTCATGACCATTTTTTCCTCCTGACTTTTACTTATCCCATTTTTCTCTTATTCATTTTTTCCTCCCATTTCGCTCTGGCCTACGTTTTTTCCAATGTTTTCGTCTCATTTTTCCCTTTCCCGATTTTTCCTTGTCCACTTTTCTCTTGCTAAATTTTTATTTCCTACTATTTTATTTTCTATTTTCCCTTCTTTTCTCCATTATTTTATTGGCTAGATTCAGCAGTATAAGGGGGTATTCACATCACCATAAAGGTGATGATATTAAAACAAAATCTAACCTTATTCCCGATATTAAGCCAAAATCCATTAAAACTACTGAATGTACAATTTTACTTTTCCCATTTCTTTTTTTCGACTTTTCTATTTCTCATTTTCATTTTCCCATTTTCTCCTACCTACTTTTCTTTTTCTATTGTTTTTGTTTCCATTTTCCGTTTTCCCATTGTTTTCTTTTCTATCTTCCCCTTTTCTTTTGCCTACTTTCCATTATTTCAAAGGTGAAGGTAAGACTAAAACACTTCGCACTTTTTTCTCGATAATGTGTCAAAAGTTATCGAAACTATTAAATGTGCAATATATCTTCTACGTTGTATCGATAAAGCTTTTGTTCACACTCATTAGAAGGTCAAATCTCCTCCTAGTATATTTCGAACATTTCCTAAAAAGTTTAAAATTTTTAGAACTTTAAATATTTGTATCCATTAAAACTAAACTTACCTTCTTATTTTGACATGATGTTGGATAATATCTTCCATACAAGTGTCCAGGAAGTTCTCCAAACGCATTGTTAAAACAACTGAATTCCTTGTCACAAAATTATCAGTCTCTACTTTCCTCTGCAAGTACTCACACCTACCGTCTACCTCTGCCAATGTCACTGATAATATCTGCATTTCCTTACGAATGTAGATTATTGATACGAAAAATAATGAAGCCGTCGAAATATAGATGGAAGTTATTATCATTAAGAAGAACGCAGTTAGGAAATAGGAAAACAAAATTTTGAACTCAGAGTCCAAGACGTACGGGAACCAACATTTCATCGGTAAAGGTATTTTATGCGGATGGTTGAGACCTTCTTGCAACGCCGGCAGTATGTAAACCAGAGGCGGCAGGGTTTTTGTAATAGTGCCCACAACTGACGCAATGGAAACCAAAATGAAGCAAAGTTTTGCCTGTTGGGCAGCTCTGTGTTTGATTTCTTGTTGTTTCTTTGATAATCGCGTAGAGTAAACGAACAGATCTTTCGACAGGGTACTGAACAACGCATACACGTTACTCTTCTTCAAGCAAGCCATCATGAAGAACGCTACCATGATATGTGTTACAGCAAGAATGTCGAAGAACGCGTCAATGAAGTAATCACTGTCACTGAAGTTGCGCACCACACCGACAGAGGTCAGCAGTGTAATGATGAAGTAATACAGTAAGATGGCAATCGCCTTCAAGCTGATTTTCTTTTTTACGAAATCACTTCTTTTATTTTCGGCCAATATTTGGAAATGATTTCGCATTAGACTTGTGAGGGTCTCAATGTCATCCATGTTGTTTGTGTTCTGAAAATGACAAATGAACAATATTTTTATAACTTAAAAATAACTAGTGATAAGACGCAGCAAACATTTTCTTATGTGTCTGCTATTCCTCGGTCCTGACTGAAACACTTAATTTTCACTAAGGACTTTTTTTAGAACAATACTTTTTTAATTCAGTTCAGTTAGCACACGTAAGTTCACACGTGCTAAAAATTTAAGAAAATAAACGGATTTTTTAAAAAATATGTTCATTTTTCTGGTTTTATCGATTGTCCCAAACGAATTATTTTATGGAGATAGCGGTCTGTTATACTGACTACTTAGAAGTTACATTTAAATAAATTTTGATCAAAATATGTTTTTTAATCTGTTGCGGGTTTACGAAGTTCTTTGAGAAAAGAGTTTGAAATTTTTAATTAAAAAGTAAAAAACTGGTTCCAAAATGATGACAAAATTCTTCTATATGCCAGCTTTAATTTAAATGCACACACACACACACACACGCACGCACGCGCGCGCAAAAATACAATTTATAAATCCCTTACACAAACACACAAACACATACAAATACAATTTATAAATCCTTTAGATACACACGCACGCACGCACGCACGCACGCACGCACGCACGCACACGCACACGCGCACAAGTGCACACACGCGCGCGCGCGTGCACACTTACACACAATACACACACACACACACACACACACACACAAACACACACACACAAATACAATTTATAAATCCTTTACACAAACACACACACACACACACACACACAACAAAAAATACAATTTATAAATCCTTAAACACACACACACATACACACACACACACACACACACACACACACACACACACACACACACACAAATACAATTTATAAATCCTTTACCCAAACACACAAATACAATTTATAAATCCTTAAACACACACACACACACACACACACACACACACACACACAAATACAATTTATAAATCCTTTACACAAACACACACACATACACACACACAAAAATACAATTTATAAATCCTTAAAAACACACACACAAATACAATTTATAAATCCTTTAAGCGCGCACACACACACACACACACACACACAAATACAATTTATAAATCCTTTACACAAACACACACACACACACACAAATACAATTTATAAATCCTTAAACACACACACACACAAATACAATTTATAAATCCTTTACACAAACACACATACATACAGACACACACACAAATACAATTTATAAATCCTTAAAAACACACACACACAAATACAATTTATAAATCCTTTTACGCGCGCGCACACACACACACACACACACACACAC